>OX336391.1:565289325-565925434 GCA_946902985.2 Meconema thalassinum | reverse complement strand
CGTGAGAATATATTCAAAATTTAGAAAGTTTTCACTTCTTGGGTTACAGGCATCCATTGCATTGCACACAAAATCATTTTCAGTAAATCTATCCTGTAACTCTTCTACCATGTTGTCTAATATTTCAAAAAGATTTCTTTTAAACTATCCTGTAACTCTTCTACCATGTTGTCTAATATTTCAAAAAGATTTCTTTTACATGTCTCTGATAATGTGACATTTTCCTCTTCTTTCTCCGCAGAGACTGACATTAATAAAACATAGTCTGAAAAGTTATTTGGAATTCTTGAGACTCAAGATTATTTATAAACTTTCACGACTGAGCAGTCACATGTAACCGCCCATAGTTCCTTAAAATAATCATCATTTCGTTTTTCTTGCAACGATTTTACAAGACCATAGATCAATCTATGTGCCTCTCTGAAGTCCACATGTTTTTATTGAAAGAACATAGAGGCTCCATTGGCAAGCTCGAGAATATCAGAAAAGATTTGTCACACAAACATCACCTTCACTGTACAAAGCTGTTTCAACAAACCTTTTGCTTCTGGTGCCTCTTTCTTGTTAGCTGACTGAAAAATACTCTAGAACTGCTTTAACTGAAGCAAAACGTTTCTGAAAATACATTACTCCTCTATATTTACATATCCATCGCGTGTCACTTTGAAGTGGTATCTCTAAAACACATTCTCGTGAATAAAGATCACTCTGTATCTCAACAAACTTTTGGTGTCTTACAGCAGATACAGACTGAAAAGCATAAATTGCTTCCAGTAAACCAAAAGTGTCCCCTACCACGTCTACTGCCTTTGAAACGTCCACCAAAACTAAATTTAAGCGAAGTGCATAACAATGCATGTAAACACATGGGTTATTGACCTTTTGTCACAATAAACTTTGCACACCGTTTATCTTCCCTGACATAACCGCGGCTCTATCATATGCTTGTCCAATGCACTTACATGGATCGAAATCCACTGAAACCAGGTGCTCTAAAGCTGAATTAGCTATGCTTTCTGCATTCAGTTGAGACGAATGTATAAAACCAATGAAACGCTCCTCTATAGAACTTTGTCCTACATATCTGACACACGGACATCAGTTCCACTTTACTAACATCATCCAGGATTAAGGAAAAATAACCATTGTTATATTTTTTCGTCTCTCCTCCGATATGTTCATCTATTATATGAGATATCAAGAAATTCATTTTGAGAATCTTTAGATGAGTAAGTTGCATTCTTTGGTAGCTGTTTACATTCTCCCTTGTGCTTTCACTTTCTAGTTTAATTAAATTTAAAATTTCAACAAAATTCCCTTTATTATTACCACTATCGTCATCCGAAACTGTTTCGTGATGACCTCTAAGCCCAATGTGTTGGCGAGCACAAAGTAATGCGACTCGGGCCATTGTTGCCACAGCTGAGCGGTTACGCAATATGTCATCTTTGTGTTTCTCGCTTAGCTTCTAAATCACTGTACCGCTACGTTCACTTTCCAGAAAACTGTTCCACTTTACTATTGAAGATTTATGACATTCACTATCAGCATGCTTTGCAAGTTTTTTCTCATATTCTTTTCCAATTGCAAAATCCAGATTTAGTGAAAACACGTTCAGCATTGCTTGAATCAGATTGAACGAAATGACGACACGGAAAACAGAAAACAGCATCTTTGTTCTCAGAGTATTCAATAACTGTAAACTTTGCACACCGTTTATCTTCCCTGACCTAACCGCAGCTCCATCATATGCTCACAGTTTTAACAGTAAATGGTTTATAAATTGATTTACGTGGTTGGCATGGACCATCATAGATCGATGCACTGATATCTAATGGTACTGGTTTGTCTATATTAGAAACAGTTGCACTCACATTTTTGTCACAGAGTTGGGGAGATATCGATGCACTTGTATCGCATGGAGGTTTGTGTTCATTGGAAACTTCTAAACTTGCATTTAAGTCACAAAGTTGGGAAAAGAGTTTAATACTCTTCGGTTCATTGGGTTCACATGCACTTTCATCGCACTTCCGCTTGTAACGGGAAAATAACTTCAAAATATTACTCTGTTCAGACATACCGTAACTAATACAAGAACACGTCTACTCAAGTATAGCGACTAATTATCTGCTACTGAAGACTGTTGCGAAACGATAAATTCTTTCTGTGATTGTTAGAATAACGAGCAGTCGGCACTGTCGTCTGTCAGACTTTGAATGCAGACCGCTTTGACTAATTGTTGTTGTAAAGAAATATCTAAACATGTTGATCTTGGTGTATGCACTACGCATTTTAAAAATATTATATTTATACACGATTTCAATTGTGTGTTTAAATTACATAAAATGAAATAAATAGGTAAATCTTGAAATTGAAAGAAAAATTAACTTAATTAAATGCATTAGTTTGTTTTATATCAGATAAATGATATCTGTAAATTATCAATTTATTTAGTAACCAAGGAATTTTAAAATTATTATTTCACTAAAACTGGCGGGGAGGGGGCCCCGGTCAGTGACGTGTTTGCACTGTAAGGATAAGAAAAATAGTGTTCAGGAGACTGGTGACAAGGGGTCAGCGTAGTTATGGCTCGACTATCTACCCTTGTTTGACTAGCATCCATGTAATATGCACCCTGTGCATTGTTCTGTTTAGAATTAGGTACTGGAAGTAAGACCACTAGTGGTGACATTAAACAGTTTATTATTAGAATGCTTTGAAGCAGTTAAGCGAAATAAACTACAGTATCAGCCAGGATGCGAAAAGAGGGAAAAAATATTTTGTGGGGGAGGGGGAAATATTTACTGGCCTTTGGCTTTTTAAGCCCTGCAGCCAGCTCCATTTGAATTAATTTTTACTTGCATTACATGTCTCGTTATGATGGGAATAGATGATTGGAATGTACAGTATGTGCCATATAAGCCCCTCTTGACAAAGTTAGTTATTGAGGTCTTAAGGGGTGGAACAGCAAGGTCATCTGCCCCTAAAACAGACAGAGAAAAGGTTTTTCTTTTATGCCAAAAGGAAATGAAGGATGCTGTTTTAATCATAGGAAGTGCAAAAGCTATGGTCTTTTACTCTTGGGTAAGTGGAGGTAAAGGTTGTAATAAGGGACGGAACATCGAGGTCATCTGCCTCTCCCCTTTAGTATCATGAGTCAGTTATTGTTTTAAGGGGTGGAACAGTGAGGTCAACTGGGCCTGTCAGAGTTCCATGAATAATAATCCTACAGGTCAGGTCTTAAAGTTGACCAACCGATATAAGGGACACTCTGTGATTCCAAGTAGTTAACTTACGGCTAAAATATATTTTTTTAGTGTAAAACAACAAGCTTCAGGTTTTACCTTAAATACCATTTATACTACAATCGTTCAATTATTAAGTGCATATTATTTATTTACACGCAGGACGAGCTACGTAGCTTTCCTCCCGTAGGTAAATGGCATATCTATGAACATCGCGAGGCAATATTGATCAGTATGTTCGTATTGATTAGGAACTTTTGGTGTTGTTACGTTGGTAGCATAGACGCTATAATACTTCGTGACATGTTCGTGAACGGTCGTGAGTTCTCGCTTTCGACAGCGAGAGAATAGGCAGTTGTCAATACGGTTGCTGTAAAGAACGTGCTTTTTCTGTAGAAACATGCCGGTATGTTGTGACAAGAAACTGTTTACGTGACGCAGTGATTATAATGAACGTAACATGCATTGTATATTTTGTGTCCTTACAGAGAGGTGATACTAATTTAAGTTTTGCAGTGGAGTGAAACAACGTTGATGCAGTGTGAGCGATTTGCAATGTAGACACGTATTTTTGATTTTACCCAAGTTTTGCGTTGTGCGGCCAAGGAATTATGTAGTGTGCCTGTGTTTTTGCGAGTCAAGGTTAGTAGAATATAGCTGAAGTAAGTTTTGTGCATGTGGGTGACGGTTGTGAAAGCGAGATACCGGTTGGATATGATGTATAAAGTGTGAGTAACTGGAGTGGGGTGACCCATTCCGTGGTTGGAGCTTGAGGTCTGTAAGATGAACTTGCGTTCTGCCGAACTGGGTCCTTTTAAGTTGTCTGTGACTGTTGACGAAAATAAACTGATTGAAGGAGCCTTAAAAGTATTGGCCGCCATTCGTCCAGCCTGGATTGAGGACAAAATTAAATTTAAGGTATGTTCGTACAGTAGATTATTGAATTTTGATTTATATCCAACTTTGCCGAGCATCATTTGCATTGGGCCTGTTGTTTATATGGTACAATAGCTTGAATAAATCCTACACGTGGTTTTGACGTATCGTAGGCTATGCATTAGGTTGCGTTTTGTATTAAAATGTGGGCTACACGAGGCTTAAGCTGAATTGTACATCTCAGATGCACCTACTCAGCCATGCAGTTCTTCCAAGAAAAAGAAGAAAAAAAAAAAAAAGACTTTCATGGTAGGTACCGGTAGTGAATAATTTTCTCGTGTCTCTTCGCCCTTTAAAAATCTGTACGGCAGACTGTTTTCGGAGCCATGCCCTTACGGGTTTCCATGTCTGGAGTTTATATTCAATAACTTTATGGTTAAAATATAGGTTAAGCTGTCATAAATTTGTTTCTATCAGTAAATAACGTGACGATATATTGTCAACCTTCTTTTTTTCCCTCACTATAGGAAGCAGGCAAATTTGTGTGCAACTTGACAGTTGTCAGAAAGTGGATACTGCTCTATTGTAAGAGAAAACTAAATAGGATTGATGTGTTGCATTTAAGGCCCCTGTAACCATCAGCTGCATAGTCATACGGTAGATCATGTGAAGGGCCATCTGTTCTGTGATCTGAGGCCAGGGATGTGTTCGTTGCCTACCTTTAGAGGGTGACCCATTGAAAAAAAATTACGAAAATAGTAAGATATTTGGGAATAAGATCTATTATTATTATTATTATTTAAAAACTGATTAAAAGTGCAGTTTAGTCAATCCTCCCTTTTCATCACTTTTAACAACATAGCTTATTGAAAATATATCATTTATGATTAAAATACCTTTCGGGGAAGGGCAGTAATAAAATTTACAAAACCGAAGTACAAGGTTGATGCATTAACCACCCTTTGCATCATGTGAATATACAGTTTTGTGAAATAAAAGGCTATTCTGAAAAATTCCCATCAAGCTTAACTTTAGTGTGTTTTTATTTTAGGGGCAGATGCCGCTGTTCCGCCCCTCAAAACAACTAACTTTTGTAGTTATACATAACATATCGATCTAGCAGCCAATAAAGCTCATTTGACATTCAAACGGTCTTGAAAATTACAATGTTGAGTGTGTCCCAAAGCGGACCTTACCGTAGCGACTGTATTAAAAAATAAAAAGAAACCTTTTAAGATACGACCGCCGCTGGGGCTGCGCCAGCGTTCGTTAGCAGCAGATGAAGCCTTGCTCGACGAGCACGGTGACGACAAAGTGCAGTCTGCACAAAGCACATAATATGTCAAGTAGCATTGCGCGCGCTGCTTGTGTTAGAGGTTATATTGTGAATTGTGAACGGTAAAATTAATGATAATGGGCGAATTAACAATGGTAGGCCTACTTTCCAAGAGCACAGTTAAGCTTAATAGCGCATGTCACCACGGAGTAACACGATGAAAGGCTACTGGACGTGAGTTATATCCTTTCCGCACGACTGTATCTGTCAGCTAAGCAGCTGACAAAGTAAACAACTAGTAGTTTCCACCTGTTTCCACCTCGGCCACCTGCATCTTATCTTGAAAGGCAACGGTTCTCTGAATATTTGACGGTAGCCGTCCCCGTCCCCGTAGATGTAGGCTACTACCCTTGCCGAGCAGAAATATGATGTTGATAAATTGGAAATAACCTCGGACTGGAAATGGTCAAGTCTCAGGTTCGGATCCTGATCGCGCCAGATTGAACCGCTGTTAAAATCTTGATGGCTTGTACTTCATGTGCACAACACGACCTAATAGGTGAAAATCCTCATTTGGTAGGCTATTCAAACGGCGTGAAAGTTACGATGTCGAATATGCCCCAAAGCAGTTGCCGCTTCAGTAGATATAGCCTACCTTTGTCAATCAAAAAGATGTTCTCGGTAGGTAAGTTAGAAAGAGCGTCGGGTCGGAAATCCGAAGATCTTAGGTTCAATTCCTGGTTGCAACAGACATTTAACTCTATCATGGTTAATGGCTTGTACTTGACATATACAACACGATCTTCATCTATTTTTACTTGTTGATAAACCATTATTGTGTAACTAAGGTCTCAATAGAACTATAGGCTCACATTCGTTTATTCTTACATTTTCATTTTAGATTACTTGGTCTTTCAGAGTCTAGTCTGCAAGCCTCTGTTTGCCAACAAGTCGCATCCATGACCCCCTATTAGCAGTTAGCACTGTGGACTCCTCTACTTCTACACCTCTCACTTTGAAATTGTTCAACGCTGAATCTAACTATCGCCTCTTAGGTCTACCTTTGCTCATCTTACCCTCTATTGCCGAACTCATTAACCTCTTAAGCAGTGACGTACATAGGATTTCTTTCTGGGGGATCATTCATACAGTACGTATGGTAGTTGTGTACATTATTAAAATTATATTTCGATTATTCAAAAAAGCAATAATTAGATAAGCATTCTCTTTACATGAAAACTATTTAAGATAATTACACACATCAAAAAGAGTTCGGCATCACCTGTGAGTCCCAAAACACAATCCCCCTGGACCTGCGCAAAACTTGGTCCTTTGAACTGTCGGAAACTGTAAACAAACCTGTCTATAGTGCGTCTCTTCCTTAAAAGACAGTATGGAATTAAATGTAGTATTTGCCTCTCACTCGCACTCCTATGTCCTGCAATTAGCTTCGTCCTCTTCTACCCCGGCGATGTTGCCGTTTCCCAATAATTTAAAGTGGCAAATGTAAGAAAATGTTTGTGTGGTATTATAGAGAATTTCCCGCTCTTGATGATGGTGTAAAAATAAAAGCCATAAATAATTAACACATGTCCAATTTTCACAATTACGATATTTTAGCGCGAATCTATATTTTTGCATTTATAAAACTTATCACGCCATAGATAATGAACTAATGATCGCAACAGATCAAGAATTTATTTTTAGATTGCCTGATGTTGGTAGAAGATACTCTACTTCTCAGGGCAGTAATTATTTTCATAATAAGAAAGTTACGATTTTTTTCTTAAATGTTACTTGAAAAATCTGGGATGGTGTCACATAAAAGTTAGCTAGCGAGAAAGTTTTTTCCTGTTGACTTTACGTTGGTGACTAAGCGAGAAGAAATGTTCATTAATGTCTGAAATAGTTTTTAAAACAAACCAGAGCTCAATATGAGGTAGCATTCATAAGTTATAGCACTTCGCTTAGTCCTCCCGCTCAGCGCTTTGTTTACTATTGGAGCCCGCAGGCTATCTCCCCCGACTACGTTTGAAGGAGGATAGGTGATGATGTGAAGTATAACTATGAAATGAAATGGATTTTGTGTTCTTTGTAAATTGTCCGCCTCGTTGCGTTCTTGGCTGTCACCGTGGAGGCCCGGGTTTGAATCCCGGCTCTGCCAAGAAATGTAATTCAGGTCTGAGGGCTGGAACGGGGTGTACTCAACTCCATGAGACAAAACTGAGAAGAGGCGGGTTCGATTCCTACCTCAGCCATCCTCGAAGTGGTTTCCGTAGTTTGACTTTGTTCGTCCCGGGAATTAACAAGGGTTCGTTAATGGTGCAGAGTTAACGTTTCTGTGCCAAAAAGAACACGGTAGACATACACGACAAAATGACAGGTGAAGTATATGAAAAGTGGTTCGCCGAGCAATATTGTTGCTCAATGTTCCCGAAGGATCTAGCCTAGTAATAGACAATGTAGGCTATCACAGCAGAGATATGTTCTTGCTTGTCACCTTACCACACCACCATACCACAGTGAACTTAATCCCATCGAAATGGTATGGGCGCAAGTGAAGAACTATATAAAATTGAACAACGTCTCGTTCAAGAAACAAGAAATGAATAATTTAATTTCGGCTGCATACCCCCACTTGACCACAAAAAATTGGATAAATTACGTGGACCACAATATATTATTATTATTATTATTATAATTTATTATAACCTATGATATTCGAGAAAAAGGCCTTATCATATTCATGAATAATTGAAAATTATAAATTATTATAATGTGTGCATTAAAATCGCGCTCTGAGCTTCGGTGTATCATATCTAAATATTGTACCGTCTTTCGCTTCAAGGCATGAGGTACAATTATATACAACAAACAAATATTTTGGAAATTTCCCGAGTTTTGCGTAAAAGCTCGCCTGTATACGAGTTATATTACATCATGTGCCCGGCCTTGCAGAACTTTGTATATGCAGCAGATCTGGCATCAGCGCGCTTCATTTAATGCGTACTGTATTTTAAGGTAGAGACGCACTATATAGCTAGAGCCCTGCGCGGATGTGGATATCCGCGGGTAACGTCATGCGGATATAGTTTTTTCATGACAAATGTAAGATGATGATGATGATTTAAGCTAATCTCATTCAAATTATGTCATTAAGCATAATTAACACTCAGAACAGGAAAGGGTTGTATAACATTAATTTTAAACATAGCCCATGACATACAAAGCCTAGGGGCGGATGCGTATAACGTTTTGTTTATTCGCGCAGGGCTCTACAGCCTCATCTATCGAATGCATACCCATTTCGTTGAATGTAGATGAGGCAGTAACATTCGTACCGTCGTTCAATACACAGTGTAAGAACAGTATAGGGCGTTTGTAGACATTGTATGGACGTTCTCCGATGGCAAGAAGACGAATATCAACGTTTGATCGCATACGGATTGTTGCTTCAGGTCAACAAGGACTTTCATCAAGAGAAGTTGCAAGGGGAATAATCGTGAGCCAGAGTGATGTGGTAAGGACCTGGAATCGTTTTCAAACTACAGATAGTGATCATGACATGCCCCGTACTGGTCACTAGGGCAACAACTGCGGCAGACGACCGGTGGGCTATCTGCGACTTCTCACCGACCAGACTGCCACCAGGATAAACATACGAGGGCCACCGGGAGGAAAGTGTCAAACCAGACTGTACGCAACAGATGCCACAACAACCCTCTGTATGCTATAGAGCGTCTCTGCCTTAAAAGACAGTATGGGATTAAAATTACTATTTGCCTCTCACTCGCTTCGTCCTCTTCTACCTCGGCGTTGTTGCCATTTCCCAATAATGCAAAGTGATAAATCTAAGAAAATGTTTGCGTGGTCTTATAGAGAATTTTCCGCTCTTTATGATGATGCAAAATTAAAAGCCATAAATAATTAACACATGGCCCAGTTTTCACAATTACGATATTTTCGCGCGAATCTATTTTTATGCACATATAAAACTTATCACGCCATAGCTAATTAACTAATGATCACAACAGATTAAGAATTTATTTTTATATTGCCTGATGTTGGTAGAGGATATCCTATTTCTCAGGGCAGTAATTTGTTTCATATTAAGAAAGTTATAATTTTTTTTCTTAAACGTTACTTGAAAATTATAGGATGGTATGACAGGAAAGTTAGGTAGCGATAAACTTTTTTGCTGTTGACTTTACGTCGGTGACTAAGCGAAAAGAAATGTTTATTAATGTTTGACATTGTTTTTAAAACAAACCAGAGCTCGGTATCAGTTAGCATTCATATTATGTTATCGCACTTAGCGTAATTCACCCGCTCAGCACTATATGACCCAAGTGATAGTTTGTTTATTCAGGCGGGCTCGTTATCTTCAAGACTGCATTTGATGAGTGTAGGAAAAGATTCTGTGCTACCCCAGAGCTCAGTGTTATTAAATTTGTTGTGGTGTGAAGTTAAACTGTAAAGTGAAGTGGTCCATGTGTTTTTTATAAATTGTGCTAATTTTTATTAAGTTATTATATTTATTATTGTAATATTCACTATGAATACAGCAACTAGAAAGGGGCGTAGTATTGGCAAATTGCACAGTAGAGAACGGATTATAGTACTGAATATATTTAATTATTTCTTAAAAATCATGAACGTTACCGAATCAGTTGAAAAGACAGCAGAAGCTACCGGGTGTTTAAAACGTTTAGCATATAGAATAAGAAAGGAAGGTCCTCCTGAGAGCGCCAGCAAAAACAAAACCTAATAGAGCGAGTAAACAAAAACAAAAAAAAATGCTAGGTTAATAAACTATGATGGAATAGTACAAAGCGGAGTCCGTCGCATCGTTCATTCATTGTTCTTTCAAAACATACCACCAACATTTGAGCAGGGTAAACAGTGATGATACACTGCCAAATTTTTTGAGGCTCACTTTAAATAGATTTCTTCATGACATAGGGTTTGAATATGTAAGAAGAGCCAACAAATGTGCCCTGATTGAAAGGGATGATATAATCAGGTGGCGTCATACGTATCTTAAGGACTTGAAAATATTTAGGAATGAAGGCAAATATATTGTTTTTACTGACGAGTCTTGGGTGAACATGGGCCACACACTGACAAAAGAATCGAGAGATACTAAAATTAAAAGTGCTCGTCAGGCAGCAATTGAGGGTGTTAGCACAGGTCTTGGGCCACCTAGGGCTCGTGGATCGAGGTTTGCCTTGGTTCATGCCGGGAATGAACAAGGGTTCGTTTATGGTACAGAGTTAACTTTTCTGTGCCAAAAGAACACGGCAGACGCCCACGATGAAATGACAGGTGAACTGTATGAAAAGTGGTTTGCCGAGCAATTTTTGCCCAATGTTCCCGAAGGATCTTTCCTAGTAATAGACATTGCAGTCGTAAAAGCGAACTTTTACCTACAACGTCATGGAGAAAAGACCGGATTGTAGACTGGCTCACTCAAAAGGGGATCCCTTTTCGAAATGATATGCTAAAGCGGGAGAGTCTATTTAGTGTGAATCAAAACAGAGAGAGAGATATGATAAATACATAATTGACAAGATGGCCAAATCAGCAGGAAAATCTGTTCTTCGCTTCGCTGTGAACTTAATCCCATCGAAATGGTATGGGCGCAAGTGAAAAACTAAGCTTATATAAAATTGAACAACGTCTCATTCAAAAAACAAGAGATGAAGACTTTAATTTCGGCTGCATACCACCATGTGACCACACAAAATTGGGCAAACTGCGTGAACCTCACCAAAAGAATCGAAAGTGAACTGTGGAAAGCAGATGAGATTCAATTTTTGATACTCTTGTCATCTTCATCTCCATGATCTACGTCTTCTTCCACTTTCAATGGATCGCCTACTGGTTCCGATTCGGCTGAAACTGGACCATCCATGGACATGGAGAAATTTATGGAAGGGTTAACACCACTACCAGAGGATAGTGGGCAGGCCTGAAGGTATGTGATGTGTTTCTTTTTTACTTTCAATTTTCTGATATTATTATATTATATTCGTGGAAAATGTCATATAATTTATTATAACCTACTGTATGAAATTCGAGGAAATGTAATATTATAACATATTATAATATTATCATATTCATGAATAATTGAAAATTATAATGTGTGCATTAAAATTGCGCTCTGAGGTTTGGTGTATCATATCTAAATTTTGTACCGTCATTCGCTGCAAGGGACGAGGTACAGTGATATACAACAAACAAATATTTAGGAAATTTCGAGAGTTTTGCGTAAAACCACGCCTGTATACGAGTTATTGTTAACATCATGTGCCAGGCCTTGCAGAACTTTGTATATGCAGCAGATCTGGCATCAGCGCGTCCCATTTAACGCGTACTGTCTTTTAAGGTAGAGACGCACTATAGACGGCCAGGCCCGGCCCTTAAACCCAGACACCATGCAGCACGGTACAGGTGGGCCCTAAATCAACAAGAATGATCTATGGAAAATTGGCGCAAAGTTCTCTTCACAGATGCTACAGACATGGACAAACGTTTTAGGGACAGGGCCAGATGCAATGCAAAATAATCTAGGCGGGTCGAAAAGAAAAACAACACATGTTTATAGATATATTATAAACTTATTTCTGAATTTTAAATCAAACAAAACTTATAGACTACAGTGGTAGAAAACTTAGGAAAAAAGAACACTCCTGCTTGGTTCGTTGAGGCTCCTTGGACCACATGATTCCTAACTCTGGCGAGCTTTCTTCTTAGCCCAGTATTCCTCCTTCATCTCTGCTCTATGAACACACCTTAATTATTTGTTAGAAGAGGCAGGAGTATTTGACAAGTGAAACTGTGACTGTGCTTCTAAAAGTTTTTCATAATCTGGTTGAAACTGGGATGAGCTGATTCTTAGTAGCTCAGCGAAATGATGGTCTGTTGATCTATTTCTGACGCTATTTTTGCGAAGCTTCATTGTAGAAAACACCTGTTCACAGATATAGTAAGATGCGAACATGGCAGTTATCTTATGTGCATGGGATATGACGTTGGGAAGCTTGATTTTGGTAGGGCCTTGTAGAACTCAATTTTCGAAACGTTGAGGAATAGGTGCTTCAAAGCATTGTTACATTGTAACTCAATCAGTTCTAGCTGCTACTCTATTACACAAAACTCATAAACCCAATGAGATTGAAACAGTTTTTCACTTCTATGTAAACAGAACAGAAAGTATGACCTATATGTAATTGTAGACTGTAGTCGCGGGCCGGATTAATATAGCTTATGGGTGGCACTAGGCCCGCGGGCTGTACTTTGCCCATGACTGTTATAGATAGATGACCGTCGACAACGTGTGTGGAGGCAACCTGATAATACTGCACGCCAGAGGCATTCCGTCAATCGAGTACAGCAAGGTGGCGGAGCAATGTTCTGGGCGGGTATCATGTGGGGGATTCAGACGCCATTGTTGCCCATCCAGGACACGCTCAAGGCTCCACAATACAGGGATAACATCCTCCAACCCAGCGTTGAACCGTTTGATCAGCATTTCGGGGAAGAATTCAGTTTATGGACGACAACTCCCGAGTCCATCGTGCAGGCATCGTCAATGCTTTCATCAATCGTGCCGGTATTGCACGATTGGATTGGCCTGCACATTCCCCCGGTATGAATCCAATTGAACATTCTTGGGATAAATTGAAGAGAGCCGTCCTGACCAACCACGAAATCTACGGGAGTTAAGCAGGATTGGCATTGAAGAATGTGATGAATTAGACCAGCAGTGGTTAAATGACCACGTGAGCAGCATGTCACGTAGGGTGCAAGCTTGCATTCTTGTAAGGGTTCATGCAACCTTTTATTGAATGAAATTGCTACACCATGGGCTTACCTCAAGAAACGTGTTTTGGGTTCTGTTGGACTACGGATATTGTCTGCCAATACATCGGAAGATTACTTGATCAATACTAGTTTACCATAGTAGGCTACAGAATACCATAGAACTTTTGTTAGGTGGGTGATGCAAAACTTATTTTGATGTGTTCCAGTCAATGCATGTGAGATTTTCGAAGTGAAATGCCATGTCCTGTGGTTCGGATTCCACATAAAAAAGGAGGTCCCGTGGCTTATAATCATAAGATTCACGGTCACGTAAAACTACAATCTTCCTTTTTTATTTTGATGTGCGTATATTTTCAAGCACAATAAAAATATGTTTTGTTTTTAAATACAGAAAACGGTAACTAAATATGAAAACTGAAATGACGCACTCCATACGTGAAGGCTTATAATATTGATATTATATTATACGGGATTTTGTTGAAACGATTCGTGCGTCGTCACTCATTTGAATCTACTCGTGCGCCACCTAGTTTAAATTGGATTTAGTAAGTTATAAATCTTCACGGAGTGTACACAATAACTCACCCAAATTTCATCGCAATCGGATGAATGGTATATGAACGCATACGGGACGTTGTTGAAATTATTCGCGCGCCATCACTCATTTCTTGAATCGACTCGTGTGATACCTTCTGTAAAATGGATTTACTAAGTCAGAAACCTTCCCAGGATTGTACACAACAACTCACCAAAGTTTAATCGCAATCTGATGAATGGTATATGAACGCATACGGGACATTGTTGAAACTATTCGCGCGCCGTCACTTATTTGTTGAATCTACTCGGTCGCCACCTACTGCAAAATGGATTTACTAAGTCAGGAACCTTTGCAAGTACACTACAACTCATCAAAGTTTCATCGCAATCGGATGAATGGTATATGAACGCATACGGGACTTTGTTGAAACGATTCGCGCGCCGTCACTCATTTGTTGAATCTACTCGGGCGCCACCTACTGCAAAATGGATTCACTAATGCTTAATTTTCGCAGGATGGTAGACAACAACTCGCTAAAGTTCCATCGCAATCGGATGTATGGTACCTGCATAAACGCATATGGGACTTTGATGAAACGATTCGCGTGCCGTCACTCATTTGTTGAAACTACTCGTGCGCTACCTATTGTAAAATAGATTTACTAAGTCATAAAGGACACGCACATACAAACTATCACGTAACATTCATGTTTATATTATAGAGAGAAAAATAAGGAGGTTAGTTAGTTATTGTTGTTTTAAGGGGCGGAACTACGAGGTCATCTGCCCCTAAAATAAGGAAGGACGTTCTTTCTTTTCTTTGGGCCGATAACGTAGATGTTAGGCCCCTTAAAATAGCAATTATCATCATCATTATTATCTTTGCCTAAAATCAGGACAAATCCCGATTTTTCTGGACGTACTATATGGCAACCCTATGGGGTGCAAGACATTTCTTTGAAGGGCATCTTAAACTTGCCAATAGATTGCGCCGCGCCGGGAAGATATCCCGCTACCTTTGGCACAGTAAACAAGAGCCTCACATATTATGCATGCCACACAATTAAATGGAACAAATATTCGAAGTGGTTCTAGGTGACTTGATGAATAAGTTGACAACCAATCAATTATTATATTTGCCTAATAATAGGTGTTGTTTTCTCAGCGAATGTATTATTTTTATTATTATCAGGGCCCGGGTTTTGATGACCTAAAAATGTATACAAATTGACCTATAAAATGACTGCAAATATCTCATAAAATGACCCGAAAACTTTAAAGAATGACCTAAAATGTAAATGAAACTGACATAATTTCTTCACACAAAATGCCAGGGATGGTAAAGAGAACGAAATTAATTTAAAGAGGAGTGAAATTAGATGGCTAAATACACAAAAGTCTGGAATGAAATTATATGTGAAAAGGAATTAAAATAAAAGTATTTTAATTGGAACAGTATTGAAAGGAACGAAATTAAACTCGATTCGTAGAACTGTATTGAAGAGAAAATGGTTTAGTGAATGGAATTCGAAGAGGAATTAAATTAGGAATAGTCCTACCCTTATTTCCGGGATGATCCACCAAAATCCACAGATAGAGAAGGATCGCAGCATCTTGAAGTCCCCGGCTCGAAAAACTGCATAGAGCTACTGGCGAAAACACTCCGGATGAAGGTCAGAGGAAATCATCTGAATGTGCTATAGAACGAACTTGCCTCCGCCATTCTGCCAGGACAGATAGATAGACAGGCGGACAATCGTTAACGGTCGGGTGTGGCGCCGATTGCTTAAAAAGAACAGGGCACAGTTCAGGTCATCAATGTTCAATGGAACTCTGGAAAGCCATTTCTATTTTGAAGGCTAGAAGTTCTGACTCATGTTATACAAACACATATTCTATTGACTTTCTGAAGAAAGCAAAGTAAGCCAAAACTTTAGCTCTTAAATCAGACCCTTATTATGTCATCGGTTAATGTAGGGTTTTATATTAATGCTGTTGAACTCGTAATTTTCCGAAGTGAAGATAATACATAATTATTTTGTCATGTCAAATGAATCTCTGGAGTCTATTTCTATTTTGAATACCGAGAGTTCTGGTCCCTGTTAATGCCAGCTCCTTTTCTCCAGACTTTTTTGCAAACGCCACAGTTATGAATTTACAAGTGCAAGTAATTTCCAGTGAGTGATAAGCAGGGAACGGATTTAACTTATATGTACTAATAATTCATGAAATATGTACATAGGCTATATACATGTATTTAGTTATTTTTATTGAAATATGGAATTATATATGGACTTAAATTTACAACAACAGAACTATCATTTCTATTTGATATCAAAGTTCAAAGAAGCTATAGAAAGTAGATCTACATGAACCAGAATGCTGTACATCTCATTTTAATTATGATCTTTGAAGAACACGCAATATTTTAATCTCTGTTACCAAAACAATGGGCCACAAAATGTTATTTTAAGTGCTGGAAAGTGAATCTTCTCCTATTGTCTCTAAGTACCGATTTATATTGACTGAAACTTCGTTCAACATCATAAGAGGTAATGGGGGCATATTTAAACTTTACAACGTCAGCTGGGGTTAAATCCAAAGTTAACTTGACACCTAAATCTCCACACATAATTGCAGCAACCTTTCCCATTCTTTCATATCCAGGGTTCTTTGAAAGCGCAGTGTCCATCTTCATTTTTACTACATCTGCAACTTTACCTGTACCATGATTTAGCTGTTCCACAGTTCTATTCACAATTTCGAAACTTTCAGAAAGTGAGAGATGAGAGTTTTGGAGACTTTTGAGTGTTATTGTGATGCATGAAAAATTATGCTGAATGTAAATCAAGTCATTCCTCACACTTGTGTCGCAAACGACTGTTTGCGCAGCTTCATTTGAGGCAGCATCTTCAGAGTCCATAGCATGCAGAACGTTCTTAATGGAGTCTATATATTCAGCATAGTATTCAACCGCTTGCAGCCACGTACCCCACCTAGTTAGAACTGGCTTAGGAGGCAATGGAATTTCTTTCAAAAGATGAACTCTTTTGTGGGCTTTGAGAAAAACTTTTATGTTTGACGATGTCGAAATGTAAACATTAACTTATGTGTCAGAAAATTGTATAATAATGAGGCTCATTATAGTACAAGTTTTCATTATGATACAGTTCCTCCAGCCAATCAGAGCTCATTCATTGACCAATTAGGTAAGGATACCTTCGCGCATGCGCTCAAAATCCAACATGTCTATATAAATTACCGACATGGAAAATGCACCGTCCATATGTTCGCGTAAATAAACTGGCGAACATGAGACAAGAAATAGCACTGTACCTTAATATCCCCAACTCCAATTTCTACACAGCGCATTGCTTTCAAACGACTTCGGTGACAGTTTGACTGAATGCTGGTGTACATCAGCAGGCTGTAAACTCATGGCATCAAAGAATATGTATGGCATTGCAAAGCCCACAGAGCGCATGCGTCGGTCGGTCAGAGAACTTGGGAAACAGAGATATCAAACCCAGCGCTTGCACTCCGATCACAAATTTCAAGTGACTGAAACTTTCCCTGATTATTACCTTCTGTCTTTGGTTTTTTAGAAGTTTGTTTTAACGTGTGGTTCCCAGTATATTAAGACGTACGAGGCTGAGTCGGCAGGGTAAGTTTTTTGCTGTCACGGTCTTTGGGATCAGTGATTTAACTGCCGGAGAACGATATTGGCCTATTTGATCCAGTGGACGGCAGTGCTGACGATGTTTGGGTAGATGCCAAAGGAGGAGTTGAAGCCAGTTCAATTGAGGATTGAGGATGAAGCTTATGATCTAAGGTACACTGAAGGGTTGTAGATGTGGCAGTTGGTTGGAGGGTAACTTGCGAGGAGCTACGAGTGACATTTTTTGAACGATTTGTTTCCATTATTTGAGTATCCTTTTTTAAGTTAGGAAATTCCAATGAATTGAGCTTGTTACAGGGGTGCTTGTTTTGATTAAGTGAAGAGTCGTCGTTTATTTCTGCATTTTTATCAGGACAGTGTCTAGCAAGGTGCCCCTCAGGTTTGCAATGAAAGCAAGTGTTAAGTCAGAGGATAAATAAATCCAGTGATTTGCACATTAATGTTTGACTTAAGTGATTCTGGAAGTTTAGGAAAATCTTCATCATGGATGTATATCTACCTCCGAAAACTGAGTATGTGAGAAAATCCGGGGATCGACAGCCCTGCTCTAATGGGAGACATAAGTGTAATGTAGGGCTTGAGAAACTCTTCTTCAATGTTGCGATGTTACGGATCACAGGGATAACAATTGATAGAATGACTCGTTTGTTTTGGGTTAGGAGGGGTCTTATTCCCAAAGACACACTTAGCCTATAAGAATTTTTATGTTCGACGATGTCGATATGTAAATATTATATGTCAGAAAACTGTATTATAATGGGGGTCATTAAAGTACTACTTTTCATTATAACACAGTTTTTCCAACCAATCAGAACTCAATATTTTCATTCATTGACCAATTAGGAAAGGATAGCTTCTGACATGCACTCAAAATCCAACATGTCGGACTTTAATTACATGATTTGAAAGTTGACAATGTAGCCTATATTGGATCAACCATTGTAGTTACAATGCATAAACAAAGTGGGCAATATTGCAAAAGAAATAGCACTGTACCTTAACATCGGCAACTCCAATTTCTACACATTCGTAAGATTTCACCGACAATTTTAGTGAATCCTGTTGTTGACATAAACGCATCAGAGCGTCTTGGAGGAAGCAGGCATATGAAATTAGTTCCACGGAAATTATAATCCAGCTCTCTGTTCAATAAATGCCTACGCGAAACTTTTCCGCGAGATGTCATAACTGTTCTATTTGGGACTCGATTGATTTTCCTTCCGTTGACATTCTATACGCTTCGAATTTGAAGAATAACTAGTTGATAATACGATATATTTTAATTTTAAAGCGTTTGTAACAGCCTATTTTGTGTTATTTGACCACAATAACAAAATGATCCACATAGTAGACCTATCTGTGCGCTGCCTGTTGGTGATACTTCAGGATAAACGACGTTTCAAAGCTTTGGGATTCGTTATTGGGTAGAGTTCAAATGCTGAGCCCACACAATTCCCAAGGAGGAGGAGAAGAAGAATTCTACCGACAGAATCTTGACAGATATTTATGAATATTTATGTTGGATTATATAATAAAGTTATAATTATCGTCGAACATAAATAGTAGTATGCAACGTGCCTATAATGGTAATTAAGATACTCGTATGAAAATTATAAAACTCGCTTCGCTCGTTTTATAAACATACTCGTGTCTTAGTTATTGCCATTATAGGCTCGTTGCATAAAGTGCTATTGGGTGTTTTGAAATTAATTCTTCAACACACTTCTTACTGGCAAGAAAAATAAGGATTCTTCCGTTAGATACGGTATGTGAGATGAATCGAATGTTGTTAGGGCTAGTCAGTTTTCCACGTAATCTGTAATACAAATGCCAATACAGGATTCGATAACAATAGCTTGATTTTTTGTAGGATAGTATTGTCCTGCAGAGGAGTAATTTAACCTAGATTTGTTAGGGATTCGAGGTTCTGTAATAGAAGTTGTCATTACGTTACTTGGTTCATCGGTGAACATTGATGTCTTTATTCAGTGTATTCATTTGGTTACTTGAGACTTGATGAATTTCATTATTTTCATCCAGTAGGTTGGATAAATTTTGCCGACCTCCATCAAGAGAGGTGGCCATTGTGGGTGACGCAACGGTTAGGTTAGTTATCATTAGTACACCCGTAGGCCTAAGTGCGGAAACCGCCATAAAGCAGATTTATGTTGTACTCACTTGTTCGCGGGAATATTTATTTGTTGTATCTGACGTTTTAAACGTTATAATAGAGCTTTTAAACACACATTATGTATATACAATTTAAAGCAACAATTTGAAACGCAAACGTCACAGCCAGATCTCGATCGTGGATGATCTGTTGTCTGAGTCACAGTATAGATAGGCTATCATTACTATGTCTGAGTAATGAGGATAGAAATGAAACTGGCCCAATAGGGAAAACACTCCTAGGAGGTGAAGGACGTCCCTTTCCCTCCTATCTTTCATTCAGTAGCACCGTAGCTTGTATTTGTAATCTCTGTAGTATAATATATCTCAGTAAAAGCCCTTAGAAGATGTTCGTTCCATCCGCGAATACAGTGTCTGAATATAGATGCCTGAGGTATTGATCGCGCATTTTGCCCAACAGTGACCAAGTTATAGCCCACATACTGTATTGGAGATCGATTAGTGTCTTCTCTCAAGGTTTCAGGAAGTTTTTATAGCTCTCAAGGAGCAGCTCTACAGTAAACCGACCACGGTGGCTGAGAACGCTAACCCGCTACCTCATGCCTCGCAGGCATCCGGAGAACGTGGGTTTGAATACCACCTTGGCTGTCCTAAAAATGATTTACTTAGTGTCCCTTATTCACCATCAGGCAAATGCCGGGAGGGTTCCTTTTATTAGATCCACGGCTGATTTCCTTCCAAAATCCCTTCCCTGACCCGTCCTGAAAATAAAGTAAATTGGCTGTATTAATAAAATTATTTAAAAAAACATACGGGTAGCAAAACATCCTGTAGTTTTGATTTGTATTGCGGCCTTGCTCCTTGTGTGGTTTTTCATCTTCATCCCATTACTGGATCAATACAATAGGTTAAACATTCACACAGAAATAATTGTGTATCTGATTACATATCGCCAAGATCGTTCAGATTTAGATTGCTGGTCTTTCGGATTCCACATAGAAAGTAGGATGTAAAGTGAAGAACACAATAGTCCACTAATTTAAATTTATAGCTACAGAACAGCGACTCCATGCGTTCACGATGGCGGCTGGGCGTATTCTGAAGACCTGAAGGAGTACCATACAAATTAACTCACTACCATTATTCATATATAACTTAGCTGAATAGAGCGCATAGTGGCCATCTTGAAATTATAAAATATACAAACAAATGATTATATATATATATTATAGATAATAATAATAATATCGTATGGTCTCGGGTGCAGGGTGCAAGCTTTGTTATTTGACACCCAAAGGGTAGCTTGCATGTCGAATTTCGTTGTTCCTTGAAAGCACTATGAAAGTCAAGGAGTTTAGATATCTAAGCTCCTTGAACACTATAATGCTTTCTAGTAGAGAAAAGAGGAACTTTGTGTTGGCGGAAACTCCCGAGATTAATTTTGCCATTATGAACACGGCCTACTGAATTCAAATGGGTTCTTTGACATGCCAACATCGTATGACGTGGTGTCGTAATTTTTTGCCGCCTTTCAAAAATCACTTATCACGGCCAGGAGCGAACCTGCAAGCTTGGGGGTTAGTAGACCGACACGTTGACCACTTACCCACCGTGGCAAGCTATTTTATAGATACAATATCTCAAATGATCATAAATGTAGAAACATATATGGGCTTGTATGCCAAAGGCAAAAGAACATCCCCGCCGTATATTATGGTGGATGGGCGTACTTTTCTAATGTTCCAAATAATTACTCGGGGTGCAAAATAGGAATTACAACGAACCTTAGTAAACGTGGAGTATTACTCGTATATCTATATATATAAAGCACAAAGTGTCTGTCTGTCTGTCTGTCTGTCTGTCTGTCTGTCTGTCTGTCTGTTATGTATACAAATCTACACCGTTTCACCGATCTAAACCAAAATTTGTATACTTACCCTTTGGAACCCTGCGGGTAACCCTGTCAACATTAAATTTCGGACAGACCACCCCATGCCCTGCATTTAGGCCCTTTTGCACAAATCTACACCGTTTCACCGATCTGAACCAAAAGTTGTATATTTAACCTTTGGAACCCTGCGAGTAACACTGTCCACATGAATTTTCGGACAGACCACCCCATTCCCTGCATTTAGGCCCTTTGGTCCAAATCCACACCGTTTCACCGATCTCAACCAAAATTTGTATATTTACCCTTTCGAACCCTGCGAGTAACACTGACCTCTTAAAATTTCGGACAGACCACCCCATTCCCTGCATTTAGGCCCTTTGGTCCAAATCTACACCGTTTCACCGATCAGAACCAAAATTCGTATTCTTACCCTTTGGTGCCCTGCGAGTAACACTGTCTGCTTGAAATTGCGGACAGACCACTCCATTCCCTGCATTTAGGTCCTTTGGCCCAAATCTACACCGTTTCACCGATCTCAACCAAAATTTGTATATTTACCCTATGGAACACTGCGACTAACACTGTCTGCTTGAAATTTCGGACAGACCACGCCATTCCCTGCATTTAGGCCCTTTTTGCACAAATCTACACCGTTTCACAGATCTGAACCAAAATGTGTATACTAACCCTTTGGAACCCTGCGAGTAACACTGTCTGCTTGAAATTGCGGACAGACCACTCCATTCCACGCATTTAGGCCCTTTGTCACAAATCTACATCGTTTCACCGATTTCAACCAAAATTTGTATATTTACCCTATGGAACACTGCGACTAACACTTGAAATTGCGGAGAGGCTACTCCATCCCCTGCATTTAGGCCCTTTGGCACAAATCTACACCGTTTCACCGATCTGAACCAAACTTTGTATACTTACCCTTTGGAACCCTGCGAGTAACACTGTCCACTTAAAATTTCGGACAGACCACCCCATTCCCTGCATTTAGGCCCTTTGGCACAAATCTACACCGTTTCACCGATCAGAACCAATATTCGGAAACATACACTTTGGTACCCAGCGAGTAACACTGTCTGCTTGAAATTGCGGACAGACCACTCCATTCCCTGCATTTAGGCCCTTTGTCCAAAATCTACACCGTTTCACCGATCTCAACCAAAATTTGTATATTTACTCTTTGGAACATTGCGACTAACACTGTCTGCTTGAAATTGCGGCGAGGCCACTCCATCCCTTGCATTTAGGCTGTTTGGCACAAATATACACCGTTTCACCGATCTGACCCCAATTTTATATACTTACCCGTAGAACCCGACAAGTAACACTGTTCACTTTAAATTTCGGACAGACCACACTATTCCCTGCTTTTTGGCCCTTTGGCAGAAAACTACACCGTTTCACCGATCTCAACCAGATTTTACATAATTACCCTTTGGAACTCGACGAGTAACACTGTCCACTCGAAATTTCGGACAGACCACTCCATTCCACGCATTTAGGTCCTTTGGCACAAATCTACATCGTTCACCGATCGAAAACAAAATGTGTATACTTACCCTTTGGAACCCGATGAGTAACACTGTCCACTTTAAAATTTGGACAGGCCACTCCATTCCCTGCATTTTGGCCCTTGACACAAAACTACACCGTTTCACCGATCTCAACCAGATTTTACATAATTACCGTTTGGAACTCGACGAGTAACACTGTCCACTCGAAATTTCGGACAGACCACTCCATTTCCCGCATTAAGGCCCTTTGGTACAAATCTACATCGTTCACCGATTGAAAACAAAGTGTGTATACTTACCCTTTGGAACCCGATGCGTAACACTGTCCACTTGAAATTTCTGACATACCACTCCATTCCCTGCATGTAGCTCAGGAATTTCTCGGGGTTGCCAGCTTCCTAACTCACCAGTCATGAGCCCTTGAGGGTGTACCAGAAGTGGTGGGTCCCCTGCCTCTTTGAGGGCCTTGAGCATATTATGAAAAGGAAAAGAAGGCAGACCCCTCGAAGAATGAGGGTATCAGGAAAGATGAGACAAAGCCAATTAAGGCGGGAAATTGAAAGACTCCCTAGCCCTCGGATATCCTAATACAGTCTGGGTCGGAAGAGAACAAGAGTTGACCAAGGGAGGCCGACAGGAAAGAGAACTGAAATGAGCCCGGCACCAGGAAGTGGAAGCGATGCCAGACTCAGCTGGGGTTCCGTGGTCGCCAACCCACGTCCCACAAGTTGTGAGACCCTGGGGGGGGGGGTCAGTTGTGAGAATAGCTTGCTGATTCATCGCGAGGTGACTTGAGAGTTACTTTCCGGAGCCCGCCGTGTTATCTCCTGCTGTCTATGCTGATGCCAGCACAGGGCCGTTGCGAAACAGTGAGTGATTCCCGGTCAATCTGTATAGGACGGGGAACCCCGAACGTGTGTCATCATATTTCGTCATCATCTGCGATCATCTCAGGTTCGTGCAGCTCGGACCTATATTCTTTATCTTTGCCGAGCAGTACGCTCTTTCACTAGACGCATCCAGTACAGGCCTAAGCCAGAAAATAAGGTTGTGACCTTGAAAGACATCGAAGCTAGACACCTGAATTACCTATATCAGTTTTAAAATAACACCATGTTCGTTTAGTAGTCATTTTTTCATTACCTTATTATTATCATCATAAGTGCAAATGACCTAGATGTTACGCGCATCATACCAATAATCACCGCCGCATAAAGTCTTTCTCGACTGTGATTTCTAAAATATTTATTTTTGGTTGGTTCTTAAGTTTAGGGGCTGCGACAACGCGGTCATGTAGCCCCGTGTAATTTGGGTGTGTGTAGAATCTGTCTGATAACCGGTGTTAATTGTGATGACTGTATTAGTGTGTGTTATCTGTTTTTAAATTTAAATACAAACTGCAACTTAGAATTCTTCTAATAGTTCGTACTTTTGCCGCCAAGCGCCACCGTCAACGACTACTAGGCCAAGTTCGGAACTTAGCTACTAGACGCCACTGCAGTCGGCTCTTGGCAACGGACGTAGGCATCTATGAGCGTTGTTTACCTATCAAATTTAGCTTCACACAGGTGTAATTAGTGGAAGGTTCTTTAACATGCCATAAATCTGACATAGGACCGCCGCTTTACTTCCCTTCCGAAGAAAGGCATACTGACTGATTTTAACGCTCTTAAAATATCCGACGATTTCGGCCGGGTTTGAACCCGCTATCTTGGGCATAGAAGCTCAGCATGCTACCAAATACGCCACCGAAGCCGCCATATAGTTATTTTTATTACAGTACATTGTGTACATTATACGTTGAAGTGTCAATTCAATACCGGTAGTAGTTTCCCTTATTATCCTCATCGTAAGAGCAAATGACCTACAGTAGATGTTACGCCCATTACACCATTAATCACCACACACAATAAGTCTTCCTCGCCTGTGAATTTTGAAATATGTATTTCTATTTTCTATTACGGTAGTTTGTAAGTTTGACGTGTCAATTCAACAGTAGTTTTTATTATCATCCTTATCAAAAGGGCAAATGACCTTGATATTACTCCCTCATTGTCTTTGGGGGCAAATGACTTACATTTTAAGTCCATTATATTTCTAAGGAGACCTTAAAACATTATCATCATTCCACCGGGCGAAGCCGGGTACTACTGCTAGTAGGATATAACTCTTAACGTTCATCACAAGAACATTCAATTATACTCTTTGATAAGGACAAAGAGTCATAACCAGGGTTAGGATTTTTAGATGCGCACCTTTTTTCTTAGGGTAAATTCAAGCTGTTCGGGAAGATATCACAGTGTGAAATTGTGTTTCTAGTTGCGAAAAGAGGCATGTTTCACGCACCTTTTTCCTCTCAACCATGCCCGTAGTCCCCTTCCCCCCCCCCCCCTTTTTTTTTTCATTGAAGTTTAATTCTAATTTATTCTATAAGATTTCTAATCAATATAAAATATTTACCTTTCAATTAAGGTCTACTCAGCTTGCTGTATACGTACGAATAGTAAGCCCAATTATTTTAGGGATTCTGCGACATCGTGGTCATGTAGCCCCGTATACTTGTGGGTGTGTGTTTGTCTGATAGCATGTGTCACTGTGATGTCTTTACTAGTGTGTGTGTATTTCTAGAGGTAAGATTTGAGTATCAAGTGGCCGTAGCATTATGTTAGGTACTGCCCCCGGAAATTGAATTATATTGAGACCACGATGGCTGTATTGGAAAATATGAGTAAAGTTATGGATGTCATAGTTGTGACGTGGATACTCATGACGTAGGCACGGATGACGCAGACTTGAGACAGCAGGCTGATTGAGCTGAGATTCTTGGTGACGTCATGATTTTGTTCGAGAAAGATCCGAGATTTACGACGCAGTCGCAGGAAACAAGGTATTGTGCTAAGGAAGAAGCTACGCTATTGGAGGAGAGACTCGAACCAATGAACGATAGTTTGGAAGGAAGACGGAGATTGCTGAAACTACGATATTTAATTACTTTCGGCATGCAGATTTGTGGAAAACGATTTTCAGTTATGGCATTGATTTGGAATTTTGAAGAAATTAATTTTGAGTTTTTGAAATTTGAAAATCCGTCAAGTATAGCCAAAGTTAAAACTTCTAGCGATGACGCAGCAACAGGCTATGGAAGGGATGGATACGCCCCTTAAGAAGTTGATAAAAGGTCGTGCACAGGAGAGAGGAGCTCTCAGAACTCATAATCTCAGATCGCATATATATTTCTGGTGATATATAGTTATTTTCAAGTGATTCAGTGAAGTAAGTTGTCTTTAGCGTGGTTAAAGCCTGGCGCATCGAACGAACTCGGAGCAGTTCCATTTTACGCTGCTCGAAACTAGGTGAAGTTGAAACGCTCACATTAACGTTTCCACCAGTCAAGATATCAAGCGTTAACTTCAGCCTGTATTATAATTCTATTGGGCAGTATAACATTGAGGTGTGTAGAAGATTTGAACAATTTCACAGTTATACTTCGAAAGATATTGGAACTTTAAGGCTGCCAACAAAAGTGATTTTCTCGCCACATGAGAAACACTTTTAAATTCCACATTATACACTACGGCTGACAGGTGGAGTGCAACAGTGATATTGGAGAATACGTTTGGTATTACAACGATACATTCGACTATGGAAAATTATAATCTTGCAGTGCTTTCGATGATTATAACAGTAGTTGAGATGGAAGGCTAAGGCTTTAATGCAATTGGGACATATATCGTTGGAGTAAAGTAACAGCATGGAACTTCGTTAATCGGCTTTCTACAAAAGCGAGCATGTAGTGAACATCCAACTACACTCATGCATCGTGAATCCATCGCTGAATTATACCAGATAACAGTGGAAATATTTTCATACTCCACAACTATGAATATTTCTGCGGAAATAACTACAATAAACTTCATGGCGAATTCCTGCAAGAACTTCAGGGAACTTTCAAGAGAGGCCAGGGTTGTCCCGGCGCACAAAGAAGAGTTTTGCCAGAAGGATGTTTTTCGTATCCACGGAGCAGTGCAATAGGAGGAGGAAACAGTTCGATTCTCCGAGGACGCTGATTCCAGGTTCGAGGACGGAGCACATCTTTACGCTGGTGAATTGGAACCAACAGCAGTTTTCTTTGAAAACTTTCCTCTGGATCTTCAATCAACAGATAAGGTAGTCGTGAACGTTTCTTGTATTATTTGAGTCTTGTAGCGATATCTGAGCAACCATTCTTCCCATATTTTTGTCCTATCTTTTGCCCCATTTTCTTGATTGATATTTCTGTACTCAGTACACTTCGATGATTTATGCCTTTTTCTTCGATTTTTGAGACATTGCTATGTCATTGGCATACTTAATAATTTTGGATCAGTTGAGACTGATGATTTAGATTCTTTCAGTAATTTGCATATTTTTGTAGTCACGATTTGACTGTAAAGTTAACGATTTGCTATGGCAGATTTGAATTCAGACAGCGTGTCATTTTATTAAAGTAATTCTATTCAGTAAATTACTTTGACCAATTTTCTGTCATCCTCAAGAAAGAAGAATGATTAAAAGATTTTAGAGCGTTAAAATCTATTACGATATCGACGATCTTTGAAATACTAGTCGTCTTATGAACATGATTGCAACATAGACATTTACCATTGCATTATAGACAATTTTCTGAAATATGAACTTTAATGACAATTTATTGAATACACTATAGTAATGAACATTTGATAGGAGTTTTTCTCAATTCTAGATTGGAACAATAATGTTTGCATTCCACAGTCTAATTGTATTCTATTCGACTATTCATGCAGTTTAGATGAACTTTGTTTGAAGATAGTATTTTTATACTGCGTTACTTTGAAGATGTTAATCTCAATTTTGATAGACCAGGCAGGAGTGTCTAATCGTATTCGCTATTAAATTTATTTGTGATTGGCAAATTTTTACTTCATATCGATTCATGAATGAAACCCACGAAGGTTAAATAATAAGTCATTATTACAATTGATGAATATAAGAATTTTTAAAGAGGAACAATGGATGTATAATCGTTAGTTCAGTGGACGTGTAAAAGTCGCTGTTGAGTAATGCCCTTGAATAATGAAGGAGGTTCCCACAATAATTAATGAAGTTGATGAATTAATAAGTGGAGGTTTTTGTGTGTAGTTTGGAAGATTTTTATGCCATATATATGAAGATATATGATGAATTTTGGGCCAATTTTTGTGCAATTTTGTGCGTTATAAGCAAAGTATTTTCCCACTGATTGTATTGTTCTTGTTCTTTGAAAGATTATTCATATGAAGATACTGTTAAAATTAACAAGAGTGTTAAATAATTTGAGATAAAGATTTTGAATGGAGGTTACCGTCACAAATATTAATAATTATTATTAAACCTTATTAAACCTGAATTTGACAGTTAAATATAACTAACCTTCATTGGTCGATTATATCATCACGATTTGAGTAATTATCAACCGGATAAACGTGTGGTTTAATGTATTTCTTGTATAAATAATATAAACAATATAATATTGTAAAATAATTTTGTAAATATCTTTGTTAAATAATTTGAAATGATAATGATTAATACAGGCGTGTATAAAATTTTCAATTGTCATTTGACATTGTTATAAACAATTTATTATTGTTATAAATAATTAATGAACTTTTGTTATTAACATTTAGAGTTTTTTATATACTCTAAACAACGCTAGTTAAGCAGGTGGTTTGAACAAATTAATCATGATTTGGGATAGTTGGAGTAATCCACTGGTGTTTGAATGAAGCATGTAAGACTTTTGCGTGATAATATTTCAGTTGAGATGTGAACATTTACGTGTTTGAAAGGGAGAGCCAAGCTCTGAGGTAACACGCTTATGCTAGGGTTGAACGAACGGGAGTCCGCTTTGACCATGCAGGTGCATTGCAGCTGGCCCGGACAACTGTGTTACTGAGGCCAAGGACGTTCCATAATAGCCTTGTGGCTATAAATAAAATGTGAAGTATATAAACACGCAAAACAATTGATATATGTGTCTCATCCCAAATCCCGTTTCCATCCCCAGTGCATTATTATTTTACGTTGCTATGAGCTTGAGAAAGCTGAAACATTATATGTAGAGAATACAGGTCCTACAGGAGGACATGGTTATGTGGTCGATGGCTTCTGATTGCCACGTGGATTTTGTTGTTTTATTTTTGTTAAAATCATTCTTTTTGTGAAATAAATTATTGTGCAGTTTAAAGTTTCTCGTCTTCGTTCTGGTTCATTTTAAATATCATGGTGGAGGTTATTGTGTGGGCATACTTTAAGTGATCCAGTTGACAACCCAGTCCCCGAGATAAATTTAAGAGGTAAGTAAAGGTAAGTATAAACCCCGTATATTTTGGTGTGCTCCACAATAATTTCTTGTTAACTATTGTGCTCTAATCTCGATAGTATCTGTCAGTGCCATTTTCATTGATGTAGCTGTGCCGGTGCGTTTGATTATTGGCAATCCGATTGAGGGGGCGGATATCTGACAGCTTACTATCAGGATATCGGGTACAGTACCATCCCGGCATTTCTCTGGAGTAGAGGTGGGAACTACGGAAAACCACGTCTAGGATGGCTGAGGTAGGAATCAAATCCCCCTCTTCTAAGTTTTGCCTTACTAGGCTGAGTTTACCCCATTCAAGCTCTCAGACAAGAATTACATTTCTTGTCAGAGCAGGGAATCGAACCTGGGCCTCCGCGTCTCCAAGCACGCTAGCCACTACGCAAGGAGGCGGACTTACTGATTATAAACGCAGGCACAATGTTGCACCAAGAGTTACAAGGAAAATCCCAGCTTTTGAACCAGAACAAGGTTCCATACTATGTTTCAGAATACGACTGTATTGGGCTCGAACTGTCCCCACCAAAAGGACAGTGAATCATCATAGACCTGATATAGTGATCTTCAACAAACTATTGAAAGAAGTCACCTTGCTTTCGTTGTCATTCCGAATACGTACAACTTTCAGGTTAAAGATGATGAAAAATTTTCAAATAGTACCAATTGTCATTTGAAGCACCGTACTGGTGTGGTTCCCGAAAGTCTTCGGCTAGGACTAACGAAACTTGATTTGGACATTAATTCAGAAGCCAGTGATATTAGCTACAAGTAGGATAGTAAGGAAATTCGTTGCCAGTGATGTTAATTAAAATTATGCACTGTATTTTACCAGAAAATTATCTGAGAATAACTTAGTAATAATAATAATAATAATATAAATATTTTGTAAGGGACTGCAGTCTTCATTAACATCAAGTTTATTTATTTGCGCGCTTTACTATTTCAAATATTCCATTAATCGACTGAGGATAATAAGGTTACTCTACGTACAGGATCGAGAGATATGTGCGCAGTCCGGAATATACAGTATGATTCGGAGAACAGCTACCCTGCCCAGTAGCGCAGCATACAGTACCTTAGCGCGATTGGCTAAGCTGGTAGGTAACCACCATGGTAGAAGCTGTCTCTCAGACCCCCCATAAGATCCGTGAGCTGTTCGTCATCATCGTGATGCTTAGCAAGGTAGATGATCTTCTAAGGAAAATACACTTTTAGGGACAGTCTGGCGGAGGGTGCCAAGAGACTGAGAAAGATACAAATGAATGGGTAGATGCTTGTTTGGCGAACCTCAAGTCTTTAGGGTCTTCAACGAACGTCCCGTGTCTGCAAGGCCTTTCCGTTGTGAAAATGGCAGGAGCTACAAGCACAGCGGTGCAGCGTACACAGGCGCCTACCGCTTCTGCATACGGAGAGTACCATTAATGATAACGAATCGATGCGTCTGGCAGAGAGGAATAAAATACAAGAGATCAAAAAAACATGTTTCATGCTAACCTATGCGATGAATACAGGAATAATTAGAAAACAGCGTGTCTATTACTGGTAATTTCAATACGTGAGTAAATGTAATGAAAAAGAAATTAGGCCTATAACCGATTTTGGTCTGCAAAATACATCATACAAAGCTACAAAGGAAACTTTGATGAAGCTGGGGGTGTTAGGAGTTGTAAACCATCAATAAGATAATCCTAGCAGAAGGGAAAAAATGGTAGGAACTTTACATAAAATAATTGGAGAGAAGTAAAGAGCCTATTGCGACGGCCAACTTTGCGTAATTAAGATGAATGTCGCCATGTGTAACACTTAATTTTGATTTCTTGTGCCGGCTTCTTCTGTGATGAGTCAACCTTTGGAATGCCCACATAGATAAATAAATAAATATAGATAATAAAAGAAAAACTAAGTTCTGTTGGAAATTTTGAGAACTTTTAATCAAATCGTAGTTTGTTGTGTTTTGGTCGTTCGTGAGAAGGAACTTTGATGAAGCTGGGGTGTTAAGAGTTGTGGACCATCAATAGGACAATTCATGAGAAGGAACATGGACATAGGATGCATTTTTGTTGTGAAAGGATGTGTGATAAATAATAATGCAGTAGAGCCATACTTTTACGTCATATCAGGGCACGAATCGTTTTCCGCTGAGATTTAGCTCTGCTACACGTTTTTCAATGTACGTGCATTTTGTCCAATTTTTAAATATAAAAAACAAATTATAATATTTCAAGCATTTTTTCGGCTTAAAATAAATGGCACCTGTTCTTTTCCAAATATTTTTTTAAAAATATTAAGTACGGTATCCTAATTTCTGAAAAGGAATGGCTGCTTACAAAATCGTGATTGAATTTCGATTTCTTCCTCAGTTGAGGCGGCTTCGGTGGCGTAGTCGGTAGCATGCTGAGCTTCTATGCCCAAGATAGCGGGCTCAAACCCAGCCGAAGCCGTCGGATTTTTTAAGAGCGTTAAAAATCCCTCAGTATGCCTTCCTTCGGAGGGGAAGTAAAGCCGGCGGGAGGGGAAGTAAAGCCGGCGGTCCCATGTAATAGATTTATGGCATGTTAAAGAACCTTCCACTAATTACACCTGTGTGAAGCTAAATTGGATAGGTTAAGAATGTAAACAACGCTCTTAGGTTTCTACGTCTGTAGCCAAGAGCCGACTGCGGTGGCGTCTCGTAGCTAAGTTCTGAACTTGGCCTAGTAGTCGTTGACGGTGGCGCTTGGCGGCAAAAGTAGGAACTATTTTAAAAATTCTAAGTTGCAGTCTGTACTTAAATTAAATAAAACAGATAACACACACTAATACAGTCATCACAATTAACACCGGTTATCAGACAGATTCTACACACACCCAAAGTACACGGGGCTACATGACCGCGTTGTCGCAGCCTCTAAACTTAAGAACCAACCAACCAACCTTCCTCAGTTGAAGGATTTGTATTCAAAATAAAGATACCACTCCATGTCAAACTGAATCAAAGTGTATGAAGATTTTGTATTAAATTATGGAATGTCACTACTCGAGTGACCTGGCAAATATCTTTAAAAAAAAGGTTTGAAGTATACTGTAGTAGGCCTAATACATGCTTTAGTCACTGAGGGGTGGTTGTTCTGCTCATGCCAGCATCTCATGTTATAAACAAGTGATAAGAACTGTGACACGTGCTGGGTAAGGGCAATACGAACTCTCCATCAAATCTTAAGAAAGTCAGATAAAGCTAGTGTGTGCTCAAGATAAGGCTAGTGTTGAACTTTGATGGGGGCAGCGAACAGCTCAGGTGGTTAGTAAACAGAGTGATATACAGGGTGTTTCTAAATTCCCATTACAGACTTTGAGGGCTTGTAGTAGGGACCAATACGGTTAAGTTTAGCATAGGAACTTGTGTCCGGAAACCTACCGTCTCCCCGCTACCCGCAAAAAAACACCACAGCACACGTTCAAATCTCCCGCATTTTTGGCGCCACTGACTAGAGTATGTTCGTCATTGAACGATCACCACTTCCCACGGTGGATCCTTTTCACTGATGAAGCGAAATTCACCAGGGAAAGTATTTTCAATACCCGCAACAGTCATGTGTGGGCTGATCAAAACCTGCATGCGACCCCATGGGTTTCAGCAACGATACGGTGTGAACATCTGGGCAGGGTTCCTGAATAGATGTGTGAATGGGCCATACCTTCTTCAACGAAATCTCGCGGGTGCCGCTTACTTTGTATTCCTTGAATACGTACTGCATGAGTTCTTAGACGTTATGCCACTGCCTATGCATCGAGGGGCGTGGTGGCTCAGCGGTCTAGCTGTATGCCTCTCACCAAGGCGGTCCGGGTTCGATTCCCGATCAATGCATGTGAGATTTTCGAAGTGAAATGCCATGTCCTGTGGTTCGGATTCCACGTAAAAAGGAGGTCCCGTGGCTCATAATCACAAGATTCACGGTCACGTAAAACTACAATCTTCCTTCCTTCTTCCTTGCCTCTGCGTCAAAACATGTGGATTCAGCACGATGGCGCACCACCTCATTTATCACTTGCGGTCCAAGATCATCTGCACCACAGATTTAGGGACCAGTGGATAGGTTGTGCTGGCCCGATTGCTTGACCTGCGGCTTTCCCGACTTGACACCGCTAGACTACTACCTGTGGGGACACTTGAAAACCTTGATTTGCGAGACCTCTGGAATCCGAGGAAGACCTACTGGCGCGAGTTATGGCTGTTGGGGATGATGGAGGATGTTAGTGATCGTGTGTACCAGAACATGGTATGGAGGTACCGTGTCTGTGTTGATCTAAGTGATCGTCACATCGAGCCCCACTTGTAATTGGACCCAGACGACAAGCAGCAGGATTCGGACAGAGCGCCGAAAATAGTGGGATGATGATGATAATTGTTGTTTTAAGGGGCCTAACATCTAGGTTATCGGCCCCTGATGGTTTGGGTGATCGTGAAGATGAAAATGAAAAGCGAACTTAAAACTATAACTACTAACCTATATACTAGAAGAAGAAATGGAAAACTAAAGGAGAATAAGGCAAATAAAAGGACAGAAGGAAAAAAAATGCCCTCAACCCTCGGAGAAGGCGGATTGAGGGACTTGGAAGGAAGGAGAGCCATGAAAGGCATATAGGAAAGAGAAAGAGGAGAGGGTCCGCCCCAAAGGTAAGGGACAAAAGGGGAAAACGGACCCAGCTCGAGAATCCCTCGGGGTCGCCAACTCCCGAACTCGCCAGCCGTGAGCCCCTGAGGGTGTAGCATTATCTAGGGTGCACCAGAGGTGGTGGGGCTACATACACCCTGCCTCCTTAAGGGCCTAGAACACAAGGCAGGAGGTAAAAGGAAGAGAAAAAGAAGGCTGACCCCTCGCAGAAGGAGGGTATCAGAAAAGATGAGACAAGGGCCAATTAAGGCAGGAAAGGAAGAGACTCCCTAGGCCTCGGATACCCTAATACCGTCAGAAGAGAACAAGAGTTGACCAAGTGAGGTCGGCAGGAAAGAAAGAAGACGGAGAGGAGCCCGGCACAAGTAAGTGGAAGCAATGCCGGACTCAGCTGGGGCCCCGTGGTCGCCAACCCACGCCCACAAGAAAAATATTGGGAGTTGTGAACGTGTACTGTGGTGTTGTATTATTATTAGCCTACTTTTCACATTTTGCAAAAATGAGGAAAAAGTAGACTTATGAGATCGGGCAAATGTATGTATGTCTGTCTGTCTGTCTGTCTGGCTGGCTGTGTGTCCCCCTATCAACTCCTAAACGGCTTCAGCAATCGAAACAAAATTTGGTATGAGTAAAGATCTATACCTGAATATCTCACGGCCATATTTGAAAATTATGTCAGTGCTACCAACTGCTGAAAATCGCAATTGAAATTTGAGCTCCATGTTGGATATCTTGGAAGGTATGAATGGGAGCTATTTCAAAATTGGCACATGTATAGATAATAATATTGCAGTTTAATTTCCAGGAGGCCATACATGGCAGTGTTGCCAAAATGATTATAAGCCTGCTGATAGGTCCAAATTTTAAATGCATATAACTTCTACACTATCAATTGGATTTCAACCAAATTTTGTATGTGCTATGTGTACTTAAGCAGATATGACTGAGCGTATTCTTAAGAGCCACCAGGGCTGCCAACTGTTAATAAATGCTCTCATTTTTTTAAATCCAAATGCCCATATATCAGAAAGTATGCAAGCCGACAGATTTAAACTATGCACACGTATAGTACCCGACATTCTATATTAATTTGGAGTAACTTATATACGTCAGTGCTGCCAACATGATTCTAGGCCCGCTGATAGGTCCAATTTTAAAGTGCATGTAACTTCTATACTAACTAATGGATTTCATTCAAAATTGACACAACAATAGATCATATTATTTCAGATTATTTCTGACCAATACATGTATGTCATTGTTGCCAACATGATTTTACGCGAGCTTTTAGATTCAATGTTTAACTGCATGTATCGTCCATGCTATCCATTGGACTTCAACAAAATTTTGTATTCTGTACCTTAAGAGATGGAACTAAGAATATATTCAGTCACCAGGGCTGCCAACTGTAGTTCTCTATTAGGCTGCATTATGCCAGGTATACTGTATTTCGAACTAATTAGAAATGTCGATATTACCAACTTAATTTCGTCATTATTCTAGATAGATCCATATAGATTAATCATTGGCATGAATCTTAAATTTTAAGAAAAGTAGGCTCTTTAGTTCTTCACGGAACTTCTTGTTATTATTATTATTATTTTCTCGGGTAGCGGGAAGACGGTACGTTTCCGGATACAAGTTTCTATGCTAAACTTAACCGTCTTGGTCCCCACTACAAGTCCCCAAAGTCTGTAATGGGAATTTAGAAACACTATGTACAGTATAACCTGTCATATCCGGACTAATGTGGCGACCGGCCGATCCGGATATGGAAAAATCCGGATATCACAATGCTATTTTTACAAATAGCTAGGTGACCAGAAATAATTCACGAGTTTGGTGTTGATTAATTTTAATGTTTTTAACGGTTTAGTAACATTTTGTTAACTGTATACTGTACATAGGCTAAGAAATAGAATTGCTTTAAACTAAATTAAAATACAGTAATTAAATTATAATAATATGCTTTACAGTACATGTACTTACATAAATACACTGTACATTCTGCTTCTACATAACAACGGTAAACAATAACAGTAACAACAGAAACACACTCGCAAAACAAACTGTCGCTTCAAGACTCACGCACAGACTGAAGGGTAGAAAGAGAGGCAGCCTCGTGTTGACGTTGGTGGCAGGCAGGCAGAAGCCGTGAATGGAATATCGTTTATTCACACAAAGGGATAAGTTTCCAGGAAGATGTCGTTGACCGAGTCAGGCCACAACCCCTCGCGGTCAAGCACGCACACAGCCTTCCAGCGCTGCAACTTTCACTCGACCTCCCTGGCTAGCACACGAATGTATCCTCGCTCTCAACTACGACTTAAAAATTCATTCGGAGATGTGTCCGGATATGGGAGGGTTCGGATATCACAGGTCCGGATGTGACAGGTTGTACTGTATATCACTCTGTTGACTGAGTTGTTCGCTGCTCCTAATTTTCCCTGTCGAATGGTGAGGGTGTGACACTTATTTAACCTAAAGGACATTCCAATAACAGTCAGTGTGTTTCTCAGAGGGTGCACATAGTTTGATGTCGTCCATGTAGGCTACATCAAATGAGAAATGTTGTATTTCGCTATACCAAGGTGCTTAATTGGAAAGCCACATTTTGAATTGTTCAGTATTGATGATAGTGCATTGAGCGCCAAACAGAGGGCTCGAGCTGTCACCCTAAAAATACCTCTTTCGATTTGAATAAATCTTGATTCCATACATATCTAGTCTCCATGGTTCGGATTCCGCGTAAAAAGGAGGTCCCGTGGCTCATGATCGCGAGATTAACGGTCACGTTGAACTACAAGATTCCTTCCTTTCCTTCATATCAAAAATTCTTTCAGACATAAGTTTTAGGTAATTATTGGGGGAATATAGTCCATTTTGTACGGTTTTGGTATTGTGCCTGTTAAGAGAAATATGATTAATGTTTCCCGCAAACCCCACTTTTTTCCCACCCCTTTGGTGAACGGTTGCCGCTATCGAAAAACTGTTTAAACATAAATATTTGGCACTTATCCGACACATAATATGAACTCTGAATGAATTCGATATTTCACATTTTAGGAGAGTTATAGTGATATTTCACTTTTTCGAAAAAGAAAAAAAAACTCATTTTCACCCCCTTCGGCCGATTTTGCACATTAACGAACTCGACCGAGTTTTTATAGGGATACATATTATCTTAAAAAATTAAAAGGATTGATGCAAAATTACGGCAGTTATCGTGTCCACAAGAACCTATTATCTACTATATAAAGCTCAAATACTCACTCACTGATTCATTCATCATGAAATCTCAGAAACCACCGAACGGATTGTAATTAAATTTTGTATGCCGCTTCCTCAAGGGCCGCAAACGCGCACTAAGGATTTTTGGATATTCAGGTTCTAAAGGGGTGTTAAGGGGGTAGACCTGCATTTCATTGAATAGCAATATCTCCCGATTGGTTTCATTGGGAGAAGTGATAAGTGATACTCGGCATATAAACTCATCATTAAAAATAAGAAGACACGTGTCTGAGGGTTTTTCGATGTGGTGTAGGCCTATATTATGAGGTGAAAGGGGTGAAAAGTGGGGGTTGAAAGATTCTTAACGGAGGGTGTATCTCTTAAACGACATAAGCGAGGAGTTTGAAACTCAGCGGGAAAAAAATCAGCATAACAAATAAGTAAATAGGTGTTTCACAGTTTTTTCATAAATCCTATTTAAGGAGCCCATGGGGAGGGGTGAAATTCTGGGGGAAAAACAGGTAATATGTAAAATTATACATGGTCTATGTTGTAGACAATAACACATTAAATCTTTTTTGTCTCTTGCTATTTCATCATACGACGAATACTTAGGGAGTTATTAATGATTTTGTACTTTTTGGCCGGAATTTCCTAAGCCCCAGGAATTACATAAAAATTGATTCGAATGAAATTCCAAAAAAATAGCTTTTTAATACTTTTATTATATTTTTCACGTCTTTTAGGGTCCGAAACCAACATGATATTTTGATGTTTTTTTTTTTTTTCGTCCCATGCATTTTTGTTTTCAGGTGATACAATTATTTTCCACTAGGACCCATGCGTATCTATCTATATAACTAAGTTAATGTTATAACGGGATTCCAAATGTGATTGCGGGCGAAGCCGCGGGTAACAGCTAGTATGTATGTATGTATGTATATATACTAGCTGTACCCGGCATGCGTTGCAATGCCAATCAAAGAAAGTGTTGGCGTTTTAACTTTGTTGAAGTGCTTTTGGATTCCCAATATTTTTTCTTTTTCCGTTAACCACCTCTAACTATTGTAAATTTGATTTACTATCTCAAAAGAATCATGGGAGCGTGCTCAACAACACACCAAAGTTTCATCTCAATGAAATGAATGGTATATGAACGCATAGGGACTTTGTTGAAACGATTCGAGCGCCGTCACCCATTTGTTGAATATACTCGTACGCTACCTATTGTAAAATGGATTTACTAAGTCGAAAACCTTCCCTGGCGTGTACACAACAAATCATCAAAGTTTCATTGCAATCGGATGAATGGCATATGCACGCATACGGGATTTTGTTTAAACGATTCACGCGCCGTCACTCATTTGTTGAAAATACTTGCGCCACCCATTGAAAAACGGATTTACTAATTCATACACCTTCGCAGGACTACTCAACTCCCCAAAGTTTTATCACAATCGGATGAATGGTATATGAACACATACGGGACTTGGATGAAACGATTCACGCGTGTCGCTCATTAGTTGAATCTTCTCGTGGGCTACCAATTGTAAAATGGATTTATTAAATCAGAAATCTTCGCGGGAGTGGAAACAACATTTCACCAAATTTCATTGCAATCACATGAATGGTATATGAACACATAGGGATTTTTTTTAAACGATACGCGCGCTGTTACTCATTTGTCGAATCTATTCGTGCGCTACCTATAGTAAAAATGATTTACTAAGTCAGAAACCTTTCCTGGAGTGTGCACAACAATTCACCAAAGTTTCATAGCAATCGGATGAATGGTATATGACCGCATAAGGGACTTTTTTTAAAACGATTCGCGTGCCGTCGCTCATTTGTTGAATCTACTTGTGCGATACGTATTGTAAAGTGGATTTACTAAGCCAGAAACCTTCCCTGAAGTGTACACAACATCCCACCCAAGTTTCATCGCTATCAGACGAATGGTAAATGAACGCATACGGGACTTTGTTGAAACGCTTCGCGCGTCGTCGATCATTTGTTGAATCTACTCGTGCCCTACCTACTGATATCGTGCCAGGAGTTGGCAGTTGGGTTTGAAGTGCAGATGTCTTGCCGCTCACTGCGTATCGCGCATTCCAAAAACATTCAGTTTGTCACTACTTGCTTCACTCAGCACATTCCTTCTTTCACTGTCTGCGTGTTGTCTGCTGCAATAATAACCATTGGCATGCGGGTAGCCGATATATTTAAGTTTGGAATAGGTGGACCGCGCATGCGTACTGTACGACCCCCCCCCCCCCCCCCCCCCCTGCACTCCGTCCCAGCGTGCTCAACTGCCATCTCCTGCCGCGATGACAGTATTATAACATGTATTTACTAAGCCAGAAACCTTGCCTGTAGTGTACACAACCTCTCACCCAAGTTTCATCGCAATCGGACGAGTGGTATGTGAACGCATACAGGACTAGGTTGAAACGCTTCGCCCGTCGTCGCTCATTTGTTGAATCTACTCGTGTGCTACCTATTGTTAAGTGGATTTACTAAGCCAGAAACCTTACCTGAAGTGTACAGAACATCTCACCCAAGTTTCATCGCAATGGGATGAAGGGTATATGAACGCATGTGGGACTTTGTTGAAACAAACGCACGCCATTTTGTTGAAGCTACTCGCGCGCCATCTATTGTAAATTGTATTTACTATGCCTATAACTTTGATCGCAATCGGATGATTTGTATATGAACGTATCGCCAACACGCATTTGTTTAAACTACTCGCGCGTTGTCTATTGTAAATTGGATTAACGATGCCTATAATGATTTCGGAAGTGTGCACAACAACTTACCAAAATTTGATCGCAATCGGATGAATGGTATATGAACGCATAAAAGACGAACAAACGAACATCCGTTTATATATATACAAATATAAAAATTTTATATAAACTTTTGAACTGACAGTGGTTTTGGGGTCTGGGGGATGTGTAACGCGAAGATATGTCGACATTTTCCGGAAGTCGAAACATGGGACCAGTAGCATAGCATAGCGTAGCGTCAGGGTAGACAAGGTAGACACTGTCTATCCAAATTTACGAGACAAATGACAGGTTATATTATTATTTATTGTAATGTTGTTTTTCTTCCAAGTTCTTAAGCCTTAATAGTAATTTTCATGATTTAAAAGTTGCAACACTTTCATCCTGCGTACCAACAACGAGGCAGATAGACACTTGGAGGATGTCTCCCCTGCCTTCTTATTCAAGCACAGATTACCTACTACTACAGATAGCCGACAGCCATGCTAATTCTTGGCACCTAAGACTTCAGCGCTGTCTGGTGTATGACCGCGGTACTAGTTGAGCACGGCCGTGCGGGTAGCCTACCCCACCCCTTCCCCTCGTTCCGCTAAATATTCTCGTCCTAACTGCTCTGCCCACTTCAATGTTCCGAAAATCACAATCTTCCCAATACTTATAGCACACGTTTTTAAGTGTGGAGATAATAATATGATCTACACGAGATAAATCACATTCAAAATAGCAATAACAGTTTTTTTTAATAATACCAAAGTGGGAAATTGTGAATTCCGGAACTCTGAAATGAGCAATCACAGCATTTAGGACATGACCTCATCAATAATTTACATGTTTACATTTCTTTCAGTTGCAATTGGAGCATATTGGATTGACAAGAATTAGGCTACTATAAGGTCTGCAGCATATTATTACTCAATTTAAAAAAAAATGGTCCCTTCCAATTAACCACTGTAGGCCCAATTATAACCGATTAGTTCCGAGATTAAACTAGAAAGTAAAAGTACTGGGAAGGGAGAATATTCATATCTTAAAATGCTTGATGCTGTTCGCAATAACAGGAAAATTTTAAGAGAGAATACTAAGGAAATAGGTGGTGTAACCTGATCCTCATCACACTAAAATTGTTAGTGTAATTAATGCCAAATTCATTAGTTTCAGAAAAATAATTGGATATCACAAAATGTATATACAGTAGTTCATTTGATATTCCCTTTAAAATATATCCAGTCCACCAATTTTGAAGGGTGAAATACAGTAAGTACATGTACATAAACAAATTTCATGGCACACTAATACAGTAAATTCTATGACATGCTGTGAAGGGGAAAGGAGAAATAGGACTTTCAATGAAAAACAAGAAACACACTCAATACTGCTAGAAATCATCGTTTTATTTAAAAAGTTTGTCAACGAAGAAAAAATAACAGAGAGAGAAAATCAAACTTAGCAAAAATACAGTAATCAAATCTGGTCCTTTTAAAAGTATGTGTTGAGGCATGTTCTTCTTTCTTGCCAAGGTATAACGGTAGGCTACAGCACATGATAATGGACCTATTACCTCCTTGACGCCATGGCTGACACCGATGAACCGCAAATTCCTACAACACATGCAAGTTTGTATGTTGAAACAGTTAACTTAATAAATGTGTAATGCTTGAAATGGAGAACTTGAATTTGCTGTTAAGTGTATGTTTGCACCTACTATAACTATATTTTAAAAGAATCTCTTATTGTAGAATCATTGTGTTTTTGATATTAATTTTAGGGCTTTTGATAACATATTCATTTAGCCCCATATATTTGGAAGTGTATAGGATTTATATGATAATCTCTGTTATTGTGGTATCTGTAGTAGTGTGTAGGCTATACTTTCTGTAATTCAGATGAGGACTGGAAAGGTGGCAGCCATAGTTAGGGACATTTATTTTTAAGAATTTTTAATAATATGTACTAAAATGAAATTGAAATACCAACAGGAACAGTTACAAATTCCCTGTCTACTCAGCCAGGATATTCTGCAGATCTCTCCTGTGGGCCTCAACATTATTTTATTTTATTCCTTTCCTGATGGAAATCCGGTAGTACCTTATTTCAACTCCTGGGGCACCTCCCCAAGCCTGTCCCTTATAAAGCTACACACACTACTACAGTCATCGCATTATCGGAGCAATTCTACCCACACCCAACTGCATGGGGCTGATGACCAAGATGTCCCAAGCCCATAAAATGAATTAACAGCAGACAAAATCAAGTCATTATGTTATTTTGTGTTGTGTTGGATTCTGACTCATGTATGCGTTTGACAGAGTGCCATTTAAGCTCATGAATAGGAATGAATGAATACGACTACCCTACTTGTTTCACGACAGCCTAGAATAAATACACACGAGACACGACAATAGAGCACTTTAGAACAGTAACGAGAGCGAACTTTCAGTGGAGATGTTGGCAACCATGTGAATACAAACAATTTATGACCAGAACGTAAAACTATGCCAGCGCTCAGAGCATGTTAAAACAATTGGGATCAGTTCAGTCGTTTGCAAACGACTTGTTTATGTTACGGTGAGTAGTCGTTGAATTCATTCGACTGTTTTCTAAAAGCAGTCAAACAAGTCGATGGTTTTAACTTTTGTCAGTCGACTGCTGATGCCCATCTCTACAAACCAATTGACAACCAGAATCAATTTGAGCGTACACACCCTCCGACTTGCTAAAATGCTATTAATATTGGATCCCAATATAAAATATTTTCTGATTTAATTTTCCTGGAAAATCTATTCTATGTTTGCATCGATCATTACCATCACGCTATGGGGAGAATTTCATAATAATTTTCTTGTAATTCATTTATCACGCGGTAGAATAAATGAATGAAATTCAATCATAAAATAAATAGAACTCTAAGCCATAATTGGTAAGCCCATGTTCAAGTTGTGTAATAATTCAAGAATGCACCCAATTCTCATTAAAAGTGTATAGACTGTGTTAAGGAGTTCCAATGAAATGACATACATATATATTTGGACAACTGGACGTAGGCTATTTCATTGAAAAAATCTACGAACAAGAAACTGTATAAAACTATAGGCACCTACAGCCGTCAAGCTGTCCTCACAGTACCCGCTGGAGATTTACATCACCACTCTATCTGTACGGTACCTCGAGATAAGCCTAAGTGCGCCAACTGTGAGGTCCACTATGCTTCTCGCTATATATAAACGATGTTTCTAATGAATTCCGAAATAGTTCTGTTCATATATACGCTGATGACCTCCAAGCCTATTTTCACCTCACGCCCAACACTGCATGTGATCGTATAAATCTGTTTAATGAAGACATTGACAGGCTTTGTGAATGGGCCCAAAATCATAATCTTAACTTGAACATATCTAAAACACAACTTATATCCATTGGATACACAAAACTTCTGAATTCAGTAGATTTTAATTCACTACCACCCATCAAGATACTAGATAATAATATTAAATATAGAAACACTGTCAATAATCTCGGAGTGATATTTGATAGAACACTGTCGTGGGCAGATAATACGTCTAATGTGGTAAGGAAGGTTGTATCAACTATGCATCTCCTGAAAAGAACTGTTTCTTACACCCCACCTAACATACGTAAGCTCTTCGTCCAAACTCTCATCTTTCCAATCATTGATTATGGCTCTGCTGTATACAATGATTTACCAGAAACACAGAACATCAAATTACAAAGAGTCCAGAATGCATGTGTTCGGTACATTCTGGATGTAAGGCGAGATGAACATATCACACCTTACTACGTGCAGCTGAAATGGCTGAAACTCCACGAGCGCAGGCAGTTATCAGTTGCCATTCTGACACATAAAATATTACATACCAAGACCCCGTTATATCTCTACAATGCCTTTACACCAATGCATTCTGTTCATAATCGAGAAAATAGATACACAAAATTAACACTCCAGATTCCTATACACCGAACCATGAAGTTCAATAAATCTTTTGTTTGCACCGCCTCACGCCTCTTCAACACCTTCGATTTATATAAGTTCGTCAACATTGCAAGCACTGCAGCTTTCAAAAGACATCTTTCATCCCGCTTCTTGGAGCAGTATACCTCTCACATTTGATTACTGTATTATGTTAAAATACTTTTTTAAAGTTCAATTATAACACAAGGACAATAGCTGACAACATGTCTACTTCAATAGCTCTTCTTGTACAGTATATGGTGTTTGTTTTTCGGGCTGATAGTCTGTATGCTCTCTCACTCTTTTGTATATAATTTTTCCATTATCATTAGTAATATTATTATTATTGTATTGTTACTATATTTTTGTTACTATAATTGTTAGACTATGATTATTTATATTGTAATGTAGGTGAAATGTTTTATTTTTATAAGCCCTAACTTTATTTTATGTAGGGCGCTACTGTAAAGGAGCTCTTGAGCTCTAAGTGTAGCAGTGAAAATAAATCAAATAAATCAAAAATGTCTTTGCCACTAACCCCCCCTCCCACACAGCACGCCACTGCTCTGACACAGTTGTTAGGCCTGCTACAACAACTCTCAGCCATAACCCTGTAAACTACAGCTAAACCAAACCCAGAACCCCCTAATACACTTCATTTGCAGAGCAATAAAATCCATAAAACAACTCCGCAACGAGCTTCACAAAACCTAAATTATAAACGAAAAGACTACTCCACAAACACCAAAATCAGTAAACCTCCCTCATTTCAGCCACACTACACCTTAAACAGACATAGAAAGCATAGTCATGACCCCTTCATGGAGTAGGCTATTGTCTAAACACGATCATGTCTCCTTCAACTTTACTGAAGACTTCATTAAATTCTATTAAAAATTCAAAAACTCATTCCACAAATCTTAAAATCAGTATACATCCCTCATTTCAGTTACTCTATTCAATAAACAAACATAGAAGGCGTAGCCATGACCCCTTCATGGAGTAGGCTATTGTCTAAATCTGACCACGCATACTACAACCTTACTCTAATTCAAAATTACAGTCAAATGATCCATCTGACTGGGAGGCTTGCCTGGGATGATAGGCCAGAAAACTGGGAGTTCAAGCATAACCTAAATATTGAATGCTTAACATTTCCAATAACTTGGACAACTGGATTTAGGCTATTTCATTGAAAGAATCAACGAACTGTATAAAACTATAGGCACCTACAGGTATACTTAACTTATTAATTAAAGCTCTACAATAAACATACAGCACAATGAATTGTAGCATGAAGTTATCCTGAAGAAGTCGTTTGATTAGAACGACTACTTAAATTCGAATGATTCCATTCGCTTGGAATTAGTCGTTTGCCAACGACTTGTTTCATTCCAATGATTTCCAACGATTGCTTTGGGATCAGTTGTTTACAACGACTACTTCAATTCGACTGATTCCATTCGCTTGGAATTAGTCGTTTGCCAACGACTTGTTTCATTCCAATGATTTCCAACGATTGCTTTGGGATCAGTTGTTTACAACGACTACTTCAATTCGACTGATTCCATTCGCTTGGAATTAGTCGTTTGCCAACGACTTGTTTCATTCCAATGATTTCCAACGATTGCTTTGGGATCAGTCGTTTACAACGACTACTTCAATTCGAATGATTCCATTCGCTTGGAATTAGTCGTTTGCCAACGACTTGTTTCATTCCAATGATTTCCAACGATTGTTTTGAGATCAGTCGTTTGCAAACGACTTGTTTATGATACGGTGAGTAGTCGTTGAATTCATTCGACTGTTTTTTAAAAGCAGTTGTTTTAACTATCGACTAATTCGACTGTTTTCAGTCGACTGCTGCCCATCTCTACACACAACTAATTTTCTACACCAGCCGCTACTGAGCACGAGCTGTGACTGGCTTAGACATTAGCATCCTACGTGTTGAAAAATATTGTAAGTAACGTGTAGGAATAAAATACTACCTATAGGTATGTCAACCATTACATTGGCATATAATAAATGAATTATATTTATCTTGTATCTATCTATCCCACGATATAACATAATACAAGGTGAAGAGTCCTTTAGAACAAATTGTTTACTGTGATACTGGAAGAAACAATACAACACAGTGGTAATAGTTCTAGCCTGCACCTATTTGTTAATAAAATTTCATGTGATTTCACTCAGATCTCTGTTGTAGTGGCTTATTATATGTGCACCTTGTAACTTAATAGTACATTATGCAACGAGCCTATAATGACAATAATTAAGACACAAGTTTTATAATTTCCATACGAGTGTCTTAATTACAATTATAGATGAGTTGCATACGACTGTTTATGTTCGACGATAATTATAACTATTTTATGTTCGAACATAAATATTCATAAATATCTGTCGAGATTTCACCAGTTTTATATACTGAACAGAGCGCATGAGATGCAGAGAATACCTTGTATTTGACCATGGCCTCCTGGAATACCTCACTATGACACTCGCCACGCAGTGAAATTTAAAATAGGGGGCCATGGAAGTGAGCGCAGGTACGATGCTATCCTCACCTAATTGGTCACACAACTGTTTCTTGAGCTCTGATTGGTGGGAGAAACTGTATCATAATGAAAACTTGTACTATAATGAGCCTCATTATACAGTTTTCTGACATAATATTTACATTTCGCCAGTGTCGAACATAAACATATTAACCAATCTTCTTTACACTGTTTTATGAGTTAACACCACATCAAAACTGATGAGGATTTATTTTAGTTGGACACAGAAGCTTATTTATTAATGTAATAGACATCTATGATTGATGAAGATTGCCTCTCTCACCTTTCAGAAAATAACTAAAATTTTAATTCTGCGATTAATGTAACTAATCCACGTGTGTTTCTATTACACAACAATTAAGGGTAACTCCAGCATATCTTCTAGATTTTTGATGTGTCTGGTGAGTGGTTTTGTTACTGCTTCTGCAGGTATCACCCTTCTGAAAGATGTCTCATCGTTTCTAATTCTATTCTTAATCCTCTGCCAGAGGAGAAATAGTTTTGCAACGCATGAATACAGTGCTGTAGCTGCTGAATTTTCTAAAAATAATTATGGAATGATGGGAAGAAAAATAAACATAGCCTATTCTAAAATAACATACGCATAAAATGAAACCATTCTGATGAACTTAATATGCTTCAAATTCAGAGTACAAATGCGTTCACCATTTGGTGCTTAGTTCATTTGTATATTTGGACCAAAATGTAGACCTCTGAAATAAATTTTAATGTTGGACTTTGCTCCACAGAACAAGAGCACACAGCCACCCATAGGACCAGTGTGTGTTAAGATTTTAGAACCTGTAATTACAGTTCTACATCAGTAATGGCATTACTACACATTCGACCAACTGAATACTTGCCACTTCACCAGTAACTAACATGTGCAAGAACTGATCTCCTCAAGAACTTGAGTACACATATGCAATAGGCTCATGATACTGTATGTATCTCTGCAAGATGTATCAAGTTGAAAACATTACGGTAACATAGACTCTTACCTGGTCTTTCTCAGGAGAGTAGGCTAAATTGCCACATTCATCTGCTATTTCAAGAACAGCAATTTACGATTTGTTTGTTCACAGAATTTGGTAGGCCTACCTGTGGAATAAATAATAGTGAAAGTTAATTAATATGTCAAGTAGAATATCACCTGTACACTGCGTCTAATATCAATTCAAAACTAGGCTACCGGTACGATATATTTTTCACAGGCACTACAGAAACAAGTTTTCACTTAAACTCTTAAAATAAGCGTACTTACTTGGCGTAGCAGAAGAAGAACTGTTCACTTCTCATTACCAAGAAGACGATTTGATGAAAGAAAGATGAGAAAGAACACAACATTAGCTTATTATAAAATATTAATATACGGGCAATATTGTTTACACCAAACACGACATAAACAGAGCGTCCATGTTGGTCAATGCCGCCAACCCAGTAGAAATAATGTTTATTTAATGATAAGTGACGTAATTATCGTCGGTGAGCAAGATAATTGCAAGGAAATGTCAATTAGGAATTATGTGTATATTTATTGACTAAATATAGGGATATATTTGCAATTCAATTAAAACGTGTATCATGCATATGTTGGCAAGACGATATACAGCGCTTAATCCGCTCCTTACGTCTGGCCGCGCTACTACACCGATGGTACCAAATAATCCCTATCTGGTTGACACCCCCTGTATTCAAGCGTGCAAGATCGTGCGCGCGCCGCCATCCCCTCCACGCCCCTCCTAGCTGCCTGTCGTGAACATAATATACATTATCAATAAATAATAAAAATGGTCCGGTTAGCTCAAACAATGCCAGCGTTTCGCCCCAGTGTGCCGTTGGGCTCATCAGTTGGTACAGACACACCTACCAATACGCGTGGCTAGCACATGCTGAGAAGGCCATGCAAGACACAAAATACAAGCAGTATTGACGTCACGAGCATGCCAATGTGCTACGGGAGTCAAACTCCCTTTCTTAAAAACAAAAGCCTTACCTTGGCAATCCAAATAAGGTTTTGAATATTCCCAAAGGGAATATGATGTAGTTTCCATTTGAGCGGATGAATTATCAATAAATGATAAAAATGGTCCGGTTAGCTCAAACAATGCCAGCGTTTCGCCCCAGTGTGCCGTTGGGCTCGTCAGTTGGTACAGACACACCTACCAATACGCGTGGCTAGCACATGCTGAGAAGGCCATGCAAGACACAAAATACAAGCAGTATTGACGTCACGAACATGCCAATGTGCTACGGGAGTCAAACTCCCTTTCTTAAAAACAAAAGCCTTACCTTGGCAATCCAAATAAGGTTTTGAATATTCCCAAAGGGAATATGATGTAGTTTCCATTTGAACGGCACACTGGGGCGAAACGCTGGCATTGTTTGAGCTAACCGGACCATTTTTATCATTTATTGATAATTCATCCGCTCAAATGGAAACTACATCATATTCCCTTTGGGAATATTCAAAACCTTATTTGGATTGCCAAGGTAAGGCTTTTGTTTTCAAGAAAGGGAGTTTGACTCCCGTAGCACATTGGCATGCTCGTGACGTCAATACTGCTTGTATTTTGTGTCTTGCATGGCCTTCTCAGCATGTACTAGCCACGCGTATTGGTAGGTGTGTCTGTACCAACTGACGAGCCCAACGGCACACTGGGGCGAAACGCTGGCATTGTTTGAGCTAACCGGACCATTTTTATCATTTATTGATAATTCATCCGCTCAAATGGAAACTACATCATATTCCCTTTGGGAATATTCAAAACCTTATTTGGATTGCCAAGGTAAGGCTTTTGTTTTTAAGAAAGGGAGTTTGACTCCCGTAGCACATTGGCATGCTCGTGACGTCAATACTGCTTGTATTTTGTGTCTTGCATGGCCTTCTCAGCATGTGCTAGCCACGCGTATTGGTAGATGTGTCTGTACCAACTGACGAGCCCAACGGCACACTGGGGCGAAACGCTGGCATTGTTTGAGCTAACCGGACCATTTTTATCATTTATTGATAATTCATCCGCTCAAATGGAAACTACATCCTATTCCCTTTGGGAATATTCAAAACCTTACATAATAGACATGTCTTTTCTTTCGCGATGTGGTGAAAGTTTCGTGATCCTATATCTACTGTGCCTTTGTTTCTAGTTATATTAACCATGGAAAATGATGAGCTATTAGTTGACAAGAACAGTGTAACCTTGATTCTGTAAGATTTCTTCATAGTAGTCTAATTCACTATCATCATTAACATTTGAACAAAAGTTGAAACTAAAATCTAAAATAAATGGCACTCCTTAATATACTGACGTCTAATTTAATGGAATTTTATGAGAACTTAAAAATAGCGTCTGTGCATTTTTAAATCTCGCTTTCCTTCTTGTCCTAAATAAAACCAGTAGGATAGATGAAAATAGGCTATTTAGTTCTTCACGGAACTATTTGTTTTTAAAGTAACATGACTACAAAATTATTAAAAGAGAATATTATACATGTTATTTTATGTTTGGATGTTTTCGTCACGTTCTTCAACTTAGGGTCTGTGCAATTAGAAATGATGTATTGTGCCTTAGTGCACAGAGGTTGGTGAATGGTCATCCATCAGACAGGTCTTCTGACCAACAGCTTTACACTTCTCCGCAGCACCCAACAAAGCAGTTAAGATTATGTCGTTATCAGTAGGTGGAAGCATGTATGAAGGGAAGATAAGCGGCAATTGTCTTCAGGCGAGAGATATGCTGTAGCCTATATAGCAAGTTGTAGCGTGCTGTAGAGCCACAGAAGTCAGATGTAGGCCTACTTGGAATTTTGTTTTCATAGGTTGGGATGTACCACTAAGGTCATGAATGTTAATGGCTTTCAGTACTTTCTTTAGAATTAAAATGTTTTAGATTGACTGTCCCAAAACTTTTTACAGCCTGTAAAGTTGGTGAATTTGTCACCTTAAGAATACTACTTGCACATGCAGCGACTGCAGTGTCTAGGGGCTACAGTGTAAATCCCACCCATCACTTGGAAAGTTAAAACGACTGTTTGTGTATTAAAATCTGCATTGTAGTACACAAACTGACTATAGATCCTTCGCGATTGATTTCGATATCTCGAGCTGACATTTCAAAACACACAGCTTCTGAGTACGAGCTATATGTTTGCCAATACTATGCTCTAGTTACTAGTCAATATCTCCCTCCTGTATTCTTGAAGCATATAACAGGTTGTTGTTTTTTTCTTGTAACTTGCGAACAGTATTTTTCTCCATACTTTTCACAGTCTTTACTTCTGTTCGATATATATTTTTTTAAATCTGCTCCGTCAACCCGGACATTCGTCATTTTTTTTCAAGATAATCGTAATTATTTTGCATTGTTCTGTCAGTTTCATTGGCAGATGATATACTTTTTTTTTGTTGAACCCTCGACAAATGATACTATTTTTAGCCTACTTTCGATTTTTGCAAAAAATGAAAGTAGGCTTATGAGATCAACACAGGGCGAAAAATTGTGTGTCTGTCTGTGTGTGAGTTTGTGTGTGTACTCTGAATGTCTGTCCCCGCTATCAATTCGAACACGGTGAAACCGAATTGAACGAAATTTGGTACAGAGGTGGCACTAGCAAAGGGCACCTCAGTGTAATATTTTATATGGCCGCCATCTTGACGGAAACGTAAAGGCGGCTAACCCAAATGTTCAAAGCTTAAATCAAATTACGACTAATCTAATCATCCGATCTCTACCAAATTTTGCAACAACATATATTTATATGGCGAGCGTCTTTTGACTAAACTACAAGGTCATCAGCCCAATAGTTTGCAGATGGTGGCCATGTATGTGTGCAAATCGATTCCCCCTATCAATTCAAACACGGTGAATCCGAATTGAACAAATTTGGTACACAGGAAGCACTAGCAAAGGGCACCTCAGTGTCATGTTTTATATCGACGCCATCTTGACGGAAACGTAATGGCGGCCAACCATATGTTAAAAGCTTAAATCATTTTACGACCAACATAATTATTTGATCTCTACCAAATTTTGCAAAATCATACCTTTTTGTGGGAAGCATCTTTTGACTGAACTACAAGGTCATCAGCCCAATAGTTTGCAGAGAGCGGCCATGTATGTGTGAAAATCGATTCACCATATCAATTCAAACACGGCGAAATCGAATTGAATGAAATTTTGTACAGAAGTAGCACTAGCAAAGGGCACCTCATATTCATGTTTAATATCCGTATAACACGTATTTCAACAGCTACTACAACCAACATTAAATTATACTCCTTGAAAAGGACAAAGAGTAAAAACAAAATGCATTTAGGAGAAAGTAGGCTATATGTTCTTTACTGAACATCTTGTTGTTGTTTTTTTTTCAGACAATTGTACTGCGCATCTGCTGCGTGCAAATCAGTTCATGACTCGATCCGCTAGATCCCTGTGATATTAATAGAGAAAACAAAATTGTCGCTAACTGGAATTTAGCTAATTATAATTCTCTTTTGCAGCTTTTCAGTCGGTCAACACGATTGTGCCCAATGATTGGGCGGGTACAAGTTATAAATATGTAAATACACTCCTGGAAGAAATACATGTATTAGTTAATTGTCACACTTAAATGGGAAAATTTAGGATTACGTGTTTCGACCCTCAAGTGGCCATCAACAGATCCTGATCACTAGGGGGCGGATTTCTATGACCTAAAAGTGTATGAAATATGTATGCATTTATGACCTAAAAACATAAAAATATGACCTATAAAATTCAAAATATGACTTAATGAATAGCATCTACGTTACATAGAAACACTTTTATTACGATTGCTACAGGCTGCAATTAATTAAGAGTTAAAATAGTTTTAATTCTTCGAAATCTTGAATCCATAATCAACTAAAATGATGAATATTTCATGAACTCGTTAAGGTTACACTGCATACTCCTAGGCAGAGACGGACTCTGTGGAAGACATAAAATCTACAGTTACTTTCACTGTTCAATATTCAATCAGTTTTAAATTATACACAAAACATATGTTATTTGAATGAAACTTTCATACCTCATCTAGTCTCCATTATTCTGATTGTTGCAATTTATGACCGCATGCATCTTAAGATTGTTGAATGAGAATCCCTTCCTGTTGTCGCTATCGTCTTGTAACGAGAAAAACTTCTTTCGACATCAGACGATGTAACGGGAGCGTACTTGAATAGAGTTAAATCTTTTGGAGAAAATTCCTGGAAATCTGCAGATGAAGGGGTTCCACAAAGAATGTCACGTATTCCACGCAGGTACACAAGTCCGCTATTTTTTCCAGAACATTTTCAAATTTTCTACACACCCTAGATGCTATTGTTCCGATCGCATGCTTTAATTCATGTTCAATGAACTTTACAACATCCAGTGCATCGCTTAGTTCTGCACCTGAAACTTCCAGTTGCGTGATTGCTCCAGATAAAGAATTAAAATTGTAATTTATGTAAGCCAGGTCCGATTTTTATGGAGGACTATTCTGCAGGATCAAAAGACTTCACGATCTTCTCCACGACATCTAAGTTGTTGCAGTAGTACACTGCGGCATCAAGCCAAGTCCCCAATCGCGTTATAACTGGCTGGGGAGGTAGAGCTAGTTAAGGTGCTTCTCCTTGGCATTTCTGAACGCTTTGTCAAACACTTTCTTACAGTTCGATATTAATTTATCAACTTCAGGGTAGCTACTTCTAACTTCTTCAGCTGCCCTATGCAAGGCATGTGCAAGACATGTCACATGTATCATTTTCGGGTATAGCATTTTAAGTCCCTTGGCTACCTTCACCATATACGGAGCAGCCTCAGGTACAAATAGAAAAATGTGCTCTCTCTTTGCCCCGTTTGGCCACAACAGATTCATTGAATTGTCGAAGAGAACTGCAATGGTGGAATGGTTTGTCTTCTCTAGCACTTCACATGTCAGGAGGAACGTATCTCCAGGCTGGTCTTCCTTCAGCGTTCCATCGATCACATTTGCTACATATCTTCCAGCCACATCTGTGGTCTCGTCTATTGAAACCCATATCTTACTGTCTCCCACGCCACGCCTTATTATATCCAACATCTCTTCATAACAAGGGGTCAGATAGTCCTTCCTGAGAGTAGATTCGTTGGGAACAGGATGCTTTGTATATTTTTCAAGAAACTGTCTGAGGCTTCGGCTGTTAAGTTTCTTAAAAGGAATATTAGACGAAACCATCATCTTGCAGAGATCTTGTGAAAATTGTGAACACTGTGGACTTGATGTCGGGGTTTCGAATAACAGACGTTGCTTATTTTCAAGTGCAGAATATCTAGTTACACAATTCTTATGTTTTGCAGTATTACCGTTTTGTAGCACAGAGAAACGTTTTCGGCAGTAACTTTTACCTCACACAATTTACAGAATATGTACTGAATATGTTTTCACTGAATTCGCGAACAAAACTTCGCAACTCCCACAAATTGAGACTTGCGTTTTTGGCATATTGAAAGGAACTGAATGACTGAAGCTCCCTAATGAGTGAGCAGGGTCATTCAGTGTGTTGAAGGGGGAAGGGCGAAGGAGAGAGATAAGAACGATGACAAATAACTGCGGAATTACCTCTGCTTCCGTGTAAACAATAGCCCGGTTTCCAGGAATTGGCCCAGCTTGCAAATAGCTCCTACCTGTTAGAAACATTCCATACACTACTTTAGAATGGTTCTTCAGTAGTATATTCCAGTCTATCCTGAACAATAATTTCTAGAGCTTATTCTGATTTTTATCAAACGAAATTCAAATGAAAATTCCAAAATAAGCCGTTTATAATGATATTTTGTTCAAAATATGCCATAAAACTTAAGAAAGCCTAAATATGCATTTATATGCCCAATAAAATCTGTTTAATTTTGATTATCATGCTTGGAAACGTGTTGAAAATACAAGACTATAAGATATAATGTTAAGGGGAAAAATATGACTTGTCATAGAAATCCGCCCCCTACTGATCACTGTGTTAAGGTTAATTTTTCACTACTGTGGTCCAATAGCACGTCATTTTGATTCGCAATTTGAATCCCGTTATACGATAGGTTTGTTTTGTGTTACAAGGTTTTGTGAATTACATGAGTAACGGTGTGTATGCACGTGTATACAATTTAGAATATCACACTGTAATAATAATAATAATAATAAATCAATTAATTAATTTTTTCTAGTGCATGCTAAAATTTGTTAATTGATTTATTATTATTACAGTGTGATATTCTACATTGTATACACGTGCATATACACCGTTACTCATGTAATTCACAAAACCTTGTAACACAAAACAAATCTAATATATACTTACTTACTTCCTCGGCGCTACAACCTAGGGTAGGCTTTGGCCTCTCTCACGATTCCTCGCCATTCGTCCCTTCTATGAGTTTTCTCCCACCGTCTTCCAACCCTCATAGTTCTCAGGTTTTCTCCTAAGTCTTGTAGCCATCTTTTGCGCGGTCGTCCATGTCTCCTCTTCCCTTCCATAGTTCCATGTAATATCTTCCTTGGTGTTCTTTCTTCATTCATCCTCTCTACATGACCAAGCCAATCCAGACGTCGGGACTTAATAAATTTCACAATATCTTCCCCTTTGATTTCAATTTCTTTGTTTGTCCTGATTCGCCACCCTTCATCCTCCTTTACCGGGCCATATATCCTTCTTAAAACTTTCCTTTCAAAAATTTTGGGATCATTCTCATAATTTGTTGACATTGTCCACGTCTCTGATCCATAGGTCACCACTGGTCTAATAAGGGTCTTGTAGAGTTTAACTTTCAAGTTCCTACTTAACAGTTTTGATTTTAAGAGCTTAGTGTTAGCATAGTAAGCCCTGTTTCCATTCATGATCCGTTTATGAATCTCCTCTGATACTGAATTCTCACAATTTAGTATAGTACCAAGGAAACTGAAGCATTTTGCATTCTCAAACTTATACTGACCAATTTCTACATTTTCTCTTGCTCTTCTATCTTTTCCCGCTGACATTTTCATATATTTCGTTTTCCTTTCATTAATTCTCATTCCCATCTTTCCTCTCTTCTCCTCCAGAATCTTGACCATTTCTTTAAGAGATTCCCAGTTCCGTGCCATCAACACAATGTCATCCGCATATGCATACGCCTGCTTGGACTTGCTTATTATCGTCCCTCCCAATCCCAGTTCTTTCATAACTTAATTCAGTGTCAAGTTGAATAACACTGCAGACAATGAATCTCCCTGCCTCACTCCGGTATTCACCTCAAAATTCCTGCTAGTTTTGCCTCCTACATAAACCTTGGCCTGCGATCCTTCCATTGTCATTGCTACTAGTCTGATCAACTTCTTTGGCACTCCACATGCTTCTAGGGCGTTAAACATCTTCGTTCTATCAATGCTATCAAACGCCTGTTGGAAATCAATGAATAGCAAATGCAGATCAACACCATATTCATAGCATTTCTCCATAGATTTTCTCATAACAAATATTTGGTCAGTAGTTCCCCTTCCTGGCCGGAATCCACACTGGTTCTCATCCAGTATTTCTTCAGCGTAGTCGCTCAGTCTCCTTTGCAATATACTTGAGAATATCTTATATACAACACTTAATTACATTAGTAATGTTATCCCTCTATAATTTCCACATTGTAACTTATCACCTTTCTTGAAGATGGGACAGATAAGGCCAACCTTCCAATCCTGAGGCATTATCTCTATCTCTCTTTCCCATATCTCCCCAATCAGTTCATGTAGGTTCCTAACTATCCCTATTCTTTATTATTCTTTATTACCTCCGCTATGATCTGATCCTCTCCTGGTGCTCTTCCATTTCGTTGACGCTTCACTGCCTCCATAACTTCATCTATGGATGGTTTAGTGACATGTGGCTCTACATTCATGTAGACCTGTCTCTCATTCATCTCGTCCTTACGTTCTATATTTAACGTATCTTTAAAGTGCTCCGCCCATCTTTCAAGAACTCTCTCTTCCTCTCCAATCACTTTTCCATCTTTATCCTTACACGAGTTCTCCCGTGGTTGAAATTCCTTTGTCATTCGTTTCGTTGCTTGGTACAATTTCTTACTTTCATTCTGGCTGTTAAATTCTTCAATTCTTTCCATTTGTCTTCTTAGATACATTCTCTTCTTCCTTTTCAGAATTTTATTTGCTGTTATTCTACTTTCTTTATATCTTTCACAATTTCATCTTGTCTCTCTTTGAATCATAATCAATCTGTCTGCATTCTTCTGCTCTACATATTTCCAACATTCATCATCAAACCATTCTTCATTCCTGTTCCTCTTCTTCTCCCCAATAGTTTCTTTCACAGTCTCTTCCAATGCTTTCTTTATTCCAGTCCATCTCCTCTCTACAGTGTCATCCTCATTCATATTTTTCAATCTCTCTTCCAACTTCTTGTTCAGTGTGTCCTCATATTGCTTAACAATTTGTGTTTGCTGAAACTTTTCCACGTCCCACTGTATCCTCTTAATTCATTTGTCACATTCTACAATCGCAATTCGTTCTCTAAACAGAGCTTTCACCAAAAAATGATCCGAATCACAGTTGGGGCCCCTTGCAGATCTGACGTCAATCATTGAAGATGCAAGTCTTCTTGAAATCAAGACATGGTCAATTTGGTTTACCACTCCGGTGCCTGGCATTTTCCAGGTTCCTTTGTGTATGTCCTTATGTTTAAAACAAGTACTTTTGATTACCATTCTATTACTTTCTGCAAATTGGCATAGAAGCTTCCCATTTTCACTAGTATTAGTATGTAAAGAATGTTTCCCTGCTACATACTGCAAGAAGTCCTCTCTACCTATTTTGGCATTGAAGTCCCCAAGAAGTATGATCACATCATATTTTGGTATCATACTACATTCCTTTTCCAACTGGTCATAGAATGCATTTTTCTTCTCTTCACTATCGTCTTCTGTAGGTGCATACGCTGATATGTGTCAGATTCCTGAATCGTCCCTTTAGTCTCATTTTACACATTCTATCTCCTAGAGGCTCAAATCCAAGAAGACTTCTTTTTATCTTTGAACTAATGATAAAGCCTGTTCCACACTGACCAGTTCTTACTTCAGGACCACTGTATAACATTGTATAGTCCTTCTTGTCAATCCTACCGTTTCCCCTCCATCTCACTTCCTGTAACGCTACTATATCCATTCCATACTTCTAAACTTCCTCAGCTACTTCTGCCATTTTTCCTATCTGCAACATCGTTCGTACGTTCCTTGTTGCCATTGTCAAAGTCATATCCTTTTTCCTTGTCCTTAATCATTTTCCAGGTTCATCATCGTTAATTCCGTCCAAATTCCGAGGCTTCGTTGAGAGTTTCGTAACTTTTGAGGTATTACAGTGTGGGGTTGTTAGCCCCACGCCCAACCCCCAACCTGGAGGACCAGGGTACCGCTCTTAGTCTGGCTCATCACTTTAGACCTGTCTAGCTTGGGTGACCCTACCAGGAACTGAAGCTCCCGCTGGCAGAGCTCTGAAGATCATTTGAGCTCGCAAGCCCCCAAAACACCCGGCAATAACAAATTGCCTTCTTCAAGGTGGCAGTACCGGCGGGGGGAAATCTAACATATAACGGGATTCAAATTGCGGATCATACTATAATCATATAACGACGTGCTATTGAACCACAGTAGTGAATTTACAGTAGTGAAAAAATGACCCTAACACAGTGATCAGGATCTGATGATGGCCAATTTAGGGTCGAAACGCGTAATCCTAAATTTTCCCATTATAATAGTGATAATTAACTAATACATAAAATTTTTCCAGGAGTGTGTTTACATATTTATAACTTGTACCCGCCCAATCATTGGTCACAATCGTGTTGACCGATTGAAAAGCTGCAAAAAGAAAATTTGTATAGGCAACACTGAAAAGAATGGCTTTACTTTTTTTTCTTATAACTCAGTCCACGACAAGGATACGTGGTGACAAAATTGAACATTATAAAACTAAATATCAAGACTACGTCAGGACTTTCTCCTATTTGCCCTTTTAGCACATCATTTGACTTGGCTATCAGGCCAAACAAATACTGTTTACCAACGTTCAGTTTAAACGGGAAATACGATTTTTTGTGATTGCCAGTCTGTTAAGTGGCTTCAGATCAGGGGCGGTGCGTCATTAAGGGCCAAAAGGACCCCGCCCACCCAGGGCCGTTAGGCCGTATTGCACAAAATTTGTTTAATTAATGCCTTTAAGAATTACTTTAAATTGCAGATATTATTCTTAAAATAATGATTTTCCCTTCTCGAATCTGTAAAAGTAATTCAGTGTATACAACTCATCCCTAGCTGAAGTTCCTGACAGTCTCGTTTGGTGTATTGTAATAGTGAGGGCTGCACTACAGAACCTTCCATGTAGGCTAATGTATATGGGGTGATGGGCTCGGTGAGGAAACAGTGGACGTGAATTCTTCAAGGGCCTGGAGAATTGGCCCACAACGTTGCATTTGAGCGTAATAGAACATCTCTCCATTTAATTTCCAGCTTCTGTATCTGTTTCAAGTCAAACCGGATTACGCGAGATGGGTCTACCGGGTTCACCCAACGCCCTTAAACAGGTAGAGAGCCATTGTTCACAGCTTGCTGATTTTACACAAAAATATACTGTATTTATACATTTTCAGTTGTCTGGTGTTCCTAGTCCAGTATACGCGTGTTTGTGAGTTCTGTGAAAAAAGTTATGTTCTATTCATTGTGCTTTTAACTTTCGCGGTACGTAGTTATTTGATATGCTGATCGTGTGCGACATAGGAAAATGATTGAAGTGGAAAATGTATTAACAAATCCATTTTCTTCTTTACCTCTGAACACAAAGTTAGAAATTAAAAATGGGACCTCATCAACCTAGGTGATATATAAATTTGCTTCATCCAAGTACAAGAGAGGAGAATATACATGTATATAGTCCAAAATTGACTAATACTGATAGAGACACTTTTCCGAAAACCATATGCCACACTTATTAATGTAAAATTCAAAGCTAGACTGAAGAATTGGGTTCATTACTTACAAATTACGTAAGCAGCACGTTTGCTTTATAGCCATACTAGCTGTTACCCGCGGCTTCGCCCGCAATAACATTTGGAATCCCGTTATAACATTAGTTACATACATTTTTCCTGTAGTGGAAGATAATGACGGCAACATGGAGCGTTGAAATTGAAAGTCGGGTCGAATATACGACGGGCAGCTTTGATTTAAGGCAGGCCCCCTAGCCTACTGCCATGTCTATCGAGAGTGTTTTTAACGCCTAAGCACTTCTCGGTAAACTACATTTCTGGTCTTTCTCTCAGGCTGCAGAATGACTAAGCCACCAGAAGAACTGACTCTGGACATGCCACGTACAGTTGACCATGTGCGAAACAGTCACTTCTCAGGTCCACACTAGCTACTTTTAAACTATGCCCCTGAGCCTTGTTAATTGTCATGGCGTAGCAGGCTCTCAAAGGAAATTGCAGACGTTTGAATTGAAAATGGTAGTCTGATGGGATTAGAGGAATGCGGGGTATGAAGACAGTTTCGCCTTGGCCAACACCTGTAAATATGTTGGCGTCAATCACAAATGTATGCAGTGCTTTAACCTACAGCCTGGTTCCATTACAGAGTTTAGGAGGGTTTAGGTTGCGCAATAACATGACAGGAGCACCAACCTAGTGGATTAGGACATGAAGCGGTATTCCGGGTGGGTTAAGAGTGTTTAAAAACTCCACAGGATAATGAACTGCATCTTCAACCTCTACAACTGAGTCTACTGATTCGTATACCATTTTTGTTGTTGATAACTTCTTAAGGAGGGCGATATTTATACTATCAGCAGAGTCATTTGTTGGGGGTAAGAATAGCTCTTTCTTCCATCCATGAATTATCAAGGTTGGAATTTACAAACACTTGGGGATAGATCTTTTCGATCAAATTCTCTAAACTGTCAACAACTTCGCACAGTTGACCTGGAATAGTTATTTTTCCGTCATTTTCCTCCAACTTTCCATCGCCAATGCTTAGAAGGAGACGGGAAAACTCCTCAGCCATAAAATCACCATGGAGGTGTACGTGCATGTTGATAGTCAAGGGAATTAATTTGACTTTGGGCCATATGTAAGACTATTTTAGACAGGCATTTACTTCGTCAGCCCGTGTTCCACGGGGTATAACAGGGAGGGTCTGTTTAGTCACCGGCGAGAAGTATTGTGACTCCACCCATAAGTTGGTTGTTACCCCTAATATCCTAAGTGTTCTGACCAATGCCTCGACTCCTCCTTTGTGCGCCATCGTGCATTCATCCCAAACAATGAGTTTTGTCTCTCTCAGCACGCGAGCTGTGCCACTTTGCTTAGAGATGTTACAAAGTGCAGATGCAACGTGACTGAGGTTAAGAGGGAGCTTGAAGGCAGAATGCGCTGTTCTTCCACCATCCAATAGGGTTGCTGCAATACCCGAGGAGGCGACTGCGATGGCAATGTTCTGTCGACTTGGAGATAATCAGGATGTTTTGCCATTTCCGCTTGGTGCATCCAGTAAAAAGAGCTGACCACATTCTGAAAACAACGACGGAGTCTTGTTCTCGAGAAGGCGACGGAAGTCCAAAGCGTTCTAGTTGTTGACCAGTCATGTTTAGTACTAAATCCTCAAGAAGCACCAGACACCTGTTGTAGATAACGCCCATGACCAGGTTGACATCAGCACACTGCCTCTGAACCTCTCTCACCACATCTTCCGCGAGGCTGTCTTTGTGTTTTTCCATAGCATGATGGGATCACTCACTTGACAAAACACCAGAAAGTTGGCAAACAGCTCGCGTATCTTGTGGGAAGAGTCGGTGGAGGATGCTTCCTCTTGTGTGCAATCCCAGTGCGCATCATCCTCGAGCAAGCGAAGTGCTTTCTTTACATGCCGCTTGAAATGTTGGTTGAACCACCCCTGCCACAGTTTTGAGGTCAGTAAAAGACTGAGGGCCAGGGATTTTATGTAAAAGGAGGCGGAGGTGGTAGCACTCGGCTTTACCAGGGTGAACGGTGTAAAATCTGCCAACATTTCACATCAGGATGGCCTGTGACTGGCTTTCCTTGTTTCCTTCTACATAACTTCTTACTTTTCCAAACGAAATAGGATGGAACTTCACAATATAAGAGTGTTTGAAGGAAATTTATCGGATCGGCATAGTTCGAAGAAAGCAAAAAGAGTTGTGGTCACGAACGTCGTCTTCATTAAAGTAAACCCGCTGGCCGTTCTCGAGGTGGACGACAAGTTGCATGACCGAAGGATAGCGTTCATGTATGAGGAAGCAGAATATGCGCCAAGCCGCCTCTGAGCTGCTGATGTAGCGTCCTGATTCATATCTCGCAACTTCGACAAACTCTCCGATGCTAAAAGTAGGTTGATCGGAACCTTTGTTAACATACTTGCAAATGTATTTTATTGACTTTACAGAGTTGCAGTACTCAGCATTGATATGCGCTGAGAAGGTGCGAGATAGGACGGGGTTATAGGGTACCACCCAGCTATTGTCAATTTCTACTCCCTTTTTAATAGAAACCCCACCCTCCGAAGAGGGCAGCCTGCGATATTTGGGATACCCATCTTCCCCGGTTTGATTCATAAAAAGATCAGGACGTCCAAAATGGCGCACGTAAGTCATAGTATTCTGAGCGCGTTCATGCATATAGCGCGGGCCTCCAGTGAAAATCGACGGCAACACGACCATTTTACCATTATCTGACAAACGGCTGTCAGCTTGACTCATTGCGTCCTTCAGGTGCACATATTCCTCACTTCTCAACTTTTTCTGATTGATGCGAATCCAAAGTAGGCTCTCTGCCTCGATGTTCGCATACATATCAACTAGACACTGATTGAGAATATTGCGAAATAACAAAAGATAAGAATTATCACCCTCACGCTCAAATATTCTGAAGCTGTAAAAGTTAGCCACAGACACGGTCTTCTTCAAAGGTGCTTGAGTGCTGTTGTGACGTTGAGGGATATTAATGCAGTAGCCATCTTCTCCACGGCAGAACATAAGCGGATATTACAGGGCATCATACGCGCGATGTGTTTCAGTAATACGAAGCAACCTGCTATCTCTGCCGTGGAGTACAATATCCCTCTTCTCAAACTCCTGACCAGTCTGCAAAGCACCAGAGCACTGGTAGGGGCGACGTGATGCAGCCCGCATTGCCTGGCAACAATTTACTTAGGCATTATTGAAGCTGTTCATATAATCGGTTACGTCTCAAAACTCACGAGTCTCAAAACTCACGAGCTGAATGAACATTATAATAATAGTCTCAAAACTCACAACTCCGGAGAGCACGCTGCCCTTCAACCCATGTTTGTCCACCCAGTTTTAGACTGGGATTTCGTTTGTATTGTACATATGTCACAGTGATGCAGGTTATCAGAAAAATTCTATGCCCACCCAAGTCCATGACCACGATGTCTCAAAGCCCCTAAAATAATCATCATCATCTTGATGAGAGAGGTGCCAATTACAAGAGGGCAAGCAGTTCTGGCTTGCTCTAACAATGGACCTTTTCCCAATGAACTGGCTTGGCCATGGCTACCTATAACCTTATAGGTGGCTATGGCTTGGTTCGCGAGTTTTGAGACTGGCCCAGGGACAGAAACCGGTTAGAACTTACTTTTACTAACCCTCATCTTGAAATTCGTGAGTTTTGAGACGACACGATATAATCGCGGTTTGACTATGATCCCGAGTGAATTTTTTGAAAACCTTTCTTAGCGAGCACCTACGGCCCTTGAGGAAGCTGCATACCAAATTTCATTCCAATCCATTCGGTGGTTTCTGAGATTTCGTGATGAATGAGGGAGTGGTATTTGACAAATAGGCCTATATAGTAGAAGATATGTTTGTGCTCTTTATTATGATTGACATACGAGGTTACTTTTATACAATTAATTGATCATTTAATTTTGAGTAGCATTGATAATAATTTGGTGGCTCTCGTGTAGTATACGTTGCCCGTTTCGAAAGTGCGTTATTTTACTTAGTAGCGCTCTGAAAATGGTTTGTAATTACTCTGCCACGTTATTTAAGCCATTTGCCATTAACAAACACCGCGTAAACACTTCCAAAATAAGGAAATTGTCAACATTAACTTTCAGGTAATGAACTTATCAAAAAGCACGTCGCCATGTTTGATTACGTAATGCTGCCAACTTACTGATTGTACTACTAGGCAAAACCATTGGCCTGGATAAAGATTATTGATGCGTGACTACCCCCACTGTGCGTGACAAAATCCAGGGGTGTTTATATTAGCCTAACGCGGCCCCTAGGGCCGCGCTACCTAACATTTATTGGCCTGGACGAAAACCATTGGTCTGGATGAAAATATTGGTCTGGAAACAATAATGTTTGGCACTCTGAAAAAATACAATAACACTCTCCAGCGATAAAATATTCAACTCCTATATATTAGTAACATTGGCCATTTCTATAGAAAAATTTTCGGATTTTAATGGCGCCGGGCAACGTATACTACACGAGTTCCAATTTGGTAAAGACCGTTAACAATCAGACAATAAAGGCAATATAACTCAAAACTGGTATATAAATATAAACATTTCACGAACGTAACGTCGCATCGCATGTATAAAATTCGACTCAAAATCACACCAGTTTCCGACCACAAACGTAAATATACAATAAATGAGACATAACACACTGAAAAAACACACAATCCATTTACCTAAATTCCTAAGAAAAAAAGTACACAACATAAAATACACAAATCAACATCCTCCGCGCCCATATTTCCCCCTCTTCACCTCATATTGTGTACACCACATCGAAAAATCCTTAGACACATGTCTGCTTATTTTTAATGATTAGTTAATATGTCGAGTATCACATCCCCAAATAATAATATCGTGTGGCCTCGGGTGCCGGGTGCAAGCTTTGTAATTTGGCACCCAGAGGGTAGCTTGCATGTCGAATTTCGTTGTTCCTTGAAGCACTGTGAAAGTCAAGGAGGTTAGATAGCTACTCTCCTTGAACACTATATCGCTTTCTAGTAGAGAAATGAGGAACTTTGTGTTGGCGGAAACTCCCGAGATTAATTTTGCCATTATGAACACGGCCTACTGAATTCAAATGGGTTCTTTGACATGCCAACATCGTATGACATGCGTTTCGTATTTTTGCCGCCTTTCAAAAATCACTTACCACGGCCATGAGCGAACCTGCAAGCTTGGGGGGTTAGTAATCAGACACCACTCACCCACCGTGGCAAATGAAGCCACTGTTGAGATATTGTTATTCAATGAAATGCAGGTTTAACCCCCTTAACACACTTTTAGAACCTGAATATCCACGTTTTCGACATACAACGAACATATCCCCAAACGTTCATGTTTCTAACTTCAATGGTTTCGGCTGGGCGATGAAGAGTGAGTCAGACAGAACACTTTGTTTTGTATAAGAGATACATAACACATAACATGTTGATTGCACTGCCCGTTGGTAATTCTAATAAAGACGGCAGTTGCTTAGCCATCATACAGTGTGAGAAAATCAAAATTATGATTAAAAAAAATATGTTTAAAATCGTACGGGTTTCCCAGAAGATATGGGCCCCTAGTTTGTCTGGCTGCTGTTGATTGATTTAGGGGCTTTGCAACATCGTGATCATAGCCCCGTGTACTTGTGTGTGTGTGTGTGTGTGTGTGTGTGTGTGTGTGTAAAATTTGTCTGTTAACCTGTTATTGTGATGGCTGTATTAGTGTGTGTAGTTGTAATTCAGATGGGGAAGGAGGCGGCCTGGCCTTAAGTTAGGAACCATCCCGGTATTTTCCTGGAGTAAAAGTGGAGAAACCACTTCTAAGATGGCTGAGATGGGAATCGAACCGTCCTCTTCTCAGTTTTGTCTCACGAGGCTGAGTTGACCCCGTTCCAGCCCTCAGAACAGAATTAAAATTTAATGTCAGAGCCGGGAATCTAACCCAGACATCCGGGGCGACAGTCAAGAATGCTAGCTGCCACATCACAAGGTGGCAATAATAATAATAATAATAATAATAATGTTACTGGTTTTACGTCCCTTTTAACTACTCTGGCTTTTAGAAACGCCGAGGTGCGGGAATTTTGCCCCGAATGGGATCTTTATCGTGCAAGTAAATCTGCTGACACAGCTCCCTCGCATTTGCGTACCCTCAAATGCCAACTGACTGCGCCAGGATTCGATCCTGCAACCTTGGGAACAGCAGGCGAGAACGTTATCGCTGAACCACCCAGCCAGTCAAGGTGGCCATAAACGCCTTCAACTGAAAACTTGTAATGTTATTCTGGGGTAGACTACGGTAGCTACTCCTGTAAAGCCATGGTGCCAGACTATTTCGAACTCGGTAGACGTTGGCCATTTTCCATTTTCAACTACAGGCAAATGCTAGGACGGTACTTTATACTTCCTTCCAACTGTTTGCCCAACTTCACGCATCTTCATTCGTTTCATATATCATATATCAACTGCTCTCATGAGATTGGCGTCAGGGAGGACTAGTGATGTAAAATACCCAGGTATTTATAAATCGGGGTAAATACCCAGGGTATATACTCAGGTAAATACCCAATTTGGGTAAATACCCGGGTATTTTTGATTTTTCATTAAAAATCATGTGTCGTGGTAAGTTGAACCTTAAAAAAGGGTACCGGTATGCAAACTATTCTACATTAACTTTTTGGAAATGTAACAACATTAGATAGTTAAAAAAATTAAATTTAATTAGAATTGGGACTTAAAAACAGAATTAGAATTGGGAATTAGATCAGGAGATATAAACTAACAACTCCCCTACACTGAAAAAGTTACGTACAGTACAGTAGGCATCAAACAAACAATAGAAAATGGGAGGGAAGTAGGTCTACAGTGTTAGTTTGAATTCTGGGTAGGATGAGCTGAGCACTGTTGCCAACCCATATGCTTTCTGGCATACATCTTCACCCATTATAGAGCCCACATACTACCAAAACTTCCTGACATGCATTTATATTATTTAGAGTATGGTTTAAAAAATTAATATGTTTTTAATATTTAAAATTGAATGAAAAATAACTTTAAGCACTTTAATTAAGCAACCTTTTTTCCCCCCATATGTTCTTTCTATTAAGTATGTTTTATTACCTTTTGAGTTTTGTCATGCATATAGCCTCCTCTTAATGCTACAAAAGTAGCTTTTCTCTCCCACATATTTGTTGCTAATTTCCAGTACCGTAATAAAACTCGACCTTCTCAATATCTTGGTATGGTATTTATTAAAAATTTTAAACACAAATCAACCAAAAGGTGTTATCCAATATTTTACTTTAGTTTAAAGAAAAAAAAAACACACTTAAAGACAAGGTTACAGTGCCAAAACATAATTATAAATACCCAAAAATATCCGGACTTCCATTTCCCTTTTCTTTTAGTTTTGAAGGATCAATATTGTTCCTGATTTCAATTTAAGGCATGAAATACCTGTGTTTCAGTCCTTGTTTGTCCAACACTTCATCAACACATCATTAAGTGTTGTACAAAGCTCAAAAAAATGAAAATTAAATGACCACTGGGTATTTACCCGGCCCACATCACTAGGGAGGACGTCCTGCCTTGAAAGCTCTCTGCCATCCCAACTCAACCCCGACCCCGTACAAGCGGGAATAGTCAGGTATAGGCATGCATACATTGAATTCACTTTGGGGCTATGATGTGTACAATGGTGTCAACAGCTGGGAAAGTTCACTGGCCTGGTCGGCGGAAACAGTGTGGGAATTCGGCCCACGCAATTAGTGCCAGGCTACACACTGTATGCAACACAGGCATGCGTGTAGGCCTACTCGTATTGTATACATGAGCACTTTTAAGGTCGTATGTCGGGCTTGACCATCCTCGTATATCTCGGTCAAATAGCGGTGGGACATACCCATGTTACGCACAGAAATGAGAACCACACTTGGGTAAGTTAACCAAAAGTATGGACTTAAGTAAGCGGCTTTGGTGGCGTAGTTGGTAGCATGTTGAACTGCTGTGCCCAAGATAGCGGGTTCAAACCCGGCCGAAGTCGTCGGATTTTTTAAAAGCGTTAAAAATTGTTCAGTATGCCTTCCTTCGGAAGTAAAGCCGGCGGTCCCATGTCATAGATTTATGGCATGTAAAAGATCCTTCCACAGACTAAATTTGTGTGAAGCTAAATTGTTAGGTTATATTTCGTCGGAACGCTCTATCCAAGTCCCAACGTTCACCACTAGGTATCTTTGATATCTGGTAGTGAAAGTTGGAACTACTTGAAATTGGACGGAACTTGTAGCTCATCCTAAGGGTGTCCGCTGGAAGCAGCTACAGACTCAGGCGAGCCGAACATGTCCTCGGACACTCCTGGAACTAAAAGCCATACGATAAATAAATAAATAAATAAATAAATAATGGACCTAAGTTTTTTTTTCGTATGGCTTTTAGTGCCGGGAGTGTCCGAGGACATGTTCGGCTCGCCAGTTTTGTAGCTGCTTCGAGACGGACACCCAATGGGTGAGCTACAAGTACCGTTAGGGAGGAAAGTTGGAAGGGAGGGTCGAGGAGTTGGAAGGTAGCGGCTGTGGCCTATAGTTAAGGACCAACCCCGGCATTTGCCTGGAAGGAAGATGGGAAACCACAGAAGACCATCTTCAAGGTTGCCGGCGGGGGAATTCGAACCTCCTCGCCTCCCGTATGTGAGCGACTGCCAACAGTCATGCCGCAACGACCTCGGCTAACTCACCCGGTGGACCTAAGTTAAAGTTAATAGATGGAAATATAAACTGATTAAAATTAAAAGTATCTTAATACAACGACAAAAGAAAATGTCCAGATATTACAAAATAATATGAAGGAATACTGGACTAATTTTAAAGCTAAAAGGAAACGATTGAACTGATGTGGTTCTTAGTTGGCCGAAACCGACAGTGGTAGCTACGCTCGCTATAGCGCAGCGTTAGGCTATGGGGCCAAGCTTTCTGCTGACAAAGTAGACGTGGGTTCGAGCCCCACCGTCGGCCGTTCTTGAAATGGTTTTCCGTGGTTTCCCTATTTTCAACTCCAGACAAATGCTGGGACGGTACCTTCTGACAGGCCACGGCTGCTTCCTTCCTCATCCTTGCCACTTTCATCCATTCAACTCATCTTTCATTCCAAAACGCAGGTCGCCTACAGGCGTCGACTGGAAAGACCTGCACTCGGCCTCTCGGGAGGCCACAAGACAAAAAAATGGCCGAAACGAAACAATAATAATAGACAATATCTATAGGCCTATATTTAAAACTAGCGGACCCGTGCGAGAACTCGCGCATAATGGGTTGTGTGCGCCCCATGTGTACAGACTACCCGCCCGGCTCTAGTGCTATGCGGGCTGTACGCGCAAAAGTTCTGCCACGGGCTATCGTCTTGTTTATTCGTTTAAAAACACTTTATAAACAAACAAAAAAGTATTTCCTTTTACTTCTCAGGAAATGCAAGATTCTTCCTGTACTATTGAGACGATTTGGAAGATTTTGGTACAAACCACAACTTCTAACTCCCTCTGGTTTAGGAGCTTGAGTTTTGTGAAACATACACCTTAGGGTATTATATAATAAGATTTTTGTGACGAGAATTTCTGATGTTCTAGCTGATTAATTGTAATGATTCTTGTGGAAATTGAATACTTCTGTTGCATACTTTGGCAGATATTTCCTGCAATGATGGATAATTTGGCCTATTTTTAGTTAGTTATTGTTGTTTTAAGGGGCGGGATTACGAGGTCATCTGAGGCCTATTTTTGCCAGGCCTACTAAAGAAACTAATATTTTAGACGTCCTAGCCGGCCAATTTGAATTATGCTTGTAACGATTGACTCCCTTGTGTTTAATTTTGTAAATAACTCCTAAAGTACGGTCTTTATTCGAGATAAATCTTAATTTTCATCAAGGAATCATTTTTATTTAGGGAACAGCCCGAGTGCTCTCTCTCTCTCTCTCTCGACTCAGTTCACCTCGTGGCGTAGTGACAGGCATTCTTGGATGTCCGGGATCGATTCCTGACTACCAAGGAATTTAATTCTGGTCTGTGGGATGGAACAGGGCTCAGTCAGCCTCTTGAGGAAAAACTGAGATATTCCTACCTCTGCCATCCCAGAAGTGATGTTTCTATCCATGCGAATTCCGGGATGACAGTCCTCGGTCGCCCCTACCCAAATCCTAGCTCCAATTACAGAATGCCTACACTATTACAGCCATTAAATCGACACAGGTTGTCAGACAGATTCCACACACACTCAAGTACATAGGGATGCATGGTCACGTTATCGCAAAGCCCCTAAATGAATCAATATCATCTCTCTTGACTGCTCACATATCTCTTGCGTGCAATGTATTGCTCAATGCACTTTGCATGCCGGGCTTTTGAATGGCGAACAGAATCGGAATCGCTCGTTGTTGAAAGGCACTAAGTTCAATTTTTAAAGTTTTGAGATAAATACAAAAAAAAACTGTTTTTCCGCTCTTGTACTGAAATATGAGAAGTAGTTTTTTGTATGTGAAAAGTGCACACACACGCCGATATAATAAAAACAAAATTAGCTTTGTTCCATGTGTTACTAACACCTTTATTGACAAAATACGTAACTGGACAGTCCATTTCAACATGGAAGGAGCACAACTTTTGAGCGAGGAATATCATTCATATTCTTAGTTTATTTCCTTTACTTCTAAATGAACGTTTATATATCTGGAAGCCTGAAAAAAGGTAACATGAATGTAATAACTGTTATTTTCGTCGTGTTGAAACACACTAACTGATGGACTAAGTGCCTTTCAACACGAAATAACTAACTTGAAGGCTATGGTAATAGCACAAGCGCTGCCAGGACATGGTTCCATTCAACACCAAAACATGCATCTTGCTTCCTAGGACGCAAAATCGCGGTGAAAATGATTTGTCAAAAATGTGGACTTAGTGCCTTTCAACAACGAGCGATTCAATATGCTTGAACAGTCACTGAATGCGTGCGTATAGTACAATATTCATTAAGTTTCGGTTCTGCCGACAATTTTAAACTACGGTACTGTAACCCATCAACGACGGGTCCTACGAGCTAGTTTTAATTAAGGCTGAAAGAAAATGTTCAAAACAGAAAGACAACACAATTCGCAGTTGCAATAACGTACATTTTTATGCCATTTTCTCAGTTTTGCCTGTACAAACTGTCAGTTGTAGCTCTTCAGTCGTTCAACAAGAATTTGACCAAAGACTGGGTGAGGTACAATGTATATAAGTTTAATATATGAATAATAAGTAAATAACACTCCTGAAAAAAATAAATGTTTTAGTTATGATCACTATTATAATGGGGCAATTTTTAGGATTACGCGTTTCAGCCTTCAAGTGGTCATCATTAGATCTTGATCACTTGAGTTGAGGTTTAAATTGATAAACAATGTTATCTAACTACACAAACGTTGTAGTGCGTACAATTGGTGTTAATATTTTAGGCGGCAGCACGCCGGCCTCTCACCGCTGGGTCCGTGGTTCAAATCCCGGTCACTCCATGTGAGATCTGTGCTGGACAAAACGGAGGCAGACAGGTTTTTCTCCGGGTACTCCGGTTTTCCCTGTCACAATTTCATTCCAGCAACACTCTCCACTATCATTTCATTTCATCTGTCATTCATTTAATCATTGCCCCAGAGGAGTGCGACAGGCTTCGGCAGCCGGCACACTACATATCCTCGCCGCTAGATGGGGGCTTCATTCATTCCATTCCTGACCCGGTCGGAGACTGGAAGCAGGCTGTGGATTTTCATTTTGATTCGCAGATTGAATCTCGGTTTATAAGGTTAGTTTGTTTTATTTTATAATTAGGGTTCAGAATTACGTATGAATATTATGCACGTGCATACAAATTAGAATAAAACAATATAATAAATACAATTAGAGCATGCACTTGAATTCTACACTGGTCAAAAAAAGTTTTGCATATTGCATGATGTACTTTCATTGCTGTAACTTATGACGACATTTCGTTTTTACACTTTGGCTCATGTGTTAACTCTAAGAGAACACCGTTGGTTTGTTTGTACCGTGCACTGTTTTCGGACATGGCGTTTGTGCATACAACCTGCACAAATGGGGGAAGTCGACAGACTCCCGGTGTTGATTGCCGTACATCGAACCAGACCATCAGGCACATTGTCAAAGATTGCAAACTAAGAGCGTACTTAGGTGACCCTAACGACTCAGTGCTACACCATCGAGCCTGGACTGTAGAAAATAGACTGGACATAAGGTCGTAATAAGGTGCTAGTATCTACTTATTATTATTATTATTATTATTATTATTATTATTATTATTGTGTTCCATGTATAATGCCATACGCTACATCTATCTATCTAATATATATATAAATCAATGTTACGTCATAGTTTGTGGGTCTGTGGGTATGTCTCCTAAGCGTTCATATACCATTCTTCCGATTGCGATAAAACTTGGGTGAGATGTTGAGTATACTCCAAGGAAGTTTTCTGGCTTAGTAGACTAAATCCATTTTACAATAGGAAGCGCACAAGTCGAGTCAACAAATGAGCGATGACACGCAAAGCGTTTCAACGAAGTCCCGTGCGCATTCATATACCATTCGTCCGATTGCTATGAAACTTAGGTGAGATGTTGTGTACACTTCAGGGAAAGTATTTGGCTTAGTAAATCCACTTTACAATAGGCAGCGCACGAGTAGATTCAACAAATAAGCTACGACGCGCGAAGCGTTTCAACAAAGTCACGTATGCGTTCATATACCATTCGTCTGATAGCGATGAAACTTGGCTGAGATTTTGTGTACAGTCCAGGGAAGGTTTCTGGCTTAGTAAATTAATTCTGCAATAGGTAGCGCACGAGTAGATTCAATTAATGAGCGAAGGCACGCGAATCGCTTCAACAAAGTCCCGTATGCGTTCATATACCGTACTATTCATTCAATTGCGATGAGACTTGGGTGAGTTGTTGTGCACACTGCAGGGAAGGTTTTTGACTTAGTAAATCCATTGTAGAATAGGTAGCGCACGGGTAGATTCAACAAATGTGTGATGGCGCGCGAATCGTATAAATAAAATTCCTTATGCGTTCACATACCATTCATCCGATTGCGATGAAACTTGAGGGAGTTATTGTGTACACTGCAGGGAACGTTTCTAATTTAGTAAGTCCATTGTATAATAGGGAGCGCACGAGTAGTTTCAACAAATGAGAGACGGCGCACGAATCGTTTCAACAACGTTCCATCTGCATTCATATACCATTCATCCGATTGACGTGAAACTAGGGTGAGTTGTTGTGCACACTGCAGGGAAGGTTTCTGACTTAGTAAATCCATTTTACAATGGGTAGCGCACGAGTTGATTCAACAAATGGGTGACGGCGCGCGAATCGTCTAAACAAAATCCCATATATGCGTGGATATGCCATTCATCCAATTGCGATGAAACTTTGATGATTTTTTGTGTATACGCCAGGAAAGGTTTTCGACTTAGTGAATCCATTTTACAACAGGTAGCGCACGAGTAGATGCAACAAAAGAGTGACGACGTGCGAAGGGTTTCGACGAAGTTCCATCTGCGTTCATATACCCTTCATCCGATTGCGATGAAACTTTTGTGAGTTGTTGCGCACGCTCCCACATATGTTCCTAAGTGAGTAAATCCATTTTACGATAGCTTAGAGGCAGTTAACGGAAATGAAGAAAATATGGTGTATCCAAAAGCACTTCAAGAAACAAAATTACAATGCCAACACGTTTTTTGATTGGCATTGCAACGCATGCCGGGTACAGATTGTACTATATAAAAATCAAAGAGTGATGGACTTACAGGCCGGACGTTTGTTTTAGACGATTGCCCTTGACCTGCGTGTGAGACTACACACTCACTCTCTCACCTATCGCTTCACACTTGTCACCACCGATCTGATGTAATGGAATTCCAGACATGAGCAGACAGTACAGTCCACGTCGAAGTATTATGTGACGCGGAAGTACACTTTACGTAGTTACGAACAGAACGTCATTATATTTGCCAATGACTGTACTTCAGCAGTAGTGTGAAACAGCTTTGTCAATCATCGGACTGCTTGGTGCAGCTAATAACAACACAGGTACTGTAGTAACTCGCCTCCACGCTTCCATTATGATTTTTCACTCGTCTAAAACAAACGTCCTGCCTTTTTTTTTAATAACAGGAAGCCTTAAATCTCTCAGTAACCCAATTGCACAATCTGTATACTTGCCAGTATCACACAGCAACGCCAGGTGTGAGAATGGCTTGCTGATTCATCGCGATGACCCATGTCCTGACATGGATGTCTCAGCACAGCCTTAATGCATAAGGACCGGGGCACCAGACAGAAGAACAAAAAATATTGTTTATCCAAAGGCACTTCAGTAAACGAAATTACAATTCATACACTTTTTTTATTCTTTCTTTCTATCTTTCTTGGGCTGGCTGCGTGGCTCAGCGGTAACGTTCTCGCCTGCTGTGACCAAGATTCCAGGTTCGAACCCTGGCGCAGCCAATTGGCATTTGGGGTGCGCAAATGCAGGGGGCCGTGTCAGTAGATTTACTGGCACGTTAAAGATCCCCTTCGGGCCAATATTCTGTCACCCTGGTGTCTCTAAAAGCCGCAGTTGTTAAAAGGGACGTAAACCAATAACATTATTATTATTATTATTATTATTATTATTATTATTATTATTATTATTATTATTATTATTATCTTCCTTTCTTTCTATCCGACTTTTATTGGCATTGCAACGCATGCCGGGTATAGCTAGTAAATAAATAAAAACAGTTATCGGACAAAGCTCGTGTATTATATTTGATCCACAAATACATAAGCTTGCAATATGCAAAAGTTTTTTGACCAGTGTATTATGCAATATGGTTACTCGTACTTACTCAGCGGATGTTTCTCGCCTATCATTTATCGCTGGTGTGTCGAATCCATAAGAGAGGTCCTCCTTCATATCCAGGCCCCTCACAACTCATTCTTCATCGCCCACATTGTGACTTCTGAACTATACATAATTAATGTTATACAGTACCGTATCTGCCCTAAAACCCCTAGTTCTGCAGACTTGGTCAAATTATAGGGGGATAAATCCACAAGAGATTTTAATTTAGAATCTGGTTCAGAAGTGGGAAACCACGGAAAACCACTTCCAGGATGGCTCAGGTAGTAATCGAACCCACCTCTTATCAGTTTCGCCTCACGAGGTTGAGTGTACCCCGTTCCAGCCCTTAGACCAGAATTAAATTTCTTGGCAAAGCCGGGAAACTAACCTGGACCTCCGCTGTGACAGCCAAGCACAGCCACTACGCAACGAGGCAGACACCATATATATTTCAAAGGAAGTGTTGTTGCCTTTTTTAGGGGCTGCGACATCGTGGTCATATTGCCCCGTGTATTTGGTTGAGTGTTGACTTTGTGTGATAACCTGTGTTATTGTAAATTGGTGATGGAATTGGGAAGTGGCGTACTAGACGTGGGAGGGGGAACCTTTAAAGACCACTTCCACCATAGTTGAGGTGGGAATCTAACCCTTCTCTTCTATTGCTTGCTCTGGTTTGCCTCAGGAGGCTAAGTGTAGCCCGTTCCAGCCCTCTCACCAGAATTAAAATTTCTTGGCTGAGCTGGGAATCGAACCCGGGCCTCCGCGGGGACTGCCGAGAACACCACCAAAGGAAGTGTAAAGCCTGCTGTATTACTAAGTTATAACCGGTACTGCTTGCCACGGTGGGTGAGTGGTTATCGTGTCGGATTACTAACCCCAAGCTTGCAGGTTCGCGCCTGGCCTTGGTATGTCATTTTTGAAAGGCGACAATAATCACGACACGTATGTCATATCTTGTTGGCATGTTAAAGAACCCATTTGAATTCAGTAGGCCAAGTTCTTATTGGCAAAATTAATCTCGGGAATTTTTCGCCAACACAAAGTTTCTCCTTTCTCTGTTAGAAAGCGCTATAGTGTCAAGGAGCTTAGATCTAACCTTCTTGACTTTCATAGCGCTCCAAGGTACTACGAAATTCGACATGCAAGCTGCCCTCTGGGCAACAAATAACAAAGCTTGCACCCTGCACCCGAGGCCATACGATATTATTATTATTATTATTATTATTATTATTATTATTATTGTTATTGCAAGCCTCCGTGGCTTAGGCGGCAGCACGCCGGCCTCTCACCGCTGGGTCCGTGGTTCAAATCCCGGTCACTCCATGTGAGATTTGTGCTGGACAAAACGGAGGCAGACAGGTTTTTCTCCGGGTACTCCGGTTTTCCCTGTCAACATTTCATTCCAGCAACGCTCTCCACTATCATTTCATTTCATCTGTCATTCATTCAATCATTGCCCCAGAGGAGTGCGTCAGGCCTCGGCAGCCGGCACAGTTCCTATCCTCGCCGCTAGATGGGGGCTTCATTCATTCCATTCCTGACCCGGTCGGAGACTGGAAGCAGGCTGTGGATTTTCATTTCATTATTATTACCGGTACTAATCTACTTTAGGGTATATTTACTCATCCTTGGAGCGCCTTACAGTTAATGGCACTACATTATTCAACAGTAGGCCTAATTATATGACCACATCTGTAGCTGTTTGTTACCATCTCGTTGCAACTCAGCGCAGCGGTGTGAATTACCTACTGTAGCAATGAAATTACTTTCCCAGGCAGTATTAAATTTATTTGCGCAAAATCACTACAATAAAACCTAAATTGAGATTGCATCCGATTGCTTGCTTATACTTGTATTCACGAAGGCTTTCTATATTGTTTTGAGATTAAAATATTATCAACTTACTCTGTTATGCAACAAGGAGATAGCTGGTTCGCCATTCACCATCAAGTGAAACACACTCAGTTTATCTTATCTAGTCGGCTGGCTGGCTCTCCATGCATGACCTGGTTGCTCATGTTCTTATATTATTTTAAATGTATGTTACAGTAGAATCCGTACGTCAATGTACATTATTTTCATGTATGGCTATGTTTTCTCATTCCTCGGTGCCATGAAAGAGTTGACGTGACTACCTGATCACGATGTCGCAAAGCCCGTAAATGAATCAACAGCAACAGCAAATAAGTTTAGGTCTTCGAGGCGTTCGATTCTAATGTCACTGTTTACTGTAGTAATAAGCAGCCCGTTTAAGGAAATTACAGTGTGACCATTGCCCTAGGAGATAAGAGTTGGATAATTTCAGTAAGGTTGGTTGGTTTCTCAGTTTAGGTGCTGCGATAACACGGTCATGAAGTCCCGTGTACTTTGGGTGTGTGTAGAATCTGTCTGATAGCCGATGTTAATTGTGATGGCTGTATTAGTGTGTGTTATCTGTTTTTAATTCAAGTAAGGACTGCAGACATTCGATTTTCATGTAGTTCCAACTTTAGCTACCAAATGCCACCGTCAACAACCAACTACGTAGTTCTGAACTTGGTTACTAGATGCCACCGCAGTCGGCTCCTGGCGATGAACGTTGGAACCCAAGAGCGTTACTCAAAGATATCCTATAATTTAGCTTCACACAAGTGTAATTAGTGGAAGGTTATTTATCATGCCATAAATCTATGACATGGGACCGCCGGCTTTACTTCCTCTCCGAAGGAAGGCATACTGAGGGATTTTTAACGCTCTTAAAAATCCGACGACTTTGGCCGGGTTTGAACCCGCGACCTTGGGCATAGAAGCTCAGCATGCTACCAACTACGCCACCGAAGCCACTCTCAGTAAGGTATTTCTGTCTTTTGAGGTACCGGTATTCACGATTCTTTTTATTACCTTCCTTGTTTGCTGTTGCTGCTGATTGATAAACCTGTATTTGGATGCTTTTTAAAACGTTCTGTAGAAAACTTTGCAGAGCGTTTTTTTTGTCCGACCTGATATGCCCTGTGTTATCCACATGGCTGGTAGAAAATGACCTTGAAATGCGCAGTAGAGAAAATTGAAACAACCTTTTTGAGACCGTGAGCACGACCTCCATGCCATACAAAGTACCCGGGTACGATTAAATATAATATAATGATACTAATAATAATGCGCCCCTCTTTCCTTTTAGTATCTCTCTCTCCCCCTGAAGTGCTGAAATTGCTAGGGATTCACCGCTCACCAGACATGCTCCAACTGCTTAAATGGCCCATGCAGATAATATAGGCTATATTTACGTGTGGGCAGTCGAGTCGAATCGAATCAGCATCGTTCGTGTTTCTCATAAAACAGGGATGTCCAATTATTTTTACCGAATTAGTGATGAACCAGAAAAATCAAAATGCAAACGTCTATTCAAAGAAATTATTAACAATGTAACTTACTTGAATAGTTTTTTTTTTAAATGTAAAATATGGTCCTTGCAGTCTTGCTGTTGGCCCCTCTCCAAGGTGGACTGGGTTTGATTCCCGGTCAATGCATGTGAGATTTTCGAAGTGAAATGCCATGTCATGTGGTTCGAATTCCACTGGCTCATAATCACAAGATTCATGGTCACGTAAAACTACAATTTTCCTTTTTGTTTTGGATTTCAGATAAAACGAATTTCCTTGATGTATGATCGTGAGATTTACAGTCACGGAAAACTCGAAACTTTTTTTGTATCCCACTTATACGACTCTCAAGCGCTTTTTCTTATTATTGGCAGTGACAACTTTACTGACAAGTTGCTAAATCTAGCGATTTTTACATAATAATTAGGCGACAAACTACTGTATTATCGTGTCAGCTTGTCGAAAGTTGAATCAGATTCCGGTGAGTGCTCTTCCCTATAAAGTTGCTATTTTAAACAAGACGCGGCCTTTCGATCCTTTACAACTGTGGAATTCGATTTAGATTACATTGTTTTGTAACCAAAATCATATTTTATATTATACTAGCTGAAGTACCCGTTCTTCGAACGGCTTTTGGTACTTGCTGGCTTAAATCATTAATATAATCACACGTTCGTAATGTAGTTATGTTATTTCCATGTTACCAACTACATGTGTAGACTACATGCATTTTTACTCACCCAATTATTAATCAATGATAGGGAAGTGAAAATCCACAGCCTGCTTTCAGTCGACCTACCGGGTCGAAAACTGTCGCACTGCCTGGGGCAATGATTAAATGAATGGCAGATGAAATGAAATGATATTGGCGATTGTTGCAGGAATGAAATTGTGACAGGGAAAACCGGAGTACCCGGAGAAAAGCCTGTATGCCTCCGCTTTGTAGGTAGGAAAGTGTGTTTATATATCGGAAATAAATATCAGCTTCTATGTAGTAAAAGTAAAATAACCTCTCTTAAATATTGAACACCTATCGTTTAACGTCTTCATACTATATTTAAACATATAAACAATATGCTAAAAAATACATCACACTTGGACGAAATTATCATATCCGCAGTAAGTAATATTGCGGAAACTACGTATCATGGCATGATAAAGAGTAACAGTAACGAAACAAACTTCAATCATCCCAAGTAATAATAACAAAATCAGTTTTAATCACAGATACGTTTTCTAAATTTATGCCGTGTCTTGTGCGAGATTACGCCTAGTAACTCCGAGATGATTCATCAGCGAGCCCTTGTGGTCGAGTTGCGGACTACCAAAGGAGCCTCCGCTACTTTACTGCGAGAGCTAAACGCTAAAACAGTCTTTCACCTCCCTATAAAGGCTCCCAAAATGATTGTATATTGAATTTCAGGGCCAAGCAATTAAAACTCAGCAACTTTTCTAGGTTCACGCCGTGTTTGGGGTTTCGTTGGCCGTGAAATAGGCCAGGCGACAGGTAGTTCAATAAGGAATTAATTAGTGGAAAGCTGGAAATTGCTTTAATCGCTTTATTTGGACCCAGATATTACTCTCCCAAGTTTTCCCCCTCGAGCGAAGTCTGCGTTGGCCCTTCTGGCCCTAAGGTGGTACCATTTTTCGTTTTTTTTTTTTTTTTTTTTTTTTTTTTACAAATATCTCCCATACCATCAACTTTATCAACAAAATACCTAAATAATCTAGAGTAAATTTACTACAAAAATGTTCCCTACCTTTTGTCTCTAATGAGAACCGTTACGATGCTACGACCATTCAAAGTTGAGCCCTTTTTGATTCTTGCGGAAAATCTATGGAAATGATATGCCATATCAAAGTTTCTTCATGTTATAAATATTTGTCAGCATTCCAGGTTCTCAAGCTGTTAACTTGTTACAAGTATAACAGCTTTTCTATGTAAACAGCTGTGGCAAAGTACCAAAGTATTATTATTGCGTAGTATTGGCATAAAATCACTCTTTTCCGCACCACCTGGCGGTAGAGTAAATGTCGCGTTTCTTTTAAAGTGGTGTCCCCAGGAGGCCTAATCCACAGTTCAAATGTCAAAGTTAGTCAATTTTAAACCTTTTTGATGAAGGCTGGCAATCTTGATCGTCTGCCTCAATTTCTCCGTCATCTCTTTCATCGTCTGTATCGGTACATTTGTCCGACGTCACAGGGCGCTCAATATTAACATCGATGTCTCCGTCACTTCCTCTGCAGCATTTGTACATGACCGTCCCATACAATTCATGCAGATTCTGGAGCATCGGAGGCCTGTTTTCCTGCAACCACACGCTGCGTTACATCCTTTCGAACATTTGCAGGACACTGTGTTTAGAAGCGCTTGTGGCGACGGATCCCTCGTCGTAGGTATGGGAGCCAAACCACATTGAGAATTTTAGCCCCAATCCAGTGGATTTGTATAATTTCCATACCATGTTTGGATTTGATGGTATGTTCTTCAAGAGTGCTCACGTGCCGCTGATTCGGTGGGAGGTAAGCTTGCGAGATTAAATCGATGTTTGCTTAGAGATTTTGCAAACATTTGGAACCGCAACTCATTCAGGGTATTTCCCGTGGTCTTGTTGTCATAAAGCCTAGCCAAAACCAACTGGCCCGCTTTGTCAATTTCATCGGGGTTTGCGTTCACGTCTCTGAAAACCCTAACTGCTGTTTGCAGTTCCTCATTACTCTTCAGCAGTGTTACGAATTTCATTTTGCCCTGCCTGTGAAACGAAGACGTTGTATCGCACCCACTAAACGCATGCAAAAAGAGGAAGTTTTCTTGCACACACGGCGGGAGATTGAAACATGTTGTGCAAAATAGTTGTTGTTTGGTTGAACCTTTGCCGGGTTTCATAAAATACATTTTCGTGGAGGGTGGCACACGAGCCGCCAAGATGACTAGGATATCTATATCTTCAGCCACTATAATGACCTAATTGTCTGGCCGAGATAACTCGAGTGCGGTGGTAACGATGAGCACATTGGCATCTTCTGGAGCTTGTCTGGTTTCGATTCCTTCGCTTTCGAATTTGACGAGCAACAAGTCGATCAATCTTCGTTTGTTTTGTCATTAGACAAAAATTTTGCTTGTGGCATTGGTGCCGACATGGACTCATAAAAAAAACCACATTAGCAGCATCATGCTTGTGCGTTCGTCGAAGACGTTTTGCGGTCTTGGTACTGCGAGCTGCTGGGTCGTCAGGATACCCATCGAAAATAATGGCACTTTTTTAATGTATTTTTAACGTAATTCACATATTTGGCTCTAATGTCGACAAAAGTATCGGTTTGGTGCCAAATTACACGGTGCAGAAGATATACTCCGTCGAGAACATGATGTAGGTCCTCAAATGTGGGCTCATCGGTAACAGGATGGAATAATTTATAGAACACCGACTTTTGCGTCTTACGCATTCCCGCTTCATCAAAGATCGCAACCGGATACGGAGCTAGTTCAAACTGGAAATATTGATTCAATTGTGTATCGGATTTCTTTGCAAGGCAAATGCGTTGGAAAAGTACAAGAGGATCAACTGGAATATCCGTGTTGCGGATTTTTATTTTCGAATTTACCGCGTGGAGAGGCATCTCGAGACTGTGGTTGCCAGCTGTATGGGAGGCCGAGCGCGGCAAGCCAGCTGCATCTGTACACATTGTTGCCAACGCCCTCTGTGAGAAAGTAATGAAGTCTGCATGAAAAATGTACTGAATCAGAACTGAATGTACTTACTGACCATTTGTTTATTGATACTTGTAACAAGTTAACAGCTTGTACACCTGGAATGCAGACAAATATTTATAACATGAAGAAACGTTGATATGGCATATCATTTCCGTAGATTTTCCGCAAGAATCAAAAAGGGCTCCACTTTGAATGGTCGTAGCATCGTAGCGGTTCACATTAGAGATAAAAGGTAGGGAACATTTTTGTAGTAAATTTACTCTAGATTATTTTTATAATGGGTATTTTGTTGATAAAGTTGATGGTATGGGAGATATTTGCAATAATACGAAAAATGGTGCCTTCTTAGGGCTAAAAGGGCCAACGCCGACTTCGCTCGAGGGGAGGGGGAACTTGGGAGAGTAATATCTGGGTCCAAATAAAGCGATTGAAGCAATTTCCAGCTTTCCACTAATTCCTTATTGAGGCTTTTTTTTTCGACCTGTCGCCTGGTGGGTAGGTTTTTGTTAGGAATTAACCTTACCCACAATGGAAGATGAAGAGAGAAGTAAAGGGAAGTGGGTTTCGGACTGAGGAACAAGTGTGGATAATAGGACGAAAGTCCAACACCAAATACAAACAATTTTTAGAGAAGTGTCACCGCAAAGCCCGTGAAATCACTAAAGTGAGTGGGGACCTGAACACGGCTAACAGGAAACTCAGCTAGAGCTTGGGCTATTTGCGGGCGAAAGGAGGTGGTACCTTCCCTTCCAAGCCAAGATTCGGCTACTATGGGGAAGGGTGATGGTCTGGCAAAGAAAGAAATGTTGAGTTTACTATGTATCTTTTCAAAGGAGTTTGTTTTAAACAAATATTTTGAAGAATACAAATAGTTTGAATTGGCCGTGATGTTTCGATTATTGAAATTGTAGATTTTCTAAAAAGCGACCGAATGTTTCCAAGAAGGGTAGGGATGAAGCAATTATACCCTTGGGAATAGTTTTGGTAAGAGCACCAATAGTTGCATTTAGGAATGGCTAAGCTTTTACCCAGCAAAGCGCCGACTAAAAGTTTAGACAATGAGAAAAACTTAAATTTGGAAAACCAACCATAAGTTGTAGAGAAAATCTCAACAAGCAGGAAGCTGGCGGAGCGAGCTATGCTTGCCTTACTAGCTAGTTAGAATTAGCTATCAAAGCTAAGAGAGGCTTTAATAAGTTTGTGACGAAGAGTTCTTGCTCAAATGCAACAAATAGTGGAACCGTTATTAATTTGATTTGTGAGTTTTTTAAATTTAAGCCCATAGGAAGAGTAGGGGAAGACAGGATATTGCCTAATCGTTATTTTATAGAAAATGATAAAGCAAAAGGATATAGTTGGATTTATTTAACAATGCATAAAATGTGATTAATTTAACACATATATAATTTGATTTTATAAACCATTGGGGTCGCAGACCTCCTAAAATCATTTAATGCTTGCACTAGGCAATTGACAATTTTTTGGTTTGGAACCTTTTATAAGCACTAAAATCCTCATAAGATTTTGAAATGGTGCTAAGATTAACAAATTGAAAATTTAAAGATAATTAACGTAATTAAAGTTAAATAATAAATCATGTACAAGGTGTGTACTTTAAGAATTCCTAGATGGGCATCTTAAAAATATGAACAAATAACAACTTCGAAAGTAACAACAACAAAAAACAGGGAGAAATGAAATAGAAGTTTCTATAACTTCTTATATTGATACAGAATTACTTTTATAGTTTATACAAATAGGGCAGGTCACTTATTGTGAAACCTGAAGAGAAAAATTAAGAAGAAGTTTCTAGAACTTCTATATTTAAACAGGATCATGAGGAATCAATGGGGTCAGTTACCCTTTCGTGAAACCTGGATTAAAGAGATTAATGAAAGGTTTAGTACTTAGAACATAACCAATTCTTGTGCTAGCAAGAAAAGAAAATAGATTAATAAGCAGTTTCTAACTGCTGATATTTAAACAGAGTGAATAAGTTATAAATGGAGAAAAGTTGGGAGGGCGCGAGGCCTCATTGCAAAATACATAAATTTAAAGATTAACCTAATTTGTTAGGAACGAGTGGTGAGGAAGAGGAAATAGGAACTTTGTGGAGAAAGTTCTTGGCCTGTTTTATTTATTTCGGACGAGCGCGACGCGGATGAGAAGTCGATCGAGCACTGTTTCACTATAGTCTATTGACGTGGTTGAAAAGTTCACTATTGTAGCACAGAAAGTTTATAGAAAGGAAAGTTATTGCGATGGTGAAAAATAACTAGTTGCATTTGATTTGCGAGAGTCTGAAAAACTTGTAGGTTATAGTTGAATGCAGCAGACAAATTCCCACGAAGGAAGAAAAATTAGGTGTTGATTGGCTGTTCGCAAGGAAAATTCCTTGGTTAGAAAAAGTATTTCCATATGTGAGTGGAAAATACTAGAAGGTTAAACTTGTAGATGAATTGTTTGGCGTGGAACATTCCAGAACAATCATAACTGTTGAATTGGGTAAATAAAGTCCAGCGGTGGAACGAGCTAAGTTTGCTATAGACAGAATTTAGTTTAATAAGAATCCCACGGTGTGAGAGCTCATTCTCATTTAACATGCAAAAGAAATGCTGCTTCGTTTTGCAAGATTAGCTGTCTTAGATAGGCAAAGCCTGAGATCGAAAATCCCGCGAAGGTTGCAATTGCAGAGCATTTAGCAACTTCTCACTGTCTATAGAACGGTATTAAAAGCATATAGCTAATTAAAATCGATTAAAATATGAAGAACATTGTACTTAGCTCATTTCTGGTGTAGTTGATCCAGGCGACCGTTAGTTAAGATCTGGACATGGCGTCCGATTTAAAAGTTTGTCTCTCGAGGAGAGGAGACGAGCTCTAGGTAAGCTCCGACTGGAAGTCTTGACGACTATAGCACAAGTGAGGCCAGCACAACGAAGCGCGGAGGGACCAGAGAAGGAAAAAGAGTGGGGGTAGGAGACAAAGGAATATACATAAGAATAGCCAACATTACAAAAATTAAGTATCATGATGAAATGGTCTTCAAAGAGTTGATAGCAGGCGTCACTAGCGAAGCCTGGTGGATAGGAGAGTAGACGAAGTCCTCTTGATCACAGATATGATAGCTGGCGATAGCGACGAGATCTGGTGGCTAGATTGGTAAGGAAGTCCTCTTGTACATGGAAAAATAGGGATGTAGCCGGAGAAAGTTCGCGCCAGATAGCGCTCGTGTAGTACTGGGTAAGCGCAAGGCGATTGTCTTATGTTTCTCTCAGTCAGCTGCGAGGAATGTATAGATTGTGACCGAGATTTCTAAGCTAAAGTAAATTATATCTTCTCTAATTTTACTCCAAGACTATATTAATTAATTCTATAGGTATATACCCCAATATATTATGGTCGATTTTCAGCGTTTAAGCGTTAAACATCTGCAAAATGAGCTACGGACCAGAGGCACTAAAACTAGCGGGAGGAAGGAAGAATTAATACAGCGGTAATTACAAAATTCTAACACGCTTTATTATTCAGCATGATGTCTCCTAAAGATTACAATTACTTGAGCATTGTAGGCCTATATTGAGAAATATATCTCCATAAGACTTAAATCATAAATAGAGATTTAAATATTCACTTGCTCCCCTTGCTTATAGACCTCGATTCATGTCTCTTCTTAGGTTGATAGCTTACATGAAACTGTCGTGTTTTAAGGTAAACATAATCAAAGAAAGTTGATACCGGTAATGTAGGCCTATACCTCAAAAATTCATTGCAACGTTTGGTTCTTATGTCATTTTGTCAATTTCTCAATAAGAATCGTCCCCGTAGGCTACCCCTTGGAAATGACTATAAGGGGTACAATTTTTAAAAAGTTTCAGAATCCCTGCTTTAGGGCCACCAACTGTTTCCATTCATCTGACTATGTCTCAAGTATGTAGAAATCAGTCGCTACCACATCCGTCGGGCAGATGGAAGTTGACGATTAATTCAGATTTCAAGAAACCAACCATAGTACGTTTGTGACTTAATGTTGCGACATTTATTCTTGAAGTATTTGTCCGAGTATCGTATTGATGTCTTTGAAAATGGGAGTCACAAATGCTACATTCACTTCTTCGTGTATATTGACGATTTCTTCCCGTACTTCAATGGAGATGATATCTGCAGATTCCGATATTGTAGGCTTATCGTGGTAATCCGGCAATTTTCTTGTGTATGGCCTCTTCCTTTTTTTTTGTTGTGTTCGTGGTCCCACGGAAAAGCGACGGAACAGCGGCCGGTTTTCACCTTGCTGTCTCACCTTCAAATACAAACGCATAAATTCAGTGGTTGTTCTCGAAATGTCTAATCAGTTTATAGGTACAAAATAGAAATTATTTCCCTTTGTACATCACACTTACCCAACACAGTTTTCGTGAAGTCATGGGGTTGAAAATGATGGGAACACACTTTAATATTTTCGGTCAGATTTTTCTCACCGAAATTTTCCCTTCTAATAGCATGTAACCATTTCTTTATTTTGTGGAAATTGGTGAAACGAAAACGGGCTTCCCTGATTTTTGCAAAGAGGAACACTGCAATAGCTCGGCATAGTCACGAAAATAACCATTTAAACAACTTAAATTCGGGTATATTAGTGGCATGAGAACACAGGAGACAACTGAAGAGCGCCTTGCGCTTACCCAGTACAACAGCAGTGCGCTCTATCGGTGCTAGTTCTATACATCCCTATTGAGGAACTTCAGAGATACGCTGCTAGATGACGCTAGGTGGGTCATGGAAGATACATATCTAGAACAGACTCACAGGTAATATAAGCAAAGTACACCAACAAAGAGTGTAACAGTTTCGCTAGCCCACACTGTTGGGAGAAAATGTAATTGTTTACCTTTGCCTAAGCTATGTTGTTTTAATGGGCGCCAAGACTTCAACGCAATGCTGAAATCTAAATTTGTATTTAACAACGTCTAGCTCTGGCAGAACACCTTCAAGACTCTATTCACTCAGATCGTGGTATGATTTGATCATTAACCCAACAAACAATTGTATCAGGAGAAGGAATTGGTCTATATCTAATGCTACCTACTGAAAGCAAAGATTGCATTGTAAAAGAAATGAATTTATTATATAAAACAAGTATAGCAAAATTAATAATAATAATAAGTACAAAATTTAAATTGGAGCGTTGTGATTTGAATATTACCGATAGAAAATTACGTGAAAACGGAGTCTGATAAATTGATTTTACTCTTATTTCCAAGCTATGAAGTTACTGAAATATGAAATATAAAACAAAGAAAAATGAGAGATTGCGTATTTCTGCGTCATTTGCGCTTACCATTGGAAATTGCCAAGGCATTTCCCTCGTTCTTGATGATGTTGTGAGCTTCCCACAGTCTCCTGGACGTCGTCATCTCCGTCGGAATTTGATGATATTCTGGTAGATTAGATAATTCTATGGTCCGTACCTCGGACCCAAACACTCGTACAACCAAGTTTTACAAAAGTTCGTCGCTAACTCCACTGAACATCGGAGCGACACGCACTTGCGACCGTACTCTGCAAGTTCTACACAGATTGTTCGTTCCACGGAACATCGGAGCGTCCCCCGCGTATAACCATACTCCGCAAGTATTTCACAGATAGTCCTCGTTTCACGGCGCGTCGAACGATATATGCACACGTCGGCTCCCCCACTCTGGTACCGACTTGTAGCTCGCGTGGTCCTCATTGATTGGCTGCACCCCACGCGCTATACTCCCCTTCTCTGGGTCATTACACTCGGCGCGCGAGAGGGAGAAGTAGTTTTCCGTCCCAACAATTCGCCTTTTCTAGACCTTGCGACCCAGCCTTGCGTAATACTTCTCGACAGGAATCAGCTTGTACTCGAATTCCCAGTGAGTCATCTCTCTCAAATACCCTAACTGACAAAAACTCCGTAAAATTCCGTAATCAGATAATTTTCTATGATATCGTCGTTCGTAATAATTTGCTGGATAGCGTTTTCTAAGACATGGAAAACCTATCTGAATGCTAATAATTTTTATAAAATGCTCCGAAAATACCTTAATAATAATTATAATAAATTAATAATAATAATAATAAATTAACATGAAAAATTCTCTTGGCTGAACAATTTGCCGCGTAAATAAATATAGAATGGCTTCCTACTGACTTATGCCAGTTGCATAAAACCCCTCGAAAAACACGTTACAAGAGAAACCAAGAGATCACTGTTGGTGTTTGCGAAAAAAGGAAGGAATGAAATAAAGCAAAGAGCAGCAAAAGCTCACTCTGTCTTACCGTGTATTCCACAGAATACACCACCTGGCCTAAAAGGCAAAATACCAACTTTATTGGAATAAGTTTGCCCAGTTCTGCAGTAAGATTAATATGAGCACTAAATGAACTAATGTGACATTCGGTAGTCTTCGACACATTCGTCTATGAATTTGGGTTTCTGATCATGGTAAAAAACGACAAAAAGCAGATCAATATTGGCCAACATAAATATTCAGTTAACAAAAAAAAAAGTATAAAAAGAAAAGAAAGCGCACCGTGCAAAGTAGAAAGCACTATAACAATGTGAAACAGCGTAAAGATCCAAATACTCACATACAATAACAGGCACAAAGAGTATACAATTAGACTCAAAATCATATCTCGTTTCAGACCCCACAAACTACCTCTATAAATAAAACAGTTAATGTGTTGACCGTGTTTTATAGCACACATTTAGGTTTTACTCGCTAACCGTTGGAGATACACGGTAAGTGATAAGGACTTTCGGATAGAAAATTAAATTTTAAAGCTCGTACATGCCGTCAAAAGTTTGCTATTTCTTAGCGTTCTCTTTTTATTTGAAATGGAAATACGAAAATATTCGCCATTTTTAAATAGTGCAAAATATCGAAATCAAAAGTAGCCTATATGTAAACCTGGTAAATCAGCTACATCCATGCAAAATTTCATTTAAATCGGACCAGTGGTTCTTGCGTGATTGAGTAACAGACAGACACACACCATCTCATTTTTGTATATTAGTATGATTGTTGTTTATTACGTACCTGTTATTATATCAATTTGTTTGTAGATATTTTTATTGACCACCTCGTGGTGCAGCGACTAGCGTTCTTGGCTGTCGCCCCGGAGGTCCGGGTTTGTTTTCCGGATCTGCCAAGAAATTTTAATTCTGGTGTGAGGTTTGGAATGGGGTACACTCTGCCTCGTGAGGCAAACTGAGAAGAGGAGTGTTCGATTCTCACCTCCGCCATCCTGGAAGTAGCTACTTTTCCATGGTTTCCCCAACTTCAACTCCAGGCAAATGCTGGGATGGTTCCTAACGTAGGACCACGACTGCCTCCTTCCGAATTCTGACCTGAATTACAGTACAGCCTTCACAATAACACAGTTTATCACACACACACACCGAAATATACGGGGCTTTATGACAAAGATGTTTTATCCCCCAAAGTAAACAACAACATATCATTAACATTTCTTAGTAATTTAAATGAAAATTATCTAGTTATTAGGTATTTTGTGTTAATTAACATCGACTATTTTATGATGAACATGACTTTAAGGTTCGGTATTTCATCTCCATCGTAATAATTATTTTGGCTGCTGTCCCCAAGGTTGCAGGATCGAATCCTGGCGCAGTCAGCTGGCATTTGAGGGTTTGCAAATGCGAGGGAGCCGCGAAAGTAGATTCACTGGCACGTGTATTGTGAATCTAGTTAGATATACAGGGATATTCTTTTGTTGGAGCGGGCGCGCACACCTTCCGCCAGCCAACCGAGCTCGTACCGCGGATTGCGCGCAGATGGAAACCGTAACACAGTACATTAATTAATGGTAAATTAACCAGCAATTCATGATTAAAGAATTTACCTTTCACAGAAGATGCTGAGAGTGTACTCCTTCAGCTGACAGACAGGCGTTGTACCGTGTAAATAAATAAATAAATAAATAAATAAATAAATAAATAAATAAGCGTTTACACCTTGTTATTCCCTTCTGTTGTGAGATATATCTGCTGCCGTATATTGTTCTCCAGCTCCACTAGAGTACGGGTAATTGATCTGTACACTTTGTATTTTAAATTACCCCACAATTAAACATCAAACGGGCTTAGGTTCGTGCTTCGATTAATTACAGTAAACACGCAGGGATATACAGGAGTAGCTACATAATGTAACGATGTAACTTCCAAAATTACTGTATGTCAGCTGAAGGAGAACATTTTCAGCATCTTCTGTGAATAGGTAAGTTCTAACCTTTAACTGGTGACGTGAGGTCATCCAGATTCCCAAGATATAAAAAAATAATCATCTGAGCTTCTTTATTTAAAGATTGCAGGAAGCTGTTTATTATGTTACCTTCTTATCTGTGCGCTGACACTTCACACCCTCGTTGATGAAAGTGTAGTTACTGAATGACTTTAATGACCCTGGTTAGCTCGCCTCCGTACAATCTGCGACCCGAGCTCGGTTGGCTGGCGGAAGGCGCGCGCGCCCGGTAGCCGGCCGCCGGCCCCGCTCCAGCAAAAGAATCTCACTGCCCCATACAGTACCCAGGTCTTCCCCCATGTAGTACCCAGCTCCGTGTTCGGAAGGGATGGTGCACTTGGTGGTACAGTACCCAGCTCCGTGTTCGGAAGGGATGGTCCACTTGGTGACCGCCTGTAGAAGGCCACTCGACCTTAATCTTGGCAGGCTAATAAAACAATAAGCAATCAATGTTGAATTGTTTAAATAGGTGACATGCTGCTTTAAGGGTGCGGAACATTGAGGTAATCTGCCGCTATGATGAGAATGAGAATTTTACTACTGCTGCTGCTGCTACTACTACTCTACGGTTAACTTATAAACTAGAAGAAACATTTCGATTTGGAACGAAGCAGAGGCATGCAAGTAGATACGGGAAAGAGGAGAGAGTCCGCCCCAAAGTAAATGAACAAGAGAATGTGGGAGGGAGAGGGAACGGGCCCAGCCAGGAATCCCTCCGGGCTCGCAACTCCGGCGTGAGCTCTTGAGGATGTAGAACAATCCAGGCAGCACCATGCGTGGTGGGGCTATACCAGGGCCGTAGAGATCAATCACGGGCCCTGGACAAGGTCTTCTGGGCCTCTCGAATTTTATTCAACCTGTGACAATTTTGAAATGGTATTACGGTAAGCCTGAAAATTGTTTGACCCCTCTCAAACAAACAAAAACGTGGAATTTAGCATGCCCAATTATTTATTTCGTTTTTAGCTATTCAGCCACTCTCCCTTTCTCTTCTCTCTCATTGGTTCTTTTACTTCATGATTGTGACCTCTGAGCATTAAAATATTCATTTTCGTTGTATCTGAACGTGTTCAGGCATCACAAGAATAAGCCATACTCCTTTCAAAAATGTATGAAGAAATGCGTCATTTTTTCTGATATTGAATTAGAAACTCTGATTGGTTCCTCAGTTTAGGAGCTGCGACAACGCGGTCATGTATCAGAAAGTCTACGCTCCACAAAGAGCTCTTGAACATTAGCACGTTATAAATTAAATGGTCAACTCTGGCAACGTTGCCATTCCCCCGGAAGAAAAACTAAAAACACAATGGTTATTTATAAATGTTCTCTTTGTAATGTTGTGGTAACATTCACTGGCTGTATTTACATCGAACAGAGTCATATGAGAATATTTCATAATAGTTTTGACATTAAGGGGAGTCGTAAAGCCCTATATTGCTAATGTTAAAATGACAATATCAATGCTCCATTTTCTCAGCATCTTTTAGATAGCCCCCTATACGAATTATTTTTTTCCTACAGTATGTTTATTGGTTCTTCCTCAGTGTACTGATCCTCATTCATATGGAAAACTTTAATAGATTTTTAAATATGTTTTTCAATGAACCTCTAATTTTTAATTGAATATTTGGAGTTTTTTTTTTACTATCTACTTATTATTATTATTATTATTATTATTATTTATCCTGTGGTTTTTAGTGCCGGGAATGTCCGAGGACATGTTCGGCTTGCCAGAGTCTGTAGCTGCTTCCAGTGGACACCCATAGGGTGAGCTACACGTTCCGTTCAATTTCAAGTAGTTACAACTTTCGCTACCAGATGTCAATGATACCTAGTGGTGAAGATTGGAACTTTGATAGAGCGTTCCAACGAAATCTAACCTAACAATTTAGCTCCACACAAGTTTAGTCTGTGGAAGGATCTTTTGCATGCCATAAATCTATGACATGGGACCGCCGGCTTTACTTCTCCTCCGAAAGAAGGCATACTGAAGGATTTTTAACGCTCTTAAAAAATCCGACGACTTCTGCCGGGTTCGAACCCGCTATCTTGGGCACAGCAGTTCAGCCTGCTACCAATTACGCCACCGAACAAATTGTATCTTGGAGGATCCACAGTATCGGTGTGCAATATATATTATATAGCAAAATAGTTATGGAGATAACACCAGTGGTTCCTGAGATAACGGGGCTTTTATTTTGAAAAACGTAATTTTGAGAAAATTGATGTTAAAGTAAGGCCATTTCGTTTTGAAGCATTTTCACGCAGTTTCACTTTCCCCCTACAAATATTGCAACTAACAGTGTCACTCAAAACAGAATTCAATTTAACTAATTAATATGTTAATATTTTTTACAATATTGTAAAATCAAGAAAGAAAAATGAAATAAATAAATAATAAATACACTTGTATGGCCAGTTTCGTCAAGCGATCATCATCAGATCCATTACACTTAGGCTATTAAATCTATGTCTAAAGATTTAGGTGAAAGTATTTAGTTGCGTTAGTAGTAGCAACTATATAAGTGTATTGTGCCCGTTAGGCATTGATGTCGGGGGACCATCGACCGCTGACACTCTTGTCGACAGAATTGCCAACTGATGATTTCCTTTGAAATATAAGCAAACCACAGCTTTCTAGACCAGATAGTTTGTGAGATATGTTGTTTATAAAACCTTGCAAGATTTTTTAAAGAAAAATTAGGATTACATTAATGTAATAAAAAGAAATTAAAAATAGTAAATATTTGACTATTATAATAAAACACATACCAAATTAATCAGAATGAATCATATATTATTAATGTGTAAAAAAAGTGAAAATATCAAAATTAACCGATTTGGACCTTGACGACTCTCCGAAATTAAGTTGTCGCTCCAAGTCCTTTTACTGTCTCGAGCCCCTCAGCAAATCCGGACCCCCTCCCTCTCGTCGGGCCTGGGGGCTACTCACACTCAACCACCTTTAGGGCCTTTTATAGAAGGGAGGGGATACTGTGAAAAGAGAGGTCTGACCTATCGGAAAATGAGGATATCAGGAAAGAAAGGACTGATTAAGGCACGGAAATGACGGACACCCTAGATCTCTTGATTCCTTATACCGTCTGGATGGGAAGATATTAAGAGTTGACCAAGGAAGATTGAATTGAAAGAGGGGAGCCAGGCACTGGTAAGTGGGAGCACTGCCGTGCTCAGCTGGGGTCCCGTGGTCGCCACCCCACATTGCACAATTTGTCAGCCCCTAGGATTCGTTGTTGTTGAATTAGGGATTTAACGACATTTTAATGATAAATTTGTGGATCGTGCAAGTTGGCATCCCTGCCAAGACTACTGAGTAGCGAATAAGAGGAACCGGGACTGACGCAGAAGGCAAGTAGTGTCCTTGCATAAGCCTCGCAAACGTACCAAGCATTACGTAATGTTCATGTTATGAGGACAATTGGCCTGCTTGTACTGTACTGGCCGTTCCCAGTGGAAACTCAGAATTAATAATGTAGCCTACATTATGTAAGAGTGCCGCAATGAGAGATGAGTCCCTAGCCTAACCGTAAAGAGCAGTGGCGCCGACTTCGCATTATCATGGGGATGAGGGCGTGAATTAACATCAATATAGAGGTGTGGAATGATGGACAATTATTAATACAAACATTCCTGTGTGTTTAATAATATTCATAAATAAGCCGAAAGAAAATATAGAACAATAATATAACTGATGGTACAGTATATTGGCTTTCACGACCAGTGGATTAAAACTCAGCAATTTTTCTAGGTTTATGCCGTGTCTTGTGTGGGGTTTCGCCTAGGAACACCAAGTTGGCTCATCAGCGGGCTCTAGGTGTCCGTTCTCAGACCCCCACAGGAGTAGCGAATTGCGCGCTACTTCCCTTTTTATGAAGCGCACCTGCACCTCTTTACTACGGGAGCTAAAACCTCAAGCAGACAACCTCCCTATGAAGGCTTCCAAAAAGATGGTATATTGGCTTTCACGGCCAGTGAATTGAAACTCAACCAATTTTTTTAATGTTTATGCCGTGTCTTGTGTGGGGTTTCGCTGAGGAACACCAAGCTGGCTCATCAGCGGGCTCTTAGCCCGTACGTACTTGCATGCATCACGTGAAAACTACTGAACATGAGTTCATGTAAATTAGTAGGCCTACTGTATTTACATTTATGAGAAGGAATAATGCAACATAGGTTATAAATTAATGCAGCATGGATTGGGAGTTTATGGGAGGCTTGAAACATGAAATCTCGAACATCTCTTCAGTCTTATGAAAGTGTTGGACATACCGTACACTAATATGCCAAAGGCCATGGGGTAGCTCTACAGTATGTAATTGAGTGACTTGTGGTGCCTTCACAGTAGACGACTTTGTATGGCCGGTTTCAGTTGTGCATAGGTGATCGTATCATTCTGATTAACTGTTTGCACGTGCCATGCTCGTGGCAATTCGACATAAATTATCAGAGTTCGAAAGGGGAATGATTGTGGGTGTTAGAAGGATGGGACATTCAATTTCTGAAGTTTTGGGGACGTAAAATATTCCTCGATCCACTGTGTCACATTGTAGAGGGAATATCAAAGTCGAGGCATTATTATGGTAAGATCCACCGCGTACAACGCTATGACAAAATGTTATCCGCGCGTTTTTTTATTCGAACCTACTGTCATTACAATAATATTTTAATTAGATAAAGTATTAAAGCAACACATTTGAGCCTCCGTGGCTTAGGCGGCAGCACGCCGGCCTCTCACCGCTGGGTCCGTGCTTCAAATCCCGGTCACTCCATGTGAGATCTGTGCTGGACAAAACGGAGGCAGACAGGTTTTTCTCCGGGTACTCCGGTTTTCTCTGTCAAAATTTCATTCCAGCAACACTCTCCACTATCATTTCATTTCATCTGTCATTAATTTAATCATTGCCCCAGAGGAGTGCGTCAGGCCTCGGCAACCGGCACAGGTCATATCCTCGCCGCTAGATGGGGGCTTCATTCATTCCATTCCTGACCCGCTCGGAGACTGGAAGCAGGTTGTGGATTTTTTTCATTAAAGCAACACATTTAGACATTTGAGGAGAAAGTCGTTCCCTTAGGCTAAGTACCGTATGTCATGTCATGACATGACATTGTGCTATGTTTAAAATGGATGTTATACATCCAGAATTGCAATCCTTTTTAGTTCGGAGTGCTAATTGCGCTTAATGACATACCGTAATTTAAATGAGATCAGCGTAAATCATCACCTTTCATTTTTAATGAAAAAAAAACATAAGAGAAAAATATGATATGCCATAAACACCCGGGTCCTAGTAATGGTATTCAACAAGTTCGGACTGTATTCTAAAAACTATCCTCAAATTTACTCCAAACATTATCCACAGCTTATCCGCTATCCGCACAGCCATGCAGCTTGCCACGGTGGCCGGTGGGTGAGTGGTTATCGTGTCGGACTTCTAACCCCAAGCTAGCAGGTTCTCTCCTGGCCGTGGTAAGTGATTTTTGAAAGGCGACAAAAATCATGGCATGTATGTCATAAGTTGTTGACATGTTAAAGAACCCATTTGAATTCAGTAGGCCGTGTACATAATGGCAAAATTAATCTCGGGATTTTCCGCCAACACATAAATTCCTCCTTTCTCTGCCAGAAAGCGCTATAGTGTCAAGGAGCTTAAATATCTAGCCTCTTTGACTTTCATAGTATTCCATGGAACGACTAAATTCGACATGCAAGCTGCCCTCTGGGTGCAAATAACAAAGCTTGCGCCCGAGGCCATGCGATATTATTATTCTTTCTTTCTTTCTTTCTTTCTTTCTTTCTTTCTTCGTTAGGGTCTTTTGAGGACCACGAACCAATTTCAATGTTTAGTCCTTTGTTGTTTATCTTCTTCCTCCAGTGCTCCTTCATCTTTTCGCTGAGTGTCTTCTTTCTTTCTTCTGACCATTTTGAGCCTGTTTTCTTATATTGCCTTCCTTGGAGTCCTTTCATTACCAATACATTTTTAAAAATTATTATTATTACAGCCAAGCAAACTATATCCGCATGGCGAAAAATGTTGCGGATATCCGCATCCGCGCAGAGCTTTAGCTGTGGCCGTCCAAGGTTACTGGATGATTGTGACCCGCGGAGGTTGGGTACAATTGTCCGTGTTAATAGAGCAGAACACTTGCTCAAATCACAGCCATATTCAAAGTAGGAGGTATCAGATGTATATCTAGCAAAACTGTGCAACGTTCATTAGCTTCTATGGGATATGGAAGCGGAAGACACACCATAGTGCCGCTGTTCGCAGCACCTCACCTAGGCGCGAGATTGCAATTTCTAGTTCACTTTTAGCATTGGAAAGCGATACGGCTTCCTGATTGGCTATTCTGACGGTACAAGACTGCAGCAAAGGATGTGATTAGTCAGCGTAGATATAGCGTGGAATCTATCAGCGATATCGTTCCATTACAGTAAGTTAAGTAAGCTAGTCAACTTTATGTATTCATAACGAAAAGAAATCTCATACTTCAATAAATGCAATAGCAAACCCTTAGGAAGTGATGACTAGGGACATCCAAGCTAATGACAAATTGCGTATTTTTTGTTGTTGTTGTATTGTTCAATTCTCAAAATGTTATTAAAATCTAGTCTATTTGCAAGATATACATTGATGCATTTTTCATAGAACTGTGTTGTTAGAATAATAAACTCTACACAGCCATAGGACCATAAAGTGTCCCCTATATGTAGAATCACCCAAATGGTAGGCTACAAGAGGGTGTTAATCGATTAAGAACCTTCTGGCAATGACTCTTCTTGATTTGAAAAGATATGGAAACACTTATGACCTAGGAACAATGATCATGCAACTATTCCAAGGCGCATTACAATATATACGGGTACCAAGAAATTACGAAGTTAAAACAGCGGGAGTTCTACATATTTATTTTCAACCCTGGAACGACATAGCTGACAGGTTCCACCCTATAACTACGCTGACTAATCACATCCTTGGCTGCAGACGTGTTTCGTCAGAATAACCGATCAGGAAGCTGTGTCCTTCTCCAATGCTAAAAGTGAACTAGAAATTGCAATCTCGCCACCTGGGCTCGTCAAGTTACTAATTGGACCCTGAACTGGAAACATTGGGCGTAATCCAGTACAGGTTGTTTTGAGCTGATGGCAGGGTTTGGGTATGGCACAATGAGGCCATGGATCCCAGATGTCAACAAGGCATCGTGCAGGCAGGTGGTGGTTCCGTACCGGTAATGGTGTGTTCACATGTCATGGGTTGAATCCACAGGTCCATCACCCATAATACTCAATGATAATCGCTACAAAGTTCTCCTTGCTGACCCTTTGTGGCCGTTCGTGGAATTCAGTTTTCCTGACAACAATGGGATGTACAGACACGATGGTTGGTTGGTTCTTAAGTTTAGGGGCTGCGACAATGCGGTCATGTAGCCCCGTGCACTTTGGGTGTGCGTAGAATCTGTCTGATGACCGGTGTTAATTGTGATGACTGTATTAGTGTGTATTATATGTTTTTTAATTTAAGTACAGACTGTAACTTAGAATTCTTCAAATAGTTCCTACTTTTGCCGCCGAGCGCCACCGTCAACGACTACTAGGCCAAGTACAGAACTTAGCTACTAGACGCCACCGCAGTCGGCTCTTGGCAACGAACGTATAAACCTAAGAGCGTTGTTTACATTCTTAACCTATCCAATTTAGCTTCACACAGGTGTAATTAGTGGAAGGTTCTTTAACATGCCATAAATCTATGACATGGGACCGCCGGCTTTACTTCCCCTCCGAAGGAAGGCATACTGAGGGATTGTTAACGCTCTTAAAAAATCCGACGGTTTCGGCCGGGTTTGAACCCGCTATCTTGGGCATAGAAGCTCAGCATGCTACCGACTACGCCACCGAAGCCGCCTCCGACACGAAAGTTGTGCCGTCTCATCAGGATGCGGTCTAATTCAAAGAGCATTGTGGAGCGAATTGAATGGCCAGCACGATCCCCCGATCCTGCACCTAGAAATATAGTTCCCTCACTCTGCTGGTTAGCGAGCGGCGATTCAAACGTAAGGCAGTAGCACCCGCTGACAATAACCATTGTTCGCTACTGACCAATAGCTGACAGTTGTTGACCAATAGAATGCTTCCTCTATCTCTCCACGTGGACTTCAAAGTCCCGACCTGGCGGCAGGCTCACGTGTCACGCAGGTTTTGCACATCTGCACGTAGTTCTGTCCAGTCTTGCTGATTGCTCTCGGTGGCTACGGTGCAAAGTTGACAACGCTATGCATCACGCTGGCAAAGCCTTGGTTCCAGGCAGCCATGGAATGTTAACATATCTTCCCACTAGATTTCAAAGGCGAGAGCCGCATTAACAAGGAAAGTGCAAGAACTTTTTTTTTTATACCAGGGAACTTCGGTCAACTATCAGACAGTAAGACTGAAAATCTCTCCAGATATCTTCCGCCCACTTCAAGAGTCCATGGCACGTCGAGTTCCTGCACTTCTTTAGGCTAGCGGGGGGCCTATACACTTAGACGGGAATTCCATAACTTTTGGCCAATCAGTATAGATAGATGTTGGATTGCGATTGTACGTAAGTTATGGGTACGACAGGATTTTTGTTGTTACTTTTTCTCCAAGTTCTGTGCTCTGTTCTATTGTATTTGTCAATCATAAGAAATGTGCTAAACAGAGATTGCATTTGGTGTTATTTTATATATTTTCCTTAATTTTATATTTTGAGCAAGTTTTGATACAATCCTTTCTGATTTACATTTGGGAGATTTGAACACTCACCAAGAAATACCGCCGGCCCCGTGGTGTTGGGGTAGCGCGCCTGCCTCTCACCCGGAGGCCCCGGGTTCGATCCCCGGCTCCGTCAGGGATTTTAAAACTGACGTGAGGGTTGGAACGGGGTGCACTCAGCCTCGTGAGGACAATTGAGTAGCTGTCTGACAGTGAGACAGTCACCCCAATATCTGCAGGCCGAATGGCTGGGCAGCGGTCGCTTGGTCGGCCTTAGCCCGTCATGGGCTGTATAGTGCCAGGGGGTTGACTTTTTTTTTGACTTGACCAAGAAATACCAGGACACTTACCATTGATGTGATCATCAAAGGGCACTAGCATTATGAGTTTCCTGTCACTAGAGTAACTTTGTTTGTGGCACCTAGAAATTTTGTTGTACAGGATGTGACACTGTTAATGAAGAAGCAGAAGGCATTCAATGTTCATGATAATGTGGTGTAGCTGATTGTAGAATATTAATCCTTTATGAACAGGAATGAACTAGTGCTATGGAATAAATATGTACAGAGATTTCATTTTTCTGCAGTTTGATGAGAATTTAAAAAAAAGATTATTTCCGCATCAGTCATGTTCAATTCATATTCAATTTGTGACCACATACACAGTAATTCTATACAGACCAGTTATGCCCTTAATGGCCTCTAATCATTTTGTTCTTATGTCAACAGCAGGCAACTAGGCTGCATCTTAGACTAAGTTTTGGCCTTGTAAGTGCAGTTTGTACAAATAGGTAAACTTTTTATCTAGAAAGAAAAATTCACTGTTGATTGGTAATTTGTTTCTTCTGTGTTCTCATATTTTAACCTTTTGTGTTCAGGTTTTTACGGATGGCATCACTAATAAACTTCTGGGCTGTTTTTATGCTGATTCTCCAGATGATGTCATCCTTGTAAGAGTGTATGGCCAGAAAACAGACCTTCTCATTGACCGAAATGCAGAAACTCGCAATATCCAGGTATTTTATTTCTTTTACCTTAGTAAAAAATTACTTATTAAGATAATTAGTGTTAAGGGGTGGCCCAAGACTGTTATGCATTATTATCCATTGAGCCCCAACGTACAGTACTTGATTCTGTCATCCATGTATTAAAGTAATTATTGCAAATACAGGGTCTTTCATATAAAGTAAGAACGCCAAGCGGCAGTTTTGTTATTCGCTGCTACGGTGGCCTTGGCCGAGCTTGTGGCGCGCCATGGCCCCCTGCTGTACTATTGAAAGCGCGCGCATACCTTCAATTTTCGAAAAAGGTGAAAACCATTCAGTGCCGGTTTGGATTAAAAGGCAGATGGTCCAAAACTTCACACTTGAATTATTTGTAAAAGTGTATCGTAACGTTGGTACAGTGTGGTCGTGAATAATTTTCACCTTTATCGAGAATTGAAGGTATGGTTGGGCGGCAGCGCCTCGCCAAAAAGGAAAAACTTCAGGAGGCTGTCCAGACGGACCCACCTCAGTGGCGGCAGAATATTTTGCCGAGGGCATTGGAAAGCTGGTGTAACGATACGACAAATGTTTCAATCGTTTTGGCGATTATGTTGAGACATAAGAGTAAAACAAGCAAACATTTGGTAGTAAAATCAGTTTGGTATGTCAATCTGTTAATTTTATACAGTCCATCGGAACTTGAAAAATAAAAACAGCCCTCGTATGTACTATGCGCGCGCTTTCAATAGTACAGCAGGGGGCCATGTCGCGCCACAAGCTCGGCCAAGGCCACCTCAGCAGCGAATAACAAAACTGCCGCTTGCCGTTCTTAATTTATATGAACGACCCTGTATTATTCCACCAAGGTCCTTCTTTTGGCCAAAGTGATTAGGAGAGAGAGTCATGTGTTCTGTAGCATACATGCCCCCAGGAACCAGATGGTCTGCCCTCCTGTTACATGCAAGCCCTGGCTGGTTTTTAAAAAAATTAGCATTATTTCTTAGAGGTCAAGTGTGTTCTCAACAGCATGATTCATATGACAAGTCAGAGGCAAACCTCAATTGCAGATGTTACAAAAATGAAAGATGAAACTGTCTGTTCAGGTCATTAGCATAAAGGCATGCGAAAAGCAAATGTCATATGGAAAGATGTGCTATAGGATTGTTGAAATGAATGCTGCGGAGCAGCACGTGTCTTCTAGGTCTCTTTTTCTTTCTAGGTCTCTTTTTCTTTTTTATGACTAAAAGTTACAACTTCGAATTTCATTACCCAACACCTTAATGACCTAATAGTTTACTTCGGCGGCTTCGGTGGCGTAGTCGGTAGCATGCTGAGCTTCTATGCCCAAGATAGCGGGTTCAAACCCGACCGAAGCCGTCGGATTTTTTAAGAGCGTTAAAAATCCCTCAGTATGCCTTCCTTCGGAGGGGAAGTAAAGCCGGCGGTCCCATGTCATAGATTTATGGCATGTTAAAGAACCTTCCACTAATTGCACCTGTGTGAAGCTAAATTGGATAGGTTAATGTAAACAACGCTCTCAGGTTTCTAAGTTCGTTGCCAAGAGCCGACTGCGGTGGCGTCTAGTAGCTGAGTTGTGAACTTGGCCTAGTAGTCGTTGACGGTGGCGCTTGGCGGCAAAAGTAGGAACTATTTGAAAAATTCTAAGTTGCAGTACTTAAATTAAAAAAAACAGATAACACTCACTAATACAGTCATCACAATTAACACCGGTTATCAGACAGATTCTACACACACCCAAAGTACACGGGGCTACATGACCGCGTTGTCGCAGCCCCTAAACTTAAGAACCAACCAACCAACCTAATAGTTTACTTCAGTTCAAGTACATGTGAGTGAGCCTACTAATGTCGATGATTCCATTGATAAGTCTACTGAGGATATTTCTTACTGGCTTTCTTGTAATTTCTCTTGTCCTAATTTTTCACCGCTACTAGTTCTTCTGAACTCGAGTACGTAGTTGGGCCACTGCCATTTCTAAAATGTTTTAACTCTGAAGCTTTTTTTATTTTTATTTTTTCATTCTCTAATATTCTTTTTGTCTGACATTTCCACCAGCTGAAGTTACATAAGCTAAATCAATATTACAATATACATTACAGTTTGACAACTGTTGTACCGGTATTACTGGTATATACTTAGAAAGTTTGAAACACTAGCACAATGCACAGGTTTTACTTGGAATATCACAATACTTCCACAGCAGTACCTCTGACGACACCATGCATGGTACTAATCACAAGTATTGATTCTCCATCTCAAATTCTAGGAATGTGAAATAGGGGACATGCCACCAACCTAGGAGAGTTCATAATATTCAATTGAAACAAGAGATATAATTCTACCAATTTAGGTACAAATGCCAAATTCAATTCTTTCCATTACCACACATTAATAGATGTAATATCTTTCTTGTGGTTAACAGGTGGATATTGAAATAAACCGTTTCCCAAAGGATTCAGTATATTTTTTACTGCTGTGTAAGTATTGTGATATTCCAAGTAATACTACTTGCTGAGGTACGGTATATCATGCCAACCGACAGTATACAGGGGCGAAACTCTGGATATACTGGTTTGAGCTAAGCGGATCAAATTTTCAAATATTTGAAATTTGATACTGTTGTTAACAGTAGGTGAAAATGTTATCTCCCATTTTGATCAATCAATTTTATTCATTGTTTTTTAGGAATGCCGTTAGGTCTTATTTTATTCAAGTATTTTCCACTTTTCAATACAATATAATTTCTTTTTACATTAGTGTTAGAACATGCTTCGGTCTAAAAGACCTTCCTCGGCTACACTTCAGTAATCTCTTACACATAAAATTAATTATTATACAAATAAAAATATTTTACAGCACTGACATTGTATTTATTCTTCATATTTATTTTTTTTAAAATATCTTGTGTGGAAGTTTATGCTATGTCTATTAAAGGCATTCAACCATTTTATTGTATAACATTTAGAATGTAATCTAAAGACACGTATTTTTTAGACGTGGAATAAGATTCCACAAAAGATATTTTATGTGTGTTTTTTAAGATTTTTAATTTTAAAAAAATAATTAAAGAAAAAGTACAATGTCAGGTTATTTTTGCTTATGTTGTAAAATAGTTTTATTTGTATAATAATATTATATGTAAGAGAATACTACAGTGTAGCCGAGGAAGGTCTTTTAGGCCGAAACATGTACTAACACTACTGTAATGTAAAAAGAAAAAAAGGAATTTATTGAAATATGGAAAAAAAAACTTTAATATTATTAACTAATCAATACGGACAAATTATGAGTTATGTCAAATGATGTATTGTTACGGCTGTGAGTTTGTTTCGTCGCCTCGCCCTGTGAGTCACAGCTGCCCCGGGTTATCTCTGCTTTTGTGTATTACCTGCGCCTTACGAAACGGGCTGCGAAGTGAAAGGGATGGTCCAGAATATTCGTGTCCCAGCCAGTGATGGAAATCTCAAGAAGCCGTGAATCCTGGACGGGTCTAGAAGCATTCATTGCGTCACCAGCCTGCTATATAAGAGCGACCTGGCCAGCGAGGTGGACAGTGTTTTTGAGCTAGTGCGTGCTTTTACCTGAGCGACAGTTGTTTGTGACGTGACTTGCGGAACCCTAGTGAAGCTGATACTCTTGACAGCGAAGGAGTGTGAAGCCTACGGAGGGACTGTATTTGAAGAGTGTGTGTTTACCTAGTGCGACCGAGATATTGCGGTGAATTGCGAAAACACAGGGGGCTGTTTCCCTAGCCAGCGGACAGCGAAGCAGAGTGTAGTGGTGAGTGACTGGCTCTCGTAAATGACTGTAGCTTGTGTTTTCAAGGAAGTGTTGCAGGTATTTCTACCGAGGCCGCCGGTCCCATTAGCGAGGATTAACTGTAAGACCAAGTGAAAGGGAAGTGTTCCAAGCAAGAGGGGACCTAGAGTGAGATACTAATTGCTTGTATTTGCTATTGTGTGGTGTTACTTTCTGGCCCGCAATAAAGCTACTACTATTTCTTTAAAAGGAACAATTTGTGTTGTGCTTCTACCCACCGTAATCCAGTTAACGGAAGTGCCACTAGGGGGTGGCACGTAACAGTATTATGGTATAATATCTTGATATTTAAAAATTTACATATCTTATGCAATAGGGCCACTATACCAGGTTTATTAATTGTTTATCACCAGAAAGCCCTTTTATTGCTTTTGATGTCTTCTGTATTTTATTTTATTAAATTCTTGAATAGGAAATCATATAAACTTAGGAATAGAGCTTCCATGGCTTAGGCGGCAGCCCTCTCACCGCTGGGCCCGTGGTTCAAATCCCGGCCACTCCATGTGAGATTTGTGCTGGACAAGCGGAGGCAGACAGGGTTTTCTCCAGGTACTCCGATTTTCCCAGTCACAAATTCATTCCAGCAACACTCTCCACTCTCATTTCATTTGTCATTCATTTAATCATTGCCCCAGGGGAGTGCGACAGGCTTCGGCAGCCGGCACAGTTCATATCCTCGCCACTAGATGGGGGCTTCATTCATTCCATTCCCTGAACCGGTCGGTCGACTGGAAGCAGGCTGTGGAGTTTCATTTTTCATAAACTTAGGTGAAGACAGACGGAAAACAGTGACTTACCAGATAAGAGCACCATAGAAACACAAAGAATGATGTAACGTGTCCAAAATTCCAGGTGATCTATAGTCAGATTGAAATTGATCTATATTGTTCCACTTGGTCAATCTATCTACTATATAAAGCTCAAATACCACTGACTGACTGATTCATTCATCACGAAATCTCAGAAACCACCGAACGGATTGGAATGAAGTTTGGTATGCAGCTTCCTCAAGGGCCGCAAACGCCCACTAAGAAAGGATTTTTGTATATTCAGGTTCTAAAGGGGTGTTAAGGGGGTAGGCCTGCATTTCATTGAATAGCAATATCTCCCGATTGGATTCATTGGGGGATGTGATATTCGGCATATAAACTCATCATTAAAAATAAGAAGACACGTGTCTGAGGGTTTTTCGATGTGGTGTATATTATGAGGTGAAAGGGGTGAAAAGTGGGGGTTGAAGGATTCCTAACGGAGCGTGTATCCCTTAAACGACATAGGCCAGGAGTTTGGAACTCAGCGGGAAAAATCAGCATAAAAAATAAGTAAATAGGTGTTTGACCGTTTTTTTTCATAAATCCAATTTAAGGGGCCCATGGAAGGGGGGCGTAATATGTCAGAGTGTAAAATTCTACATGGCCTATGTTGTAGACAATAACACATTACATCTTTTTTGTCTCTTGCTATTTCATCATACGACGAATACTTACGGAGTTATTAATGATTTTGTACTATTTGGCCGGAATTTTCCAAGTCCCAGGAATGACATAAAAATTGATTCGAATGAAATTTCAAAAAAGATTTTTTTAAATACTTTTATTATATTTTTCACGTCTTTTAGGGTCCGAAACCAACATGATATTTTGATGTTTTTTTTTTTTTTCGTCCCATGCATTTTTGGTTTCAGGTGATAGAATTATTTTCCACTAGGACCCATGCTTATCTTCTACTTTATCTACTATATAAAGCTCAAATACCACTGACTGACTGATTCATTCATCACGAAATCTCAGAAACCACCGAACGGATTGGAATGAAGTTTGGTATGCAGCTTCCTCAAGGGCCGCAAACGCCCACTAAGAAAGGATTTTTGGATATTCAGGTTCTAAAGGGGTGTTAAGGGGGTAGGCCTGCATTTCATTGATTAGCAATATCTCCCGATTGGTTACATTGGGGGATGTGATACTCGGCATATAAACTCATCATTAAAAATAAGAAGACACGTGTCTGAGGGTTTTTCGATGTGGTGTATATTATGAGGTGAAAGGGGTGAAAAGTGGGGGTTGAAGGATTCCTAACGGAGCGTGTATCCCTTAAACGACATAGGCCAGGAGTTTGGAACTCAGCGGGAAAAAATCAGCATAAAAAATAAGTAAATAGGTGTTTGACCGTTTTTTCAAAAATCCAATTTAAGGGGCCCATGGGGAGGGGTGAAATTATGGGGGGGGGGGGACGTAATATGTCAGAGTGTAAAATTATACATGGCCTATGTTCTAGACCAGGGGTCTCCAAACTACGGCCCGAGGGCCACATCCGGCCCGCGGACAGATTTTGTCCGGCCCGTGGAGAGCTAGCATACTAGAAAACTCCTTTTAGAGAACATATTTTTTTTATAGCAAATTAAATTTAGTTTACTGAAGTATTCTAATTTTATGTTGAATAATTATTAATATGACATCTACATTGATATGGTCATGGGCTAACTACTCATAACATTGTTGTAGGCTTATTGTTATTGTTTTTGTGATAAGTTGGATAAAGAAACACAGAATTGTAATGAGTAAAGACATGTATAACATGCAGACATATGAAATACTAATGAGATTTATGTAATTGAGATTTTCCACTGACAATAGTTTGTAGTTGTGGACTAATTTTACTTGTACCAATTATTAAGAGATTTAAGATGCTCATCAGTTAATTTAGATCTGTAAACATTTTTTGTGTACTTCATTTTGGAGAAGGTCTTCTCACACAAATAAGTAGTACCAAAAACAGAAAACAGCCCACGAGCAAATTTATGCAAATTATCAAATTGTGTCAGTGGAAGACTCTTATAAAATTCCAACAAAGATGAGTTTTGATATTTGTTCTTAATTATATCACTGCACTGTAGTTCAATCATTTCCATTTGAAGTTCCGGGGCTAGGGTTTCAATGTCAGTATCAAAAGGATCCTGAAAAATCTTAATTTGATTCGCAAAGGCATCGAAGTCCGAGAAACGAGTATCAAAATTTATTTTCAAAGCACTCAAAGTTTCGATTGCAAAATCGATAGGAAACTCAGTCTCAGTGGTGTGGCTGAATTTTTCACATGTTTTAAAATGTGAAAAACATTTACTTCGTAGTTGTGATTGAAACAGTATCAATTTCTTCCGGAATGATTTGATATTAGTGTATAAATCAGGAAGATGCTGGTTTTCTCCTTGCAATCTCAAATTCAGTTCGTTCACATGTTTTGTCAAATCAACATAGAATGCTAACTTCCACAGCCATGCGTTGTTTTGTAATTCAGTAAGAGGGCGATGCTTATCATTCAAAAAAATTTCGATCACTGCTCGAAGTTCAAAAAAGCGCTGAAGGACTTTCCCACAACTAAGCCAACGTACGGCAGTATGATAAGGTAAGTCATTTTCTCCAATCTCTTCAATAAATTGTCGGTGATTCAGCCCAAAAGATCTCATAAAATTAACAGTTGATATGACTGGTTTCAGAACTTCAGACATATCCAAACATTTTCCGCACAAAGACTGTTGATGAATGATACAATGTAAGACTAATGGTTTTGAACCACCGTCATTTTCTACAGCCTTTGACACAAGAGCGACCACTCCTTTATCTTTCCCACTCATGTTTTTGCCTCCATCAGTTGTAATACATTTCAAGTTTTTCCATCGAAGGTTCTTTTGATTAATGGCCATTTCAACTCCTTTAAAAATATCTGTACCAGTAGTTGTGCCATGAATACTATACATATCAAGAAGTTCTTCATGCACTTCATAGCTTTTATCTACTCCTCGAATATAAATCAACACCTGAGCAGTATCTGACACATCCGTTGACTCATCCAAGGCCAAAGAAAACCACTCAACATCTCCATTTTTGTCGAACAGTTGAGAGGATATATTTTCAGCGATGTTTTCTACCCTTCGAGCCACAGTGTTTGCTGACATACTGACAGTTTTTAATAAATTTACCTTTTCAGGGCACATTTCTTCGGCTGCTGCAATTATGCATTCTTTGATCATTTCTCCATCGGTGAATGGTTTTCCACGTTTTGCAATTTCAAGAGCCACACGAAAGCTGGCACGAGTTGCAGCCTCTTGTTCGGTTTTGAGTTTTGTAAATGAAGATTGCTGCGATTTCAATCCGCGCTTCATAGCTTCGAATTTTTCTGTCCGCAAACTTCCTGTATATTTTGAGTAATTTTGAAAATGTTTTGTTTCATAATGACGTTTAATGTTATATTCCTTGAGAACGGCTATGCTTTCATTGCAAATCAAACATAGCGCCTTGTTACTGGACTCAATTACTAAATACTGAATGTTCCACTCATCTTTGAATTTTCTGCATTCACTATCAATTTTTCGCTTCTTTTCCATACTACTAAATCACACACAAAAGCAACAATTCAAATCAAAATACTGTTACAAAGATGTCTTAAACTTAAACACGCACAAACACGTTTTAAGGAGTTCGCACTATTTTATTTCACAACAGTGTCATAGGAACTGACTTGTGGTTGCGCAACTAGCCTTCTTATATATTCCAATTACTGCCATCTAGAAGTGAGTGGAAGACACCAGAACGCTCTCGAACCAACGAGATTACTCTGTACGTGCTATTAGCGCCATCTGTTAGCGATAGAAGGTACTACCTATTTCCGCTTGTGTCCACCAGATGTCGTGTCACGTTACTCCTCATGGCTCGTACTCTACGACTAATCTAGAAATTACAGATAATGACAGGAAAATTAATAATATGCAGTGTTGCCGTTTTGCGGACTTTAGTCCGATTTGCAGCCTTTTTTCAACGTTGCGTACTTTTTCGGACTTTTTTTTCATCAGTAGACTATTTCACTTTTTACCACCGGCAACAATGATAATATGGTTTTGGCCCTCGGAACTTACTGGAGTAATCAGTATGGCCCTAAGGCTGGAAAGTTTGGAGACCCCTGTTCTAGACAATAACACATTACATCTTTTTTGTCTCTTGCTATTTCATCATATGACGAATACTTACGGAGTTATTAATGATTTTGTACTATTTGGCCGGAATTTTCCAAGTCCCAGGAATGACATAAAAATTGATTCGAATGAAATTTCAAAAAATTGTTTTTTTTAATACTTTTATTATATTTTTCACGTCTTTTAGGTTCCGAAACCAACATGATATTTTGATGTTTTTTTTTCGTCCCATGTATTTTTGGTTTCAGGTGATAGAATTATTTTCCACTAGGACCCATGCTTATCTATCTATATAACTAATGTTATAACGGGATTCCAAATGTTATTGCGGGCGAAGCCGCGGGTAACAGCTAGTATATATATATTTTTTTAAATAGTATAGTCTACATATGGAACAAAAAACAAACAAAAAGGAACCAATTATGGTCTTTTTTTTTTAAGCTTATCTGATCTATGGTCTGTGGATAATATTGAGGTAGCCTAATAGAAGCCATTTTCCAGTGTTGACTAATTCTATTAAAGAAAGCTTTCCAGTCAGTCAACACAAATTGTGCCCAGTTACATTAGGCGGGAAACGAGTATTTACATACCCGTAAATTTGGTCGTAAGTACTTGTTTCTCGCCTAATGTAATTGGGTACAATTTGTGTTGACGACTGGAAAGCTTTATATAATAAATCTGTGGAAAAAAAAGCAAAACAAAAAAAAGGTACCTGGAATGATGCACACCTACCAGCCCTGTGTGCTGGGTGTAGGAGGAAGGGGATGCTGAAATCCAGGGAATCTCCTGGCGTAAACATAATTCTCCTTAAATAATTGCTTTCCATCTGTCTTCTCATGCTTGTCTTTCTCTTATTTTTAGACAAATACCGGTATTTTAATAATATCTAACATTTATACAGTTCATTTCATAAATCCACATGACGGCAAGATTTTATGATGAAGCATGTTGCATGTTCACTCACTGTTTATCTGTTAGTTATAATCAGTCTGAAGCAGGGGCGGATCTTGGGGGGAGGGGGCGAGGAGGGTGACCGCCCAGGGCCCCACGGTCCTTTTGCCATGGATTGTTTTAAATTTAATTAATTCAACTTTTCGAACTAAATTATAATTCTTTTTTTATTAGTGCAGCTATGACCTCCCTTGACCGTTTAGCACGTTTAGATTTCAGTGAAATAATTGAAGTCTTCAATTGGGAGAAAAGTCGCAAAGTAATGTTTTCTTCTTCTTTTTCTTTAGCGTTTGTCCCACCTTGTGGCAGGGTCCGCTATGTGGGATCGTAGTCTCCATTTCCCTCGGTCATGGGCCATGTCTGGATGAAGATTGACTGCCTTTAGATCATTGTGCAGTGTATCGGCCCACCGTTGCCTTGGTCGCCCTCTGGGCCTCTTTCCAGCCACATACAATGTGTAAGCTGCTTTAGTCATTGTGTCGCCCTCTGCGCGCAGCACATGTCCAAACCATCTCAGATGGTTTTCCTGCATTTTTTTCCCGATTGGAGCAACACCAAACCGATTTCTGATGGCATCATTTGAAATATGATCCAGCCTAGTGAAACCTGCTGACCATCTAAGCATCTTTGTCTCCATGACACATAGGCGACGTTCTGCTTCCTTAGTAGATGGCCAGCACTCTGTGCCGTAGAGAGCGACAGGACGAATGACAGTCCGGTAGATCTTAGATTTCAGATGGTCATTCATCCTACGGTCACAGGTGACGCCAGTTGTCATTCGCCACTTCGTCCAGGCTGCGTGTATCCTTGTGTTGACCTCGTCAGTAAGTCGCCCATCATCAGAGATAGTGGAACCAAGATACTTAAATTTCGCTACACGTGGTAAATCTTCTCCGTCAACAGTAATGGTGCCCACTTCTTGTGTATCGGATGTCATGTATTCTGTGTTCTTCTTGTTGAGGCGCAGACCATATTGCGCAAGTCGATTGGACCACTCTTGTGTTTGACGTTGGAGATCAAGCTTCGTCTCAGCAGCCAACATGACGTCATCTGCATAGAGAAGTGTCCATGGTAGCGGCTGGTGCAGGTCTGACGTTACAGTGTCCATCACAAGAATGAACAGCAGTGGTGATAAGGCGGAGCCCTGGTGGACACCTACGGTGATGCGGAAGTCATTAGACGCTCCCGCGGCAGCTAGGACATAGCTCCTTGGTTCTGCGTAAAGCAGCTGCACCCATTTAAGAAGGTGTTCTGGGATGCCGTGTTGACGGAGTGCTAACCAGATTAGGTCGTGTGGCACCCGATCAAAAGCCTTCTCAAGGTCGAGGAAAGCAAGATGCAAAGGTTTATTTCTTTCGGAGTATTTCTCAACCAGTTGCCGTACAGCGAAGATTGCATCTGTTGTGCCGCAGTTTTTCACAAAGCCTGCTTGGTTCCTTGTGATTTTGGCAATCGCACGAATTCTTTTGTCAAGGATACGCTCGAAAACTTTCATTGCGTGGCACAGAAGTCTGATCGGGCGGTAATTTGAACATTCGGCAGGGCTTCCCTTCTTTTTGAAGATTGGTACTGTGATACTCCATTGCCAATCTGTTGGTATTCGACCTTCTTTGGTAATCCGATTGAAGAATTGTGTTAACCATCCTGCAGCATCCCACTCTTTAGAGCACCATAACTCTGCTGGAAGATCATCGGGGCCGTTGGCTTTCCCATGCTTCATCTCCTTCAGAGCAGCCTCAACTTCGGCAATGTCGATCTCCTTAATTGGTCCTTCAACAGCACAGGTGGTTGGGATTGGTGGATGGGGAAATTCTTCAGTCGAAATGTTCTCGAAGTAGCTCCGCCAGCGTTCCCTCGCTTTCTCCCAGTCTACTAGCAGCTCACCCACTTCATTGTTGATGCCATAGAAATGTTGGATATCTTCCGTTTTTCGATGCCTCGATTTGATTATCCGATAAATGTCACGCTCGCCTTCACTCGTATCAAGTTTCTTGTAGAGGTCTGCATATCGCTCTGCTTTTGTTGAGGCAACAACTTTCTTGGCCTCACTACGGGCTACTTTATAGGCATTCCAGCGAGATGGATTTTTATCTGCAAGAAACTCATGGTACAACTGCTTCTTCTTATGTACCGCTTCCTTGACAGTGTCGTTCCAGAGCCACGTATCTTTCTCAATCCGCCGTCGTCCTGGTTTTGTTGTTCCGAGAATGGCATGAGCAGCTGCATGAGACGAGTCTTTTAGTTTTTTCCAGCTCTCTTCAACTGTCGTAATGGGTGGTACAGTGATTTTTGCAATGACATTGGACTCTATTTCCTTAAAGCGCCACCATTTGATTCTTGAAGGACCCGTTCTGGCTGTGCATACAGCTCTTGGTGGCGTTATACGCAGCTTACAGATGACAGGTCGATGCTGCATCGCAACGGTTTCGTATGGAACAACTTTCGTGTCTAAAACGTCTGTAAGGTTACGACGTCTCACAAGGACATAGTCAATCTGAGTAGCATTTGGACCACTGTAGTACGTGATTAGATGGGTATCGCGCTTTTTAAACCAGGTGTTTGTGATGACCATGCCATGAGTTTCTGCGTAATCAAGGATTCGTTGTCCGTCATCATTCTTCAGTCCGTAGCCGTATCCACCATGGGCAGCATGATCTTCTTTCTGCTGGCCGACATGTCCATTTAGATCGCCAGCAACAATGAGGTAATCTTCAGATGGCACTTCCGCAGTCTTCCCAGAAAGCATCTTTAGTTTCTGTGTTTAGGCCTGTTTGTGGGGCATAAGCGCTGAAGAAATGAATTTTTCTCCTGTCTGCTACGTAAACAATTTTCATAAGGCGGTCATCATACCTTTGCACTTCACATACAGAGCCATCAAACTTTGCTGATATGACAATGCCGACACCATTAGTTGTTCCGCGGGTTCCATTGTATATGAGTTTGTATCCACACCCAATTTCGTAAGACTTTTCTCCGCTCCATCTCGTTTCCTGCACTGCACAGATATCGATGCGTCTCTTTTCGAGTGCTTTAGCTAATTCGCTACTTCTTCCAGTCATAGTCCCGACGTTCAATGATGCGAGACAGAAAATGGGGGCTCGCTTGTTTAGCCGTCGCCGCCCTTGCGACGGTAACCCTTGCATACTTTTCACGCTGACTGGGCCCTGCCCGCGCGCGTCGCTTACGGGGGACGCCCTAGCCTTGGTTCCGAAATCTTGAGACGACATTCCCATAAAGATGTGACACTGTGCTTTTACGGCTGGCTTGTCACAAAGCCTATAGCCACCCGATCCGGGTCAGACGCTACAACTGATATCCACCCCGAAAATGAGGATGATATCTTTTACTCAATTAATCCCGAGCACTGGGCTGCCCCGTCCGCCATCTACACTGTACCGAGGATTAACCTCTCCACTGCAACTGCCGTTGAGGTCTTCGCCGTAACCCTGGCAAGGGACCCTTACATGGGACTACCCAGCTGGACCAAGGTTTTTTTTTTTTTGAGAGGTGTTACTCCTCTATCACTCGCCCTTTGTCCTGACTTGTGACAGGCAGAGCCTGGCTTCCCAAACATTGGGTCCAGGTTGGTGGGGTTCGCAAAGTAATATTTTAATATTTCATAATCTTCTTCAAGGGGACTTAAAGGTAGTGTATTCAAAATATTGTAACTATTCTTTATTTTATCATTACCGGTATTACAAAACTGCTTTCCGTTTGATTTGATTTTTTTATTATTTCCTATTGTTGGGGGCCCCACCTTATCATATCGCCCAGGGTCCCGCAAGGCCTGGATCCACCACTGGTCTGAAGGTTGCCCCAAATGCCCTCTGTAGCTTTTTCTTTGACTTGACTTAATTCCTGTTACTCCAATGTGGACCATAGGGCACACAGTCGAGTTCTCCATCTGACCCTGTTCGCTGCTGTTCCCTTGATGTTCGGCCAGGACCTCCCAACGGCTGCCACCTCAGATCAATGGTTCTTCTTAAGGTTCCATCTCCCTGAAGATATGCTCCAACTTTCCCACCTCCATCATTGTCCTTACATTCCAACATCCCACTCGTGTCCGTGTTTTCAAGCCAAAGGTCATCAACGGAGGTATCCATCCGATTTTCTCTCGTGTGTGTTTCAGTAACATTTATATTATATTATTTTCTAGGGTAGGGTTGTTGGCCCCACACCCAACCTCCCACATGGAGAATCAGGGTCTCTTCTGTCAGGGTTACCATACCTTAGCTGAGATACCTCGCTTTAAGGTAACAGGTACTTGCCCTCCCCCCCCCCCCCCCCCATCTATATGAGGGGTAGGATTTGCTGATTGTGTAGGTAGGCTAACCTACCAATTTGAGCATTTCCCGGTACTTGTAACAGTTGCCTTCTCGGCATTGGAAACTCCACCAAAACTCCTAACTAGCCATTCACCCTCCCCATTTGTTCAGGCTAGGGACCAGCATCGGGTTGCACTGGATTGCTCCCTCGATGGCTGGGTTAGTTTTCGTATAATCCACAGCATTGAATGAGAATAAGACATTGGTAAAAAAGCATCTTTTGCTCTAGTCTGTGCCGACATTCAAAAGTACTGTATGCATCCAGAGAATGCAACAATTCTTTAATGTTTAATGTGTGGTTTAAGTGTTCATGACTCACCAACTTGACTGGAATTGCAGATACAGGGTGGCGCAGAGAAACGGGAAATTTTGAAATAATCATAATTAACCAATTAATTGAAAACAAAATTTTTTAATGCTGAAAATGTGTAAGGCAAGAGTGGAAATTACAATACTCGTTAAGTTAAAAATCACATCATTTAAGTGCTGTCCATTATTTCTAACACATTCATTCAATCGGTTTTGAAGACTTATCATTGTCCACTGGGATGTTGGCGACGTGTTCTTCAATCTGAGTCTTGGCCTAGTCTGGTACACAACGCTCTTTAGATGTCCCCATAGAAAGAAGTCGCATACTGAAAGGTCTGGAGACCGTGGAGGCCAAGCGATGTTAGCGTTCCTTGCAATTATGCGCTCTCCAAACAAACGTCTCAATGCAACCATTGACAGCCTGGCAGAGTGTGGGGTGGCTCCATCTTGTTGAAACCAGGTTTGCTGAATGTCAATATCTGGAAAAGCATGAAGCCGTGGAGCAAAAAATGTCTCCAGCATTTGAATGTAATGTTGAGATGTGACAGTTACAGTGGAACCATTTTCATCTTCAAAAAAGTAAGGTCCAATCACCCCACGACAAGACACTGCACACCATACAGTAACTTTGGGGCTGTGTAACGGACGTTGATGAAGTTCAGCGGGATTTCTGTGAGCCCAGTAACGCATGTTCTGCTTATTGACATGTCCATTTAAATGAAAGTGGGCCTCATCAGACATCCAAACATTTTCAATGAAGTTTGCGTCTTCATTGATTTTAGTCAGTAGCTGTTCACAAAACTGCAAGCGTAACTCACCGTCATTTGGTTTTAGAGCTTGAACAATCTGAAGCTTGTAAGGATGAAAGTGGAGGCCGTGCAATATTCTTTGCACGCTCCGACGGCCAAGTTGCAATGATGAGGCGATTTTTCGTACAGAACGACGCGGACTCCTTTCCACTGCGACTCGCACTGCTTCAACGTTTTCTGGGGTTCGAACAGTCACTACACGCCCACGAGGTTTCTTCTTTAAGGCCGAACCAGTCTCTTCAAAATTCCGAACCCATGTTGATATGGCATGTGAAGAAGGAACTCGACCGCGGGGAGGAATATCATAATGGCGTCGGAACACTCGTTGTGCAGCTGTTGCACTGTCGCCATTTTTGTAGTACGCTCTCACAGCGACTGCGCGCTCCGCACCACTCCACTGCTCCATCTCAACTAAATGTCCGTTACTACTTGGCGTCATGACTTCTGTCCCCCACTCCTACGAGACGCACAGGTATACCAACAACAACTTCAAAATTTCCCGTTTCTCTGCGCCACCCTGTATAAACAAACTTCTGATAAATAATTGAATTTGTTTTCTTTCTCATTTCAGCTCCTGCATGCCTTTGGTTATGCTCCAAACCTATATGCCACATTTACAAATGGCCTTGCTTATGAATACGTACCTGGAGAAATCTTGACAGAAGACTCAGTCTACGAGCCACAAGTCTTCCCTCTAGTTGCCGTGATGATGGCAAATATGCATCGTCTTGATTGTGGCCCTGATGTGCCCAAGGAGCCCTGCATGTGGACCAAAACTTGCCAGTTCATGAATATAATGCCTGATAAGTTCAATAATGTTGAAAAGCAGGCCAAGTGAGTATATAGAACTAGGAGGGTGTTTCCTTTGAGCGTTCCCCATTTTCAAAGTAACATACCTAATTGAAGACAGGCTATCTCTGCTCAAACTCCACCAACAGCCATCTGTTAAATTGTTTTCTGTGGTTTCCTACTTTAAACGTCTGCCAAATGACGGAACGCTTCTTTCTAATAGGACACGATGGCTTCCTTCCGATTCTTTGCCCAATTTCATTCATATCATCTCTCATTACAAGGAACAACATATCCTGGCTCTACATGGAGAGCTTCTGCATTCGTTCTTCGATCATTTGCAATGGAAGTCGTATATTCAACAGCAGAGTAACTGTTCTTCAGCGTGGTTGAAAGCCCACATGTTACAAAGATCGATACTGTCCTGAATCAGACAATGCACATCAGTAATACAGTAAAATCTACTTCCCTTTTCTGGTTGCCTGTCTGAGCCATATCAAACCACCAAGACTAACGAGATATAACCATCTGATCTGTAAGTTCACAAAAATATCATTCAAGAAGACATATTTTAAAAATTTGGTCGTTTGAAATCACGTTCTCCATCTGTGTTAAAAGCCAAAAAGTTGGGTAGGAGAGGGTTTGACACTGCAGCAGAATGGCAAGAGTAGTGGAACAACGCCGCAGTTTTTCCTTTTTGGCGAGGTGTTGCTGCCCAACCATACCTTCAATTTGCGAAAAAGGTGAAAATCATTCACGACCGCACTGTGCCAACGGTACGATAGACTTTTTCAAAGAATTCAAGTGTGAAGTTATGGACCATCTGCCGTTTAGTCCAAACCAGCACTGAATGATTTTCACCTTTTTCGAGAATTGAAGGTATGGTTGGGCGGCAATGCCTCGCCGAAAAGGAAAACCCTCAGGAGACTGTCCAGACATACCCACCTCAATGGCGGCAGAATTTTTTGCCGAGGGCATTGAAATGCTGGTGTAACGATACGACAAATGTTTCAATCATTTTGGCAATTATGTTGAGACATAAGAATAAAACAAGCAAACATTTAGTAATAAAATCAGTTTGGTGTGTCAATCTGTTATTGTTATACAGTCCATCGGAACTTGAAAAAAGAACAACTCTCGTAAGAACAGTGGTATGGTCATGTGTGGGGAGTGGCCTCAAACAGGACTCCTTGGGCTGGCATGCCCATAGAGGCGGCTCGCTTATGAACATGGAGCCTTTCCTGGGGAACCCAGTGTATGAGAGCTATTATGCACAGCAGTGTATATGTCACTACCTAGCCAGGTGAGTGAGTAGGGGAAAGGGGATACATTTGTATTTAGCTGTCTCAGTACTGACATGGCTGCTTGACATACACATAGCCACTGGGACAAAACTTGACTTGAGGAATGCCGTCAGTTGTTATTTTCTTGTATAAGAAGAACTCTGTGAACCTCATATCAGTGTTTGAAATAAAATTAGTTAGGATTGTTTGCAACTTATTTATGTGGCCTGCAGGGATGTTTTTACAAGACTATGTAACTGCTTATGTTCTGTGTTCATTGAACAAAATAATAGTTTTACTAAATGGATTTCAATGCATACATAAAGCTTGCCACGGTCAGTGAGTGGTTATCGTGTCGGTCTACCAACCTCAAGCTTGCAGGTTCGCTCCTGGCAATGGTAAGTGATTTTTGAAAGGCGACAAAAATCACGACACGCATGTCATATGTTGTTGGCATGTTAAAGAACCCATTTGCATTCAGTAGGCCGTGTTCATAGTGTCAAAATTAATCTCAAGATTTTCCACCAACACAAAAGTTCCTCCTTTCTCTACTAGAAAGCGCAATAGTGTCAAGAAGCTGAGATATCTAACCTCTTTGACTTTCATAGCGCTCCAAGGAACGACAAAAATTGGACATGCAAGCTGCCCTCTGGGTGTAAAATAACAAAGCTTGCACCCGGCACCCGAGGCTATACATTATTATTATTATTAATGCATACATGAACTCGTAGCCACTTCTATACTTTGCATTTTTGATTCATGCATAACTTTCATCATAACATTTGGTCACCCATGGCCTAGAGCATTTTTTGACAGAACTGACACTGGTTAAGGACCTAGAGGAATATCTTGTGATGTTTCTGAGAAACAAATTTCCATAGACAGAGCAATATGCAAATTGGCATAATGTAATGGATTAACAAGTGTGGGTGGACATGATTAGGAAGCTCGTTTATAACTGTACCCAGCTTACAGGAGCGATGGATTGATCGACGACGACAACGATTGCCATGAAATAACAAGTTGGGTAATGCTGAAATTGGAATTTCAAATCTTCAAACCAAAGGACACCCTTTTTTGGTCAATTCTTTAATCTTCGGATCTCGACACTGCTATTTTGGAGAATGCTATTCATCTATTCATCCTTAATTGTTTTACTGAGAATCAGGACTTTTTCTTCTTTATTTATACTTCTGACCTTAATTTCAAGCTTCTTTAAATATCCTAAATGTTATCTTCTAAAATAATTATAAAAATCTGTAGTATTCTGAGAAGTGCACTTTGACATTCTTTCCTTGTTTTTCCATAGGTTTGAGAAACTGATTCCCAATAAACAAAAACTCCAACAAGAATATGAATTATTGAAGTCTGAATTGATAGATCTTGGAAGTCCTGTTGTGTTCTGTCATAATGATCTCTTACTGGGGAATATAATTTTTAACTCCAAGAAAGAGAGTGTAACATTCATAGATTATGAGTATGCAAACTACAACTACCAAGCATATGACATTGGCAATCATTTTGCAGAATTTGCAGGTATGTACATCTTGTTGTTCATTAACCATGCTAAGTTGTTCATTGACTGTTCACATCAGTCAAGGGATTATTTGCTATCTTGGGTCTTTGCCTGAATTTCAGAGCTCTTAGAATGGACTTGAGCCACCTTGGAAATATTCAACTTGCAGTTGAAAATTATATTGTTTGGTGGCAATAAGGAGAAGGGATGTAGGAATCCAGTGTAAAGAAAAGGAACTGAAAACGGTCACACGTAAGGAATCAATTAACCTTACGGTATATATAATCTAAAGAATATTTAAAACTTATATGACATACTCCCAAGGTATGCTACTTGTGACAGCATGGAAGTCAAAATCTGTTATATTATAAGAATTGAAAAAAAAAACTTTTCGCCGTTAATTACGTACAGAATTTGCTGATATTTCATGATAAAAGATTTTGATATTTCCATAAAAAAGCAGAACATAGGCAAACTTGCCATGCTGGGCTTACCAAGGCTACCACATAATACACATATCATCAAGTGTCTCCTCATTCCAACTTCTGACCTCTTTCATAATGCTGCCCTTCCCTCAGGACCATTTCCCTCACTCAATCACATCATTATTTAAAAATAAAAGAATTGCCAGTTTATTCATACAATCATTGCACAGGGAATGAAGGATAAAAAATAAACACATGGAGAAAGGACAAACACAACAATACACAGGTGTGAACAGGGGCAGAGATAGAGGACAGACGAGAACATAAGCACAAAAGGACAAAGACGAGCCATTACACTGCTGGCATTCACACCATCAATCCACTCAGTAGCTCTTCTATGCTACAGCCCCACAAAAGGCTTATTTCAAACTCCCATTCTTATTGGGAGGATGGGCAGCAACCAGTTCTTGTGATAATTTGGACATTACGTGGTGAGAGGCAACAAGAATTGTCTTGAAGTGGATGGTGTGTCTGGGTATGGAAAAAGTGCTTGTCTTTCCTCTTTGTTACTCCCTCTGTTCTCTTCTGCTTGTCATGAGTTTCTTCTTTTCTGTGCTTTTATCCTCCTTTTCATACCCAATGGTGATTTGAATATTCCTATATAGATGTATCGGTTAATTCTTAAGTTGAAAGCAAATTCTGATTTAACATAGGGTAGCTGTCACATTTCTCCTCCGTTGCCCTGGAGCTTTGTTAAAACCTGGCTGAAGTAACAGTTCAAGTTTTAAGTATTTATTGGACAGTAAGAAATAGCTGTCATTCTCACTGTTACTAATTATTTTATCGGATAGACCATTTTCTGGGGATTTAATTAAATGGAAGTGGCCTGGCTTAAGCTGAAAATCTAATGCTAACGTGTTTGTACTATATGTGAATGGAAATGTAATATGTATGATATGAAAATCAACATTTTTAAAATGAATAAAATGTTGGAAAGGAAGGAACTTAAGTAGATGGAAGACAAGTAGGAGGAACTATATTGGAGTACAGTAGAACGTTGTTTATCCGGACGTCAAACAACCGGAACGTCAATTATCCGGACGAGCAAAAAAAAAAAAAGCTTAAGCGGATGTACAAGAAGGAAGTTTTACGTCGTTTACTGTTGGCAGAAGATGAGGGGAGTGAGATATCTTTTTCAAAAAGCTTTCTTTTAACAACTACTGTTACTTGATAGCTGATGGATGGAACACTTTAACACCACAGAATCTTCGAAATGAATTGAATAAATTGGTAGGAGAACAAGAGACCGTTAAGACCGCAGACACTGTTGATGAAGATTTGGATGCAGTGACAAACGAGTTAATCCCCCAAGTTGCTGGATTTTCCGACTGTGATAGAGAAGGCGCACAAGCTTGGTTGGAAAGTGACAGTGACTCAGATTTTCAAATCTTAGATGATGATGGTGAAATTGCTTCTCTGGTGCAAAAGGAAGTGGGGAAGACGAAAAGAATGAAAGCCTAGATGAGAAAGATGAAGAAGGACCAAGTCATGGAGAAGCTTTTACTGCATTAGAAACTGTGCTATTGTAGTATGGTTGTACTATGAAATAAACACATGTTCGGTTATCCAGAAAAATCGTTATCCGGAATACTTTCCGTCCCAATAAGTCCAGATAAACTACGTTCCACTGTACGTGAGCCATTTGTAAGTACAGTACTTGAGACGCGTATTCTCCCAGGATGGCAATATAGTCAATGAGAAAGTGGAGATGTATAAAAGGGCACTCAGTTGCAGTCTATGGTATTCAGCAAGAAAGAAATTTGTGCCTTCATCGCTTAATATTTCTGCTGTATGAAAGTGAGAGCTAGATGAACTCAAGATATCTGGAGGTAAAAGATATGAAGGTAACACAAATGAGTCTTGGAACAAGAGGGTTCTTGTAATGAAGGGATAAATGATACCATACATAACATTAAACCCTACAATAAAACAAGGGGTGCTATTATGAGAGAGGGAGGCTGTAAATGAGGTTATGGGCAATGTTCTAATATTTTCCAAAAGGAAACTGTGATTGCTTTCTTATGAGGCCTTTCTTTTTTTTCTCTGGTGAGATATTGACCAAAGATTTTGAATCTTTTGATGTTCCTTCTTTGTATTCTTGCCCCTTGGTAACACTTGCATTTTCATTCCAGAACCAGTTATCAGAACCAGCTGTGTTATAAAGTGCACTGTACTTGTCGACATCAAAGTCACAGGATAAGAACAATAATAATTTTAATGAAAATACCGTAGAAATAAAACAATAACATACCTAACCTTAGAATTAGCCATTGCAAAGAAATTTTCATGGAACTTTTATCACGATAGTCCTGTCACAGTCTTCACATACGGTATATGAAGTGTAATATTGCTACATGCAGATACACATTAAAATTCTATATTAATCGTAAGAAGACAAAATTTAACTCTAAAATTAACAGCAGTTGTTAAGGCCATATACTTTCTAAGAAAAATAAAATGCATCAGTACTGGTACCAAAGTTTCAAAGAGTGTCTTCCATAGAATAGTCTCCGCAACATGTACCTCCCTTACTTGAGGACTGCTTTCCCAAAGAATAAGTCCATAGTTTAAGACTGAAAGAAAAAATGCATGTTTGCTACACATTTTATGGGCACATGTCTTCTTAAACTTCTCAAGCTGAGGGAAGTTTGGCTTTCTACCCCCCTACAACACAACTTGTCTCCCACTCCTTAGGGCTTTTCACACTGGATTTTTAACCAAGTGAGCCTTGGTTCAGAGTAATGCTCAGCTCAGGACTAAGGGTGTTCAGAACTTTCTCTCATTCAGCATTCTAAGACCACAATAGTTTTAAAGATCTCTGCATGGGAGTTGGCAGTTCTATTTTTATTTATTGTGTGTTGATTATTGTGACTGTGTGTTTGTGGAAGTAAATCTTAACACCTGTATCCTATGTTTCCTGTGAAAACATAACTCGGTCAATAATTGGCCAAAAATCTATTAGCTCAATAAAATTGATGTAAAATATGTAACAGGATATTGACATCTAAGTCATCTTAATACTTGGGGCAGATGACCTCGCTGTTTCACCCATCATACCCACAATAATAATAATAATAATAATAACAGCAACATCCAAATACTTACATTTACTGGCATTGTAAAGATCCAGATTTCTATAACACAGTTTCACTAGTAAAGCTGGTGACTTTGATTTTAGACACCCCAGCTTCAATCACCTAGCTTTATCACTGACGTTTTACATACTCTTTGTTCTTCTAACCTTGTGAGCAGATACTTTTTCTGTGTATACACCAGACCAAGATTAAAGGCCAAGGAAACCCAATGCACTGACCACGCGTCACCCCAATATCTGCAGGCCAAATGGCTGGGTAGCGGTCGCTTGGTAGGCCTAGGTCCTTCATGGGCTGTAGTTAGAGCCCTGCGTGGATAAACAAAACATTATCCGCATCCGTATGACTGTTATCTGCATCCGCACATTTGTCATCCGAATCTACTGGCATTGCAATAATATTTTTATGTAGATAAAGCATTAAGTATTAAAGCAACACATTTAGACAATTAAGGTGAAAGTCGCTCCCTTAGGCTATGTAAGTCATGTGCTATGATTAAAATTATGTTGTACCGCCAGAATTGCAACCCTTTTCAGTTCAGAGTGTTAATTGTGCTTAATGACATAATCATCTTACATTTGTCATGAAAAAAAAAAAAAAAAAAAAAATGCCATAAACATCCGGGTTCTAGTACTGATATAAAACTAATTCAGATTGTAACTTATTCTAAAAGCTATCCGCAAATTTAATCCAAACATTATCCTCAGCTTATCCACTATCCGCACAGCCATGCAAACTGTAGCCGCATGGCGAAAAATTTTGCGGATATCAGCATCCGCGCTGGGCTTAAGCTGTAGAGCCAAGGGTTATAGTTCAAAAGCTGTACTTTGAATGTTTTCTTCTGATGGTATCTGCAGTGAAGTCCCAATTATCCTACTTGACTGGATTTAATTGATGGTTAAATAACAAAAATGTTGGATAACATGGATCTGCTAGAAATAGGTTGGCTATTAACAGTGTCAAATGAAAGAAAGACTTTATTTTGCTTTGCATTCTTCGAAACATAGCCCTACTTCTCCTCGTGTGTGCTTCTGAACTGCACCAGGGACGTGCGGCACGATGAATGGAACGGGGTACATTTAACCTTATGAGGATTTGAGTACAGTAATTGCTTAATTTGAGAAATTCGAACTCTGTGCTGGAAGGAATGTCTGAGCAAAAAATGGTTTGTAACTCAATACAGGGAAAACTGAATACTTGCAATGTGGTACAAAGACCAACGGTACCATCAGCATTGAAGAGCATCATCTCACTAAAACTACACACTTTAAATATCTCGGTTCCCTTATTACTTCAGATGGTGAAACGCTTCTCGATCCTCGAGCACGAGTTATCACTGCGTGGATGAAGTGGCGCCAAGTCACAGGACTGTTGTGTGATGAGAAAGTACTTATCCCTTTGAAAGGGAAAGTTTAAAAGTCCATGATACGACCAGTGGCCCTTTACGGCACAGTATGTTGGCCAGCTTCAACCAAGCATGAACAAGCCCTACATGGAATGGAGATGAAAATGTTACGTTGGTCCATGGGTGTTACACGGCTTGATCATGTCAGGAATGAACATATCCGGAAACAGATGGGAGTTGCAGCCATTACCGATAAAATGAGAGAAGCACGGCTTCGGTGGTATGGGCATGTAACTAGAAGTGATGAGAACTCTGTGGCAAGAACAGCTCTCCAATACGTTCCAGGAGGAAATCGACCACGTGGACGTCCAAAGAAAAGATGGCTGGACAGAAACAAGGAAGACTTGGTAATTATTAGGTACAGCACTCATTCCAGGTTCCGTATTGACCGTGTTTACAATAAGTAAAACCTGAATTTCCCGCCGAATCAATACTTTACTCAATAGAAAACTCTATGGGTACATGTTTCGGAAACCTTCTGTCTCCTTCCTCAGCCCTCTTTTGGTATTAAAACATCATAAAACACACTCGAAATCCTCAATAAAACAACATAAAACACACATCATCAATTACAAAACAACAACATATTAAAAACTACGAGTTTAAGAAATACACTAATTAGAATATCAACAACACTCATAAATAAAGCATGTAATGCTCCTCGCATATTCATTCTTTCAGTCCTGCGTTTAATTTGTGTCATTAGACACATTAAAATATTGTTTATGCACAAACACTTAATTGTTCAAAGTGTCTTCAAAATCTAAAATACATGTAACCATTCTATGGCGATCCTTGCATTCATTAATGGACCTCACAGTATGTAGTATGGGCTTGTTGAAAAAGTCCAATAATAAACGCAAACCGCCCCCACAACCCCCGCCGCAATAGGTAATATAAACTCACACGTTCCCGATTCGTTCAACTTTTCCCAACTCCACACCCACTCTCCTCTCTCTGGTGCAAACTCACGTCTTACCCCCTCCCCTCTCTGTCGCCCTTCCCCGCCACCGCGTCAGGCTGATTCACAGCAAGCAAGCAGCTTTGTTATGTCTCAGGCATGCTCAGTTGAAGTTGACCTCTGTGAGGGTCGTGTTTTTGACAAGGTCATATAAATCCGGTAAGTCTTTTTCCGTTTTAATTACCCATATGAATGATTTCCCATACATTAATCATGGAATCACGCACTAACAAAGGCGTTATCTGCTGTTCTTTTTCTTCAGAATATTTGGACCTATTCAGCAATCCATGTTGAATCTGACGAGGTGTCAACTTGTAAATGTTCCTCGTAAGTTTTTATTTTTATTTTGATCCGGTTAGACGATTTTATAAATATTCAGATTCTTTGGCATTTCAAATCTCTAAAACGTACATCACTCGTTTCAGGTACCAAATACAATAGTAATGAATATTCTATAATTGATGCCGCCGACCGTCAGCTAACAATCAACTAAGAAGCCCTGAATTGACTGACTTCAATTCTCTACCAGCTATCAAATTGTACTGTTATCCATGAAGCAACAGTCGTTTCATGACAGCATGTTTTTAAGTGTCCAGATAGGAAACACTCTAATAATTTTTGTACTACCTCAAACAACAGGTGTCCATTGACACTAGGCAAACATTGGACTTTTTCAACAAGCCCATACTACATACTGTGAGGTCCATTAATGAACGCAAGAATCGCCATAGAATGGTTACATGTATTTTGAAGACACTTTGAACAATTAAGTGTTTGTGCATAAACAATATTTTAATGTGTCTAATGACACAAATTAAACGCAGGACTGAATGACTGAATATGCGAGGAGCATTACATGCTTTATTTATGAGTGTTGTCGATATTCTAATTAGTGTATTTCTTAAACTCATAGTTTTTAATATGTTGTAGTTTTGTAATTGATGATGTGTGTTTTATGTTGTTTTATTGAGGATTTCGAGTGTGTTTTATGATGTTTTAATACCAAAAGAGGGCTGAGGAAGGAGACAGAAGGTTTCCGAAACATGTACCCATAGAGTTTTCTATTAAGTAAAGTATTGATTCGGCGGGAAATTCAGGTTTTACTTATTGTAAGACTTGGGTGATGTGTGGACTTAAACCTGAAGATGCCCTTGACAGGAAGAAGTGGCGAACAGCAACCAAACAAGCGGACCCTGCACCATCGCGGGACACACGCTAGGAAAGAAGAAGAATTGCTCAATTTGAGAAGTAGCACTCTGTAGCCTAAAACCTAATGGCTAAGAGTGTTGTAGTACTGACCATGTGTCCTCTATAATTCCCAGGCCGTGAGTTGAGCTGGAGTCATCCTTGGATATTTCTAGGGGGGGGGATATGTAATAAAGATAGTCTTATGGAGTGACTGACACCATAGCTGCCCGTGAGGGGGAGGCGACTTCAAATCAAACAATATTATAACTTTCAGTCGGTCAACATAAAATAAATCCAATTACTGGAATATGTGAAAAAATAACCTGAAATAAATTACATGTGATTAAGATATACAGGAAACTGGTAGGTTGGACATGGAGATTGGCAGGAGGGTACAGCAGAGCAATCCATTCTATCAAAGTGTAAGAAAACTTGTTTGGGATAAGGAAGTACCAAGGAAAAGCAAGGAGGTAATGTATAAAGTGTACTATGTCCCCATATTAACTTATGCAGCTGAGACTTGGACCCTGACAATCAGGCAAGAGAGTAGAATCCAAGCCAGTGAAATGAAATTCCTAAGAAGTATGATAGGAAAGACAAGGAAAGACAGAGTGAGAAATGAAGATGTTAGGAAGGAAGTTAGGATCGGAAAACTAAATGAGAGAATTGAGAAGAATAAACTAAGGTGGTTTGGACATGTAAAGAGGATGGAGGAAAATAGAATACCAAGACAGATGCTGGAGGCAAAGTGCAAGGGTAAGAGAGCAAGGGGAAGACCAGTGTAAGAAAAAGAAATTTGGACTGGGACAAGATCGTGGAAGAAGAATTGTGGAAGGAAAGAGGAAGGTGGAGAAGTGGCATAAATACCCCGACCCGGCAGGAGCTTGATAAGGGGAAATGATGATGATGATGATGATGATGAAGATATACAGGGTCTTTCATATAAAGTAAGAACGGCACGCGGCAGTTTTGTTATTCGCTGCTGCGGTGCCCTTGGCCGAGCTTGTGGCGCGCCACGGCCCCCTGCTTTAAGCGTGTGTACAATCCTGTATGAATTATTACCTTATAAAAGATGCTGAAATTGTCGTCCTTCCTGGGTTATACAGTGGAACTTCGTTTATCCGGAATAATTGGGACCGGAAGTATTCTGGATAACGATTTTTCCGGATAATCGAACATGTGTTTATTTCATAGTACAACCATACTACAATAGCGCAGTTTCTAATGCAGTAAATGCTTCTCCATGACTTGGTCCTTCTTCATCTTTCCCATCTAAGCTTTCATCCTTTTCGTCTTCCCCACTTAGGCCTACTTCTTTCACCAGAGAAGTAATTTCATCGTCATCATCATCTAAGATTTGAAAACCTGAGTCACTGTCACTTTCCAACCAAGCTTGTGCACCTTCTCTATCACAGTCAGAAAATCCAGCAACTTGGGGGAATAATTCATTTGTCACTGCATCCAAATCTTCATCAACAGTGTCTGTGGTCTTAACGGTCTCTTGTTCTCATACCAATTTATTCAATGCATTTCGAAGATTCTGTGGTGTTAGTGTTCCATCCGTCAGTTACCAAGTAACAGTAGTCCTTAAGAGAAAGCTTTTTTGAAAAAATATCACACTCTCCTCATCTTCTGCCAACAGTAAACGGCATTAAACTTCCCTCTTGTACATTCGCATAAGTTTTTTTTGCCCGTCCGGATAATTGACGTTCCGGTTGTTTGACGTCCGGATAAACGACGTTCTACTGTACAGGCATTGTATCTGGTAACCACATTCTGGCTGACGCGAGTGAGTTCTGCCACTGTTATGTTTCTGATTTTCAATTTTATGCTTTTTATTGAGCACTGAGTCAGTAGTATCAAACTTATTTACAATTACGTGAATCTGTGCTAGTGAAGGTGGCACTTCATCAGGAAATGGCTGAACAAATGCATCACGTACTCGCCGAGCCGACTCGTACTTAAAATAAGTTTTACATACAAAAATACGATGTTGTAATGATAACTGTCCCATGTTAACATCTGAGGTTCAGACTAGCGCCTGAACACCTGCACGTTTATTGCAAGGTCGAATACAGTATATACTGTACTATGCAGGCGCTTTCAATACTACAGCGGGGGGCCGTGGCACGCCACAAGCTCTGCAAAGGCCACTGCAGCAGCGGATAACAAGGCCACCGCTCACCGTTCTTACTTTATATGAACGACCCTGTATATAGGCTATATATATACGAGGGTCATTCCATAAGTCATGGCAACTATGTTATATCTTTCGATAATGCTACAGCATGAGAAATCCACAATGTGCATTTAACCATTAAGGCCGTGTGATATCTCAATGCCAACAGAAAATCGGGTTCAAGTACAGTAGTTACCGGCAAAGGTACAAATGAAGTCCATACAATGGAACTCTGTGTAAATTTGTTTTGCAATAGTACAAATGGAACACAAATCACTCAATTAACATCCAGGGCACCATTTCCAAGCATTGGAACACTGTTCAATAACAGACACGGACATGTTAGTTCGAGCAGACAAGGGGCGCCCACTTCGCAGCGAGCCTGCAATTGCTGCGCGTCCATGTCGGAACGTGCAACTGTTCCTTAATCACCAACAGCTTCACATAGTGCTGCATGACACTGCTTAGCATTTCTGCCACCGAGAAAAGCAATTTTCACAAATGATTGCTGTTCCAATCTGCTGACATCCATCTTGCAGCACGGCCAAGCTTAGAATGAAAGTGTATGGCGCTGTTACCTAGCCTCCTACACTTCTGTCAGGTGAATTCTGTGCTGTTTTCCGTGGGGTTTAAAATATCTACACTGGAATTACCGTGGAATTCACATATTCCAGTAATTGCAATTATTTGTGTTGACCAACTGAAAATTTCAATCTCAATCCCTCCCTATATTATTCTGCTAAGGTCCCATTCCAGTTTTGTACCGAAAATAAGGTCCCATTAACACCATCCTACACATATGGGGTACCTACAGGTTCAGCATAACCCAATGCGTAAGCCAAACGCACTCACTTACTCTTTAAATGCCTCACAATTAAATATACCTTAAAACATGTATATTTACAATGAAATAATGAAAGAATGCAACATGGTAACCCTGGTAACAGAATCTCACAGGTCTATCTATTTCTGTAAGATGCAATGCAATTCCAATTATTACATTACTGTGAAAGTTTCCAAACGGTTATCAGGTTTTCAACTGAACCAAATTAAGCTGTAAAATTCATCGATACATACAGTATTATGCCTTTAAGGGGGTCAAGGGGCACTCGAGAATTTTTTCACGCAATTTTCACTTGTGAATGTGGTACGAAAGGTCTTTTTCACCCGACTATAAAGGGTCTCCGAAAACCACATTTAAAGGCCCTTAAATTAACAGTGTCTGTGATATTCCCAGAAAACTAACTTTGCTCTGATATATACCTATGAAGGGATGACAAACCCCTAACCACTGCACCAGTAGCTGAATTGATAAAGTCTGATTATTCATACCAAGGATAAATCAGTCATAGCATTCATGATTGAGATTTTGCTAAGTGTACTCTTTACAACTAGAATATTCGCGGGTGAAGCCGCGACGGGTAATGCTAGTTGTTAATAAGGCAACACTCAATGGCTCAAAGCTATCTTTATGTTCAATATAGGTCAGTAGTAGAATCACGTTATTGGTTAGATTGTTCTGTGTTCATATTTGGTTTGAGATTATGATGACTTAACCAACAGATATTAGGACGAGTTCAAAATTATGTAAATAAATTAAAAACTTGAAGTTCCACTCAAGCGTCTTGTAATTACTCTCAACTTATATGGAATAAGGTATAAGTGAGAGAATACCTTCTTGAGAAGATGTGCCTTTAGTATCTATATGCTCAGCTCATTTCCTTATTAGCCTATTCTCTGACTTATGTTTCACTTGTAAGCCGACGAAATGTCCGTGGAATGTAGGTGTCTTTTATATGTACTTTTTTCTCTATTATTTTTTTCTGGTTTTCTTTTTTCCAAATTAGACCTATGAGCTGGTTTACCACCTTCTTTCAACAACATTTTCTTATCAAGAGAAAGGGAAGGAACAAAACACCTTCAATTTACTTGGTCATTTGCACACGAACAGCAATCGAAGGTAGACTGCATATTGCATACAGTCGAAACTGGTGTCAGCCAGTAGTTCATCCATACCCCCTGGAGGAGTTAGGAAGACCCAACCACTTCCAAAAAGGGAAGATGAAGAGTGAAAAAAGGGAAAAGGATGTGGGAGAACAAATATAACATAAGAGTAAATAGGATGGACTCAGTGTGTATTATAAAAGTACAAATACACTACAAAGTTTAAAGTAAAATCGTTTGAACAATTTTGCTAGTATTCAAAGAGTTAATAATAATAGTTTCAGTTATAATTAAAAGTGAATTTGACTAGATATAAATGACAGAGTACTCTCGCTGTAATAAATTTTCAACCTAAGAGTGGTTTACAAACCCACCATATTATTAATAATAATTGTGGTTAATTGTGGTTACTAAAAGGAAGGTGGCTGCCGTGGCCAATGAACAAAGTGCACCACTGAGCAAAGATTAACAATATTTGAAATGGATCACTTTAGTGACATCAATTCTCTGTGGTTAGCTGACGCGAGAACTAGACCAGTAGATCTCAAATATGACAATAGAAAAAAAAAATGACTAGAAAGATATTGACTAACAATAACTAAGTTATGATTAGGAAAAAGTATGGGTATTAGTAATAGGCATATATCTGCCGGAGCTAGCAATCGCTTTAGCTAAACAACAGACTAACATTTGCAAACAAATTTTTGGTAAGTAGGCTAACACCCGGGCCAGTGATAAAGCCGTACCACAGGGAATAGAAGGAAATGCCATGTAAAGTCAAGGTAGTAGCTAATATATGAAATTAGCTATAATCGAGTGCAGTGCAAGTACACGGGGCTAGGTCCAAGGTTTGTTAATAGGCGAGATCTTGACCATAAAAAGCTAACCTAATAAAGGAGCTTGACATAAGTAGCTTGATTAGTGCACTCATTGACTAAGCTAAATATGCAAGAAGTTTCTAATATTTGATTGGTAAAAAACCACCATGGCCAGATACAAAACTGGACTACACTAATATAAACTTAAATAAGAATAGAAGGTGGATGATTGTGAAAAGATGATTGAAATAACAGCATCCAAATACATGGAATTGAGCTGCATGAGATAGTTGCAATATATACAACTAGCGAAAGGGTTAAGCAGACTTACATAATTTGATACCATGCAAGAAAGGAGAAACCCTATTTTTAGGATTTTCAAGATTACAAAAATAAAATGAAGCCTTATAATTAATATTCTTAAAGTGACTGGGTAAGAAAGTTTGGTGGAGGGAATGTGGAAAAAACATGGAAAGGTATAGTTAGATAACTTTTGCCAAATGTTGATCTAATTGCGGTAGGACAAAGTGTGTAATGGAACAAGTGCGGAGGAGGAATGGTGTTTCGCCATTAGAGTCTGTTCTTTTCATAAAACTGTTGCACTATGAGCTTGAAAAAGTCTATCTTCGGTATAAACCCACATGTTAGTTCAAGATAACAGCTTCTTTAAGAAATCCAACACGTCCCTCGTGGGGCTTTTTATGAAAAGCCTTAAAGGTGTCTGCGGTAGCAAGACCTGAAATTTCCCTCGACATGGTTCGTTACTTTTACCATAAATAGTGGTGAATGAAATACAGCAAATAATTTTCTTTAGAGCAAGCGAATAGCTTCATTAAAATTTCCGATAGCTCAAGAGAGTAAAGTATGTTGAACAGTTGAACTCATGGAAATTAGGAGGTATAATGGATCCTGACAGGCATCCCATGTAGGGTTAGAATTCAACCAACCAAAATGTCCCACGATGGGGGCTACTAGTTAAAAGAAAACCCATTTGGGTGTATTCCTGTCCTGCAGGAGAAAATTGGCAACCAAATACGCCACTCAAAAGTCTTCGTATGAATTAAGCAAAATGTGCCCCATTTAGAAGATTGAAGATGTACTTAACTTGTTATGATGTTCTTGTAGAATGAATATAAGAGCCATGTAAATGGCTAGCAAGCCATCCTTCCGATGATTACTTCCTCCATGAAGTGCGAGGTGGAGCGAGAGCTCGGACTCAGGTGCGACTGATAAGCGAAGTGAGAGTGTGTCGTAGGGCGACAGTGTCAAAGTTGAAGAGGGGAAAGAGGGGAAACAGTTTGGCAAACATAAAACAAAATAAATAACACTCAATGGTTGAAATTCTTCGTTCTTCATGTGAAGCTGGTAGCATAAGTATGAAGTTCGGAGAACGACCTCTATTAGCTTCTTGTAAAAGTCTCTGCTGGAATGAAGCATCTTGATATTTCCAGGAAGCGTAGGAACGCCGACAGATGGAGGCATTTGCGCTAACATAAACTCTGTGTATACAGTGGGAGGCGACAGAGATGCCATAATTAACCAAATAACTGTAATCAGACTAAACAAGAAATAACTGCGTGGGCACTGTAAATTTGAATAATTAATAAAGTAAGAGAATGCATCCTTTGGTGGTTTAGAGGAGAAATCGAGGAAAACACTAACAAGAAGAAAAATTCTCAACGAGGAGATAATTACATGTTCCCGTACATTCAAGGAATGTACCACCCCCTACTGTACACATGCTGTTATTGAGCTGTGAAAGGTTGACACAAACTCTCACCCCCACCAGAGAAGAGTTTCTGGCTGTGGTAATCCGAGTTCAGACCCTTGCTCGCTACTGCCTGTTCTAAATACATATGCTACAGTTTATACTTGTCCATAACAAAAACATTATTTAAGTACGGGTTGTCACTGCAGTTGACAGTCGGTGTAATTGGGTATAACAACAATCAATTTGATGCTCGTCTAGCTATCTTGCTTTATGGGCTTTTATATCAGTGCTAGTATAGTAGCAAAGCCTGTGACAAACTCTGTTTTAAACTTTTGTTAAATGAAATAAAATGGCATTATATAATACAAGTTCATAAGCATAAATTGGGGAGAGGCTCATACTTAGGGTAGGTAAAATAGTAGGTTATAAAGAGAATGCTTAAAATTTGGAGACTTTTCCGGGAGGGAGGGAGGGGAGTTATATCCCCTTAAATAACCCCTGGATATGCCCCTGGTATCTCTACTATATTCCCTCTGCCCCCTTCCATTTAAGAATTTAGGTTTAATGAGGAGATCACAAAAAAAATTATGTAAATTTTCTGAAGTAACAGATGAAAATGCATAGAGGAATAACTGGCACACATTAAATGCTGTTCTCTGGAGTCGGAATGATATTTAGTGTGTAAGGTTCTCTCCGAGTGCTACAGGCTCCACATGGGAGTTGACATCACGGTATTAAAACCTAAAGAAGGGTTTTCCATTAACATCACAGACAAATATGGAAGAAAGCACAGTGGAGTGCTCCAATAGTGTAACTCATACTCTCTTCTATTCTAAACACTCGGACTATGAGTTCTGTAAAATTTGACACATGCAAATTGAAAAGAGCCTACTTACTATGGATTATGCTTGATTTTTTTATTCCCCCCCAAGATGCTACCAAGCGTGTGATGTCAGGGTATTAAGCAACACTCACTAGTTATCTTGGAATAACTCTGTATATTGGTCCTAATCATTATAAAATGAATTAGAACACACTGAAAAATATCTGATTTCCCATCAAAATAGCAGACGTTTTATAATTGCTACGGACCAGAAATGAATTTGAATATTCCGGAGATGCTATAATTGTATTTTCAGATATACCCCACCTTTATTGAATACAAAAAGAAAAGAAACTAATAATTTAAACTGTGCTTACCGAAAGTCTGTTTTAGTAGCAAACTGACAGCTTTATACAAGGCATTGCTGTTTCAGTATTGCAGGGTTCCATTCTGATCCTAAGAAACAATCCCGACAATGATTCTGTTCCTCAATCCTTCACCTCTATACGAATACTACACATTTAACTCCATTTGTTGGCAATTCCTAGTGGGGAAATCTTATTTCTTGTATTACCTTCTTACTGGGCAGTACTAAGAAAATAGAATACTCAATATAGAACTTTGTTTGTTGGAAATGAGAAACAAATGAATTTTTCAGTTGAATCAGTTACAGATCTGCTAGTATTGTGTCCAGTGAGATAACTAAAATCATTGTTCTTGTATTTATACCAACATAGAACTCCATGTAGGGGTATAGTTACTAGCAACATTATTGTGAAAATATTAGATAAATGAGACTTCACTGTATTGCAGCTGCAAAAGATTGCAGTATGTTGTTGTAAAGGAAAATATTTTACAAATAGGTGAAGTGCATTTTGTCACTTGCTTGCTCACCATATAACCTGTAGTAATGTGAATCACACTCTGCTTCTTCATACTAGGTGTAGCTGAAGTAGACTATTCGCGCTACCCTTCGCCCGAGTTCCAGCGCCAGTGGTTGAGAATATATCTTGAAGCATATCTGAATCCTCCGGATGCTCCTGAGGAACATGAGATTAAGGAGGTGACAGAACATGACATCAATGTTCTCTACATTCAAGTCAACAAATTTTGTCTAATGTCCCATTTTTTCTGGGCTATTTGGGCTCTGATCCAAGCTGAACATTCCACCATAGATTTTGATTTCTTAGGGTATGGTGATCCTTTATTTTCAATACTTCATTGAAATGTATGTTGAATACTTTTGCATATAACTGATAGATGTATGGAGCATAACCTTGAACATGTTAAATATTTCTGTTTTCTAGGTATTCTGCCATTCGACTTGAAGAGTATTTTGCACGGAAAGACCAATTTCTATCATTGAAGATGCCAAATTTATGATGACCAATTCTTTTTTTTTGTTATGGTATAGTAAATCCCTGTGTAGATCACATTGTTTTGTTTGTAATATTTTTTTAATGAAGATGTTGAAACATATCTAGTATTCGGTTATATTTTATTATATTTTATGTACCACACTACCAGTTTTAAGAAGAAATAAATGATAATTTATATTGTAACATGTTATGTTTATATTAAAACCAGTCCCCTGCAAAATGTATTCTGGAGGGTTTGTGTGCATTTTTCTAATGCCTACTTTTACTCAAAACTCTTATTTGCCAATTAATTTCCAAATTCTGATTTCCCACTAATCTTCGCTCAATCTTTCTAGAGATATTTTCTAATAAACCTACTTTTAGCCAGTTTTTTTTTTCTTTCTTTGCTATCAGAATGATTCCCCACACACCCAAGAACACACAGCTAAAAATGATCATGATGTTGCAAGCCCTTAAATGATTCTTGTCTTCGTTAGTTTCTTTTTTCTTTTCTAGTCTTTTCCTTTTCCATCGTTTAGTTTGAGTGCCATCAGTCAACATAATACAGGATGTAAGAACAATAGTGAACACAGAAGTTTGAAAATAATAGGGGAGGTGAGTACAAACAAATCTATAGAGTTTGAACCAAAGTTGAAATTGGGATGTTGGGTGCAATAAGAACATTAGTCGTTTGACACTGTTATTGCATGAATGCTATCTTTGCACAACTTGATGTGTCAACTAAGTAGTCTTCAAAACTTAATTCTCTCTGTAACTTGTATGGCAGAAGACTTCAGAGAAGACCAAGATGTCTAATGCGAAGTCTTAAATGATAGTGTTATGTCCCGATGTCGGTTCAAGACATCCGACATTCAACCCCAGTTCAACCTGGTCAGCAACAACCTCGCTGCCTTACTATAAAAAGCTGCAGACTCAGGTCAGAGAGGTCAGTCAGACACTGCAGAGGCGGAAGTCTGACAATCACGGAGGTCGATTGCGTGTCAATCAGGAGATTGGCAGCACCACATCCAGCAAAGCAGAGGAAACAGGTGAGAATCAGTCAATCAATTTTACTTCGGGATTAAATTATAACCCAACGTAATCCTTGTGTCTATGGTGTTGGGTCCTTGACTCACACCCTGAATAAACTGAGCGTTGAAATTTCCAACTCTTTCATTGGGGAGTATTCCCTGAATCCTGGAATCACGTCCCACTCCCATTTCCTTGTATTGTATTTATTGGTGCCTTTATTCAGGGCTGCCGAGACGATTTAAGGGCCCCTATGCAATATTTTGCTCGGGCCCCTCATGAAATACGTTTAATTATTATTACTATCCACTACTACCTATTCTGGAAAAGCATCTGATGCTCAGTCATAATTTTAAAAACGGGTTGTCACACAAAATTCCACACATACCCAAGTATACGGGGCTTAATGACCACTAAGTCCAAGCCTCTCAAATGAAACATCAATATAGTGTAGTTTGTGAATGGCACTCATTTCATGAACTGGCAGCTTACTATACAGCTTACACCAAGAACTATCTTTTTGCCATCCTTCATCAGTAACTAAAACTGTCAGGGTTGTGACTAAGTAATCTGCAAGGAAAAGAATATATTGATTGATTTGTATCACTCCATACTAACCAGCCTCTACGAACACATTCTCCATTCTGTACTTTTGAAAATCAAACAGTTCTCAGGAAGGCTCTTGTTCCATCACTTTGAAGGTTATTATGCAATGAAGGGGGACTTCTTCGAAATATATCTTCAATAACACTTACACTTGTCCTACCAGGTTTTAAATAAATTAAAAATAAATAAAACAATATTCGCAAGAAAATGTATAGAATCACTAACGGGCCATCATTGCTTAGAAGGCCCCCACCCTATGCATTTGCCCCCCCCCCCCCCTCTCTCTCCTTACCCCCTTCTCGGCGGCCCTGCCTTAATTGTGGCGAAGTTAGGGCTCTAGGCCCTCTCTTACACTTAGGGTTGTTGTTGTTGTTTGAGTCTTCAGTCTTTTGACTGGTTTGATGCAGCTCTCCACACCTCCCTGTCCTGAGCTAATCGTTTCATCTCTACATAGCTCCGACACCCTACATCCGAGGCAATCTGTTTAACATATTCTAACCTTGGTCTACCCCTACAGTTTTTGTCCTCGACCCTTCCTTCCATAACTAAGCTTGCTATTCCTGGGTGTCTTAGTATGTGTCCTACCAACCTATCTCTTATCTTCATTAGCAAACGCCAGAAACATCTCTCCTCTCCCACTCGTCTTAATACCTCTTTGTTTGTAACCCTATCTACCCATCTGATCTTCATCATTCTCCTGTAACACCACATTTCAAATGCTTCAATTCTCCTCTTTTCTGCTGCACCAATAGTCCAAGTTTCACTTCCATAGAGCGCTACGCTCCAGACAAAGGTTTTCAAAAATGACTTCCTAATACCTAAATCTATATTCGATGTCAGCAGATTCCTTTTTTTTGTAGAAATGCTTTCTTTGCCTGAGCCAACCTACTTTTTATATCCTCTTTGCTTCGTCCATCACTGGTTATTCTGCTTCCTAAGTAACAGAAGTCTCCTACTTCCTTCAGCTTTTCACCTGCCAATTTGATCTCCATAGAGGTTTCTGATTTATTTCGGCTGCATTCCAGTATTTTTGTTTTACATTTATTAATTTTCATCATGAATTCTTTCCGTAAGACGGACTCCATACCATTCAAAAACTCATTCAAATCCTCAGGCTTGTCGGCCAAGATGACGATGTCCTCAGCAAATCTCAGAGTTGAAATTATTTCTCCTTGAATCTTCACTCCCACTTTAAATTTTTCTCTAATTTCCTTCATTGCTTGTTCAATGTAAAGATTGAAAAGTATGGGTGATAAGTTGCAGCCTTGCCTTACACCTTTCTGAATACCAGCTTCTCTCTCATGTCCTTCAACTCGAATGACTGCTGTCTGGTTTCTGTACAGATTGTATATCACCCTCCTATCCCTGTACTTGATTCCAATCGATTTCAAAATGTCAATCAATTTAGTCCAATCAACATTATCAAAAGCCTTTTCTAAGTCTACAAAAGCCATGAACGTTCTCTTATCTTTCCTTATTCTACCTTCCAAAATCAGCCTAAGACTTAGTACAGCTTCCCTTGTTCCTACATTTCTCCTGAAACCAAACTGGTCTTCACCCAACTCCGTTTCTATCTGGCTTTCAATCCTCTTGTAAATTATTCTAGACAGGATCTTTGAAGCATGAGTAATCAAGCTGATTGTACGGTAATCTTCACATCTGTCAGCTCCCACTTTCTTTGGTATAGGGATGATTACATTCTTCTTGAAATCAGGGGTACCTCACCTGTCTCATAAATCCTACACACCAAGTGAAATAATCTGATCAGACCTTCATCTCCTATGCAGCGTAGCAACTCAATCGGTGTATCATCTATGCCTGGTGCTTTGTTCCTGCTTAAGTCTTCAAAAGCTTTATCAAATTCTGATCTCAATATTAAATCTCCTTTCGCATCCTCATCAATTTCCTCCTCCCTTTCTATTACATGATTCTCAATCTCCTTTCCCTTATACAAACTCTCTATGTAAGCTTTCCATCTCTCAACCTTTTCTTCCCTATCTGTTAGAGGCTTTCCATTTGTGTCCTTAATATTACAGCACTTAGTCTTCTTTTCCCCAAAAGTATTCTTAATCCTTCGATAAGCTGTGTCTACTTTTCCTAATTTCAGACAATTTTCTATACCTGCACATTTCTCTTTCAACCATTCTTCTTTCGCTTCCTTGCACTTCTTGTTAACCTCATTTCTCCGACGTCTGTATTCTGCTTTCCCCTTTTCATCTCTTACATTCTTGTGTTTCCACCTTTCATCCATCAATTCTAGTATATCCTGTGTGATCCACGGTTTTCTACCTATTCTTTCTTTCCTACCAATGTTTTCTTCTGCGGATTTTGTTATTTCATTCTTCAAAAGTGCCCATTCGTCTGCAATTGAAGTTTGTTTAGGGTTTTTCATTAGTCCTTCCTTTATACTCTTCTTGAATCTTTCGTTTACATCCTTCTCTTTCAGTCTGTCTATTGCCCACCTTTTTGGCTTTTGACTTTTCTTCAGTTTCTTCAACTTTAATCTGTATTTCATTACAACCAGATTGTGGTCAGAGTTTATGTCAGCACCAGGATATGTTTTACAATCCAAAATCTGGTTTCGAAACCTCTGCTTGACCATAATGAAGTCGATTTGGTAACGCCCTGTGTCTCCTGGTCTCATCCATGTGTATATTCTTCTATTGTGGTTAGCTATGACCAATTCATGCTCGGTGCATAATTCTACCAGCCTGCTTCCTCGATCATTCCTTTCACCTAATCCGAAATCTCCTACTATCTTCCCTTCTCTCCCTTTTCCTACCACAGCATTCCAATCTCCCATTACTATAACATTTTCATCACCCTTGATATACCTCAGAATTTCGTCTTATTTCTTCGTAGACCTTTTCAACATCCTCATCATCAGGTTGACTGGTAGGCATATAGACTTGTACCACTGTGGTGCAGGTAGGTTTAGTATTGATTTTTGCTACATTAATCCGTTCACTATATTGCTCATAATATTCCACCCGCTGTCCAAGTTTCCTACTCAATATGAGGCCAACCCCTGCTTGGCCATTGTTTGATTTAGTGCTAATGACCCTATAGTCTCCTGACCAAAAGTCCTGTTCTTCCTGCCAGCGCATTTCACTAATCCCAACCAAATCCAACCTCAACCTATCCATTTCCCTTTCTAAGTTTTCTAACCTTCCACTTCCTAGCAGACTTCTAACATTCCACGCTCCGATCCGTAGAATGTCAGATTTCCTCTTTGTAACTTCTGTGATGTTAACCCCCTCTCGAGTAGTCCCCACCCGGAGATCCGAACGGGGGACTAGTTTACCTCCGGATTGAAATTTTACAAGGGAGGAGGCCATTATCACATGTAATTATGCATAGAGAGGTGCATATCCTCGGGAATAGCATACGGCTGTAGTTTCCCGTTGCTTTCAGCCGTGCAGCAGGACACAGTGTAGCCATTATTTGGCTTATATTATCAATATCTTAACCGTCTATAAGACTAGTAAAGAATTGATTTATTCTGAAAGGCTGCTACTCCCTTGCAGAATAAGTAAAGAGCAATTCTACTAACAAAAATACTAACCTTCTACCGTACTAACAATTAAATACCAAAATTCTACTAACAAAACAAATACTAAGTTCCACCAACAACAAATACTACCACTAAAACAGTCTGTCACCAGGCACACTCACATGCACCGTCACACATCACAGTCTACTGGAACAATGAACTATAACTAATAAACAATGCAACTGCTACCAGACACACTCACACACCACAGTCTAAAATAAATAAAATAGAACAATGACATATATCTAATAGACAAACTAACTACCTACTTACAACTAAAACTTACATACTTACTGTACTGTTATTTGAATTGACAATATTTACAAAATGCAATTTAAGGGGGTCGTATGCAAAATAACTACTAACCAACATACTAGAAGAAGAAATGGAAAACTAAAGGAGAATAAGACAAATAAAGGACAGGAGGAAAAGAAATGCCCTCAGACCTCGAAGAATTGCGGATTGAGGGACTTGGAAGGAAGGAGAGCCATGAAAGGCAGATAAGAAAGTGAAAGAGGAGAGGGTCCGCCCCACAGGTAAGAGACAAAAGGGGAAACTGGACCCAGCTCAGGAATCCCTCAGGGTCGCCAACTCTCGTACTCACCAGCCACAAAAATAAATATTTACAAAATACTAAACCAATTAAATCTACTGGTTACAAAAGCCATGTCTCTAAACAATAAAATATAGAAATCACACCACCTCCTCGTGGTTATAACCCCTTGGTAGGCTAATGCGTAGGTCATTCGTCTGCACACATTTGTTATCCATCAAGGCAAAAGTGCATTTTCTCTGTTCCACAGCCTAACATCTAGGTTATCGGCCCCCAACGGTTTGGGTGATCGTGAAGATGAAAATGAAATGCAAACTTAAAACTAACTACTAACCTACATACTAAAATAAGAAATGGAAAACTAAAGAAGAATAAGGCAAATAAAGGACAGGAGGAAAATAAATGCCCTCAACCCTCGAAGAATGCGATTGAGGGACATGGAAGGAAGGACAGCCATGAAAGGCAGATAGGAAAGTGAAAGAGGAGAGGGTCCGCCCCAAAGGTACGGGACAAAAGGGGAAAACGGACCCAGCTCAGGAAAGGAAGAGACTCCCTAGGCCTCGGATACCCTAATACTGTCGGGGACGGAAGAGAACAAGAGTCTTGATGGTAGTTTTTATTGGACTGAAATGATTAATAAGTAATAATTAAGCATGTAGTATTACTAAATTGTAATGGTGTGTTGAAATTTAATTATGTTTACAACTGACTATAACCTCTACTGTAGATCTAAGTTGGCAACAATGTGATCAAAAATGTATTTTACTTTTATAAGTTGGCAATTGTTTTAAACCAGAAGAAGATGTACAGCTAATGGCGGAATGTATGTGTAAGATATTGTCTGTGAAATCTGAAGCCATCAGCCATCAAAATTGTATCTATATTGAATGTAGGGAAGTTTTTGATAACTCATAAACATGTGTTATGCTGTAGAGTCAAAAGGCGCACTTTTGATGATACTTGCTGTTTAATTTTTGATAAATAAAAGGACGTCATACATATTGACAATGACTTGATCATTCATCCCTGCTCGGAGCACAAGAATTACAACTGGTCATCGGCCCAGATACCGCTCATACGTCAGAGTGGGGCTTGCATATTGTGTTTTAGCCACCTATTTACAGCATTTATAATTAATTTAAAGATACATTTTTCGTTAAAGGACCTTTCGTACGACATATCACACGAGTAAATCGAAGGTAAATATAATATGGCACCCCTTGGTCCCCTTAAGCGCATTGGATGTATTATTGAATTTTACATCCTAGAGTGATTCCGGATCTGGACTGATTCAAAGTCTCCTTTACGAGCCCTGACGTTCAAAATTTATTTTATGTTTTTCTAGGAGATTGCGACATGGTCAATTTGGTACTCACCCTGTTTAAGACTTGGTGATCTCCATGTGGTCAATTTATGTGCAGGTTTTTGAAATTGGGTGCTTATGATTTTAAGTCCAAAGTTTCTACAGAAGTCAATTAATCTTTCCCCATTTTTGTTGGTACGTTTGTGTTTAGTATGAGGGCCTGTGGTATCCTTGAATTTTCTTTCTTTCCCTAACTGTGCGTTAAAATCACTAGTTATTATTATTATTATTATTATTATTACCAGCTTGCCACGGTGGGTGAGTGGATAGCGTGTCGATCTACTTAGGGACTGTACTGCAATTTCTATCAGAAGCTATCAGTAAGGACACTATAACGATCCTAGTACATTATCATGCAGAACCACTGTTCGGCCTATGACTTAGTCCATGCCATCCGGTGGGGACACAACAATAGTCTCTGTACTAAGTTGTATATGCTTGACTACCAGTGCAGTGTTATTTGGATATGAGAGCAAATGAATTTGTTTGTACAAAAAGTTTGTTAAGTAAGTGTACATAGGTTGGGTTTTAGTTTTGGCACCTTAGTTATAACTGGATTAATAACTCACTTAGGTGGTTCCAAGTTTCACAGGCCCTCGATGTAGTCCCCACCGTTGCGTACAACATGTTCCCAATGATGCGGAAGTCGTTGGATCCCGTTGGCACTGCCCAATCTATTGATGGTACGAAGAGAGCGCTCGGCAGCCTGCTTAACGTCATTGTCATCCTCATTTTCGGGATGAGATCATAGTCGCAGGGACTGATGTCGGGAGAATATGGGGGGTGATAGAGGACCTCCCAGCCCCAGCGATCCAACAATGCCGACACAACGCCTGCTATGTGTGCCCTAGCATTGTCATGCAGAACGATGGGCAGTGTAACCACGTGGTGGCGCCGTTTCCTTCTCAGAGCTCCTCGGAGATGGTCTTGCAGAAACGAACAATAGTACGCCGCATTAATGGTTTGCCCTCGGGGAACAGTATGGCAGCGCTTCCGTACCATTGAAGACGTTAAGCAGGCTGCCGAGCGCTCTCTTCGTACCATCAATAGATTGGGCAGTGCCAACGGGATCCAACGACTTCCGCATCGTTGGGAACACGTTGTACGCAACGGTGGGGACTACATCGAGGGCCTGTGAAACTTGGAACCATCTAAGTGAGTTATTAATCCAGTTATAACTAAGGTGCCAAAACTAAAAAAACCAACTCATGTATAAATGATTCATGTAATATTTCTTTCAGGTTAGGGTGATAAAATATTTGTTATGCCCCACCCAATCTAATTGGCACAAATGTGTTGATCGACTGAAAAACTTTCTGTTAATAGATTACCTGGCAAAACTGAAAAATAGCTTCCAATACATCAATTTTCATAAAAAGAAGTGTGTTGTCACATCAGGGTCAGACTCGCACAAATTCACAAATAAAATGGTGGTTGTTGTTGTTGTTGTTGATTCTTTAGGTGGCTTTGCGACAGCATGGTCATGTAGCCCTATGTACTTGGTTGTGTGTAGAATTTATCTGATAACCTGTGTCACTGTGATGTCTGTACTAGGGTGTGTATTTCGAATTGAGATAGGATTTGCAGCTGTGGCCTTAAGTTTTGCACCACGATGGCTAAGGTAGGAATTGAACCCGCCTCTTCTCAGTTTTGACAATTGATATTGTAATTTTTTAGTTGGTTAACACAATATAATTTCAACTATTGGAATATTCAAAAAAGTAACCTGATAATTTACATGTGATTAAGATATATACAGTGACGGCCCTCCCTTTAGAACGGAGACTCGCTGTGTATTGCAGCGTGTCGAGCAAGGCACTGGTGCTAACAGCAGCATAGTGCCCAACTAGTTCACCATATTTACACATTTTAATGTATTTAATAATCATAATTACTGATATGAACTTCAGAGTAGTTGCTGGAAATGCTGTCCTTCAATTTCTAAACAAATGTTACACTGACTAAAGAAGTTTTGGTACACTCGCCGTAATTCATCCTCACTGATATTTCGCATCAGTGCAGTTATATCGTTCCCAAGAGTGCGCGGAGTGTTTCTGTATACCTTTAGTTTGAGGTTCCCTCACAAGTAAAAATAGCACGGCGCTGAAACTTAACGAACAAATTTACTGCAAACTTCTTCTTGAGAAGATACGTTTCCACTAGGAAAATTCAATGTTTTGTTCTATACCTAACCATGTTCACATGATACGATGTACGCTACAGTACTTAACTTAATAGCAAGTCTTAATTATCTCAACTAAGGTATCTTGCCAGCTTGATATGACAGCATCCGGTGCTTCCCGACCCTTTGTTGTGCAACAGTACATGCTATAAATCTTGTAGTCATTGCAACCTTTCCGTGGCACGTCCACTGTCAGGCTCCACCATTCTATAGGGAGGGCCCTACGTACTATATACAGGATGTAACTTTAAAAAATGTGGGATAGCTCTGGGGATTTGATAGAGGACCTGACAACAGGCAAAACATGTCCTATGGTGTATTTGCTTTCGTTTCCATGTTACAAGAATTGTTTGTGGTGTACATAAAACTGACCACTTCACTATGCAGGTTGGTCATTTGTATTGATAAAGTGTACGTTACTTCTTACAGTTCTCTACACAAGGTGGCTACCACGAGCTGTAATGCAGGCGTCTATGCGCCTCATCATTGACTGTCTCACACGCTCCCATATTTCCGGCATCTGTTGTATTTGCTGACATCCTTGCTCTATTCGCTGACGCAGCATGTCCACGTTATGAATAGGTGTGGCATACACAATGGCTTTTAAATGACCCCATAAATAGAAGTCTAATGGGTTGAGATCGGTACAACGAGCAGGCCACGGTGTCTGTCCCTGATACCCTATCCATTTGTTTGGGAATAAACACAGACTTGAATAACGACGAAACATACAATTGGCCTGTTTGCCCTCCACAAATCACCAACTAGCATCGTACCGCCGTCTGTGTTATGCACACCACAAACAATACTTGTAACACGGCAACAAATGCACATACACCACATGTTTACCATACATGTTTTGCTTGTTGTCAGGTCCTCTATCGAATCCCCGGAGCTTTCCCACATATTTAGTTACACCCTGTTTATAATATTTGTTATGGACTACATAAGAAGGACCAAGGGAGGACATGTTTTGCTCGTCAAGTTAGCATCTTCAGATCAAAATCTACAAGACAAAATAGCTCTACAAAACACTACTAAATCTACAATGACATCCACAGACAGTCTCTGCCCTCCAATAACAAAATGAACCATCAGAAAACTTAGAAAGTGTGGTAACTATTACTAATAATTATTAAAGCATTAAGCACCCAAAAAAAGAGCTATTTATTTTAACTGTTGCAAAACTGAAAAATGACGATCCCTTCAACATACAATCCTCCACCAACTAATCTATGAAGGTGTAGATACTATTGCTGTGATACACTTAAGCAATAAGCCCTAAACTACTGTAGAATTGTAAACCAATATACGGAAATATTCTCGGTTTTGTCTCAAGAGGCCGAGTGTCAGGCGCGGATTCAAGGTGGGGGGGGGGGGGGTCCAGGACCCCCCCCCCGCCCCCAAACGGAGACCAATTTTTTTTTGCAAACTCAAAAAACGAAAATACAATAACCAGACAAATAAAACTTACGAATTTTAACTGAAAAACAGGTTTTTTTCCATTTTATTCATTACTGAAAATATCTTTATTGCAATTATTATGTTCTGTTACAACTGTACATATTTACAAATTCATATCTGTTATATAAAAACTATTATTAATATAACAAAATCAACTCGTCTATTTTGTTTAGCAAATCTTGTGATTACCAAATCGATGTTTATAGTGATGTCACGATGAATGCGCAGCAATACACGGATAGGAATTTGGAGCTTTTTTCGCACCATAAAATTTTGCCGACGTCCAAACTGCAAGCTTGGTTGGCAATTTAAGCTGTGACTTTCTCCCTTTGTCGGTACCAACTCGACTTGCCGAAACTGTAACATACCTTGATACTTTTCTCGAAGCTCAATGTAAAAGTCACAAAACACGCCTTTGCAATTTGTACGAATATTTTTGGTGCGCTAAACGCATCAAATTTCTATCCTTGTAGCTTGCAAAAGATTGGTCTGGTTTTGTACGTTTGGTTATTTTGTGATTGCGTTTTTAGTGATACCATTTTTCTTAACAATTTAGATTCTCTGACCCCCCCCCGAAGCCAAACTCTAGATCCGCGCCTGCCGAGTGTACCCCGTTCCAGCACTCGGACTAGAATTAAATTTCTTGGGAGAGCAGGGAAATGAACCTGGGCCTCCGTGGTGACAGCCAAGAATGCTAGCCACTATGCAACGAGGCAGACCAAATCAAATGGCTAAAGGTGGTAAACGTTACACCTGCCAGGAAAGGAGATGTTTTGTCCCTTACAAAATATCTCAGGGTTGAAACTGTAAAAAATTGGTTCCTTAGTTTAGGGGCTGCGACAATGTGGTCATGTAGCCCCGTGTACTTTGGGAGTGTGTAGAATCTGTCTGATAACCGGTGTTAAATGTGTTGACTGTATTAGTGTGCATTATCTGTTTTATAATTTTAAATGATCTTGTCGACTTCATCGTTACGCTGAGGTCTGACGTTATGTTACGGTGACGGGACGAAATGTACCTAGAATGCACTGAGGTGTGTGACGTCATAGTACGATGTAGCAGCCGAGTACCAAGAAGGCAGTGCGAGAACAGAGTTTCAAGAAGGCAGTGCGAGAACAATCAAGTAGGCAGTGAAGAAACAAAAAAGAATCTTGAAACTCTGTTCTCGCACTGCCTTCTTGGTACTCGGCTGCTAGCATTTAAAATGATATAAAGTCCAGTCTTTCAGACTGAGTATCCGTGTCTTTTTTTATTCAAGTAAGGACTGCAGACGATAATTTCAAGTAGTTCCTACTTTCACTACCAAATGCTACCATCCACGACACCTAGCTACTACTAGATGCCATCACAACCAGAGCCTGGTGGCGAACGTTAGAACTTAAGAGCATTAATCAAACCTAACCTACAAATGTTGCTTCACACAAGTTTAGTTAGTGGAAGGTTCTTTTACGTGCCATAAATCTATGACTTGGGCCTGCCAGCTTTACTTCCCCTCCAAAGGGAGGCATACAGAGGGATTTTAAAAAGGCTTTAAGACACTTTAAGCCATAGGTGGGCAATGAGAGAGCGCATCTCCTGGAGCCAAGGACCCGGGACCTGCTGACTGCTCGCTAATAGTATGTGCTGGAACGACTAGATGGCAATATGCGCAGTCAAGGTGCAAGCATAGGTACTATATTGTACCAGGCTGAGTGTATTATGTGTACAGCTACACACAATACAATAGCACAGTTTTGTACAGTGCGTTGTGCAGGTAACATGGCTAGTCAAAGCAATGCGGTAAAGCGGCGATCTACGTTGCACTTCAACCCCAGTTGGGAGAGTGATTACCTGTTCACAGACATCGAAGGAGGAGCACAATGTTTGGTATGCAGGAAATAATATTAGGCATAAAAAAAGTTCATTTTTGAATGTCACTACAGACATCACTTCAACCAATATGGAAGTGTAGAGGGTGAAATGCAACTTACTCTGCTCAATAATCTATGCAAGGAAGTAACTGAAGTAGAGGTATGTTTTATAATGCTGGGCCTATATACGATACAACTGAATTACGGTGCCTAATAAACACAATTGTCCTTCGAAATTACAAATCCGTTAGTTTCTTACACAGTAATGTGATGCTTCCTCTTCCGATGCAGCTGTTCGTGCTAGTTACAGTATAGCTCTGCTGATCGCCCGCTCTTCCCGACCATTTTTTGATGGTGAATTTGTGAAGCCGAGTTTGGAAGTCGTAGCAGACTGTGTCCACAATTATCGCGTTCTTTCGCGGCGCACTATTACGTGTCGTATGGAACGTTTGTCAGGTGATATTGTGGAACAATTAATGGAGCACATTTCGAACTTCATAGTGTTTTCCATTGCATTAGATGAGAGTACCGACTTATCGGACACAGCCCAGCTGGCAATATTAATTAGAGGTGTTGATAGCAATTTAGTAGTAAGGGAGGAGCTCCTTGATGTATGTCCTCTCAAAGACACAACGACAGGTGAGGACATACTGCAATGCGTGGGAGATGTATTTATCAGGTTTGTCTACCATGGGAAAAGCTCGTGTACGTTGCCACTGATGGAGCACCCTGCATGGTCGGATGTAGAGCAGGACTTATAGGTCACCTGCAAAACACACTATTGCAACACGACGTGAGGTTCATACCTGTGCATTGTTTGATTCATTAACAAAACCTGTGCGCAAAAAACGTCACAATGACTAATGTCATTACCATCGTAGTGAGAACAGTTAATTTTATTAAGTCATGGACTGAACCATAGACAATTTAAAGCTCTACTGACGGATATTCAGAGTGAATTTGGTGATATTGTATATATTTGTGAAGTTCGCTGGCTCAGTAGAGGTAATATGTTGACTCGCTTTTTTGATTTGTTGGACGAAATAGTCTTCTTCGTGGAAATGAATTCACTGATCCTAAATGGATTAATGAGTTATAGCATTTCTCACGGACATCACATCCCTCATGAATAAATTGAACCTTAAGTTACAGGGAAGCAACATACTTTTTACTCATTTTGTAAACAGTATTACTGCTTTCAAGCAAATGTTGCAGCTTTGGCAGCATCAGATGTTGAAAGGTGAGTTAGCCCATTGTCAATGCAGAAATCTAGTGTGACACACGATGAATTGCAGACATTTGCAGGTACCCTTGCGAGTCTTGTGAAGAATTTTCCATCCAATTTCGAGATCTGGACGATTTATCAATTGATCTGATCAACCATAGTTGATTTTTACAACCATATAATCACTCCAAATTAGAAACTCCGGATATCTATCACCATTTAACATTTCACTAAAATCATATATACTGCATTTAACATACACCGACAGTTGCAGTACCAATGAAAATGAAAATCCACAGCCTGCTTCCAGTCACCGACCGGGTCAGGAATGGAATGAATGAAGCCCCCATCTAGCGGCGAGGATATGGACTGTGCCGGCTGCCGAGGCCTGACGCACTCCTCTGGGGCAATGATTAAATGAATGACAAATGAAATGATAGAGGAGAGTGTTGCTGGAATGAAATTTTTGACAGGGAAAACCGGAGTACCCGGAGAAAAACCTGTCGGCCTCCGTTTTGTCCAGCACAGATCTCACATGGAGAGACCGGGATTTGAACCACGGACCCAGCGGTGAGAGGCCGGCGTGCTGCCGCCTAAGCCACGGAGGTTTCACTCAGTACCAATACTGCAACTAAATAATTGTGCATATTGTAAATATTTTCACCTGTATTTTCAAACATAGATTTTATAGCCCAAGTGTAATGGATCTGAAGATGATCGCTTGACGATCGAAACTGGTCATCCGAGTGTATTTATTAATCTCATGTAATTTATTTCAGGATTAGGGCATAACCCAACACTTTTGGGTACATTCGTTTTGACCGGCTGAAAAGCACTAAAACTCTTGGTCTAGGAATACTTAAAGCATTTGACCAGCAAATGGGCCAACTAAATAAGAGAGAAAATAAACACGTTACAACATCTCGAAAGTGATCACACATCATATGTCCCCATCCGATCATTGGTTAGCGAGATATTAAAAAGCCAATGGCCTTTTAGTTTTGGGTTCTTTGGTTAAATTAGAGGGGGGCTATGGAAAAAGAAGGGGGCATCACCCAGAGTCCTAGGACACCTCATATGTCCGAATCCGATCATTGGTTAGCGAGATATTAAATGTCGATGACCTTTTAGTTTTGGGTTCTTTGGTTAAATTAGGGGGCAATATGAAAAGAGACGGGGTTATGGTGATTGGTTTGACACCTCGCGTGTCCATATCCGATCATTAGTTAGCGAGATATTAAAATTTTCAATATGTAGTTAAGCCCTTCGTCAAAAATTAAAAAAAAAATCCCTGGTCCATAACAAAAAAAGGGCATCATCGTGATTAAAACAAGTCCTAACATGGCTTTCTAAACTTAGGGGCTCCAAAGATATTAAAGGAATAAAAATCAAGCACCCTTTAATTTCGGGTATTTTTGATAAATTCATGGGCCAGTCGAAAAGGGCCGTCGCCCCCGTGGCATAGGACACCTGACCTGACCCTCTTCGATTATCGGTTCGCGAGATATCGACTTGCCTATCGACAGGGGTCCACCGTCAATCGAGCGCTTGCGGTGGGCAGGGGTTCCAAAAATATTAAAGGAATAAAAATCAATCACCTTTTAATATCAGGTATTTTTTATATATTCATGGGCCAATCCAAAGGGGCCGTCGCCTCAAGGCCTGACGTGACCCTCTTCGATTATCGGTTCGCGAGATATCAACAAGCGCCGCGTGGGTACTCTTTGATCACCCATCGTGGGTAAGGTTAGGTTAAACTACAATTGCCATCTTGTTAGTTCAGGCTAGGTTAAGTCAATAACCAATAAATCATGATTTAAAAAGCCCGCCATTCAAGAGTGCGGTTGCGCGCGGTGGTCATGACACTCGTTAGGACTGCCCTTGCACCACTACTTGTAATCCATGAATTTAGATACATAAAATAATTACGTAATTTCACTTATTAAATACCCTATGTTAATTTGGTCAGTAGCGCAGCTATTTCCTTTATTCCCATGAATGTATGTTAGTTAATCTATTAATTTCTGCCCCCCGTGGATTGATATTGACCACCTCGTCACGCAGTGACTATCATTTTTTACTGTCACACCTGAGATTCGGGTTCGATTCCCAGCTCTGCCAAGAAATATAATTCTGGTCTGAGGGTTGGAACAGAATTCACTCAGCCTCGTGAGGCAGAACTGAAAGGAGGCGAGTTCGTTTTACACCTCAGCCATCCTAGAAGTGGTTTCTGTTGTTTCCCACTTCTACTCCAGGCAAACTACTCCGGCATGGTACCTAAATTAACGATACGGCTGCTTCATTCCCAATCGCCATCTCAATTACAAATACACACACTAATACAGCCATCACAATAACGAGGTCATCAGACAAATTCCACACACACCCAAATACACGGGGTTACATGTCGCAAAGCACCTAAATAAATCATCCACAACAAAGCATTGAAATTCATCCAGCATAGTGTATGGTATGTTTTTAGGATTTTCTGTAAGAAAAGAAGATCCTCTGAAATAAGGCAGTTCGAAAAGAGTCACCATTTTTTTTAGCGTGAGTAAGTGTTCATGAATTACCTGTATTGCCGAAGAATGATGATGTACCGTCCCACTTCACATTTTGGTAACACCCTAAATCCTCAACTGGCCTTGTATAGGTCCAAACGACACTGTCTGGATAGAATATCTGGAGCATTGTATTCGTTGCACTGCAGCAAGCTTGTCTGAATCAACAGCATATTCAGTGGCGTAACTACGGTGGGTGATTATGGGGATCAATCCCTCCCAGAGAAAATTACTAAAAATATGAAACTCGTTGAGCTTTCATTTGGAATAAAACCAATCTTTTGATTGATAACAAACGATTGTATTATGTAAGTTCACACCTACTATTTGAGATTTTTTTTACTCTTGTACATTTTATTGAGTTACCTAAACTTACCACTTACTGAATGATGGTTGGTTGGTTGGTTCCTTAGCTTAGGGGCTGCGACAACCTGGTCATGTAGACCCTGTACTTTGGGTGTGTGTAGAATCTGTGTTAATTGTGATGGCTGTATTAGTGTGTGTTATCTGTGATTCAGGTAGAAGGACTGCAGACGATTAATTTTTTTCAAGTAGTTCCAACTTTGGCTACCAAATTCTACCGTCCACGACATCTACCTGCGGACGTGGCTACTAAATGCCATCGCAGTCAGCACCTGGCGGCAAACGCTGGAACTAATATAGCGTTATCAAACTAACCTACAAATTTTAGCTTCCACAAGTGTAGTTAGTGGAAGGTTCTTTTTCATGCCATAAATCTATGACGTGGGGCCGTCGGCTTTACTTCCCCTCCGAAGGAAGGCATACTGAGGGATTTTTAACGCTCTTAAGAAATTCCACAACTTCGGCCCGCGATCTTGGGCATAGAAGCTCAACATGCTACCAACTACGCCACCGAAGCCGCTAACTTACTGAATGAGCAAACCTTGCTGTTCCGACACTTAAAACAACAATAACTAATAACTCAGTTAGTCAGAGGGGAGTCAGTGTCACGGGCGCGGCATATTCTTCCCTCGGCACTTTTAACAAGAAGTTCCGTGAAGAACTATACAGCCTACTTTTCATGCCAATGATTATTCTACAGCATATGAACCTATCTAGAATAATGACAAAATTAAGTTGGTAATATCGAAATATCTAATTAGTTCAAAATATACCTGGTATAATAATGTAGCCTAATAGAGCACTACAGTTGGCAGCCCTGGTGACTGAATATATTCTTAGTTCCACCTCTTAAGGTACAGAATACAAAATTTGGTTGAAGTCCAATGGACGTTACATGCAGTTAGACACTGGATCTATCAGCACACGTAAAAGCATGTTGCCAACAATACCATGCGTGTGCTGGTCAGAAATAATCTGAATTATTATGATATCTTGTTATGCCAATTTTGGATGAAATCCATTTGTTAGTATAGAAGTTACATGTATTTTAAAATTGGACATATCAGCAGGCAAAGAATCATGTTGGCAGCACCGCCTTGTATTAATTACTCCAAATTAATCTAGAATGTCAGGTGCTATACGTGTGCAAAGTATAGAGCTATTGGCTTGCATACTTTCTGATATATTGATATTAGGGTAAAAATAATATAAGCAGCATTTATTAACAGTTGGCAGCCCTGATTGCTCTTAACAATACTTATAGTCATGTCTGTTATGGTACACATTGCACATACGAAATTTGGTTGAAATCCAACTGATAGTACCAATTTTTAAATACATGTAACTTCTATACTATCAGCAGGCTTATAATCATGTTGGTAGAACTGACGTATATAAGTTACTCCAAATTAATCTAAAATGTCAGAATATACTGATATCGCGCCAGGAGTTGGCAGTTGGGTTTGAACTGCAGATGTCTTCCCGCTCACTGCGTATCGCGCATTCCAAAAACATTAAGTTAGTCACTACTTGTTTCACTCACTCAGCACATTCCTTCTTTCACTGGCTGCGTGTCGTGTGCTGCAATAACAGCGATTGGCATGCGCGAAGCCTATATATTTAAGTTTGGAATATGAGGGCCGCGCATGCGTACTGCAAGACCCCCCGCACCCCGTCACAGCGTGTTGGACTGCCATCTCCTGACGCGATATCAGTACGTGTGCATAGTTTAAAGCTGTTGGCTTGCATACTTTCTGATATATTGGTATTTGGATTTTTAAAAATAGAGAGAGCAATTATTAACAGTTGGCAGCCCTGGTGGCTCTTAAGAATACGCTCAGTCATATCTGTTTATGTACAGATATTACATACAAAATTTGGTTGAAATCCAGTTGATAGTGTAGAAGTTATATGCATTTAAACATTGGACCTATCAGAAGGCTTAAAATTATTTTGGCAACACTGTCATGGTTGGCCTCCTGGAAATTAAACTGAAATAGTATTATCTACATGTGTGCCAATTTAGGAATAGCTCCCATGCATACCTTGCAAGATATCCAACATGGAGCTCAAATTTCTAGTGCGTTTTTTCAGCAGTTGGTAGCACTGACATCATTTTCAAATATGGACGTGAGCTATTCCGGTGCACATCTTTACTCATACTAAATTTGGTTTTGATTGCTGCAGCCGTTTAGGAGTTGATAGGGGGGACAGACAGACACACATTTTCCCGGATCGATCTCATAAGACTACTTTTTCCTCATTTTTGCAAAATGTGAAAAGTAGGCTAAAATTACACCACTTGCCAGTCGCCATTCTCTTTGCATCCGCGCGCGAGTGATAGTAGTATAGTGCTATTTTGTAAAGTGAATTAAAGTTGTATTATTGTGTTACGTTACTTCTTGGAAACTGTGGTTCATTATTTTTTTAAAACTATGTCAAGGAAAAGAATGGACAGGGTGATTTCGCAAAGAATTTTCGGAAATTGAACTTAATATTTTAATACCAAATTGTTTTACGGTACCGTATATTAAGTTTGGTTTATATAGATGGTCAGTCGATGGCAGAAAAGTGAGACTTTTAAGTCAATGGTTTACAGGACAGGAGAGCCATGAAACCTAACGTTAACAATATCCTACCTAATATATGTAATTTATATCACTATGATACAGTGGTTACTACATATTCACATTCACAACATCCAATGAACCAAGTCATCGTACAGCCAACGTTTCCTATATAAGAGGTACCGTACTGAAATGTTCCTTGCTTAAACATTTTTAATTTAAATTTCGAGCTTTAGTATGCTACATCGACAGGTGCTAAGAGCTTACAACGTATCAAATGCTATCGAAATTAAATACGAAAAAAGTGTAGATACCAAGTAGACTATAACTTTTGGTATCGTATACATATATTTGCTTTTACCGGTATTGGTTATGTCTCGTGTAATTTTGACTCCTGTCATCCCCCTCCAGAAGCAAATCCTAGTTACGCCAGTGAGTATATTCGAAGATAAGGAAAAATACTCGAAGTGTCGGTAAGTTATTACTTTACGGTATTAATTGACGTCGTCCAACTGTGGATTATTATCAAGTTTTGAATTAGTAAGGAATGTAATAATCGGAAAAGTACAACAATGGGTTCCAACTTTAGCTCCCTGGAATTCACATTTTGCATTTTGTTTATTTTACATTATTTTCACATTAAACAAACAACAACGCTATCGGACGTCTTTGTTTAAAAGTAATTACTGACTTTCTATACAATAAAACTGCTGAAATATACAGCCATATGATCGGGTATCCAAAGTAATCGGTAAAACTCAACTCGAAGCGTTTCAACTTGCTCTTCCTTCTTATGTGAAAGTTTTTGAGAGAAATGTGCGGGTTCGGTTAGTATTGAGACCGCCTCCAGCCCCAAAACCCACCAGCCACCACTGGCATCTTGGTTATGTTTCAGAACATGTAGACAGGTTTAAAATAGGGGCAGCTGACCTCGCTGTTCCGTCCCTTAAAAGACTATAACTGATGAGGTATTCAATTCTGATATTTGTACTGGTTTGTTGAGAAGGGGAATGGCCAAAAGTTATGGGAAGACACGAAATATGATGTTAATAACGAGTTGCTCCTCCGCGAGCCCTCAAAACGGTTGCAATTCGGTGACCCGACAAGAAATGGTTGATGTTGATGATAATTGTTGTTTTAATGGGCCTAACATCTAGGTTATCGGCCCCTAATGGTTTGGGTGATCGTGAAGATAAAAATGAAATGCAAACTATAACTAAAACTAACTACGAACTTATATACTAGAAAGAGAAATGGAAAACAAAAGGAGAATAAGGCAAATAAAGGACAGGAGGAAAAGAAATGCCCTCAACCCTCGAAGAATGCGGATTGAGGGACTTGGAAGGAAGGAGACCCATGGAAGACAGATAGGAAAGAGGAGAGTGTACGCCCCACAGGTAAGGGACAAAAGGGGGAAACCGGGCCCAGCTCAGGAATCCCTCGGGGTCGCCAACTCCCGAACTCGCCAGCCGTGAGCCCCTGAGGGTGTAGCATTATCTAGGGTGTACCAGAAGTGGTGGGGATACATACACCCGGCCTCCTTGAGGACCTTGAGCAGAAGGCAGGTGATAACAGGAAAAGAAAAAGAAGGCTGACCCCTCGCAGAAGGAGGGTATCAGAAAAGATGAGACAAGGGCCAATTAAGGCGGGAAAGGAAGAGACTCCCTAGGCCTCGGATACCCTAATACCATCGGGGTCGGAAGAGAACAAGAGTTGACCAAGTGAGGTCGACAGGAAAGAAGACGGAGAGGAGCCCGGCACAAGTAAGTGGAAGCAATGCCGGACTCAGCTGGAGCCCCGTGCTCGCCAACCCACGTCCCACAAGATGTGAGCCCATGAGGGGACAAGAAAAGGGTTCCTGACTCCCAACATTCAACTGGGCGATGATCTGGCTCACAGTAGCCCTTCGATCGCCCCGTATGATTCTGCTGAGGCGACGTGATGTGTGATGTCCGTTCATCAAACACCTGTGGTCGTCCCATGCGGCGGTTTACGCGGATGGTAACATTATCTCTGCGATATTGAAGATCCACCCTCGACACTGGTGACCTCGGAAACCCGAATTCGCGAGCAGCCTAATCTCCGAAATGCTATGACCCATGCGCCGTGCGCCGATGATCATCCCACATTCAAAGTCGGTTAATTCGAGACGTGTTGCCAACTTCACTACACTCGTGTCTGTGACAGACTGCTCTGCTCGGCCGCAGCTAGCCGCAACTCTCAAGAGTTACACACGGCACATTTTCTCATGGGACTAACCTTCCCGTCACTTTTAGCCACTCGGTGTATATTTTGATCATTTACAGCGTTGTGGACTTTCAGTGGGTAGTAATTTAGTTATGGGTATATATCTTCTAGTGACCTCTGTATTCTAGTATACTACTGTCGACCAAAGTATTATGTGTACTCGAGTTTGAAGGTTGTTTGTGACGTAACCAATAGGCATACATAAAATCAAATAACATCATCATTTTCGTCGTTCTATTTTACGTGAGCTCATGTAGGTTTGGAATTTTTAGTTTATATTTTATTATTTTTTATCGCAGTTGGAACACAAAAAGTGCCCGTTTTTAAGCGCGTTTCAACCATGCGTCACATTTAAGAATTATTATCTCACAAACCCGTCATCAGATCGAATCCAAATTTTAACACAATATACATTGGAATGTTGTATAACTGGGTTATTAATTTCAAAATTTTGCGTGTCCAAGAAACAAAGTTGTTATCATTTGTGTAAGGCAACGTTTTCTCGGCTTGGGGTGGTTGGAATATGTAGTTCTTGGTCGCGTTGTAATTCTTATACATCAAAAAGTTATGCTGTATGACTTTAAAATACGTAAATAAATTCACTTATTTTATATCGGTATATATTTGAACGGGGAAATACGACCTCGCCTCGCTCGGCAGTGATGGGCTCCATCTCAGCAACGCTGAACAGCTTACCCCGGAGCGGCTGGCTGGTGAATCATGCCTTATTTCCACGAACAAATACAAACCGATATAAAATAAGTGAATTAATTTACGTATTTCACAGTCATACAGCATAACTTCTTGATGTATAAGGATTACAACGCGACCAAGAACTACATTTTCCAACCACCCCGAGCCGAGAAAAAGTTACCTTACAAAAATGATAACAACTTTGTTTCTTGGACACACAAAATTTTGAAATTAATAAACCAGTTATAAAACATTCCAATGTATATTGTGCTAAAATTTGCATTCGATCTGATGATGGGGTTTTGAGATAATAATTCTTAAATATGACGCATGGTTGAAACACGCTTAAAAACGGGCACATTTTGTGTTCAAACTGCGATAAAAAATATAAAAATATAAATTAAAAATTCCAAACCTACATGAACTAACGTAAAATAGAACGACAAAAATGATGATGTTATTGGATTTTATATAGGTCTATTGGTTACTTCACAAACAACCTTCAAACTCGAGTGCACATAATACTTTGGTCGACAGTAGTACCCCAGTGCAATTAGAGTTTAACCCGGAAATTTAGAATAACAAGTCCGGATATGAAAAAATAGTTGTAAGTACCTTTAAATAAGATAATCCTAAAAGTCGCAAGGCCTCCTTGATGGGATACCTGAAATATCCTGGAAAAACCTGGAGAAACCTGGAATTTTCCTGAAACGCTTATAAATCGCGAACCAGTGGTCAGAATCTGGTTGTTTTGGGCTTATTAATATTTATTTGTATGCAGAATAATATTTTAGGTACCCAGGGGGAAAAAATTGGTACACTGTAAAAAAAATTTTTTTTTTCACTTTTTAAGATCAAAAATCCAAATTGACAAAATATGACCAGCTTCCATGCCAAAATGCAGTCACATACACGCAGCTAATTATCAGCGATGATAAAATTATTTATTCACTGTAAAAAAAGCCTAAAAAGTCCGAAAACACGGTGTTTGTTGCCTGGACTATGGCTACAAAGGGCATAAATCGCGAACCCCGGAGTTACCGAATTTATCTTGTTTTTGTTTTCCTTGAGATGCTTAGCCATGATTTTTTCTGTTTTCTTCACAAATAAGTACGGCTCTCTACCCCAACTCATCCATCTCCCCCCCCCCCCCCCCCTCAACCCTGCCGCCTTTGTTCCCAACACTCAAGTCCAATCAATGTATGCTTCTTATGACAATTTTATGTTAAATTTTAAAAAATGATTTGGTTTCTTTTGTAGGATTCATGAAGAAAAAACTAAACTGAGTTGTTTTAAATAGATAGCAAATAATTGGTTCATTTTCATTGGCACAAAGGTTTACTACCGTAATGAGGTAGACACTTAAAGAATTATATAATATGGAAAGAATAACTTATGTATATACGTACATATTGTACGTCTTATACATTTAGAGGAATGAACAAAACATATCTGTACTGGTAAGACTAGGAACGAACAAGTATAAGGAATACATAATTATCGGAGACGTCGACGCGTCAAATTTCATTGCTTCCATGTAAGATGCACAGGTGCCTAAGCTGTGAAGAGTGTCAATGAGGAACCTGGAGCCGTAACGCCTATGAAGGGCGACGCTTAAACTGACATGAATCGGAGACAAAAATGAGCGAGGACGCACAGCTGACAAGATTGAGTGGCCGATCGACTTAACTATCCACGTACGAGCCGGGTCAGATTTTTTCTTGTCAGTGTCACAAATAAGATCTTCAATGATTGTTTGAAGGTTTGCTGGAATTAAATCCTAGCCTCCAGTAGCCATTTCTTGGACTGAGGAGTAGACGGTGTCATCATACCCGCGAGATTTAATGTCTTTTCGAATCAGCTTTTCAGCAAGCGATATAATCCTAAGTTTCTCTTTTTCCGGGTCACCACTTTTTGCAGTGTACCAACATTCATTCAGAATTATATGAACAAAGCCCGTAAAACACACAATACAGCGTTCACCGGGTAGCTCCGTAAATGTTATGGCGTCACCATACTTTTCCTTTAATTTAGATTTTAAATGTTTTACAGTGTACATATCCCCGGATTCATGTTTTTCCATTACTTCCATGAGTGATCTTAGTGTAACCTGGCAATCAGCAGATTCTTTTTCTAGCTCTTGGCACAAAAAATCAAATGCTGGTTTTTTGTGGGCATCGTCTTTTCTGCCTTTGTTGTGCGCGTTGCCTGGGACAGAAGAGCCGGGCCGTTTGAAATACGCGCAGCACTTCCAGTGATATCTTCCTTCAGCGGCTACCAAATCCGTCAAGGCACTCAAATTTAATTCAACTTTTCGTCCCCAGTCGTCATTCCTCTTCTTAGCTTCTCCACGGAGGGCATCAATAAACTCAATGTACTCTACTTTGCCGAACGGATTGCGATCAGGATGAGCGTAGTGTATTTTTTCTTCACAAAAAAGACACTGAGTTTTAAAATCGAACACAAAGTCTCCTGATTGTCTTTTCGGTCGAAAAACGTCTTCTTCTTCTGTCAGGGCTTCGGGAGGTTTTGGTCGTTTTGTGTAGATCTTCCTACAGCCACTGTGCAACACTACCGACGTTTTCTCACTTATCCATTGCGAAATAACCACATTAAACAAATAAAAACGACGCGAACGATCCAACGAACGCCCACAGCGAACAATGAAGCAGCGCGCTGGCTCGCATTGTTGAGAAGTCGCTCGCATTCAGCAACTACTGTGATTGTTATATTTGCGCCTATTCTTTATGGGATTGTTTCTAGTGTAGTAGATTATGTTATAGGGTGTGTGTGTGTGTTTCTGTGTGGGAAGTAAAAGGAAGGGGGGGGGGGGGCGTACGTTTCAGCATATAAGACGACAATTAAAACAAACACGAGAAAGAGCGATAAATTGAGCATTTTTCGGACTTCAATTTACGCCCATTGTAGCCATATTCCAGGCAACGAACACCGTGTTTTCGGACTTCTTGGGCTTTTATACAGTGAAGAATTAATTTTATCATCGCTGATAATTTTTTGCGTGTATGTGACTGCATTTTGGTATGGAAGCAGGTCATATTTTTGTCAAAATTGGAATTTTTTTACCTAAAATAGCGCAAAAAATTTCAAAAGTTTTTTTTTACAATGTACCAATTTTGTTTTTCCTGGGTACCTAAAATATTTTTCTTCATACAAATAAATATTAATAAGCCAAAAACAACCAGATTCTGACCACTCGTTCGTGATTTATAAGCGTTTCAGGAAAATTCCAGGTTTCTCCAGGTTCTTCCAGGATATTTCAGGTATCCCATCAAGGAGGCCTTGGGACTTAAGGATTATCTTATTTAAAGGTACTTACAACTATTTTTTCATATCCGGACTTGTTATTCTAAATTTCCGGGCTTGGCCTTTTTTTCGTCTAATTGCACTGGGCTATAGCGGACCCGTGCGAGAACTCGCGCATAATGGGTTATGTGCACCCGTCTGGCTCTAGTGCTATGCGGGCTATACGTGACACAGTTCTCCCAGGGGCTATCGTCTTGTTTATTTGTTTAAAAGCACTTTATAAACAAATAAATATATTTCCGTTGACTTTTCAAGAAATGCAAGATATTTCATGAAGCCTACTATTGAGACGATTTGGAAAATGTTGGCACAAACCACACCTTCTAACTCCCTCTGGTTTAGGAGCTTGAGTTTTGTACAAATTACACCTTAGCGTATTATATAATAAGACTAGCAGGTGCCCGTGGCTTCGCTCGCGATCAAGACAATGGGGACGATGCATTAATTGGTCTATTCTATTACAGCAATCGCGGCTACAGATGGGTCAATTCTAATTCTGAAAATTCTGATTCATACAGTATATTGATATGAGCAGAAAAGTGGGATTTTTTTTAGAGTTGTCAAAGTCTGCAGGGTACGATGTTACATTATATGAACACATTTTAAAATTACATTTTTGGTTTTGCCATCTTCTGCTGAGACATAACGATTTTGTTGTCCGGATACTCGCGAGCACGCCACATACAGTTGCCCATGGGAAAAAATGGTTTTGTCTAAATGTACACCTGCTGCTGTTAAGCGTGTGTCATGCGCTTTGTTAATAGAAATTGCGAATATTGTTTGAAGAGGGAACTGCACTCTTGCACACTGGAATGGCAAATCTATCGGAATATGGGGAATTAAAAGTATTTTTCCTTAAGCTATTCTGGCTGTAATTTTGCCACACTTTTGATGATTTGAACGTCAACATGTCGCTTTTAATAGACCTATAGTATAATATCTCTCACCTTGGCCGCTGATGTACTCGTACATTATGCAGTCTCTTCCAGTGTTAGGCTACGTCCCAGGGATTGAAATTCTCCAACAACCCTTTTGCCTCACATGCCTCTCTAAATAATTAAAATTCCTGATTGTTGCTGTTGTTGTTGTTGTTGCTTGATTCTTCAGTTTTTTTACTGGTTTGATGCAGCCCTCCATGCCTCCCTCTCCTGAGCTAATCGTTTCATCTCTACACAGCAACCACACCCTACATCCGAGGCAATCTGTTTAACCCTGGTCCACGCCTACAGTTCTTGTCCACGACCCTCCCTTCCATAACTAAGCTTGCTATTCCTGGGTGTCTTATTTATGTGTCCTACCAACCTATATCTTCCCTTCATTAGCAGTCGCTAGAAACAACTCTCCTCTCCCACTCGTCTTAATACCTCTTCATTTGTTACCCTATCTACTCATCTGATCTTCATCATTCTCCTGTAACACCACATTTCAAACGCTTCAATTCTCCTCTTTTCTGCTGCACCATTAGTCCAAGTTTGACTTCCTTATAATGTCACGCTCTAGACAAAAGCTTTCAAAAATGACTTCCTAATACCTAAATGTATATTCGATGTCAACAGATTCCTTTTCTGTAGAAATGCTTTTCTTGCCTGAGCCAACCTGCTTTTTATATCCTCTTTGCTTCGTCCATCACTGGATATTTTGCTTCCTAAGTAACAGAAGTATCCTACTTCCTGTAGCGTTTCACCAGCCAATTTGAGGTCCATAGAGGTTTCTGATTTATTTCGGCTGCATTCCAATAATTTTGTTTTACATTTATTGATTTTCATCATGAATTCATTCCTCAAGACGGAGTTCATACCATTCAAAAACTCGTTCAAATCCTCTGGCGTATCGGCCAAGACGACGATGTCATCAGCAAATCTCAAAGATGAAATTATTTATCCTTGAATCTTCGCTCCCACTTTAAATTTTTCTCCAATTTCCTGATTATTGTGGTATTAGAGATCTTTGAAATGCGTTGTCCTCGCACATGTTGTAGATGCATTGTCAAAGGATAACATTCCATGTTACGAACATGGGCCGCATAACCTGTACCGAAAGCCTATTCTGGACAGCAGTTCCTTGAACTCAGATTTGCCAACATTTTATTGTATCTTTCCATGTGGTATATCTCTGTACCTCAACATACAGAAGAGTGCTTTAAAAATCATGTCTTGTGTACATTTTGGAAAAGGTGGTGAGTGTGGTTTTTGCCAGAGTGGATACTCGCTCGTAGAAATTCTTTTCAGTAAAATAGACTGGTTCACAATTTTGTAAGTGCACATTGAGGTATGTGACGGCGAGATGCCTTAAGTGTTACGGAAACGGCAATAGCCGCCACTGAGCTTCGTTGCTACTGAAATAACGACCAGACTGATATTTGTACTTAACTATACGGGAATTGCCCAGTGTTTATGAAATTGAACGTAGGTATATCGCTAACTTTATTGAGTAGCCGCTAGTGGAGTGTTTAAAATTTAAAAGTGGTATTAGAAGGCGCTATCCCTAATTTTTTTACCCCTGGCACTACAGACCACGAAGGGCCTAGGCCTATCATGCGACCGCTTCCCAGCCATTTGGCCTGCAGATATTGTGGTGACGCGTGGTCAGTGCATCGTGTTCGCTCGGCCGTTTATCTTGTTCTTCGTGACCGGTGCGCTGCCTCTCTATCAGACAGCTACTCAATTGTCCTCACGAAGCTGAGTGCACTCCGTTGCAGCCCTCACGCCAGTGTCTAAAATCTCTGACGGAGCCGGGAATCGAACCCGGGGCCTCCGGATGGGAGGCAGGCACGCTACCCTGTTCTTGTGTTTATATATCTTGAAAAAGATAATAAATGGAATGGCATTGCCTCCTACAGGGATATATAGAAAATCGGATGTCATACCTTGAGGTTTAATTGCCATGGAAACGGACTTGCCATTAGTTCATCAGTTTATCAGAGTGAAGATAGTTTTCTGCGAATATCTTTGAAACTGTTGGTTTTAGGGCCTTAAAATGTGGTTTTCGGTGTCCCATAGGGAGTATTGTTTCTTGTATCGAGGGGCGTAAAATGAGCTTTGTCCAGTCTTTATGCGACAACTTCGATATTTTGTCCCGGTTGAGTATTTTACGTGACTTTTCAGTTATGTTGCCCGTTCCACGGGAACAACGATATATTTCCGGATGAAAGGCAGCCTATATGTTATCCCAGGGTATAAGCTGTCTCCATTTCAAATTTCATCCAAATCCGTCCAGCCGTTTTAGTGTCAAGAGGTAACAAACTAACACACACACTCACAGACACACAGATTTTCACAATTATAATATACTAGCTGAAGTATCCGTACTTCGCTACGCGTCATAAATAAATTAAAATGTGAAAGTGACAGTAAAAACAGGGGATAGGCGAGGTGCTGCACAGAGGGAGATTAAGGATGGAACATTTTGTCCAACTACACCGTTCGGCGTTGACCGTGTTTTATAGCACAAATTTAGGTTTTACTCGCTAACCGTTGGAGATACCTTTCGGATAGAAAATGTAATTTTAAACCACGTATATGCCATCAAAAGTTTGGTATTTCTTAGCGTTCACTTTTTATTTGAAATGGAAATATGAAAAATTGAAACCAAAGGGTATAGTGACGTCACTAAAATGGTCGCCATCTTAAAATAGTGCAAAGTATTGAAATCAAAAGTAGTCCATATGTTAACCAGGTAAATCAACTACTTCCATGTAAAATTCATGTAAGTCGAACCAGTGGTTCTTGCGGGATTGAGTAATACACAGACACACACCATCTCATTTTTAGCCTCGCTTCGGTCGCGTCATAGTCGTGTCATATTGTTATTCAATGACATGCAGGTTTAACCCCCTTAACACCCCTTTAGAACCAGAATATCCAAAAATCCCTCCTTAGTAGACTTTTTCGACACACAACAAACATATCCCCTTCTTCTAACTTTAATAGTTTTGATTGGTCGAAGAGAGTGAACATCCAAAAATCCTTCCTTAGTGGACGTTTTCCTTCCAGAATTTCACCCCTCCCCATTGGATTTATGAAAAAAAAAACGGTCGAACACCTACTTATTTTAATTATTTATTCATTTATTTATTTATTTTTAAGCTGATTGAAACTCTGAGAAAATCAAACTCCTCGCCTATGTCGTTTAAGAGATACACGCTCCGTTAGGACTCTTTCATCCCCCACTTTTCATCCCTTTCACCTCATAATATACACCACATCGAAAAACCATTAGACATATGTCAGCTTATTTTTAATGATTAGTATATATGCCAAGTATCACATCCCCAAATGAAACCACTCGTGAGATATTGTTATTCAATGAAATGCACGTTTACCCCCTTAACACCTCTTTAGAACCTGAATATCCAAAACTCTTTCCTTAGTGGACGTTTTCCTCATACAAAGAACTTATCCCCAAAATTTCATGTTTCTAACTTCAATAATTTTGGCTGGGCGATGATGAGTGAATGAGTCAGTCAGGATATTTTCTTTCATTTATTTTTGAGAATTTCACCCCTCCCCATGAGCCCCTTAAATTGGATTTATGAAAAGAAAACGGTCGAACACCTATTTACTTATTTAAAGTTGTTTCCCCCCTGAGTTTGATGAGTGAGTAAGTGATTCAATCAGTTAGGACACTTTCTTTCCTGTTTTTCCCCCCGAATTTAACTCCTCCCCATGGGCCCCTTAAATTGGATTTATGAAGAAATGGTCGAACACCTATTTACTTATTTTTAAGCTGCATTTTCCGCTGAATTTCAAACTTATCGCCTATGTTGAATAAGAGATACAGTACACGCTCCATTAAGAATCCTTCAACCCCCAATTTTCTCCCCTTTCACCTCATAATATACACCATATCGATAAACCCTTTGACATATGTCTGCTTATTTTGAATGCTTAGTTTATATGCCGAATATCACATCCCCAAATGAAACAACTCGTGAGATATTGTTATTCAATGAAATGCAAGTTTAACCCCCTTAACACCCCTTCAGAACATGAATATCCAAAAATCCATCCTTAGAGGACTTTTTCGACATACAACGAACATATCCCCAAAATTTCAAGTTTCTAACTGCAATAGGTTTGCTGGGGGATGATGAGTGAATATCCAAAAATCTTTCCTTAGTGGACTTCTTTCCCCAGAATTTCATCTCTCCCCATGAGGCCCTTAAATTGGATTTATGAAAAAACGATCGAACACCTATTTACTACTTTTTCAATCTGATTTTTCTCCCTGAGATTCTTACTTTTTGCCTCTGTCTTTTAAGAGATACTTGCTCCGTTAAGAATCCTTCAACACTCACTTTTCACACATACACCTCATAATATACACCACACCGAAAAACCCTCAGACATGTGTGTTCTTATTCTTAATGATGAGTTTATATGCCTTGTATCCCATCCCAAAGGAAACCAATCGGTAGATATTGTTATTCAATTAAATGCAAGTCTACCCCCTTAACACCCCTTTAGAACCTGAATATCCAAAATTCCTTCCTTAGTGGACGTTTTCGACATACAACGAACATAGCCCCTTAATGTCATGTTTCTAACTTCAATAATTTTGGCTGGGGGATGATGAGTGAGTGAGTAAGTCAGGACATTTTCTTTCAATTATTTTTCAGAATTTCACCCCTCTCATGAACACCTTAAATTGGATTTATGAAAAAAAAACGGTCGAACACCTATTTACTTATTTTTGAGCTGTTCTTTCCCCCTGAGTTTGATGAGTGAGTGAGTTAGGACACTTTCTTTCCTGTTTATTCCCCCAGAATTTCACCCCTCTCCAAGGGCCCCTTAAATTGGATTTATGAAAAAACGGTCGAACACCTATTTACTTATATTCTAAGCTGTCTTTTCCCGACGAATTTCAAACTTCTCGCCTATGTCGTTTAAGAGATACACGCTCTGTTAAGAATCCCTCAACCCCCAATTTTCACCCCTTTCACCTCATAATATACACCACATCGATAAACCTTTAGACATTTGTCTGATTATTTTAATGATTAGTTATATACCGAATATCACATCCCCAAAGAAACAACTCATGAGATATCGTTATTCAATGAAATGCACGTTTACCCCCTTAACACCTCTTTAAAACCCGAATAACAAAAATCATTCATTAGTTGACGTTTTCGACATACAGCGAACATATTCCCAAAATTTCATGTTTCTAACTTTAATAGCTTTCGCTGGGCGTGATGAGTGAGTGAGTCAGACAGGACATTTTCTTTCAATTATTTTTACCAGAATCTCACCCATCCCCATGGGCCCCTTAAATTGGATTGATGAAAAAACGCTTGAACACCTATTAACTTATTTTTAAGCTGTCTTTTTTCCCCTGAGTTTGATGAGTGAGTGAGTTAGTCAGTCAGTTAGGACACTTTCTCTCCTTTCCCTCCCCCAGAATTTCACCCCGCCCCATTGGCTCCTTAAATTAATTTATGAAAAAACGGTGGAACACAGATTTACTTATTTTTTAAGCTGTTTTTTTTCGCTGAGTTTCAAATTTCTCGCCTATGTCGTTTAGGAGATAGGCCTACACGCTTCGTTAGGAATCCTTCAACCCCCAATTTTCACCCCTTTCACCTCATAGTAATACACCACATCGAAAAACCCTTAGACACATGTCTGCTTATTTTTAATGATTAGTTTATATGCCGAGTATCACATCCACACATGAAACCACTCGTGAGATATTGTTATTCAATGAAATGCAGGTTTAACCCCCTTAAGACACCTTTAGAACCTGAATATTCAAAAATCCTCCCTTAGTGTATGGTTTTGACATACAACGAACATATCCCGAAAATGACATGTTTCCAACTTCAATATTTTTCGCTGGGCGATGATGGGTGAGTGAGTCAGGACATTTTCTTTCATTTTTTTCTTCAGAATTTCACCCCTCCCGATGAACCCCTTAAATTTGATTTATCAAAAAACTGTCGAACTCACATATACTTATTTTTAAGCAGTTTTTTCCCCCTGAGTTTGAAGAGCGAGTGAGTCAATCGGTTAGGACACTTTCTTTCCTGTTTTTTTAACCCAGAATTTCACCCCTCCCCATGGGCCCCTTAAATTGGATTTATGAAAAAACGGTCAAACACCTATTTACTTATTTTTTGCTGATTTTTTCCGCTGAGTTTCAAACTCCTCGCCTATGTCGTTTAAGAGATACAGGTTCCGTTAGGAATCTTTCAACCCCCACTTTTCTCCCCTTACACCTCATAATATACACCACATCGAAAAACACTCAGACCCGTGTCTTCTTATTTTTAATGATGAGTTTATATGCCGAGTATCACATCCCCCAATGAAACCAATCGGGAGATATTGCTATTCAATGAAATGCAGGTCTACCCCCTTAACACCCCTTTAGAACCTGAATACCCAAAAATCCTTTCTTAGTGGGCGTTTGCGGTCCTTGAGGAAGCTGCATACCAAATTTCATTCCAATCCGTTGGGTTGTTTCTGAGATTTCGTGTTGAATGTGTGAGTGAGTGTGTGAGTGGTATTTGACAAATATCTAGTAGATAGTGTCAAGTCTTTGTTATGCTATACTCGGTTGACAGTGCTTTGTGAGCAGTTGAGTAACTAACGGGATTTCAAGTAAAGATCCTTATTTTCTATACCAGTAGTGCAGAGCGCAAATGGCATCCAGTAGGCCGTGTCTCGACTTGAGCTATGTTGCCATGGAAACTATCTGCCTTGCCATTCCTTCATGAGTATATTTTATGATTTGATTAGCCTGTGCTTGAGTGCAAAAGTGCCGAAATCAGAATAATGAGAAAGTCTATCGAAAATTCATGTAGCCAGCGGTTCCTTCTGGGTCCTAAACTATGTGTATGCAAAATTTGGTTGAGATTGGTGAAACGGTGTAGATTTGTATACGGAACCAACCCACCCACCCACCCACATACATACATACATACATACATACATACATACATACATACAGACTTTCACTTTTATACATAAGATAAAGGGATTATGAACTTTTCAAATTAAGTGACCAGTGAGACATAGTTGTTGGACAGTCTACTCTAAGCTTGGAGACCAATTATACCTTTTGTGACTATGATAAGTGCATCCGTGGACAAAATGTGAACGATTTAATATCAAAGTTAGTCTCTTAGTTTGTTATGGACGTGGTGGCGCAGCAGTCAAGCTGTTGGCCTCTCACCAAGGTGGACCGGGTTCGATTCCCGGTCAATGCGGGTGAGATTTTCGAAGTGAAATGCCATGTCCTGTCGTTCGAACTCCTCGTAAAAAGGAGGCCACGTGGCTCATGATCACATGATTAACGGTCACTTAAAATGAAGAGCTTCCTGGCGTCATTTCTCAGTTTGTTAGAATAGTTTTATAGTGGCTTCGGTGGCCTAGTTGGTAGCATGCTGAACTGCTGTGCCCAAGATAGCGGGTTCAAACCCGGCCGAAGTCGTCGGATTTTTTAAGAGCGTTAAAAATCCTTCAGCATGCCTTCCTTTGGAGGGGAAGTAAAGGCGGCGGTCCCATGTCATAGATTTATGGCATGTAAAAGATCCTTCCACAGACTAAACATGTGTGCAGCTAAATTGTTAGTTTAGATTTCGTCGGAACGCTCTATCAAAGTTCCAACGTTCACCACTAGGTAGCATTGATATCTGGTAGTGAAAGTTGGAACTACTTGAAATTGAACGGAACTTGTAGCTCACCCTATAAGGGTGTCCGCTGAAAGCAGCTACAGACTCAGGAGAGCCGAACATGTCCTCGGACACTCTCGGCACTAAAAGCCATACGATAAATAAATAAATAAATAAATAAATAAATATTTTTTTGAGCGTGTCAATGACGGCATTGAGCAAAGCAGTAAGACAAGGACATTTCAGACACTGGGGTAATGCAGTGCAATAAAGCACTTTACTACACTACTATTTGTAGAAAGTGAGACACCAAGAACAAGAGATGTGACCACATTGCACTTTATACCACAGATTAGGGACATGACAATACATTACTGATTAGAAGGACAGCCCGGTACCTGCACGTTGGCGGTCGATCTTCAGTACGGCGTCGCGCCACCACGCGCTGCACTCAAAGCCGCTATACTCTGATTTACAAAAGATGCTCGGTGGGTAGTTTATTGGCTGAGGAATAACCCACCCACCAAGGGAAGATGATTAAGAGAAGGAAGTAGATTTTGGATTGGAGAAAAAGGATAGAAAAATAGGAGGAGAGTCCCACAAAAGTTATGAATTTGACTTTCAATACATTTAGAAGCGGTTGCCACCGCAAATCCGTGCTCGGATACCTACAGTGGGTACGAGCTTGGTCGAAGCTGACGGGAACCGCAGCTAAGACTTGGGCAGTTTGCCAGAGAAAGGCTTTAGTGTATTTCCTTCCAAGCACGAATAAAAGTACTATAGGGAAGGGTGATGGTCTGGCCAGACAGATAGTAAAAGCTTTATTGAGTATGAACGAGGGCATAAACCTAGGAAGAGCTAGGAAAGCCAGGATCCTGCCTAACTGTAGTATCAGAGAAATGATGAATCCAAATACAAATATTTAATTTATTTAACAATTTAAAGCAGTTAATATTTTTGACAATTAAATATTTTGCAATCTTGTTAACAATTTGGGGTCGCAGACCTCCAACAACATTCAGAAATTGCTCCAGGCAAATAACAATTCTTAAGGTTTTAAACCTGGTACTAAAATCTTGGTAAGATTTTTAAAAAGGCAATGAAATGATTAAAGTTTAAACATTAAATTGAGTACAAGGAGTGTACTATAGGAAATTTCTGAACGAATATTCTAGAGAGAATAACAACTTCGAAAATAACAATAAGGAAAACATAAAGAATAAAATAGAAGTTCCTACAACTTCTTATATTTATACAGAATTATTATATGAGAATTATACAAAAGAGGGCAGGTCACTTACTGTGAAACCCGAAGAAGGTGAAAAGGAAAGTTCTAGACTTCCCAAGTTTGAGCAGGAATTACTAGCCAAATGGGACAGTTTCCATTTCGTGAAACCTGAACATGACTCGCTCAAGAGTTTAAAGAAATGTTTTCCCTGATTATAGGAAAGGAACAATGTGATTTGAAACTTGTATCACGCAAGCAATTATGCAGAATTTAATTAATGTTAAACTAGCAAAGTTGGAAGGGCACTTCGTGAGTGACGCCTTATAGAAAGTTACAATTTTATTAATAATGGTTGTTAGTAGAAGGTTGAGGAAAGATCATTGGGATATAGGATCAATGTTCATGGCCGTATTTAATATAACCGGACGATCGCGACGCGGTAGAAACGTGGAGCAAGCACTGATTATCACTATAGTCTGTAAAGATTGATGCAAAGTTCACTGTAGAAACTCGAAAGTTTATGAGAAAGAAAGTTATTGCAATTATGGAAAGAACTGGTTGCACTAGGTAGGCGAGAGTCTATTGCTGGAGAAAATGGTGGATTACAGTTAAATGCGCCATAGAACATCCCAGTAGTTCCAGCGGTGGAAGAAAGTTAGCTATTGCAAAAATTTGTAAGGAAGATTCCTCATTTTAAATATTATTGTCACAAGTGAGTGAAAAATACTTGACGGCAAGACTCGCAGATAGAGTACAAGATCTCGAAGGTTCCAGAACGACCTTAGTAGTAAAATGGGGTTAAGAAAGTCCAACGGAGGAACTAGCTTGATGAATTATAGACAGCGGGTATTAGATAATATCCCGCGTAGTGAGAGGATTTCTCATTTAAATAGCTTAAGAAAAGCTCTTTTTTAGTAAGGTTGGCTTATACAAGCGAAAGCTCAACATGGCAAATCCCACGAAGAATGTTTTTTGCCCCAAAATAAATACTTTCACACTGTCTATAAAAGTATCATTAAAAGCACGTGGAAGTTAAAACCATGAAGATGAGGTTAAAACTTTTAAAATGGTACTTATCTTGATTTCATGTGGAAGGCGAAGTTCTGTATGACGATAATTACTTTGCCAACATGGCGTAGAAGAGAGTATGCCTCTTGGTTTGAGGAGGCTAGCTCGAGTGGAGCTTTGACTGATCGAGTCAACTGCCGACTGAGAAGTGAGAGCTGCTCAACGGAGCACGGAGGGACCGAGGAAGGGGAAAAGAGTGGGGGGTAGGAGACAAAAGGAGAACATATAAGTATTGCCAATATTGTAACAAAAAAAATGATCTCTTGCTGAGCTGGTCTTCAACGAGTTGATAACAGTTGATACTAGCGCAGCATGGTGAGTAAAGAGGTAGACGTAGTCCTCTTGCTCATGGAGATAATAGCTGGCGATGGTAACAGGATCTGGTAGCCAAATGGATATGGAATTCCTCTTGCGCGAGGAAGAGTTGAAGAGCTTCAGAGATTCGTTGTTATATGACGCTAGGTGGGTCACAGAATATATATCTGGAACAGACTCATACAAAATATAAGCGACCTGAACCCCTAAGAGAGAACATAAGATCACTGTTGGTGTCTGACAAAGAGGAAGGAAAGAACATGCAAAAACATTGAAAATTATAATCTCAGGTACCGTGTATTCCAAGAATGCACCATACTGGGAGGGGCAGACACCAACAGCGAACAAGAAAAACAAGTACAGTAATAAGCAATTGCGGAGAAGTAGTCTTGTGATCTGACCATTAGTGGTCAAGACTCTGAATACCCTGACTCTCCTATCTCTTCCAGGGTAACACTCGGTCACTCTTCCAAAAGGCCAGACTAGGGGGGGTGAAACATCCCTAACTAAGACCAAGTCTCCCACTTGAATGTCGGGACTGGAAAGAAACCACTTCTGCCTCCCTTGCAAGGAAGTTAAATATTCCAAGTTCCACCTCTTCCAAAAGGAATTGCGGAGGGCTTCAAGTTTACGCCAAACAATAGGTAAATTAAAATCCCTGTAAGAATTGGGAAGGGGAGGTGGGGCAGAGAGAGAAGTGCGTGTAAGGAAGCGACCAGGTGTAAGTGGAAGGAGGTCATCAGGGTCATTGGAAAGCGGAGTTAAAAGGCGAGAATTATCAACACTTTCAATCACAAAATAGCTGGAAGCTGAGAGAAATAAAGCACTAGTAAAGATTACGATACGATGCGAGAGAAGAATTGACAAGTTTAAACAAAGCATATAGAGACAAGTACATCTATTCAGGACAAGAATATACCAAATAAACAAAGAAACTATGCGAGTAGAAAGCAAGAACGCCATAGGTAACAACCTAGTAGCCATAAACAATGACCTTAAGTCACAATAAGCATCAAAGGGGTCACTCAGAAAAATACTTAAGTCAGCGAGAAACGTGACATAACAAGTACGAATGCAAAAACACATCGAATGTAACGACGAGAAAAAGTAAGTTTGTTCATCAATGAACAATAAGATTTCAAAATATGTAAGCAAAGTGAAATACATGAGCGCGTGAGAAATACGCAACGAAGTTTTGAAACAAGGAACGGAGCAGTTATAGAATACGAGCATGAGTAAGTGAAAGACGCAGTCAAGCGCGGCCTTGACACACATAGTAAAGGGAGATAAGGCATATAAATAGCTGAAAGAGTCCTTAACTGGAACAAGTTTATTTTGGGAAGTAGGTGAACGGCTTCTGTACTTGCAGGAGCGGCTCACTAGACAATGGTTGGCAATCAGCCAAAGTTGAGATAAGAGAAACTTGCTTTGAACTGTGTCAAGCGTACAGGAAATAAACAGTGACTTGACCTTCCTCAGGCTTGTATACAAACAAGTCTGACAAACAAGCAGTTCGATATAAACAAACACAAGTTGAATCAGCCGTTTCTTAAAGCGGAGCGAGTAACACAACGAATAGTCGTCCGTAGCTTGGACGGGAACAAACAATTTAAAGCCATATGAAACAGAGTAGGAAATCAATTTCGCATAATTGAGAGGATCACGAAATCGGACAATTTTCAACAGAAAGAAGCTTAATTCTTCCGAACAGAGAAGAAAAGCTGGGACATTGAGAAGAAGGTTATGCATAAGAATAGTTATTCTTGATGTTATAGAATTCAGATTTTCAAGCGGTTTCAAAAGCGGCTTCCAATTGTGAGGAAGGAGGGAGGAGCCGACCGTGGCCATCCTTCTAAATAGCGAAAGAAGTGAAACATGGCTTACAGCAAAGTGATGGTGACTGATAGCCATGGTTTTACACAAGGGGAAGATAGTTTTCGAGAAAGAGTTTAAGCAATTAACTGCTATAAAAAATGACATGAGAAGGTAAACGAAATAACACAAAGCAAGGCGAACTTGAATTGCCATTTTGTGCGGGAAGAAAGAAAAACCATTTAAACAACTTACAGAGGTAATGTAGTTGTTCACGATAAGACATCGTTTCGGCAAGTGTTTTTCAAAAATATTGAGATCTGAAACATGAGCGTTCTCTTTTTCAGAAAGGGGATTTATGTCAGCTGTGACGAAATGACATTGCGCTTTGGTTTGAACACTGGGATGCTGAATTTCACCAGTAATAACCCAACCAAAATCGGTGTCTCTGGCGACCACGGTTGAAGATAACTTGCGTGTTTGTTTGCGAAGGCACTTCCAAAAAACATTGGCACTGAAAAGTACATCAATGGGACCTTGAGCATTAAACTGAGGATCAGCTAACCTTAAGTGCGAGGGAATGTTTAAACCGGAAGTGTTAATAGAGTGACTTGGAGTGTCCTTGCCAATACTGGTAAGAATGAGACAGTTTAAATTAAGATTGGTGTTTCTTTGGCAAACGTCTCTGATTTTCAATTTTGAAGACTGCAAAACTTGAGTTTTCAAATTGTCAATGCCGGTCACATTGATAGAAGTGGGCGATGACGAAAGACCTAGTTTTTTAATCAACGATTGCGAAACAAAGTTATGAGTTGAAGCGGAATCGAGAAGACCACGGGTTCTAAACCAATTTCCAAATTTATCTTGGATTTCGAATTGTACAGTGGTCAAAAGGGTTTGCGCACTATGAAAAGTTTCGGCGTTGGAAATGCAGGAAGAAGCATTAGTTTGTTCGGAGCTGCTCTGCATGGAGCTTGAAGAGGCGGGTGCTGATGACCTCGATTTGTCATGAACGTGCAATAAAGAATGATGCGGTTTTTTGCAATGAAAACAGAGATTAGATGACGAGCAGTTTGAAGAAGAATGCTTAGGTGAAAAGCAATTGAAACAATGTTTGCTATTCAAGACAAACTTCCTTCGATCTTCGACAGACAATTCTTTAAAGGATTTGCACGAATACAATGTGTGAAGCTTTTTACAGAGCGTGCATTTTAACGATTTGTTGAGCGGCCTGATATCTTCTCTTACATGATTGAAAGAAGAACGGGTTTGCTTGTTCTCGACAGATGGGGGCTGATGTCCCTTTGAAGAAGCAAGTTTTTTTTCAAAAATTTGACACTGAGGATTCGTTTCAACCTTTTCGCACTGAAATGCGAGTGCTGTAAGGACTTGGCATCGGCTGTTAAGAAACGAGATTAAGTGTTCGAAGGAAAATTCTTCCTTGCGAGCGAGTTCAATTTCCCAAGCCTTTAAAGTTGAAAAATCGAATCTTGATGTAGCCAGATGAATGAGTATGGTGTCCCATGTTTGGACAGGCTGCTTGAGTTGGTATAATGCTCTGACATTCAACTGTATAGAATCTAAGAGGTCTCTTAAAGAGGTGACGTCATTAGGTTTGACGGCTGGCAAGTTGAAAAGACAACGTATGTGGCGAGCTACACTCAAACGTAAATTGCCATATCTCTCTTTAAGGAGATTAAAGGCGATGTGGTAGTTGTCTGCGCTTAAAGGCAGTGACTCCACTAAGGCTAAGGCCTCACATTCCAAAAAAGTACGGAGGAAGTAAAATTTATGTATGTCTGGGATCTCGATATTTTCATGAATTAGGGAGCAGTAAAGTTCGTAAAAAGAATACCATTCACCTTCCTTGCCTGAGAAGTGCGGTAGGCTTATCTTAGGAAGTAACGGTTTCGGTTTGTTCTTGTGAACTGAAGCGGGTGCGAACTGAGCCGGATTGATGACCTTAGTGTCCGGTTCTGAGATATTGCGAATCAATTGGTGGGCCTTTGCAATCCCTTCAAAGTACAAGGGTACGACCTCGTCCCGATCCGATTGAAGTTCTGGGCAAGCGGATTCAATCTCGGTTTGAATTTGATCATAATAATCATAAGACCGTTCGTACAACTTAAGGCGATGTGTCAAGATGTCTAAATCACACTCGGCGGGATTTAACTTGCTGATGAAATTTCTGAATCTAGTGAGTTGCCCTTTATAGGAAGAACGTCTGGAAATGAGAGTTTCATCTTTTTCAGTAGGGGCCATGACAAAAAGAATAAATTGAAATACAACTCACGAAACTGTAGAACCTTGGAGATGCTGTCAAGTTTGCAGCAGCAAATGGGTAGAAAGAACAGGACACCCCAAGGGAGACAGGAGCGGCCTCTTTCCCGTTCACAGGCTTTGCATGATGTAGTTATAGCTGAAAAATCCAAAGCAGATATTAATAATTTGCCAAGTATTGTCAAACAGAAAAATGACAAATGGACTCTCCCGGGTTTCTGGTACCAAATTTTTGGGTAGTTTATTGGCTGAGGAATAACCCACCCACCAAGGGAAGATGATTAAGAGAAGGAAGTAGATTTTGGATTGGAGAAAAAGGATAGAAAAATAGGAGGAGAGTCCCACAAAAGTTATGAATTTGACTTTCAATACATTTAGAAGCGGTTGCCACCGCAAATCCGTGCTCGGATACCTAAAGTGGGTACGAGCTTGGTCGAAGCTGACGGGAACCGCAGCTAAGACTTGGGCAGTTTGCCAGAGAAAGGCTTTAGTGTATTTCCTTCCAAGCACGAATAAAAGTACTATAGGGAAGGGTGATGGTCTGGCCAGACAGATAGTAAAAGCTTTATTGAGTATGAACGAGGGCATAAACCTAGGAAGAGCTAGGAAAGCCAGGATCCTGCCTAACTGTAGTATCAGAGAAATGATGAATCCAAAAACAAATATTTAATTTATTTAACAATTTAAAGAAGTTAATATTTTTGACAATTAAATATTTTGCAATCTTGTTAACAATTTGGGGTCGCAGACCTCCAACAACATTCAGAAATTGCTCCAGGCAAATAACAATTCTTAAGGTTTTAAACCTGGTACTAAAATCTTTATAAGATTTAAACAAATGAACAATGAAATAATTAAAGCTTGAACGTGAATTGGAGTACAAAGAGTGCACCTTAAGAAATTCTGGAGAGAATGTTCTAGAGAAAGTGACAACTTTGAAAATAACAATAATAACAACATGAAAAATAAGATAGAAGTTCCTACAACTTCTTATATTTATACAGAATTATTATATGAGAATTATACAAAAGAGGGCAGGTCACTTACTGTGAAACCTGAAGAAGGTGAAAAGGAAAGTTCTAGACTTCCCAAGTTTGAGCAGGAATTACTAGCCAAATGGGACAGTTTCCATTTCGTGAAACCTGAACATGACTCGCTCAAGAGTTTAAAGAAATGTTTTCCCTGATTATAGGAAAGGAACAATGTGATTTGAAACTTGTATCACACAAGCAATTATGCAGAATTTAATTAATGTTAAACTAGCAAAGTTGGAAGGGCACTTCGTGAGTGACGCCTTATAGAAAGTTACAATTTTATTAATAATGGTTGTTAGTAGAAGGTTGAGGAAAGATCATTGGGATATAGGATCAATGTTCATGGCCGTATTTAATATAACCGGACGATCGTGACGCGGTAGAAACGTGGAGCAAGCACTGATTATCACTATAGTCTGTAAAGATTGATGCAAAGTTCACTGTAGAAACTCGAAAGTTTATGAGAAAGAAAGTTATTGCAATTATGGAAAGAACTGGTTGCACTAGGTAGGCGAGAGTCTATTGCTGGAGAAAATGGTGGATTACAGTTAAATGCGCCATAGAACATCCCAGTAGTTCCAGCGGTGGAAGAAAGTTAGCTATTGCAAAAATTTGTAAGGAAGATTCCTCATTTTAAATATTATTGTCACAAGTGAGTGAAAAATACTTGACGGCAAGACTCGCAGATAGAGTACAAGATCTCGAAGGTTCCAGAACGACCTTAGTAGTAAAATGGGGTTAAGAAAGTCCAACGGAGGAACTAGCTTGATGAATTATAGACAGCGGGTATTAGATAATATCCCGCGTAGTGAGAGGATTTCTCATTTAAATAGCTTAAGAAAAGCTCTTTTTTAGTAAGGTTGGCTTATACAAGCGAAAGCTCAACATGGCAAATCCCACGAAGAATGTTTTTTGCCCCAAAATAAATACTTTCACACTGTCTATAAAAGTATCATTAAAAGCACGTGGAAGTTAAAACCATGAAGATGAGGTTAAAACTTTTAAAATGGTACTTATCTTGATTTCATGTGGAAGGCGAAGTTCTGTATGACGATAATTACTTTGCTAACATGGCGTAGAAGAGAGTATGCCTCTTGGTTTGAGGAGGCTAGCTCGAGTGGAGCTTTGACTGATCGAGTCAACTGCCGACTGAGAAGTGAGAGCTGCTCAACGGAGCACGGAGGGACCGAGGAAGGGGAAAAGAGTGGGGGGTAGGAGACAAAAGGAGAACATATAAGTATTGCCAATATTGTAACAAAAAAAATGATCTCTTGCTGAGCTGGTCTTCAAAGAGTTGATAACAGTTGATACTAGCGCAGCATGGTGAGTAAAGAGGTAGACGTAGTCCTCTTGCTCATGGAGATAATAGCTGGCGATGGTAACAGGATCTGGTAGCCAAATGGATATGGAATTCCTCTTGCGCGAGGAAGAGTTGAAGAGCTTCAGAGATTCGTTGTTATATGACGCTAGGTGGGTCACAGAATATATATCTGGAACAGACTCATACAAAATATAAGCGACCTGAACCCCTAAGAGAGAACAGAAGATCACTGTTGGTGTCTGACAAAGAGGAAGGAAAGAACATGCAAAAACATTGAAAATTATAATCTCAGGTACCGTGTATTCCAAGAATGCACCGCTCGGTGAAAACTGTCATCCGCTTGAAGGGTGAGGCGAGGAGTGGAGACGAGAGGGGTAACGGTCTCCATGGCAACAGTGAGCAATGTTGCAACGTATGCCGACACAGCAATAAGCACATGGTTTGACTCAGTGTGTCTTCACTCATCACGGTCATTAGAGCGCCAGGCAGGGGGCTAACTTACCCAGTATTTGTGTCTTCCTGCAAGCCTTTTGGAATGTTATGACTTATGAGTCATGATCTGCCTCAGTGGCAACGCAGCATTTCACCACGTGCTAGCTTTGACAGCTGTCAGCGAGCTTTATTGGTAATTCAGAGTATAGACGTTGTGGCATGGAATCATACAGTGCTTGAATACGTTGCTGGGGAATACCGTCCCACGCGGTTTGTAGGCGCGTCCACAAAGCATCAACAGTGGTGGCAGGTGGACCTGAACGAACAAGTTGCCGACCGACCATATCCCAGACATGTTCGATGGCCAACATGTTAGGGAAACGGGCAGGCCAGGGAAGCAGAGGTATCCGTCGTTCTGCGAAGAAGGCTTGCACATTCCTCGCCACATGCGGGCGGGCATTGTCCTGCTGAAATATGGCCTGTGGAACGGCCTGCAAGAGGGGCAGTGCCCAGGGCTGTAAAACTTCCCTGATGTAGGGGTCACTGTTCAGATTGTCCGCAAGATGTACGAGGCGCGATCGCCTGTTATAGACAATTGCACCCCAAACCATTACACCTGGTGTTTGTCCGCTATGCCGTCCAACAATACAGTCTGCCTGATTGCGTTCTTCGCGGCGGCGTCGAACGCGTATGCGGCCATCACTATAGGGCAGGTGAAGCGGGACTCGTCCGAAAACACTACATTTCGCCACTCAGTCTGCCAGTGTCGGATGCGTCGGTGGTTCCCAGTCAATGGAAGCCGACGCAGTGGCATGCCTGCTACCAGTCCAGCCCTCAAATGACGGCGCCGCAACGTCGACGCAAACATGTCCATCCCCGTTGCAGTGTTCCAACGTCGAGCCAACACCGAGGACGACGCTGTTCTGTCCGATACGGAGAAGATGGCGGTCGTCTCGCGCTGTGGTCACATTGCGTCGTCCTGTACCCTGTCGTCGCTGTGTAAGGCTCTCCTCTCTCCACAGGACTCACATACTCCTTACTGTTGATGCAGCGTGCCCTCTACGAGCCACAATGTCCCGGAACGACAGACCCGCCTCCCGGAGCCCAAGCATTCTGTCCCGTTCAATCGCACTCACATGCTGAGAGTCCACGCTGTGATGTCGGCGAGGCATCGTTGCACTTGCTTACACGTTTCCACTTGGTATGACGGCCCCACGCCGACAGAGCTGTGCGGAACACTGACCTGTCCGGTCCCACGACAGAGGGCACTGGTGGGTCAATGTGCATGCCATCTCTCTGCGATTTCAATCACTTAGTATGATACCGCTGGCCCACACGACCCTGGGAGTGTCTCCGACCATTTCTTCTGGGTGTTTCATTTTCTACAAACAGTACTGTATTTACCTTATCGGGAATTGACAGTTGGCTACATGGCAGATGGCAAGATAATTATCTTTCGTTTGTGATATTTATGTGTGGATTTAGCGAACATTTTGTTCTGCTATATTTTTGGAAACATTTCGCGTCAGAATCTGTGTGTTTACTCAGTGTTAGCAATTTCCATGTGCTTGATGTAAGACTACGACCACAGAACACCAATTATAATAATCGGTACAGTATATAACTTTTATTGCAGCTAAATAGCCAAACAGTGTAAGAGAGAAGATCAGTAAGGTATACTACATAGCCTAACTACATTTTAGTTCGTTTGATTAGCCTACTCGCTTATTGATTTTGATCTTTTAACACATATTTCCAGATGAGAGAGTTCGCAACTCCTTCCACGCAGTTGACACTTACACGTGTCGTGTTTAGTTGGTGAAATGATGTGGTTTTACAGATGAGGTGATTGAAACTATTCACCACCGTCCTCGTAAAATATGTCTCATTTCAACCTATTCTGTGCCCATACTGCCCAAGATCGCGGGTTCAAACCCAACCGAAGTGTTCGGATTTTTAAGAGCGTTAAAATCCCTCAGTATGCCTTCCTTTGGAGGGGAAGTAAAGCCAGCGAGCCCATGTCATAGATTTATGGCATGTAAAAGAACATTCCTGTAACTACAATTGTGTGAAGCTAAATTTCTAGGTTCATTTGATTATCACTCTATTAAGTTCCAACGTTTGTCGTCAGGTGCCGGTTGCGGTGTCATCTAGTAGCCTAGTTCACAGCTAGATGTTGTTGACGGTATCATTTGATAGCAAAAGTAGGAACTACTTGAAATTCACCGTCTGCAGTCCTTACCTGAATTACAGATAACACACGCTAATACAGCCATCACAATTAACACCAGTTATCAGACAGATTCTACACACACCCAAGTTACACGGGGCTACATGACCGCGTTGTCGCAGCCCCTAAACTGAGGAACCAATCAACCAACCTTTTCTGTCATAGGCATTATAATTATTACCAGCCTGGTTTCTTATCACGGAGGAAACCTTTCTGTGTATCATTGTTGTTGTTGTTGATGTTGTTGTTTCGTGAGTGGGTTAGGACATCACTGTCATCCACCATGTGTACTTGGATACGGGTAGAAAATGTGTGTGTGTATTGTCTGTGGTAGTGTGTGTATTGTGATGCTAGAATCGGGAAGGAGGTGACCATGGTCTTTTATTAGGAACACTCCCAGCATTTACCTGGAGGAGAGAGGAGAAATCGAACCAACTTCTTCTCAGTTCAGTGAGGCTGAGTGAATTTAGTTTCAAACCTCAAATCAGAATTATATTTCTCGGCAGAGGTGGGAATCAAACCTGGACCTTTTGGACAGATATGATTGACTATAGACATTAATTTCTGTTTTAACTGTTACAGATTAATTGGTTATTTATTTTTTCGCCCGGGAACAGTTAACTGGACTGTGTATTTTGCGGAACGAAATTATCACGGGCGAAATGAAGAAAAGCCGAGTTTCACTTCCACGGAAACTCCAAGCACAACCACTCTTCTCTGAAGTCCTAACTCAACACGAATCGACAGTTTGCTGCTGGCAGTATCTGGGGTAATAGGCTCGCTTATAGCTAGGGTGTAACTGGGGTGATAGGCTCGCCCCTAGCTAGCTCGTAAACTATCGCCTCAGTAATTGAATGGAGATTGTTGGAAGAAATTAAAACGTAAAAACACTTATAGTGAGCGATGTATTGAAGATAGAGATATGCTCTCGGGAACATTTTTGTAGAACTTTTCACACTGAACAATTCTTACACTCATAGTATATATTGACCGAGTAGCCGCCGGTATAAGTGGCTCCCCTCTTTCGCAAATTGCAGATAGGGTCAGGGCACTCTTTTGTCCTTGGAGTGAGAAATCGCTCCTTAAGGTGGACGAACCAGCAGGATTTGGTCAACAGCATAAGAATGGAGAAGGCAACGGGAAACCACTCCATTAAAGACCTTTATGTGTATCCCAAGAAAACCTATGATGAGTCCAGAGACAAATGTTAGTGAAGTTGGCAACTGCGGGATCACACCTCAAAGGAATGATGTCGGGCCCGGCAGGAGAGGAAATGGGGCCTCTCAGGTCGTTATCCGGAGAAATCCCTATTTTAAAATTGGAACATGGAATGTTCGAACTATGTTACAAGCTGGGAAACTAGAGAACTTGAAAAGAGAAATAGACCGACATAAATTAGATATTTTAGGATTAGCTGAAACACGTTGGAGAGAAGAAGGAGAGTTCACAAGCGGAGACTACAAAGTCTTGCACTCCGGAAGTGAGAATGGTCAAGGCGGTGTAGGTTTGGTACTAAATGCTAACTCTTCAAGAGCCCTACTGGATGTTGAAGCTATTGGAAACAGAATTATCATAGCACGTTTTCTGGCAACACCCGTAAATTTAGTTGTGGTGCAGGTATATATGCCTACGTCCAGCAGTGATGATGATGAGGTTGAAGAAATGTATGAGAAGCTGGAAGAATTACTGCGTAAGACAAAGGCTAGCGAGAACATTATTATAATGGGAGACTGGAATGCAGTGATTGGTGAGGGAAAAGAAGGATTTGCAGTAGGAGGGTATGGTCTTGGTAGAAGAAATTCACGTGGTCAACGTCTTCTCGAATTCTGTGAACAAGAGAGGTTCGTTATAAGTAACACTTGGTTTACCTCACCAAAGAGGCGGAGATATACTTGGAAAAGGCCAGGTGATGATCAACGTTACCAGATTGACTATATTCTTGTCAAGGAAAGATACAAAAATCAAGTGAAGAAATCCATGGCATATCCGGGCGCTGACATCTGTTCTGATCATTCTCTACTAGTAATGAGTACGGAACTAAAATTTAAACGCAGGATTCAGGGAAAACCAACAAAGAAGTGGAATCTTGAAGCGAGCGGACTAAAAAGCAATATCAGGAAGCCACTGATGACAACATATCATCATATGCAAACAACTCACAAACTGTTGATCATTTATGGTCAATAGCCAAATTCTCCATCGAAAAGGCTGCTGAAGACTATGTGGGATTTGTGGAAAGAGTGAATCGCAAACCATGGATCACACAGGACATTCTCTTAAAGATGGATGAAAGAAGAACATTTAAAAACGACTCTTCAGAAGTAGGCAGAAATAACTACCGAATGCTAAAGAACCAGATTGATCGACTCTGTCGGGAGAAGAAAATGGAGTGGTGGCAGTCAAAATGCGAAGAGATCGAATTTCTGCAAAAACAAGGAAGAACAGATTTAGCCTACCAAAAGATCAGGGAAACTACTAAGAAACAAAAAGGATTCCGCACTAGACAGTTCCGTGATACACATGGGAATCCTATATCAGACCTGAATTACAAGAAGGAACACTGGAGGATGTATGTTGAAGATCTATACGCAGAACCAATTCCATACCTTTTGCCAACACGTGGCGAGGAAGACAGGCCAATTGCAGAAGATAGAATTATTAGATCAGAGTTCGATGAAGCTCTAAAATCAATATCCATGGGTAAAACACCAGGTATTGACAATGTTCCTGCCGAACTAATCAAGAATAGTGGGGATAGTACACTTGAATGGATATTCAAATTGGTAGCAAGAATTTTCGAAGAAGGTAAATGGCCTCAGGAGTTTTACACCAGCATCATCATTCCAATTCCAAAGAAGACTGTACCAGTTGAATGTAGTGACTATCGGACCATTAGTCTCATCCCTCATGCATCAAAGATACTTCTGCAGATTTTAAGGAAAAGGATGGAAATATACATCGAACAGTATCTAGACAACTCTCAATTTGGCTTTCGAAAGAATATGTCTACACGTGATGCTATCGGGTCCTTGCGATGTCTTGGAGAAAAGATGTTAAGTGTAAACAGAAACCTTTACGTGTGCTTTGTGGACTTTGAAAAAGCATTTGATAAAGTCAGCTGGCACAAGCTGTTTCCTCTTCTGAATCAAATAGGTTGTCCCCATCGATTAATCAGATTAATATTTGATCTGTATATAAATCAAACTGCTGTTGTTCGGCTTGGAAATTACGTATCAGAACCCGCTAAGATCCTCAAAGGTGTGCGACAAGGCTGTTTGTTGTCCCCTGGACTGTTCAATGCCTTCGCTGAAGATATAACTAAGTGGGCTTTTAAAGGTTCTAATATGGGAGTGAAAGTTGGTGGAAGACTTATCCAGAATATTAAATTTGCTGATGATCTGGCATTACTTGCAGTAAATCCGCATACATTAACAAACATGTTGCAATGTTTAAATGATACAGCTACAGAATATGGAATGAAAATCAATTTTAAGAAGACCAAGATTCTGGTGATAAGTAAGTATCAACACGAACTAAATATTACCATAAATAAAGAACCAGTACAACAGGTCAATCGTTTTAAATGCCTTGGCCAGATCTTCACAGAAGACCTACGATGTGAAGTTGAAATCAGGAGCCGTATAGCCATGGCCAAGCAGGCATTCCGTGAAAAGCATTCTCTAATTTGTCAACGCTCGATGTCCCTCAGCCTTAGAAAACAACTGGTTAAGACCTACATATGGCCAGTTGCAATGTACTGCAGTGAGACCTGGTCAATGAATAGAGGTGACATTAAACGACTAGAAGCGTTTGAGATGTGGTGTTGGCGCCGAATGGAAAAGATCAGCTGGGTAGAGAAAATGACCAACATAACGGTGCTGGATCGAATAAAGGAAAAACGGCAAATGATCCGCCAGATATATAGGAGATCCAACTGGCTTGGCCACAGGTTACGACATGGTGGCCTGATGATCGACATTCTAGAAGGCAAAATACCCGGAAAACGCCCTCGCGGGAGGCCACGGAACACTTTCATGAGATCTTTCCTACATAGCTCTGGCCTACGAAATTATGAAATGGTCAAAAGGACAGCACAAGACCGAACAACGTGGAGAAGACTCATTGTAGGGGCAGATCAGTCGCTTGACTGAAAAACATGATGATGATAGTATATATAGGCTATATAACGGTTTGCCCAGCATAATCTTTAAAAGCGCTTGGACGTCAGTTTTTTTTTTTTTTACTTTTTCACTGAAATCGTTACTGCTTGGCTTCCTTTGATCATAAATAAATTATTTTTCACAGAAACCTTCCTCGAGATATCCTTTACAGAATGGTGAAAACCGCATCAAAATCCATCCAGTGGTTCTCGAAATTACCCGTGACATCCAAGAAACGGGGACTTTGTTTTATACTAAGTAGAGATGTGTCCTTTCTTCCCGCCGGGGGCGTGGTGGCTCAGCGGTCTAGCTGAATGCCTCTCACCAAGGCGGTCCGGGTTCGATTCCCGGTCAATGCATGTGAGATTTTCGATGTGAAATGCCATGTCCTGTGGTTCGGATTCCACGTAAAAAGGAGGTCCCGTGGCTCATGATCTCGAGATTAACGGTCACGTTAAACTACAAGCTTCCTTCCTTCCTTTTTCTTCCCGTTGTGCAGTCAACATTTCACGTTAAAATGGAGTGAATATTTTTCAAGTTTTCGATTGAATTCTTCTATATATCGCATTTATCGCTGAGACAACAGTGTTTTCGGTCATGGGCGCCCGCAGGGAGGGGCAAGGTGGGGCCGTGCCCCGCCCCCCTGGAATTCCGAGAATGTTGATATTCGATTGGTCATCGTGACCAGTTTATTTCATAAATTGAAGTTTCTGATAAATAAATATAGCCTAGATAATCCCATAAGGGCAAAGGCCTCCTGCGAACAGGGACGTGCTCTGGTTTAAACTCGTTAGGCGAGCAAGTCCTAAGGAGTTGTGTACAAGTTTTTACTCCACTTGCTACACTTCACTATAGTTCACTTCACTAACACTACATTTCACTTCGCTTTACGTGCGTTGTTTGGCTTGTTACAGGTTGCAGAAGTGTATCTTTCATGTCATAGGTGTGCTGTCTACCAGGATCTTTCATTGTTGAAGCTCTCCTTCTCTTCCCTTCTTATAGTTCCATACGTCTCCATTCTTGTCTCTCCCTTGCTATCCTCGTCCAGTGTTTGCCTGTCTTCCTTACGATTGAGTCCTCCCAGCGGGTCCTCTGTCTATCCACGTTCCTTCTTCCTGTCCTGGGGTCCCATACCGTTAGTTTGTGCGTCCATCGATCGTCTTTCATTCTGGCCACGTGGCCTCCCCACTTCCATTTTAGCCTGTCAGCTGTTGTCACGGCATCTTTCATGGCAGTTCTTCTTCTTATCTCCTCGTTTCGTAATCTGTCCCTCAAGGAAACTTGAAGGATCTTCCGTTCCATTTTGCGTTGACATACCCGGATTGTTTGCCTTTGCTTCTCTGTTAACGCCCAGGTTTGACAGCCGTATAGCAGTACCGGCATTACACACTTTTCTAGCACTTCTGACTTTAGACTTATTTTCTGGGATTTGTCCATCAATATAAATTTTAAGGACCAGAACTTCTTCCATGCTTGTCCAACTCGTCTCTTGATTTCCTTCTCCTGGGAGCAGTCAAATGACAGGTTTTGTCCAAGGTAGACGTATTCCTGGGTGTATGCTAGTGGTTTGCCATTGATGAGGATTTGTACTTCCAGTGAGTTGGTCATCAGTTTTGTTTTTAGGGGGTTCATAGATAAACCTACTTCTTTACTGACAGTGTCCAGGTCCGCTAGCATTTGTTCCAAGTCTGTTGCCGATTTTGCTAGCAGTGCAATATCGTCTGCGAACCGTAAGTGTGTCAGCCTTTCCCCGTTTATTTCGATGCCGTATTTGTTGTCCCATTCCAACTTCCTAAATTGGTTCTCCAGTAGGCATGTGAACAACTTTGGTGAGAGGGGGTCGCCTTGTTTCACGCCTCTCTCTAAGTTGATGTTCGCACCCTCCCTCTCCGTTCTTACCCTCGCTTGGCAGCCTTCGTAGAGCTTTTCCAGTAGTCTGACATATCTCTTTTGTATGCCTTGGCTTCTCAATGCCTCTAGCACACAACTATGTTCCACAGAATCGAAGGCTTTGTTATAATCTACGAATGCAATGTATAGTTCGAGTTTAAATTCCTGCGTTTTTTCCAAGAGCTTGCAGGTGGTCAATTGTGCTAAAGCCTGTCCTGAAACCGGCTTGTTCCACTGCTTGGTTTTCATCTAGTAGTTTAGACATCCTTCTAGTCATGATTTTCGTGAAAAGTTTGTAGAGACTGGCCATTAAACTGATTGGTCTGTAGTTATTAATGTCATCTTTAGCGCCTTTCTTGTGAAGCAGAACAATAACACTCTGTTTCCATTCTGTTGGAATTTCTTCTGTTTCAAGTATCATGTTGAATAGCCTTGTTATCACTTCTATGAGATCCTCACCACCCATTTTCAGATATTCGTTGTAGATGGCATTCTCTCCGGGGCATTTCTCGTTTTTCGCCTCTTGTATTGCTGCTCTGACTTCACTGGTCATGATGGGAGGAATTTCTTCGTCGTGTAGTTCCTCCAGCCCCTTATCACTTTGGTCTGAGTCTCTTCTCTGGTGTGTACTGGAGTACAGCTCTCTGTAGAAGTCTGTGGCCTGTTTCGTTATTTCCTCCCTTGTTGCTTGTCTTTTACCTCTTTTGTCTTTCACTCCAAGCATCCATTGTTTGTCTGGTGCTAGTTCTTTTCTCATCTTTCGTATTGATTTTGATTCTTCTGCGTACTTTCTGATGATTTCTGTGTTGTGGTCTTTAATGTCCTTTCTAATTTCCCTTTTTGTGCGCTTATTAAGCTGCCCGTACTCTAACTTTTTCTGGTTGTTATCTACAGCTTGTGCTTTCAATATTTCCCTTTCCTCGATTAGGCGTTTGGTACTGTCTTTTAGCTTATCGCGCCGTCCCTTCTTACTTCTTGGTATTGCTGAGTTGTTAGATGCAGATGTTATACATTTTATGAGTTCTGTGTAGAGGTGCTGTGTGCTTAGGTGGTTTTGTTGCTTCAGGTGATTTAGATTTTGCTGGATTTCTTGGGCGTATTCGGTCTGGTTGATCTGTCCAGGGCTAGTTATCCTGGTCTTGAAGTATGGCCGTCTATTCTTCTTTATTGTTAGCTTTAAGCGTACCATTCTATGGTCGGTGTCGAATTTTAGCCCGTTAATCACTTGAATATCCTTTACTTCCTTTAAGTTGTCGGTAAGTATAAAGTCAATTTCGTTTTTTTGTCCTGCCGTTCGGGCCTCTCCATGTCCATCTACTCTCTGGCATTTTCTTGAAGAAGGTGTTCACAATTTTCATGTTGTGTCCTTGGGCGAACTGGATCAATCTGTCTCCTCTCCCATTTCTAATTCCGTATCCGAATGGTCCCATAGGTGCTTCGTCTGTATGTTCCTTGATTCCCACTTTACTGTTAAAGTCCCCCATTACAAACGTTCTTTGTGTTTTGAAGTTGTCCAGTGTGTCTTCTAGTTGCTCGTAAAACTTTTCAATCTCCTCCTCTGTGATGTTCTCTGTGGGGGCATAGATTTGTATAATTACGATGGTATTCCCTTCTAGATCTAAGGACAGTAGCGCAATTCTCTCTGAGATTCCTCGAATTTCCCGAATGTTGCTTTTTAGGTGTTTCTTGATCATGAAGCCCACTCCTTTTTGCCCTTTGGTTTCACCGATGTAGCTGAAGATGTCTCCATTCGGTTTTTCTCGGATTCCTTCGCCGAGTTGCCTTACTTCACTAAGTCCTAGTATGTCGTACTTTATAAGAGAGCATTTTCCAGTTCAAGTTCCTTGTCTTCAGTTCTCAGAGACCTTACGGTGAGTGTGGCAAGTATTAGTTCTTTCTTTGTTACCGCCGGTTGCTTGATCACAGTGCGGCGGTCAGCTCCCCGTTTTTTAGATCCTCCCAATTAATCTATTGACCGTTTAGGAGGATCTTCTGGTAGCCCACTTTCACCTCACTGTTACCTTTGCTCCTCTCCTCCCTGGCTATCTGTCTTAATTTCGCTTGTACTGCTCTTTCGTTCTTGGTGAGGTCGTCGTCAACATAGAGGTCTTGCCCCTTTAGCTTGTGTTTGTTTCTCATTATTTTCAGCTTGTCTGTAAAGTGTTTAAATGTGACTCTCACTAACCCTTTGCCGTGGCTATCTCTCCCAATCTGCAATACGCTTTCTACCTTGACTTCAGTTTCTATTTTGTCCAGTATAGATTTGACTTTGCTTCCTAGCTCACTGTTTGTTAGGTTCTCATGTAATAGCTATTTACTTTTAATGACAATGTTGTTCTTTCTTTTCCTCTTCAATCTTTGCTCCTCTTGTAGCTCTAGGGCATGTATTTTCTCGGATAGTGTGTCTAGTTTTTCTTGCGTTCTGTTGTCCACATTTTCTATTTTCCGTTCAAGGGCGTCGTTTATTTTACGTGAATCTTCTTCTGTTGTCCTTAGTTCTTGTTTGATGCTGTTTATTTAATCGACTGACAAATGTTACAATAGAAAACTTCTTTAATGTTGCTGACGTACAGTAATATGTATTTATATTTAACAAGTAGTTCCGTGAAGAACTATACAGCCTATTTTCATATGTCCTACTCGTGTTTATTGCCTCTATCAACATACAAAATTTCAGTTTGAAGGTTGTGATAGATTCGTAGATATTGAGAACCGTCTAAATATTTCAGATGGTTCGCAGGTTGGATTTTTATTTATGTGCTATTACATGAAGATTATTGTGTACGTGTGGTATTCAAACTTAAATCGCATGATTAGAACACAAGAAGTAAAAACGAGATTTTAAAATTTCGCACAGCTGCCATCTTGTGGTTATGAAAACAATTGAAATAAATTAGATGCCAGTGGATTAACATTTGTATAAGTATTTAACTTGCAATGTTTCACTGCACTCGGATGGTTAAATCGCGAGAAACGTTCATTTAAATATGTATAATTCGTGTCACCGCCATGTTGGATTTCTGCTCATCAGGTTACTGAAAGTCCTAGCCTCTATGAACATTAAAATATTCAGTTTGATTGCTGTAAAAGATTCGTAGATATTGAGAACCGTCTAAATATTTCGGATGCTCGCCATTTTGGATTGTTATATGTATAGGCCATAGAGTTATGTACCATTAAAGGAAAATTTAACGTAGGTTCATTATTCAAACATTCAATTCGATCGCATGATTACGACACAAGAAATAAAAACTTAATTTTAAAATTTCGCACAGCCGCCATCTTAAGGTTTTGTAAACAAATGAACTGAATTAGATGCCAGTGCATTACAATATGCATAATCATTTACTGTACCACATTTCACTGCGCTCAGAGAGTTAAATTACGAGAAAAATCTATTAAAAGATTTCAACTTCGCTTAGTCGCCATGTTCGTTTTTTACTTTATAGGTTTATGAAAGTTACATAGATACACTTGTAGCAGTGCCCTTTATCACCCTACAAAATTTCAGGGTGATATCTGTAAACGTTTAGGAGATATAGAGTGCCGGTGAAATATTTCCCACAGCCACCATTTTGAGGTTATGTAAACAATTGAACTAAATTAGATCCCAGTGCATTACAATGTTTATAAACATTTGCTGTACCAAGTTTCATTACGTTTGGATGGTTAATTCGCGAGAAAAGTCTATTTAAATGTCTCAAATTTACTTGACCGCCATGTTTGTTTTGTAGTTACCAGGTTTTTGAAAGTCTCATAGGTGAACTTCTAGTAGTACCCTTTATCACCGTACACAATTTCAGGGTGATATCGGTAATAGTTTCGGAGATACTGAATGCTGGTGAAATATTTCGCACAGCCGCCATGTTGGATTGGTGAATCGTAAAAAAATTGAAGGGCACGGTCGGGGTCGCCCGGAATTTTGCTATGAACCTACCGAGTTTCATTGAAATCGCTCCAGCCGTTTAGATTTTATTAGGGGGACACACACCCGGACAAAAGGTGATCTCATAAGCCTATTTTTTTTTCATAAAATATATTGTACCCAACTGTCATCATATGGACCATGTGTTCGTATCCCAACTAACTCACGGTCTTTCGAGGTATGGGACGTTCCTGCCCACCATACGACCACATGCTCAGGATTTGAGTCTACCAGGTAACTACTCTACAGGAAATACACAACATTTTCCTAAAATGAACTATTTACTGGTCTAAAATCATGGCTATACAACAAATACAAATAAAGGACAAATTATATTTAATTCCCACAAATAAAAATAGGGTTATTCTGTGAGCTTTCTTCTTAAAATAATGCTACACTGCACTCAAATCTAATTCTAGCATCCTGTCAATGATACTTTCAGACTTCAATGGGTTTCCATAGTGTTCATCATGTGACACAATTCTAGTTAATGGGAGTATCATAACACAAAAATCACATATCACATTAAAATGATATTAATAAAACATTACTCCGTTTCTTATGGCATTTACCTTGATTAGCATGAATTCATTATTTTCTGCAATCATTAACAAATATTTGTTGTGTCGTGTGAATCATCTTCCTTCTTTCCATCAATATGAACGCTTTAAGAAAAGTGGTACTTATCCCTTCCAAAATAAACATGGATAGAATATTTTATAGTTTCACCATATAACGATTTTCTGGGTCTTGTCGGGCTTATCATCGTTACAAATGTGTCATGTTCTGGGAAAACACATACCCGTCTGCATAAATTAGCGTGAACTGGCAAAATGCATTCTAAAGAAGATGCCTACATTATTTTGGTTCAGCTTTCCTCCTCAGAGAATAACTGAGCCAAATATTATCTGATTTCTATGATCCAACAACGTATGTGAGTTGCAACACACCGTTCAATTCAATTGGCATCATCATAATACTCATATCTTAATTGCATATTGAAATACCGAGATTCCTCAGTGTCCTATTGTGACTCTAATTTACAAGGGACCGGTCGACCGACCTTCCTCCCCCTCAGCAGGCAATAAAATTCGTTCCAGTTGGCTAGTCAAGATGGCTGCCGCAGAAGTGGTCTATAACCCCATCTCTCTCTCTCTGGTGTCAAGGTCAAGTTTGTTTACAATCGCAGTACTAGAGTTACGCTAAGTGTGGCTCCTAAATAATTGAGTCATTTAATTATTTAACACCTATCTTTATAGTGTTTTGGGCTCAACTGGCTCCTTAATTAACATTCATGGCTGGGGATGGAACTCTAGTGATAGCCTTGCCGTTCTATGGTGACTATTAGTGGCTTTTGGACGCGCATCATAGTGAAAATCCACGATTTTCACCAGCAGTTGTCAATAAAATATAAGGAAATCTGCGTTCCTAAACGACGAATATGATCCTTACCTCTCAGGGTAGGTCATTGATACACATGCTCACTGCGTCTCGACGGACGTCAATAGTGGCCATAATTCATGCAAGCGTTGGATACAGACAGGCTCTGTCCAATTCGCTGCGAATAATACAGTATGCTCAAGGGCGATACTACTCGTAGATTCAGCCAACTTCTCACCTAACGCGCAAGCTATACTAGTTGGTCCCCGCAATATTTATTTACGTAAATCACTGGATTCTACGTTAATTCTGCACGCTATATGCGGCTCAAACAATACTTCACATAGATGACTCAATTATTAAGGCACCAGCGTTCTCTCTGTCATACCACTTAAGCCAAAGCTTTACATAGCTCCTAACAAAATGTAATAAATTTACTGGCTTACTTTACTTTAATGGTCCTCAAACATAATCCTAAGGATTGACCATATCAAATATTCATTCAAATTTCACTGACACTGAAAAAGCTCTCGTATTTCGCTACATTCCACGTTACATTTTTACTGTTTACCAAAATACAGTATCTTTATATTATACATGACACTATTTGAACATTATTTAGGCCAAAAATGCCTATTACTTTACTGTTGCCGACCCCAGATTATTATTATTATTACTCATTTAACGTTACCGTTACATCCATCACTATTTTCGACCTAAATGGCCCTAAACAAATCACCTTCCAAGCCATATTTTATTCAAGACGAGTGGTGAAAACTCTTTCAGTAAGTGACTATTACATCTTATTCTCCAAGTGATAAATCGTTACATGGTGAACTATTTAGTTATAATGACATTATAAAATGGGTACTCACTTTTTCCTTTTTGCTGGATAGTGCCAGCGCTTCAGCTTTAGCGCTACCATGACGCTTGATTTAAGCCATCATGTTATCCTTTACACAACACTTAGATTCACACATTTTCCACCTGATAAACATACTTTTATCAGTGGCCTCTTTCACTGCTACACACTGCATATTAATCACTATACACATGAACACTTTTAAATCACTATTACACAATTTATGTACACTTATCCACTACTTCACATGTTGATCCTTAAATCGGACTTCTCCTACGCCTGATCTCAGAGATGCGATGCAATTATGACAACCGCTGGTCTACGTGAAAACCTAACAGCGTTTTACGGACGTTCGATCCTCGTTCCCTGCAATCTTGTTCAGCTCACTATCCAGATTAGGTGGCAATGATTTCCAAGCTCCCATCATTGTAGTGATTCTGATGATAATGTCATATACAATTCTGACAATACCTCCCGGTATAAGAACTGTTCAAAAACATTATAAGTTCCTTTTTCGCTGTGGCGAATTTATATTTGCGTCAGATAATAGATAAATATCTGTATTAATTTACTTTCGACGCACTTCATGATTACTCATGAAGCTTATAACTTGCTTCTATTGTTCTTCAACGGCGGAGCGTTGATACTTTAACATTTGGCGTGCTTACTGGCAGCGTCTTAGTTACGTGTATACTGTAGAATAACTTGAGATGAACTGGCTTGGTGTGAGCTGCTCTCCCTTATAAAGGTTTCTCGTACAAAATAGTCCACTGGACACATGAGAGCGACTCCTTTCTTGAAATAATACCTCTTCAGCCGAAATGACATCTACATCTTGTTTATTTAGGTGTGGAGGTTTCAAAAACATTCGCGTGCCGGCGATCGCTTCGGCCAATTAATTACAATTAATTGCCTTAGATCAGCGCGTCAGGACGCTACTGTGGTGGTTCCCCGTTGGCTGGTCACAAAATCACTGCTCTTGAGCGTAAGCTAGGTTGTAATTCGTTCATTTGGAGATAAAAGCTTTAATTTAGGTGAAAAACCACTCCTAAATTACCTCTCCGTGAATATATTCACCTGGGTGTATATTTCAATGCATTTCAATACTCCACTTGGCTGTAATTAATTAATTTCCGTGGGCCATCATCCCTACTCTAAGTTTCACCGTTGTCAAGCGGTGAATACCCGGGTCATTAATTTTGAGCTGTCTCTCCGCTCCAGACGTAAATATTGCGCTCGGCGCCTAAGTTCTCCGCCCACTTGCTAAGGGTAATTTGTAAAACTTCAAACTGGCCTCCTCTCATTCTCGTATGCTCTGAAAATGTATATTTCCTTGCATTTGGCTACAATTCTTCATCTTAAATTGCTATGATGTTCACCTATAGATCGTGAAATCACGCTACACTATTATATGTCAGTATACCTCTCATTGCTCTTTGGGTTCCCTGTAATTGCTCCCCCTCAGAGATCAATGGTTCGACTCTAGGCATAACCATGTGCCTGGTCCTCTCTGATGAGACCCGAGTTCGATGCCAGACTGCCGTGACTGATTGGGCACATCTTTCCCCTGCTAAGCTCGGAAAATTCATTTCAGAAGTGAATTTTTCGGGCCCTTCAGATGGCATCGACTCCATGCAGTATTTACTTTAAGCGGGCAGTGCTCTCGGCAATGGGATCTCTCGTTCCCCATTCCACTCTGTCTGCTTTCTCGTAGACTCCCGTTCTGCCTTCTCAATTGTTCATTCATCCCCTCTAGCTCCGTAGCGGCTTCCCTCAACTGGTCATAAAGTTCCTGCAGTTGACAGCTGCATTCCCCCTTCGGATCCCTTGGGTCTGCGAGCTGGTCGCTTCGCTCCGTTCCTCCTTGGGACTGCACGCTTTTCTCAAGATTCTTTCCGTGCATACGTAATGATTCCCCGTCCACTTGGGTGTGCAATGCTTGCTCCTCTCTCGTATCATAGTCTTCTGGTGGACTATATAACTTCAAATTAGCTGCATTTACAACAACTTCTCTACCTGTTGCTTCGTCTTTGATCCGATATGCATTAATTTGCAGATCCCTTATAATCAGGTAGGGTCCGTGATAGGCATGCTGAAATTTTTTATATTTCCTGCTCTCTGGATCTGAACTGGCGGGTTTCTTCAATAAGACGTATTCCCCCACGAGTAACGGTCTGTGATAGCGTTTCCTCCTGTTTCTCCGCTGCCGTCTATCTGCTTGTTTCTTGAGATACTCGAACGTTCTCTGGATCCTCAACTCACGTCCAGGTTGTGCATCGATGGGTGTCCGAATGACATTATTCCATGGCCTCTCTGGTCTTCTATCGAGATGTAGGCTCACTGGCACCTCTCCTGTCGCTTCGTGCACGGTATTGTTGATACAATATTCAATAATCTCAAGTACGTCAATGCATTTCCAGTTCTCAGTAGAGCAATATATCTTCATGTACTTTTGCAGTTCCCTCATAACTCTCTCAGCGGAATTCGACTTCGGGTGTCGAACTGTGGACAAAATCTGTCTTATGCCCAGATTTTCCAACTCCCTGCGAAATTCTACGCTGGTAAAACAGCTCCCATGATCAGATAAGATGTTCTCTGGCTGTCCTAATATAGGAATGATTCTTTCCTTCAGCCTCTTAAGTACCTGTTTTGTACTGGTTTTCTGAATTGGACACAGGACTACCATTTTGGAAAACACGTCTAGTGCAACTAGGATGTGTCTATTTCCTCTTCTAGCTCTAGGAAGCGGCCCAAAGTTGTCCAGTGCCAGAAGCTGACATGGCTTCTCTGGTAAGAGTGGTATAGGTTTCTGCCTCATTAAGTACGAGTTAGGCTTTACTCGTTGGCACATATCACATGTCCTGATAGTATTCCTGACCGTCTCTCTAAGTTTTGGCCAAACAAATGCCTCTTTAAGCAGGGCAACAGACTTATCTACACCGGGGTGACAAAAAGCTCGGTGTGCTAACCATACTAGCCTTCTCTGCAATGCTGGTGGTACGACTATCCTGGGTTTGGTGTGGTCTGAGTCGCTCCATTTATGTAACATCTGGTTAAACCATAGATATTCCGTTGATAGTGCTTCAGCTTCCACATACATCGGGGTTCCTCTATCCAGCTTTCCCTCGAAGTAATTAATCATCAACCGTATCCAGGGATCTTCACGTTGAAAAACGGTGATGTTCCTCAGATCATCTAAGGTCTTCTGATCTCTATCTTCTATCTCGATAGCTAGAGCTTCTTCTTCATCAGCTGTAGGGTATCTGCTCAGCAAGTCAGGTATGATATTGTCCTTCCCCGGGCAATACTCTATTTCCACTTGAAATTGCTGTATGTACAGGGACCACCTTGTCAGTCTTTGACTCGACAAGTCAGTTTTCAGCAGGAACGTTAGGGCTTTATGGTCTGTTCTCAATATAATTCTAAAACCATAAACTAGCTTTCGCCAATACTGTAGGGCATACAGTATCGCGAGTAATTCGATCTCAGTGACCGTATAATTCTTTTCATTAGGCTTCAACCTTCTACTGATAAATGCAATATAAGTTTTCTCCTCTGGTCTGTCCACGTTTTCCTGATATAACATAGCTCCAATACCTATGAATGATGCGTCAGTCTGGATAATAAATTTCTGAGTGTAGTCAGGATATCCCAATTTTACATAATCTAACAGCATCTGTTTAGATTTCACGAAGGCTTCCTCGCATTGCTCCGTCCAGCGCCATCTGCCTCCCTTCTTAAGTAAGTCTTGGAGTGGTGCTACGGTCTCGGTATACTTTGGACAATGGTTTGAAAAGAATCCAATAACGCCTAGATATTGCCTGACGTTCTTTACTTTCGTTGGTCTCGGGAAATGTTTAATGACTTCCAATTTCCCCGGATTAGGCCTGACTCCTTGTGCATCTATCACGTGGCCTAGAAATTTAACTTCTCTCTGAGCAAAGTTCGACTTCTTTATATTGACCTTAAAGTTAGCCTGACTTAGGTCATATAACAACTTGCGTAGATCTCTGACATGTTCTTCGACTGTTTCAGAGGTCAGTAGTATATCATCTACGTAGCATATGGTTGTAGCTTTTACTTCTTCGGACAGGTTCCGATCTTCCTCGATATGCTGGCCTCCAATTTTGGTTTTCGCGTCCTTCGCGTTGCCAGTCGGATTTTTCTGTTTCGGTGCTTGTAGATTTGCTTTTTGTCTGCACCTTAGTTGGCTCAATCGGTGTAGTCATCATGTTAACTTGTTCCACATTTCGACTTTGTCTTGTGTGCTGCACTGTGGTTAGATCGAGTTGTCTCAGCACTTCCTCCATATCGATTGCAGTTTTGGCGTTTGCTGAGATTAGCAGACGTTGTACTTCATACGGTAGCTGCTTGGCTATCGCTATGCACAAATCTGACTCTCTAAGTCCTTCATCAAGCTCGCGAAAACGGCACAATTGATTCACAAAGAATTCTCCGTACTTAGTCGGATTACTAGTACTGTAACGCCTGGAATACAAGTCCAATCTGAGGTTCTGTTGTACGCTCGCGTTCCAGTATCTGCTTAAAAATGCTTGGCGAAATTCGTCAACGGTGTCGAACGTGTACCGAAAACTCCTAAACCATAGGGCACACTCCCCTTCGGTTAGTTTTTCAATCGCTCTCAACCTGCGCTCTGGCGGTACTTTCGCGTCATTCAAGTACTCGGAAACTTCTTTAAGCCAGTACTTGGGTGTCATGTTAGAATTACTCCCAGAGTATTTCTTTTGTTTCTCATCACTAGCCCTTATAACTGTGACTATTTGATTTTGTACAGCATTTTCATGCGGTGTTGACATGGCAATTGGCATACCAGGTGTGGTATACGGACTGTCACTTGGCATGGCTGCATTCTTTGGAGTGGGCTGTATTTCTATCTCTGCCCATTTATTTCTCCTATTCTCGTCTATACTTCCTTCGCTAGACCTAGGATTCCGCAACATAGATTCCTCCTGCGCGATCATTCTAGTCTCGATTTGGCTGTGCCTATTTTCTGCCCTTTCCAAACGAGCTAATACCTCTCGTTCTATTTTCTCTAGGCGATCTCGGTTTCTTTCTGCCATAGAAAATACCTTTTCCTTATCATCCTTAAGGTTTTCCTTCAGGTTGATAATTTCCCCTGCTAGACTTTCTCTTACTTCGGCAAGAGTCTTATCGCTGGCTTCAGTCTTTAAGCCTTCTCGAAGTTCTAATTCTTCTCGTAAGCCTGTAACTTCCTTTCGAATGTGACCTTGTATATGAGAGATTTCAGTCCTTATTTTCGCGATTTCTCCGTGGTCCTCATCCTGTCTTTTATGGATAACTGCTAAGTCGCTCTGAGTTTGTTCTAACTCTTTCTGCACTTTCCCGACTTGCCTCTTCATATTTGACATTATCTCCTTATTCTCTTTATCAGAAGTTTTTATTTCCTGGATTTCCTTGCATTGGTCAAGGATATTCTGATCCTGTTTTCTTAAGGCTTCGTCTACCGCCTTGGCGTAACCTGCCATTCGCGTATTCCATTTTACGTCACTATCCTCGAGCCTTTGATCCACGGTCTGAGTGAACGTATTAAATTGCTCTAGTTGACGTTTAGTATTAGCTTCATTCTGACTCTGAATGTCTTTAAGCTCCATGGACATACTGCTTAAACTATCGTTAATCTCACGCTGTGGCTCTCTGCACGCTTGCAGATTATTCTCTAATTTTAACTCTATAGACTCAAAGCGTTTATCGTTATCATCTTGCATTTCTGAGACCACGCTAACAATATTCTTAGTTACCTCACGCTGGACAGACTCTTTAACGTCATCCATTTTCTTATTAACCTCTATTAGGTTTGACTCTAATTGCGTGTTTATTGTAACTTGATTAGCCTCTAATTGAGTATTGACTGTAGCCAACATCTGGCTTACCTCAGTTTGATTAGCCTCTAATCTAGTGTTTATTTCGGTTTGATTGGCATCCAATCTAGTATTTATTTCGGTTTGATTGGCATCCAATCTACCCGCTATTTCATCTTTAAATTCTCTAGTTTCTTCCTTTCTCTTAGCATTAGAATTATCAAAATGTTCCCTTAACTCAGCAATACACCTGAGTACGTCTTCAGTTCCAGCCATCCTGTACTTCTTAATTTGAGATTCAGGTAGGCCGCAGCTGAATATGCTGGCGCGTTCTATTAGAAAGAAAAGGATTCCGATCCCGCGACCACAACAACAACATATTACAAAATGTCAAAACTAACTATGGAATGGGTATAGACCCTCGTACCCGTCTGACAACAGTGTCTGACGTCTGAATATCATCTAGAAAGACTCACAATCGCTCAAACAAAGTTTGAGGAAAAATACTATTTTTATGGTTTTCCCCATGAAAACCATGCTATTATTATGGGGTTTTCTGAATCCCATAAGCCATCCACGTACTGGGCGCCATGATAATGAAGAAGGTATCATTATGGGAGGTGGTCTTCGTTATGACATCGCAGTAACCATCCAAGGTCTCGGTTGTACTGTCGAATGCCCCACTTGGTTCTCGCCATGATAATGATTTAGGGTGGTATGCTTATGTGGTAGTTAACTTATGAGCATGTTTTATGGAGGATTATCAACATTTATTTTACGTGATGGCTTATTAACGAATGGGACGCGGCCTTTCCTATTATATCCTAATTTCTATGCTGTATTTGCTTCTACCATTAATATCTTGGCCGACTTTTAGCAGTACCTGTGACTCAATCCTAGTACAGAGACATCTCCTCCATGTACCCAACTGTCATCATGTGGACCATGTGTTCGTATCCCAACTAACTCACGGTCTTTCGAGGTATGGGACATTCCTGCCCACCATACGACCACATGCTCAGGATTTGAGTCTACCAGGTAACTACTCTACAGGAAATACACAACATTTTCCTAAAATGAACTATTTACTGGTCTAAAATCATGACTGTACAACAAATACAAATAAAGGACAAATTATATTTAATTCCCACAAATAAAAATAGGGTTATTCTGTGAGCTTTCTTCTTAAAATAGTGCTACACTGCACTCAAATCTAATTCTAGCATCCTGTCAATGATACTTTCAGACTTCAATGGGTTTCCATAGTGTTCATCATGTGACACAATTCTAGTTAATGGGAGTATCATAACACAAAAATCACATATCACATAAAAATGATATTAATAAAACATTACTCCGTTTCTTATGGCATTTACCTTGATTAGCATGAATTCATTATTTTCTGCAATCATTAACAAATATTTGTTGTGTCGTGTGAATCATCTTCCTTCTTTCCATCAATATGAACGCTTTAAGAAAAGTGGTACTTATCCCTTCCAAAATAAACATGGATAGAATATTTTATAGTTTCACCATATAACGATTTTCTGGGTCTTGTCGGGCTTATCATCGTTACAAATGTGTCATGTTCTGGGAAAACACATACCCGTCTGCATAAATTAGCGTGAACTGGCAAAATGCATTCTAAAGAAGATGCCTACATTATTTTGGTTCAGCTTTCCTCAATATTGCATAATTGCACTCATTCCAGGTTCCGTATTGACCATGTTAACATGAAGTATAACATAAATTTCTCGCCAAAACAATACTTTTTACTTACTTAAAAATTATATAGGTACATGTTTCGAAAACACACAATGTTTTCTTCCTCAGCCCACTTATTGGTGTTAAACATCATAAAACATCGATAACCTCACTAAATAACAAAAACACAGTTCACATTTCTTCTCTTGTTCTCACTTTGTTAGGCCTGTGTCATTCGACACATTGTGTCACTCACGGAATAAACACTTTTAGTTGAAGTAATGAATATTGACACATTGACACATTTACTCATTGCTAGTTTCAACGTGGGTTGCTGAAATGCACACAATTGTCGTATAACCTTGCCAAAAGTGGAGAAAACAACTAACCAGCACCCAGGAAGGTAATTGGGTGTGGCGTCATGAAAATAAATTGAGTCAGGAATGTATGTTGGAATTAAAATATTGCGGTGGGGATGATTTGAACATAACTGACAGCAATATTAAATTTACTTTAGATTCAGAAGTCGATAATAAAATCAATTATCTGGATATAACTGTGATTAAAAAGACAATCGTCTGCATTATAAAGTTTACAGACAACCATCGCAAACGAGTACAGTTATACGGCAGGATTCTAACCATCCGGGCGGACACAAGAATGCAACGTTCATAAGCCTCATTAATAGAGCGTTAAGAATCCCTTCCTCTGAACATGACCGGAAGCAAGAAATTGACATTAATTATCAAATAGCTAAACTCAATGGTTACAACCACAATTATGTCAGCAGATTAATTTACAAGTTGAAAAACAGACCCTTAACAAAATTAGTTAGAGAGGACACAACAAAGAAAGCACTTGCCACCTTCACCTACGTAAATCGAAGCATTTACACAGTAACCAACATCCTAAAGAAACACAATATGAACGTCGCCTTTAAAACCAATAATTCTAATTTCAACAAATTTTTCAACTCCAATAAAGTCAACAGTAGTGATAAACATTTAAAATCGGGAGTTTATGAGCTCAGATGTAATTTTTGCAATTCAAATTACGCGGGACAGACGGGTAGGAGCATACGTACTCGTTATGCTGAGCATGTTTCGGCCACAAAACACAGGAAGTTTTCAGCCATAGCGGTACACATGGAAGAAACAGGACATAAGTTCACGGACATAAATAATGACGTCAAAATTTTGCATTACGCATCGAAGGGCAGTTATATGAATATTTTGGAAAATATTCATATCATTACTTATCAGAGGTCAAAGGAATGCAATAATCTAAACGAGGTTAATTTTGAAACGAATGAATTGTTAGATTTATTAGCAGATTATTTAAATAATAATAAAAAACGCAAGCCACCTCCTCAACCCCCACCGCAATAGTTTAATTCCAACATACATTCCTGACTCGATTTATTTTCATGACGCCACACCCAATTACCTTCCTGGGTGCTGGTTAGTTGTTTTCTCCGCTTTTGGCAAGGTTATACGACAATTGTGTGCATTTCAGCAACCCACGTTGAAACTAGCAATGAGTAAATGTGTCAATGTGTCAATATTCATTACTTCAACTAAAAGTGTTTATTCCGTGAGTGACATTAATGTGTCGAATGACACAGGCCTAACAAAGTAAGAACAAGAGAAGAAATGTGAACTGTGTTTTTGTTATTTAGTGAGGTTATCGATGTTTTATGATGTTTAACACCAATAAGTGGGCTGAGGAAGAAAACATTGTGTGTTTTCGAAACATGTACCTATATAATTTTTACGTAAGTAAAAAGTATTGATTTGGCGAGAAATTTATGTTATACTTCATGTCAGCTTTCCTCCTCAGAGAATAACTGAGCCAAATATTATCTGATTTCTATGATCCAACAACGTATGTGAGTTGCAACACACCGTTCAATTCAATTGGCATCATCATAATACTCATATCTTAATTGCATATTGAAATACCGAGATTCCTCAGTGTCCTATTGCGACTCTAATTTACAAGGGACCGGTCGACCGACCTTCCTCCCCCTCAGCGGGCAATAAAATTCGTTCCAGTTGGCTAGTCAAGATGGCTGCCGCAGAAGTGGTCTATAACCCCACCTCTCTCTCTCTGGTGTCAAGGTCAAGTTTGTTTACAATCGCAGTACTGGAGTTACGCTAAGTGTGGCTCCTAAATAATTGAGTCATTTAAATATTTAACACCTATCTTTATAGTGTTTTGGGCTCAACCGGCTCCTTAATTAACATTCATGGCTGGGGATGGAACTCTAGTGATAGCCTTGCCGTTCTATGGTGACTATTAGTGGCTTTTGGACGCACATCATAGTGAAAATCCACGATTTCCACCAGCAGTTGTCAATAAAATATAAGGAAATCTGCGTTCCTAAACGACGAATATGATCCTTACCTCTCAGGGTAGGTCATTGATACACATGCTCACTGCGTCTCGACGGACGTCAATAGTGGCCATAATTCATGCAAGCGTTGGATACAGACAGGCTCTGTCCAATTCGCTGCGAATAATACAGTATGCTCAAGGGCGATACTACTCGTAGATTCAGCCAACTTCTCACCTAACGCGCAAGCTATACTAGTTGGTCCCCGCAATATTTATTTACGTAAATCACTGGATTCTACGTTAATTCTGCACGCTATATGCGGCTCAAACAATACTTCACATAGATGACTCAATTATTAAGGCACCAGCGTTCTCTCTGTCATACCACTTAAGCCAAAGCTTTACATAGCTCCTAACAAAATGTAATAAATTTACTGGCTTACTTTACTTTAATGGTCCTCAAACATAATCCTAAGGATTGACCATATCAAATATTCATTCAAATTTCACTGACACTGAAAAAGCTCTCGTATTTCGCTACATTCCACGTTACATTTTTACTGTTTACCAAAATACAGTATCTTTATATTATACATGACACTATTTGAACATTATTTAGGCCAAAAATGCCTATTACTTTACTGTTGCCGACCCCAAGTTATTATTATTATTACTCATTTAACGTTACCGTTACATCCATCACTATTTTCGACCTAAATGGCCCTAAACAAATCACCTTCCAAGCCATATTTTATTCAAGACGAGTGGTGAAAACTCGTTCAGTAAGTGACTATTACATCTTATTCTCCAAGTGATAAATCGTTACATGGTGAACTATTTAGTTATAATGACATTATAAAATGGGTACTCACTTTTTCCTTTTTGCTGGATAGTGCCAGCGCTTCAGCTTTAGCGCTACCATGACGCTTGATTTAAGCCATCATGTTATCCTTTACACAACACTTAGATTCACACATTTTCCACCTGATAAACATACTTTTATAGTGGCCTCTTTCACTGCTACACACTGCATATTAATCACTATACACATGAACACTTTTAAATCACTATTACACAATTTATGTACACTTATCCACTACTTCACATGTTGATCCTTAAATCGGACTTCTCCTTCGCCTGATCTCAGAGATGCGATGCAATTATGACAACCGCTGGTCTACGTGAAAACCTAACAGCGTTTTACGGACGTTCGATCCTCGTTCCCTGCAATCTTGTTCAGCTCACTATCCAGATTAGGTGGCAATGATTTCCAAGCTCCCATCATTGTAGTGATTCTGATGATAATGTCATATACAATTCTGACAATACCTCCCGGTATAAGAACTGTTCAAAAACATTATAAGTTCCTTTTTCGCTGTGGCGAATTTATATTTGCGTCAGATAATAGATAAATATATGTATTAATTTACTTTCGACGCACTTCATGATTACTCATGAAGCTTATAACTTGCTTCTATTGTTCTTCAACGGCGGAGCGTTGATACTTTAACATTTGGCGTGCTTACTGGCAGCGTCTTAGTTACGTGTATACTGTAGAATAACTTGAGATGAACTGGCTTGGTGTGAGCTGCTCTCCCTTATAAAGGTTTCTCGTACAAAATAGTCCACTGGACACATGAGAGCGACTCCTTTCTTGAAATAATACCTCTTCAGCCGAAATGACATCTACATCTTGTTTATTTAGGTGTGGAGGTTTCAAAAACATTCGCGTGCCGGCGATCGCTTCGGCCAATTAATTACAATTAATTGCCTTAGATCAGCGCGTCAGGACGCTACTGTGGTGGTTCCCCGTTGGCTGGTCACAAAATCACTGCTCTTGAGCGTAAGCTAGGTTGTAATTCGTTCATTTGGAGATAAAAGCTTTAATTTAGGTGAAAAACCACTCCTAAATTACCTCTCCGTGAATATATTCACCTGGGTGTATATTTCAATGCATTTCAATACTCCACTTGGCTGTAATTAATTAATTTCCGTGGGCCATCATCCCTACTCTAAGTTTCACCGTTGTCAAGCGGTGAATACCCGGGTCATTAATTTTGAGCTGTCTCTCCGCTCCAGACGTAAATAGTGCGCTCGGCGCCTAAGTTCTCCGCCCACTTGCTAAGGGTAATTTGTAAAACTTCAAACTGGCCTCCTCTCATTCTCGTATGCTCTGAAAATGTATATTTCCTTGCATTTGGCTACAATTCTTCATCTTAAATTGCTATGATGTTCACCTATAGATCGTGAAATCACGCTACACTATTATATGTCAGTATACCTCTCATTGCTCTTTGGGTTCCCTGTAATTGCTCCCCCTCAGAGATCAATGGTTCGACTCTAGGCATAACCATGTTCCTGGTCCTCTCTGATGAGACCCGAGTTCGATGCCAGACTGCCGTGACTGATTGGGCACAATATATAGGCTAAAAATGTCTAACAGATGGCTAACAGATGTCTGCGTCGCATCATGAATGTGAGGTGGCCGGACATAATCTCAAATGAAGATCTTTGGACCATCACCAATCAACAACCGATTAGCATCCAGATCAAGGAGAGGAAATGGCGCTGGATTGGTCACACACTAAGGAAGCCGGACGGCGCTAGACTGGAATCCTCAAGGCGCCAGGAAGCGAGGTCGACCTAAGAAGACCTGGAAGAGGACGATCGAAAATGAAATTGCAGAGGTGGACAAGAACTGGGGTCAAGTGAAGAGAATGGCCAGGAACCGTACTGCGTGGAGAAATTTCGCCAAGGCCCTATGCTCCGGAAGGAGCGGCAGGAATTAAGTAAGTACGGTCGGGGTCGGCCAGCATGGTGCTATGATCCTACCGAGTTTCATTGAAATCGCTCTAGCCTTTTAGAAGTTATTAGGGGGATACACACACGGACAAAAGGTGATCTCATAAGCCTATTTTTTTCATAAAATGTATATAGGCTAAAAATGGTTCTGATGATGTCATGCAATAGACCACCAAAGGAAACATAGCTCCATTTTTCAATATGGTTACGCCTAGTGTTAAATACCGTATTGTTACGTGCCACCCCCCTAGTGGCACTTTTGTTAACTTGATTACGGTGGGAAGAAGGCACAACACCAATTACTGCTTAAAGAAATAATTAACTTTATTGTGGCCAGAAAGATACACTACTCAACAGCAAATACAAGCAATTATTACCTTACTCCAGTTTCCTCACGTCGAGAATACTTCCCCTTTCACTTGTCAACAGACCACAGTTAATCCTCTCGCTAATGAGTCCGGTCCCGTAAGCTGGCTAGAAATAGCTGCACTAGGTCTGTCACTCACTGTTTTGCAACTCACCACAATGACCTCTCTCGCACTGAGTAAGCACACTCGCTCAAAACACAGGCAGTCCCCTGTAAGCTCCTCACTCCCTTCGCTGTCAAGAGAATCAGCTTCACTAGGGGTTTCGCAAGTCACCACACTTCTGTCGCTCAGGATAAGCGCTCGCACTCGCTCATAAAACACAACAACCACCACTGCTTGAGAGGTCGCACTTATATAGCAGGCCGGTGACTCAATAAATGCTTCTAGATCCATCCAGGGTTCACGGCTTCCCGAGGTTTCCATCGCTGGCTCAGTCACGAATATTCTGGACCATCCCTTTGTCCTAGTAGCCCTGTTGCATAAGGCGTACGCAATACACGAGGCAGGGCACAGCCCAGCCCTGGGGCAGTTGTGACTCATGCGGCGAGCGATGACACAAACTCACAGCCGTAACAGTATGTTTACCCAACACTATCAAAAGTGGTTAGGCTGGCTACTACTTTCCCCACCTCACTTTGGCAGTGACGATATGAAAGCAGGTTCTGGAGAGATTTTTATACATTGCAACACCGATAGCGGATTTCAGCCCCTAAACTGAGGTTTCCTTTGCTGACTAGTAAAACACTGCTTAGGTCGTACTTACAATATGAGTCATTTACTGTATTCAGGCCCGCAATTACGGGGGAACAAACAGGGCAGCTGCCCAGGGTGGCAGGTTTTACGGGCGGAACAAATCTGGAAAACTGTTCAAAACCGCTTGGGCATTAAACGCCCCGCACTCCACACACACAAGAGAATTATTCATTGTCACATATTTGCAAATTTGATTATTATTTAAGGACACACAACGGGATTGTTTAGTCATCTTGATGTTCTTGCTTTTGAATCTGACTTGAAAGTGAAATTGGACTAATGAAATCCTAATCTTGTTTGCAAAGACAAGGCAAGAAGGAAGACCCTTGTTATTTAAATAATTGGTGTTTTTGCCATTAGTTGTGTATGATATCTTTTAAAATTTAAATGTAAATTCTTTGTATTACGTTATTTTCTATTTGTAATTTTAGTAAACACATATTTATAGTGTTTGTTACTCATAGTTAAATGCACGCTCAGTGAAGAAACAGCCCCATTTTTAAGGAAACTTTATTAATCTACATATTTTAAGTCAGGGGTAGCAAAGATTTATTTTTAATTATTTTTTCCCAGGGGCTTCAGGAGCCCTAAATACGGGCCTGACTGTGTTGTACACTCGTCTAGCTTTGCACCGTTCTGCGATCGTTATTCGTGCTGCGAAATGCCGTATATTTTTATTCAAGTTGTGCCATAGTACTGTGATCCAGAGCAATTATTGCTACAAATGAACAGCACTCTACCATTGTTAGATTCTTAACCTGTAGTGTTAAATTTTCTACGATCGAAGTGATTTACAGGCTAATAATTAAATAGTTCTGCGGTGTTTTTTTTTTGCCGTTATCAAAGTGACTGAGATTCGCACTCTCAATCGAATGTAGACGGTAGATCAGTTGAGACAAAATGGTAAATTTCATACTGATAGACTTTGTAATGTTGTAGGCTAAAAATGATTTCAATGGAATCTTCTTGCCATCGAGAACGTCGATTTATTTGTATAATGTACCGATCGCATCAACTTCTGACCATGTTTCATTTATGGTTTCGTTATTTATTTATTCGCGTCTGTAGAACGTAATTTTATAAGTAAACACTCTGTCTCGTTTCCTCACAGCTAGTTCATAGCAGTGCTGGGTAGCGTGCTCGCTGATGGCCAGAAGGCTATGACGTCATAGATCATATTGGACAGCCTTCTCTCTCGGTGGCATTGCCAGGACTACCCGATGACAGGTAGGCGGTGTTGCCGAGCGTAATGCCACGGCCTGTAAGTGTATAAGCATCGTCTTTATAGACGGCGATGTCAAGGCTGATTAGACAGGGGTCATGGGACGCATCGAGTCGGCTGTGGTTATATTTCCACTGGGTTTACAAGTAGCGGTTCACATAAGTGAAATTATCCTGGTTTACAGAATATTCACGGCAATACAGTAAATTGGTAGCTATAATTAGTTTAATAACAGCAATTAGTGTTGCTAGGCTAGAACCGATAATACAAATGTATTACCGTACCGCACGGATCAAAAATATGTTTATGATGTTATGTGTAATTTACTACAGTATTTAGGCCTTGTCCCAAAGCTCAAGTTGAGTGCTATTGACTAGCTACTAGCTACTACTCACTAGGTACTACGCACTACGGAGCTTTAGGACATGTGTGCTTGATCACAGCCACCTTCATAGACTTGTGATCTGAAACGCACTGCTGGGCTTACATGCTGGTACTAATCCAACACTCAAGATGGCGGTGATCTGCTACTCCTTGTAAGCTCTTACATTTAAATTCCGCACCATTTCTGCTTTCCACGGAAGAGAGTTTTCAGCAAAACAACTTTCCATAATTAACTTAAGAAATTAAATCAATATCAAGACAGCGCAACACAGCACGTGGGTTGAAGCACGGTTGATGGCAGAGTATAAGCAATGTCCCAAGCAAAGAGGATTAATAATCAAGTCAAAAATCAAAGATAACCTACATTTGCTATAACTTCCTTGTACAAGTCGACAAGTCGGCCAATCTAGCAAACACTTTCGTTTACTAGCTACTACAGACTTGATTGCTATGTGCTAAGCACCTTTGGATCACGACTTGTGACGTCACATCCGGAATATTAGTCGACAATCTAGTTCACTACGGCTGAAAATGTAGCTTTGGGACACAGCCTTATTATGCCGATGATACACAATCCGAGCACTGAAGAAGAGAGATGAAAACAGGAATATAGGCTATTAACAAAATAATGCCTGGGCTTGTTTTGTGAGTTTTATGTCTTCCAAACATTATACTTACAATTGTGGAAATAATACAGAAGATAGTGATTCCTTCTCTCAAGAAAATGGATTCAAAGCATCAGCTTTATACCCTAAACGAGACTCTTGGAGGTATGATAATAACTCGTTCAATTGAGTTTTTTTCTGTGTTTTTAGAAAGAACTAAGTTACGGTACTTTAATGTTTATTATGTAGCATTTCAAGTGTAGAAACTTACCTTTAGTAGAAAAGTGGTGGTTTAGAGTTCTTACTAATGATATTTGGGGCACGATAACCTATCTTTTTTTTTGGGGGGGGGGGGCGTGGTGGCTCAGCGGTCTAGCTGTATGCCTCTCACCAAGGCGGTCCGGGTTCGATTCCCGGTCAATGCATGTGAGATTTTCGAAGTGAAATGCCATGTCCTGTGGTTCGGATTCCACGTAAAAAGGAGGTCCCGTGGCTCATAATCACAAGATTCACGGTCACGTAAAACTACAATCTTCCTTCCTTCCTTTTTAACCTATCTTTTAGCCCGTAAGGGCAGCGTAGGCTACTATTACTATTACAATTTTAATACAGGAAAAGTGATTCGATTTTATGTAAAATATGGTTTACAATGAAGTCTTTCAAATTATAACTTAAGTATTTTCTATTATGGCGTAGAATTTATAATATTTTCCTGGTGCAGTTAGTTTAGTTGGTTGGTTTCTCAGTTTAGGGGCAGCTACAACGCGGTCATGTAGCCCCGTGTACTTTGGGTGTGTGTAGAATCTGTCTGATAACCCGTGTTAATTGTGATAGCTGTATTAGTGTGTCATCATCATCATCTTGTACAGTTTCCAGCCCCAGGCTGGGTCTGTTTGGAACATAAGCCTCGCCACATAGTCCTTTCTTCCCATCACCTCTCCGTTCTCACTCTGGTCCAGTCCTCGCCTCTCTTCTTGACACATTCCTCCAATCCTTTTTTCAGTCATATATCTCTTGGTCTTCCCCTTGGTCGTTTCTTCCGCATCTCATGTATCCTCTTCGGAATCTTCTTCTCCTCCATTCTCGTTAAGTGTCCATACCACCTCAGTTTTGATGTCTCAATCCAGTGGCGGCTGGTGGTTTCAAATCATGGGTGTGCACTGTTTTAAAAGATTGTCTAAATTTGATATAAATGCAAGCAAACCTAACCATACAAAATAACAGCTTCATTACGATTTCACGATTTTAATAACTAATTGCTTATGAACACAATATTAAATATTTTTAAACGAAATGTTTTACTGCGAAAACTGGTCAACGCAAAATTTTACTTTAACATTATTGTATTTACAGTTCAAGAAATTAATTTTAAACAATTATATCTGATATAGAAATGTACAAAATGTATAATTTACCGTGCCAATCCTTCCTATTACAGACATGAATCCTATGCTGGGTCGACAGTCTGAAATTTTGTGATATTTACTCTGACGATGTCGCTCACATTATATTCCCCAAGTTCACTAGTGGCATCTTGAGTCTATTTACAAGAACATTTGTGAAATGCACAGATTAATTATAAAGTAGCCCATATGGCTTGAATAAAGTATAACAACAATGAATACACAATTTTAAAACCTTAAATTTCGTTTGAATCACTTTTCTGTGAATAAAGTTCATTCTTCTCTTCTTCTTCTGGGCAAATTTATCGATAACTTTGACATTGAAATTTGGAATTGACCTCACCAGTTGTTTTTCAATCGACAACATTGCTAATGCCGTCAGTCTATCTTGTGACATTGTGCTTCGGAGAAATGTTTTTATTCTTAGTGTAGAAAAACACCTCTCTGCTTCACTTGTGGTCATAGGTGTGGTAGTCAAGACTTTGAGAACTTTGAGCGTTTCACTGAATATTTTCCCCAAATTATTCTCAATAATGAATTCAATCAAGTCAATTGCACAGGTGACATTCCGGAAGTCTTCACGCATGTACATAACTTCTAATTCTGTTCTCAATTTGGATCTGTCAACAAAAGGATAGGCTTGGCAAGCTTGGAAAAGACTTTCTTCTGGAAATTTCTTATCGAACGACTTGAAATTTTCCGAAGAAAAAAGATTTGAAGCCATAAGATGACCCGTGAAGGAGAAACGTTCTTTAGCTTGCATAGAAATAACATCACACACTTCTTTAGCTGCAAATTTTCTTGAAGTTGGAGTCTCCTCACGTCTTCGTTTTGCTGAAGAGGTTTCTTCTGAAATGTTATCCACTGTATCCCGAACACTTTCCACTGCAGATTCAAATGAATTTATTGCTTTTCTCACGGTAACAGTGTCTATTGTCCTCTTTTGGAGCTGTTGATATAAAATATCCACATGTGGCATTATGTGGTGAAAAAATTCAAGCCAGAATAAGAACACAGGCTGCTCTATTTTCAAACGTAAACCTCTTGCCTGTGTGATGGTGTTTATTTGTTTACTTGAATTTTCAATTTTCTCAAAACATTCCATCAAAGATTCTCTATGTTCATACACCGTTTGTACCGTTCGAGATTTGAAATTCCATCTAACGTTTGAACCTGAAGGAATTCTTCTACCAACCACTTCGTCTAACACATTAAATCTTTGAGATGAGTTCGAAAAGAACTGAGGAATTTCATTGAGATCTGCAAAAAATATACGCACTTGTGTATTTTGGCTAATAGCTTGAGCCATTATTAGATTAAGTTTGTGGGCGTAACAATGTATGTAATAAGCGTACGGATAGTCTCTTCTTACAATCTCCTGTACACCGGAGTGCTTTCCACTCATCACATTAGCTCCATCATAGCTTTGAGATATGAGTTTGGTCTTTTCTGACACCACTTCCTCTAAAGCGTCTTTAACACATATAGCCAAGGCCTGTGCGTCATGACCGCTAGGGTTCTTGAAAGCCCAGAACCTTTCAACAGGCTTGCCATTTGGCAGCAGGTAGCGAAACACTATAACCATTTGGTTTTGTGATGAAACATCCGACGTCTCGTCAGCCATTACGGAGATGAAGTCTGCTTCTTGGATTTCAGTTTTAATTTCATATTGGCATACGTCAAGCATACTCTGTAATAAGTCATTCTGAATTTCTTTAGATGTTCCTCTAAACACTGTTGCACTTTTTAGATGATCCTTCAGAAGGGTATCTAATTCGGATGTGAAATCTATTAGTCCTCTAAAAATACCAGGATTTACAGAATCTTCTTTCTCATTGTGCCCTCTCAATGCCAGCTCGAAAATTCCACAAAACTTGATGCATTCAATGATCTGTGACTGAACGTGTCGGTTCTTCGATACCTCGATATTTTGCTTTTATATGTTCCTCCTGAATACACAATAAAGCTGCTGTCTGATATCGTATTTCCCTAGTACTTGAAATTCTAATTCGGCATTCATGTGTGTTTTTGTTTGCTCATGTTTGTCCATTTTTTGTTTCAAATGTCCTAGGTCAGAAAACCCTGTTTTGGTCCAGGTATCACTGCTTTTGTCTTTGTCACATGAAAACATTAAGCATGGGAAACAATACATCCTGTTGGTTAATTCACAGCCACAAACCCACTCATATTTGCCATACACGTCATTATGGAATAAACGAGTCCTAGCCTTGCCTTTGCACTGAGTCGTTTGAACTAAATTTAGGTTTGGGATAGGCCTTCCCTTTTCTTTTATGGCCACCTTTTCTTGCAGAGTAAGTTGGGAAAAGGTAATGGTTTTTAACTCCTGAACAGTATTCATAATAATAAATGTATAAATAAATACCTATGTTAATAATAAACACACTCTCAAATATCCACAACTTAAAAAACACACATCTGACAAAGTACTTGCCACGGCCAAGATAGCCAACTTCTCGAGAGGAATAAATTTATTTTCTATCATAGGTCATGTTAATCCTCTGTTACGGTACATCAAAATACAATTATAATGGGCCTGTAAATTATAAAGGAATGTTATGAAACTGAGTTAACTTTTATAACTATAGCTTGTATAATATCCATTCAGTTGGCTGTTTTGAGATTTTTAAATGTACAATGAAAATGAAATGACAAGGGCGCTACCAGCGGAGAAAAGACACAACCTTTCAAACTGCTACTTGGTACACCAATTCTCCAACAGATAGTGCGGTAGTTGTTATCGAAGCTCGTGTCTGCGTCTGACACTTGTCATTAGTTGTGAAAGAGATGGGATAAACTGAGCATGCGCAGTTCTTTTCGCCGGGGAAGGAAGTGGCTCCGTTGCTGTTATTGTTAACACACTATCCCTCTTGCCCCCCTGCAGCCGTATAGCCTAAAGTCTGGCTCGGTCCGGCTACAAAGCTGTACGTGGCGAACGGCGATCACTGGGCGATACCCGAGCCAACATACAGCGAGGAGTAGCACACGCGGTGTACAGGACATTTGTTGACGCGTAATAATACCATAAAATCATGTTGTTATTTACATATTTATAAAACTAAAATGCAAAGCAAGGCTAATATTGCGAGAATGGGTGTGCACTGGCTCCAGGGCGAATACCCAGAAACCGCCACTGTCTCAATCCTACCTTGCAAGGGCTCCTCTTTCACTATTTCCCTGACGTTTCATTCCTCACCCTGTCTCTTCTTGTTACTCCGATCCTACTTCGCAGGAACTTCATTTCACTTGCCTGTATTCTGCTTATGTCTCTTTTCTTCATTATCCTCGTTTCTGATGCATAGGTCAGTATCGGGATATAGTAGCTTCTGTGTAACACTTCTTTGTGGGACATCTCTATTCCACACTAAGCTCCTAATGCTTCTCAGAAATGCTTCTGCCTGTCTGCCACGTTCCGTAATCTCTTTGTAATTTCTCCCATTTTCCTCCACTAAACTTGCCAAGTACAGGAAACTTTCCACCTTCTTCAGCTGTCCACCTCCAAGTATTATCCCACTCATTGGTCTGTCCTTTTTCCTGGTCGTTAACATGATCTCACATTTACTGATGTTGAACTTCCATCCGTACTCTCCCACTGTTTCTCCCCAAGCCTTCAGTTGCTCCTGAATTTCTTCCTCCTCGTTTCCGCACACCATGAGATCGTCTGCAAACACCATTGCTTTCATCTTATCTTCTCCTATCTTTCCTGCTACGCGTGTCATTACCTCGTCCATGACCACAATAAAGAGAAGGGGTGACAGTGCACTACCCTGTTTCAGGCCACTCATTTATCTGAACCAGTCTGTTCTTTCCCCTCCAACTTTCACACAACTCACACTTCCACAATACATCTCCTACACTCTGCCTACAGTCCCTTTTTCCACTCCCATGTTTTCCATTGCTTCCCAAACCTTCTCCCTACACACACTATCAAAGGCCTTTTCGATGTCCAGGAAGGTCATCAACAGATCTTCTCCAAATTCGTAGTGGTGTTCCTGGAGCTGTCTCACTGAAAATACGAGATCCACTGTTGATCTCCCAGGTCTGAATCCATACTGCTCCTCTTTCCACTTTGGCTCGTATTCTACTTTCTAATATCTTTTCTTATATTTTGGCACAGTGTGGTATGAGTGTGACTCCCCTGTAATTTCTGCACTCCTTTCCTTTCTTCCAATCTTCTGGGGTCTTTTTCTCCTTCCATACCACCCTCATCACACGGTACAGCCACTGTTTCCCAACCTCCCCTGCTGACTTTACCATTTCAACACTCACTTCGTCCACACCTGGTGCCCTTCCTCCTTTCATCTTGTCTATAGCCATTTCCAATTCTCTCCAAATCAGGTCCTTTTCCATTCCTGTGTTGTCTTCTTCATCTTTCAATAGTTGTCTTCCTCCTTATGACCATTTGGATTCAGCAAATCCTCAAAGTACTCTTTCCACACTGTCTTGGTTGGTTGGTTCCTCAGTTTAGGGGTTGCGACAACTCGGTCATGTAGCCCCGTGTGCTTTGGGTGTGTGTAGAATCTGTCTGATAACCGGTGTTAATTGTGATGGCTGTATTAGGGTGTGTATCTGTCTTTTAATTCAAGTGAGAACTGCAACTTTGAATTTTTCAAATAGTTCCTACTTTTGCCACCAAACGCCACCGTCAACGACTACTAGGCCTAGTTCAGAACTTAGCTACAAGACGCCTCGCAATCGGCTCTTGGCAACGAACGTAGAAACCTAAGAGCGTTGTTTACATTCTTAACCTATACAATTTAGCTTCACACAGGTGTAATTAGTGGAAGGTTCTTTAACATGCCATAAATCTATGACATGGGACCGCCGACTTTACTTCCCCTCCGAAGGAAGGTATACTGAGGGATTTTTAACGCTCTTAAAGAATCCGACGGCTTCGGCCGGGTCTGAACCCGCTATCTTGGGCATAGAAGTTCAGCATGCTACCAACTACGCCACCGAAGCCGCTCCACACTGTCTTGAGTGTCTCTTTGTTGTGTGCCTCATTTCCGTTTTTGTCCACCATTACCACATCCTCTCGCAGACCTCTTTTCTTATTTTTGACCAACCCATAAAGTACTTTCTTATCTCCTCTGCTGTCTTCCTCCATCATCTCTGTCCAGTTTACCATCCACTTCTTCCTCTCCTCTGCGACAATCTTGTTTGCTTCTTTCTTCTTTATCTTATAATCTTCCCTTACTAGATCAGTTCTTTCCTGGAACCACACTCTGAAAGCCTTGTTCTTCCTTCCCACAGCTTCTTTTACTCTTTCATTCCCCCATGGTGTCTCCTTACACCGCTTTCTGTTGCTCGATCTTCCACATACTGCCATTGCAGCTTCCTCCATTGCATTTTTTAATTGCTTCCATTCCTCTTCCCCTGTTTTAGAATTGTCTGTTGGCATCCTTTCCCTTATTATCTTCTGGAATTCTTCCGTGACTTCCTTTTCCTTCAGTTTCCATACTTTGATTCTCCTTTCCTGGCACTCTGTCCTCTTGCTATCCTTAACAACCCTCAGGTTCATTACTAGTAGTCTGTGGTCACTATCCTCTGATGGTATACCTTTATTATCTCTGACACTTCTCTTCATTTTCCAGTCGTACAGCATGTAATCTACCAAAGATTTCTTTGTTAAATCACATCTGTACCACGTTACCTTGTGGCTTTATATTAGTGTGTGTTATCTGTAATTCAGCTAAGGACTGCAAACAATCATTTTCACGTATTTCCTATTTTTGCTACAAAATGCTACCGTCAACGATACATAGCGGCGAACTTGTCTACTATATGCCACCGCGACTGGCACCTGGTGACCAACATTGGAATTAATAGAGCCTTAATCAAATCTAATCTACAAATTTACCTTCACACAATTGTAATTATTGGAAGGCTCTTTTATATGCCATAAATCTATGACACGGGCCCGTCGCCTTTATTATTTCCGAAGGAAGGCATACTGGGGGGTTTTAACGCTCTTTAACAACTTGGGCATAGAAACTCAGCATGCTACCAACTACGCCACCGAAGCCGCTCCAGTTGGTATAGTGTTGGTCTTAAAAACCCAAGATCACGGGTTCTATCCGATTCAATCTGTTGACAGTGTTAAAATAATGCTGGGGCCTTTCTATACTTTTAAGTTATTTTTTTCTGTAGTCTAATGTTTTATTCGGTAGATTAAGTAGTGATGATATTGTCTCTGTCCAAAGAAATCTGAGAAGGCTAAACTTACAGTTTTTTTTTTTTTTTTGTGACCGTTACTCGCAATCAAAAGTCACCGCATTTCCTGTTAACGTGTAGTTGGGACAGATGACTTCACAGTTCCGCCAATGCAACAATAACTAACGTGTATTCCGAACCACAGATTGTAACCTTTCAGCTCGAAAATCCCGCGTACATTAACCGAGGATCGAACCCTCTTTGGTTGGAGACAAGGAGCACAGATGCACCGCTATCACGCCCTTAGCAAACTTTAAAAGATGGGCCCATTTTGAAATGTGTGTACTGGTAGCTACATTACTAAATAGGCTACCTCGGTGAAGATAACTTACTCAAGGACTCCTATAAACATTTTAGGCTACGGTATCCTTGTTAGGTAAATAAGATTGAAATTTTAAAAAACTCGTGTACGGTACCGGTACCGTATTTGTATTTTCTGTGGATCTAACAAGTAGGGCGGAGAGTTTTCAAACTAACTAGGCCTACTGCGTGTTAATATTAATTTTATGGGTATAACCACGGCCACACTTCACTAATGGAGCCTAGTCATGGGTTGACCTCCCTTTGAAAGACGGTACTTTGAATTGAGCATTGCCGGGTGCCAGAAGGCTGCACTAACGAATTTCAACGTGATGTTCGCAACTACCTCACTGCTCTTCTTGCCTAGAACGCCTCAATATAGCACTGCCTTGGGTTTTTGTGGGTATCTACTCACATAACGTAACGGCGGTGCTTTTGAGGATCCAACCAGCCTTCGGGCTGACTACCTAACAGAACAGTTCGCCTTGGAACACTCTTATCTGTTGTGGCTCCAAAAGAGTGCGCTAAAATTCACATCCCTATTTTTTTTAATCAAAGGGTGATAACATCGCCGTCTATAATTCTCAAGCCGTTTTGTTGGTAGGGAAGTAGTGTAGCTGTACGGGTTCTAACTCACCCATTTTTTTTTTTTGTACTCGACTGTAGACCTACACCTCACGTATGTAATTTTTCCGATATCTAGCGAACCAATGATCGGAGATGGGCGTGTGGGGTGTCAAATTACTCCAGATGAAGCCCCCTATCCTATGGACTACTTATTTTCACTCCAAGATGAAAATACCCTTACTCGGGGATGAATTATTGTTTTTTTTTGTACTTATGCGCACTCGTGTAAGATGGCGGACCGTTTAAATTCTAATTTATCGATTATTTACTTTTGATTTAATCAAAGGACCCAAAACTAGTACAGGGCATTGGCACAAGGTTTTTGGGAACGAATAATTGTACAAAGATGTATGTGAGTTCATTTTACTCGAGATGAAGCCCTTTTTACCGTGTTTTTTATTTTTTTTAAATTATTATTTACCCAAAGGGCCTAACTACATGGGCGATTCTCGTTTTATTTGAACGCTCATGAACATTCCGTGGTGCGTAACGTATTCCCCTCTGTATTTTGCAGCTTTTCAGTCGGTCAACACTATTGCCCAATGAATTGGGCGGGGTACTAGTTATAAATATGTAAACACACTCCTGGAAAAATTACATATATTAGTTAGTTATCACACTTAAATGGGTGTGATAACAATTGCATGCAATTTTTTCCAGGAATGTATTTACATATTTATAACTTGTACCCTGTCCAATTAATTGGGCACAATCATGTTGACCGACTGAAAAGCTACAAAAGACAATTTGTATAGGCAACACTGAAAAAAGAATGGCTTCAAATCTCCACACTTCCCTCTCTGTCCACACTGGTGACCAGAATCACTTGTCACGGTGAAGCGGGATTCGTCGGAGAACATCACTCTGGACCACTGTTGCTGACCCCACCAACATGTACACCAACTAACTAATTCCTCCTCGACAATTTCATGGTTGAAGTGGGAGGCTTCCGAGCATACAAACCAGCCTGATGTAATCGCCGCACAATGGTTCTGGCAGATACACGTGTACCGGTAGAGGTTGCAAGGTCTGCAGCTATCTAACGAGGAGTGAGATGTCTGTTAATACAGGTGACATACATTATGTGTACATTATGTGTTCTCCAGATAACACGTCCCGCCCTCTCCAGTGCCTTTTACTCTCATTCGATGGTTGTTCCTTCGCATTTGTCCGACATTACTGGGCAATAGTAATTGTCAGGCCGTGTATATGTATACTATGAGTGTAAGAATTGTTCAGCATGAAAGGTTATACAAAAAAGTCTGCAACAGCATATCCCTTTAATACATCGCCCACTATAAGTGTTTTTACGTTTCCATTTCTTCCAACAATCTCCATTCGGTGGAAAATTAAATTTCTAGCTTCGGAGCGAGTTTACGAGCCAGCATCAAACTGTCAAGTCATGTCGAGTTAAGACGTCAGAGAAGAGTATATGTGTTTGGAGTTTCGCTGTTTACCTCGGTTTTTCTGAATTGCTTCTGGGACCTGCCATCCGTTCGCCTTTTAAGCTTACGCTGGGTAAACTGTTAAAGGATACCGGGCAAAGCCGGGGTGAGATACTAGTTATAAAATAAATATGAAATTATTTAATACACTACACGAAAACAGGGGATGCTCAGCGCACGAGGGGCCCCTGTTCCGATGCCTCTGGTATCAATACGACTACGATCAAAGTAGAATTTAAAACTTTTAATTGAGGGGTAATTTACCGTGCGCCCATATGGTAAAATCGGCCCTAAGTACAGTACCAGGGAGAGGGTAGACCTGCACTGACATTGGCTTCAGGCAGCGGGTGGACTCGTTCCACTAGCTTGGCCTGACCAGATGCTCCCCAAAGCGCAGAGATCTCTTGCTGATAAAGCTTGTTAACTTCCACAATATGCTGTTTCTCGAACTGATCTTGCCTTTCAGTTCCTTGCAATACTTTCCGAAAGACAGGGTGTGATCCTGTTTGATGCCCAGCTACCGAGGCATGTGCAATCATCAAGGATACCTCCACTCCAGACGACGTGTAATGTCGGTCCTCCTTTGTGAAGATGGTATGCACATTTTGATGGTATGTCTTCCCTGGGTTAGACTTCAGATGGCTCTGATTGTAGTACCGTATATTGTTCGTCTCTCGAGAATGCTGGGTAACTCTTCCCCCCACTCTTTGAAGGTCCTTCCTTTGATATTTCCCTGTACAGCAATCACGTAGCGTCTCTTGCCTGGCTGGTCATTGTAGATACAATATTGGGTACAAAGTACTACCGTGTCTGTGGTAACCCGTTTTTCTAGTTGCTTCACTGATTCTTCTTTCCTTGTTAACCCTGAGGTCCGGGTTTGATTCATGGTTCTGCCATGAAATTTAATTCTGAGGGTTGTAAAAGGGTACACTTATTCTAGAAGAGGTTTTCTGTGGTTTCCCACTTCTACAAGCAAATGAAGGGTACAGGGAAAGAGAGAGTTAAGTCTAGTTTTTAATATTTTTATTTTCTTAAGTGAATGAAAGGTTCTTTCCTGGTCCTAGGCTTCTCCACTATTTGTTGATTTGGAATGTTTAATTTACAAATCATCTGATATTATATTTCACTTCATTTCAGTGGCACCTCCTCATGTAATTCTCTTCATATTTCTGACTATTGGTATGGGCGCCATTGTTCGCTGCATGATGCGAGTATTGAATCTTCACGTTCCATACACAGCTCTGGTATTGATCTTTGGTTGCTGTGTTGGTTGGCTGGCCCATGAGTTTTCCTACATCAATCAGTATACTACTATCAGCAGTACTGAACCAAAATATATTTTAGTAGCTTTCCTTCCAGCTCTGATTTTCAAGACAGCATTCGCAATGGATTATCATACATTTTTGAGAAGTTTTTTACAGGTATGTTTCTTTCTGATTACTTAACAATTTTCTGATTAGCACAATGGTTGTGGAATATTTCTGAAGCTCTTTTAATCTTTAGTGAAAACCTATAGAATACAAATATGGATCATTCTTATTAATACAGGTGACATATATTATGTGATCAGAATCGTTCAGACGCTCACTTGAAAATGGTGAAATTTAGGCTGGCCTTTACTCCTAACCATGGCCATTAATATGGTGTTGGGCCATGATGACAGCCTCCACTCTAGCAGACGTACTTTCAATCATGTGGCGGAAAGTTTCCTGAGGAATGACAACCCATTCGTCACGGAGCGCCGAATGGAGGAGACATATAGAAATGAGGGTCATTATGGCCGGGCATGAAGTCAGTGTTCCAAAACATCCCAGAGATGTTCCATGGGATTCAAATCAAGACTCTGGGCAGCCCAGTCCAATAGTGGGGTTTTGTCATCGGCAAACCACTCCCCCACAATCCATGCAATATGGCGGAGAGTTGAAATACACAATGGTCATTCCTGAAATGGTCCTCGATGGTGGGAAGCAACAGAGATTAAAATGTTTACGTACCTTGTGCTGAGACATTGCCGTATAAATAGAACTGTGAGAAACATGACCACACTGTCAACCTCCACCCTCCCAATTACACAGTCTGGTAGATAGTGTTCACCAGGCATCACACCCGCATTCTAGTTCAGTCAATTTGTGCTCTAAAGGGCCGCTAGTGGGAAAGTTTTGGGGTAGTTCTGATTTCTGTCATTCTATACGTATTTTGGGGTGCTGAATCCGAATCAGAGGTTTGCGGACAAAATTTCGTGACGCAACTTTGAAAAAAAAAACGAAAAGAAGCAAAAAAAATCTGCTTTTTTCCGTTTTTTGCCCAAAACTCGAAAACTATAAAATTTTAGTAAAAGGGTTGCTTACAGAAATTAAAGTACTTAAAATTCTCTACAAATATCACTACTTAGGTTTTTTTTTTCAGACCAACCGTTCAGTCTCAAATGCGAGTTGAAAATTGCCAATTTTCAGCGGTCTCTGCAAAACCCACGTTTTAGTTTTTTTATTGATAGGCTTTCAGTTAATTTCACCTAGTTTTTAAGTTGATTTCAATAAAGACTGAGTCACACGGATAATTCACGTTCGGATTATTCTTTTTATTGTTGAACAGCTACTATAGCTATTCTGAAAAAAAAAAAAAAACTTAGTTTTAAAGGCTATTCACATTCCAATCGGCAGCAATGTGCTAACTTTCTGTAGTATGTATGTAGCCAGTAGCACCAGCACACACTAGCGCACTATAAACTGGTTACTGGATGGCACCTCGCACACACACACACACACACACACGCGCGTTCACAAACACGGTACTTCTCCCGAGACGAGTCAGTTTGTGAGCGTGGGTGGCTCGGAGCGGCGGCGCCTGCGAATGTGTACCTACTTGCGCGGCCCCATTTCCAGTTTCTTTCCATTGTTTATAAACAATAATACGATTTCTACAAGTTATGTTTACGTGTGGTGATAAAAATGGCTTCTGACGTGTGTTTTATTTGTAATAAAGTACTGGATAATGATGTTGAAATGGTGACGACGGTGCGGGAAAAAGGTTTGAAGACATTTATTGAGTCGAGCAAGAAGAGGAAGGATGATCATCATGTTCAGCTAAGTAAAAAATCTACAGTTGAGGTTCATGAAAAATGTCGTAAAAACTATAATGATGTAAAAATAATTACCGCTTATTTGAAGAAAGTTGAGCTGCGAGAATTTTTACGTTACGAACTTAGCCCCTATCCTCTTGCTATTTTTGACGAGCATGGGATGAGTAAAGGAACAACATCCAGCTTGTACAACGCTTTTACACCGACTGAACAGACTGACTTGAATGATACAAAATATGTCATACTTTTTTTTTTTGTTACACCGGGTCAAATGGCGCCACGGTCAGACATATGCAGAAATTTGCAGCAGTTATGTATCATATGTCAAATCAAACTACAAATCGAGTGCCATTGTCATTTACGACGGCTATCCTGACGAGGCTTGTGATAGCACCAAGCGCATAGAACGATTGAGAAGAGCACAAAGAAAACAATCTGCTGCAATATCATTTACAGAAATGATGGTGCCCACTGTCTCGCAGGATAGTTTTCTTGCAAACTCAAAAAACAAGAGCCGGTTAATATATATGTTAATGGAGAAACTTCATGATGCAAAAATTGATTCAAATCAAGCTGTGGAGGATGCTGATATCCTAATTATCACAACAGCTCTTGAGATGGCCCCGTCAAACGAACATGTGACAGTGGTGGGGGAAGATATCGACCTTCTGGTCATTTTGATTGGCCTGTGTAGCCGTGATATAAATAACGTATTTTTTCTGAAACCAGAAAAAGGAAAGAATTCGCAAAGCCTCTACAACCCTCGTCTGGCTGCTGAGAAAATCCTATTAGACCATATATTATTCCTGCATGCGATGAGTGGTTGTGATACAACTTCTGCATTGTTTAATCAGGGGAAACTGAAATTTCTTAGTCCTGCAGAATAACAAAGACTTACAACCAGTCATTGAAGCTTTCAAAGACCCTAACGCACATCAAGATGAGATTGTCACAGCAGGAAACATGTTTCTCATGGCTCTATATGAAGAAAAAAAAGAGACCAGTCTGAACGATTTGAGATACAGACAATACCTCATCATACAAAAATAAGACCAACATTGCCTCATTACCCCCTACCGAAGCTGCTGCACGAGAACATTCACTGAGAGTTCACTATCAGGTGCAGCAGTGGTTATCCGGTCAAGCCACACCTGACGAGCAACAAAAAGACCCAATTCAGTGGGGGTGGAAAAGAACTAGTAGAAGTCTCGTGCCAGTGCCAACCACTTTCGACCCTGCACCAAACTCAATACTACGGTACATTTCATGTAAATTTAAAAGGGGCTGCCAACGCAATTGTGGATGCAGGAAGGCGGGCCTTCATTGTTCCCCAATCTGCACATTATCCGAAGGTCTGTGCGACAACGTTGAGCCCCCGGAAGACAGCTCTGACATAGACATAGAAGAGACTGAAGAAAGAGACAGAGGTATGTCGAATCTCAAAAGTTATTTTGTATTCATTCATCTCTCCTTGATAAATAATCACTAGTCAGTGTCTCACCACCTCTTTTATTTTCCAGGAGAACGACCCCTAACGCTGACGATGGAGCAATCAGACCCTGAGCCAGGACCCGATGCCATCGAAGAACCTCAGCACGATGCGGAAGGTATGTTTAATCTCACAATCTAATTTGCAATCCTCATCTCTCCTTGAGAAATGACACCATCTCTTTCAATTTCCAGAACAAGCAGAATATGTACCGGGACCCATCGCCACCGAAGAACCTCAGCCAGGACCTTCTAAAAGACAACGGCTCATATAATTTTTGCATATTATAATTTGTAATATTATTAATAATTATATGATCATAAGTAACGATATCTTAAGTTTTATATTGTTAGAGTCCTACCTTTTTTGATATTGAATTTTAATAATTTCGATCCTTTTTTTTTCATATTTATTACAAATTTATCAAATAACAGCATTCTAATAAAAATAAAGTTTTGGAATGTAAAAATTGGGGTTTGCAGAGACCGCTGAAAATTGCCAATTTTCAACTCGCATTTGAGACCGAACCGTTGGTCTGAAAAAAAAAAACCAAAGTAGTGATATTTGTAGAGAATTTTAATTACTTTAATTTCTGTAAACAAACCATTTACTAAAATTTAATAGTTTTCGAGTTTTAGGCAAAAAAACGAAAAAAAGCAGATTTTTTTGCTTTTTTTTGCCATTTTTTCAAGGTTGCGTCACGAAATTTTGTCCGCAAACCTCATATTCGGATTCAGCATCCCAAAATACATATAAAATGAAAGAAATCAGAACTACCCCAAAACTTTCCTAGTAAAAACACAATTAAACTGAACTATTCTACCATCAGATCCCCACATTGTATACCGTGACTCATCACTCCACACAGTGTCTTTCTACTGTTCTATGGTCCAGTTTTGATACTCTTACACCTTGCAAGGCGGTATTATTTGGATTGGCCTCTGTGATGTATGACTTGTAGGTGGCCGCTCGGCCACGGAAACCAAGTCGTGATGTTAGGAGTAGAATTCCTGTATGATGATGATGATGGATGATTGTCAATTATCCCTATGACCCTCTTCAACACTAGACAACCTATGGCGGTCAAAATGAGAGTTGTCTTGCACATTGTTGGACTGCACATGTCCTGTTAAATTTGCACTTCACTATCACATCAGATGTTTAAGAGGGTTGACACATTGTGCTGAGACTTCTTACATCTGTGGCATCCAAGTAAGTTTCACAGAATGTCCTATTCTGCTGTATAGTGCTTTATGCAGCCTACTGAGGCCATTGCCCATATGTTCCATGGAGTGTATGGCGGTACTATGTTTTCCACAAGGGGAAACTCATGTTTTGGGGATGCCTGGATACTTCTAATCTTGTTGTGTATATGTAGCAGCACTGCAGACAGCAAAGCCTGCTCCACAGCTTTGTATGTATAGCCATTGTCTGAGAAGACGCATGGAGCACAGAGCACGAGTGGAGCTCATGGGGTTAAAATCCCCTCCCTAAAATAACACCATAACATGTATTTTTGCTAATCCCTGTAAGAGCACAGATATATACACTCATGTCCTTAAGTTAAGAAGTATTTGAAATTGACAAGAAACATGGGGTCATGGCAATAAAGTGCATGCTAAACTATGGTGGGACAACAAGGGGATATGTGACACATATGTTAGACAGTTCAGCACGACTTCTGCGCTGTATGATACCTATTAGTGTGCCTGGAACTGTCCATATGAGAAGAGATGTTTAATAAAGCAGTTCTGTCTGCTATGTGTTTAGCCAACATTATTTGATTCATGATGAAGCAAGATGGCTCAGCAAATACATTTGGAAAGCATTACACATTCCATATCATTGGCAGATTAAAGGCTGGTCACTGTCAATGAGAGATGGGTCTGGTTTTGAATGTAGCCCGTAGCTCCATTTTCGATCTGTTGGAGAAGAGAGAACATTCACTGCAGTATGGGCAGTCAACCTCGGCCTACACCCCAGCCAACAGCTCTAAGTGCCCAAAACAGTGAGGTCATCTGCTCCTAATCACTAAGGCATAGCATGGCTTGTTGAACATGGTATATTGTCCACCATGATTGAACCCAGTAGTGTTCTATTCAAGGATGAGTTATAGTTTAGCATGGAAAGTGATTCTCGACATCCGTATGTTCATATGACATGTTCCTGGGACACGTAACGACACTGCCAATATTGTGGAAAGGTTTAATATGGCAGTGCTAGTGTTCTTGTCTAGAAAAGCATCTTGTTAGGAACATGTATGCCTCTGCAAGGGTTTCCACAAGGTACTGTGATAGTAGTTGTGGCCTATAGGAATGACATCCTGTGGTGCATATGGACCTGAATTCCGTCTGATGGACAATGAAGCCTGACCATATAGGTCTGCCCTGGTGAGTGATTACCTGCAGCATGAGGACATTACACGCCTAGAGTGGCCAGCTCGCTCCCCGGACCTCAATTCGATTGGATATCCAAGGGATACCTGGGCCGAAGAATTGCAGCCCCTAACTCTCCCACCATGGACCATTGTTGACCTCCGAAGGGTACTTGTCCAGATATAGGATATGCTACCATAGGCCCAGATGGTGAGTCTGATACACAGTGTGGGGAGTAATATAACCTTCTGTTGCCAATCGAGGACATCACACCCTGTGTTGATGTTCTGTTTGGTGGAGAGACAACACACACAGTAAGTGCTGCCCCACTGGCCTTGCCCAATTTTTCTGTATAATGTCTATCAGTGTTACAGTGTTACAAGTCTAAATGTTGCTAGAACATCTTTTAGTGTTCAAATTATTGCAGTGCCCCATCTCGAATAACCTGTAACTTATGAACACAAGTGTAAGATAGCCTTCATTATATTGCATGTCTTAAATACACCCAGAACTATGATACAACTTTCAGAACAATCACATTTGTCTTAGAGCATCTAAGACGGTTGATGTTTTGGGAACAGTGCAAGTTAATTAATTTTCAAGAGAGTTTTTGCAAGTCACTACTGTGCCTTACCTGTAACATAACATGGTCCAAGATATCTACAGTTATGAATATGTTTTTGTTTTACTTTGCCTATTTATTCAAATAGAATAAGATAAAAAAGTTTCTGCTTCGTCAATACCATGTTTTTTTTACAAATATTCCTATTCAGTACATGTTCCAAGTCCTAATTGGCTCTTCTTCAGCCAACTGTGCCTAATCCTGGTTTCTTATGCACATTTAAAACTTTTATCACTTAATTAATCATCTAGTCTTACAGGATGGAGCCGCGTCGTGTATCGGTGATTGTTTCCCGATGTTACCGCTGTCAAAAATTGAGTACGGACACCAACTTCTACCTACCCATGATTGAGGCTGCTGTAAAGACAGCCGAGACGTTGGGAAACAATCACCCATACACGACGCGGCTCCGACCTGTAAGCCTAGGTGATAAACTAGACACCGGCCGCAAAAACCTACGATCTAAATACTTCCACTTAAGATTAAGAAGATTGATGTTGCTTTGGCTATCACCTCGGAGGTTTGGATTCGATTCCTGGCTCTGCCATGAGGTACAGTAAATGATAATTCCGTTTTGATTTGCAAATTCGTTTTTAATTTAATTCTATTTTTTTGAAATGTGGTGTGAATGTTATTGCCATAGCAATGCCATTTTTCATTAAGTCATAAGCTGTTGCTCATATGAAAAATGAAAATCCACAGCCTGCTTCCAGTCTCCGACCGGGTCAGGAATGGAATGAATGAAGCCCCGATCTAGCGGCGAGGATATGAACTGTGCCGGCTGCCGAGGCCTGACGCACTCCTCTGGGGCAATGATTAAATGAATGACAGATGAAATGAAATGATAGTGGAGAGTGTTGCTGGAATGAAATTTTGACAGGGAAACCCCGAGTACCCGGAGAAAAACCTGTCTGCCTTCGTTTTGTCCAGCACAGATCTCACATGGAGTGCCCGGGATTTGAACCACGGACCCAGCGGTGAGAGGCCGGCGTGCTGCCGCCTAAGCCACGGAGGCTTTGTTGCTCATATCCGAGTATACAATTTTTTTCCTGCAAGCCCTCTTCAGTCTTACAGCAGTCAATAAGTATGTCTCGGGTGACTAGTCAAACCGAGCCTTGCATGAAACATGCAACCACACTTCTTATTGTTAACATTTATCCTGCTTAATTGCAGGGTCTGTTGTTTTTCATTCCCCTTTCCACTTAATGCGGTCTTGGTAGGCTTGACATATTATTGGTGAATGAACCCGGGACACATTAATATGGGATGGCCTTACCGGGTCTGGAGGGGTCTGGGGGGTATTGAGTGGGGGAACTGGGAATTTTTTAAAAAATTAGAAGCAAAATGGTGAGTTTTAAGCCTTTTTTAAGCCTCCCATAAGTCCAACCCCTCGTCCACGTCGTGGGAGACGGGCAACGGCACAAAGTAGGGGATTGCCTGTAGGGGCGACGTACAGTGGGGACTTCGTGTGCCCCGGGACCATTACGGTAGCTGTGAAGGTCCTACAGGAACCCTGAAAAGTGACGGCTAACGGGGCTCTGGTGAAGCTACGATAGGCCCAGCAAGCCAGTAGTGGATGAAACCAAATGCTTTCAAGAATGGAACGAGCCTCGGACATGATGGATATAATAGACGACACGGCTGTAAACATGGACTAAGATTTGGAACTTTAAACATAAGAACGCTGACGGGGAAGGTGGAGGAGATAGTGGATATGATGGAAAGAAGGAAGTTGGATTTATTGGGATTGGCAGAAGCAAAGTGGAAAGGGGAAGGATGGAGAGAACTGATAAAAGGCTATAGACTGTACTGGAGTGGGAATGAAGAGGGAAAGAGGAATGGAGTGGGAGTAGTAGTACGAGATGGTTTAAAAGAAGAAGTGAAGAGAATACGTGATAGGTTGATGAAAGTGAAAGCAGCACTGAAGGAAGAGACCGTAGAAATAGTGCAAGTGTATGCTCCACAAGTTGGCTGCGCCTCTGAAGAGAAGGAGGAGTTTTAAGAGGAATTGCAGAAGCAGCTGGTAGGAAGAAATATGATTGTTATGGGGGATCTGAATGCCCATGTAGGAAGAGAAAGACAAGGTTATGAGAGTGTCCTTGGACCAGAGGGTTGGGGCGGAAGAAATGAGGAAGGAAAGAGACTATTGGACTTCTGCCAAAGGAACAGCTTGCTAGTTGGGAGCTCCTGGTTCAGGAAAAGAGAGATTCACACAATCACATGGTACAGTGATGACTTGACCAGGAAGTTGGTGGTCGACTATATACTGTATGAGAAAGAATTAAATAAGAACATCACGGACATCAAGGTTATACCATCGGAGAACCTGGATAGCGACCATCGATTGCTGGTAATGAACCTGAGAGGGACTAAGGAGAAGAAAGGGACTGAGAACCAGGAAAGACGTATAAGGATATGGAAACTGAAAGAAGGAGATATAAGGGTCGTGTACCTCAAAATGGTGAAGGAAGGAATTCCAACAGATGAAGAAAGAGGGGTGGAAGAGGAATGCGCTAGATTTAAGAAGACACTAGTAGGTGCAGCAGAAGCAGTATGTGGGAGGACAAGTAGTAAGAAGAGGTGGAAAGAAATACCATGGTGGAATGAGAAGACAAAAGAAATGGTAAGGGGAAAGAATAGAGCCTTTAGGAGGTGGTATCAAAATAGGACGGTAGAGACAAGGGAAGAGTACCAGGAAAGAAAGAAGGAGGCAAGAGAGTAGTGGCTGAGGAGAGAAGAAAGTGGATGGAAGAGTGGACAAAGATGATGAAGGAGGATAGTGAAGGTACAAAAAAGGTCCTGTATGGGATGGTAAAGAATAGGAGGCGGAAGCATCCTATGAATTATGTTAGAATGGTGAACAAAAAGGGACAAGATTTAGAAAATAGGGAAGAACTAAAGAAAATGTGGAAAGAATATTTTGAAGAACTCCTGAACCCAAATGGAAACCACGGCGAGGAGGAAGAAATCGGGGAAGAGGTAGGTGAACTGCAAACAGAAAAGGACTTAACATGGAAAGAAGTGGATGATGCAGTGAGGAAGATGAAAGGAGGAAAGGCACCGGGTGTGGATGAGTTGAGTGTGGAGATGGTGAGAGCAGCAGGAGAGGTGGGGATACAATGGTTGTACCGAGTGATGAAGACACCATGGAAGGAAAGATATCCTGGCGCAGTCAGCTGGCATTTGAGGGTGCGCAAATGTGAGGGAGCCGTGTCCGTAGATTTACTGGCACGTTAAAGATCCCCTTCGGGGCAAAATTCCGGCACCCCGGCGTCTCTAAAAGCCAGTGTAGTTAAAAGGGACGTAAAACCAATAACATTATTATTATTATTGGAAGGAAAGGAAGACCCCAGAGGACTGGAAAAAGGGAATAATTGTCCCGATCTTCAAGAAAGGTAGTAGAACTGAATGCAGAAACTATCGGGGAATAGCACTGATGAGTCATTGTGCAAAGATGTTTGAGAAAGTTTTGGAAAGGAGAATTAGGACAAGGATAGAAGGAGGGATGAGGGAAGAACAACATGGCTTCAGAGCAGGAAGGTCCACAGTGGATTTGATTTTTGCTGTAAGGCAGTTACAAGAACAGCACTATGAGTATGGAACAGATCTACTGATGGCCTTCTTGGACATTGAGAAAGCATATAACAGTGTATGCAGAAACAAAGTATGGAAGTCCCTGGAGGATAGAGGAGTAGAAAAATGGACTATAAGGAGGATAAAGGAGATGTACAAGGGAAGCGTGAGCTGTGTGAAAGTGGGAGGAGAGAGATCGGACTGGTTGGAACAGAGAAACGGCCTGAAACAAGGAAATGCACTGTCACCGTTACTTTTCATTGAGGTGATGGATGACATAATGACCCGAGTGGCACAAATAATTGGGGAAGGAAAGATGAATGCAATGGTGTTTGCAGATGATTTGATGATTTGGGGAAAAAAGGAGGAGGAGGTACAGGAGTTATGTATCCCGTCCAGGCTCGAACCCCAGACTCCATTCTAAACTAAAGGTTATGGTCATTCTTCGTATAGAAGGAACGCCATTGCCCAATGTATTCCTCAATATGCTATTATCAATGTGTTTACTTGAACAATGCTCATTCTTGGAACCAAGGAAATGACGTTGCATGCTTCCTTCACAAACATGTTATCTTCAACATATTTACTTCACTATCTGTAAATTATTATTTATCAAATACTTCCTAGAAGGACTAAGGAAATGACCCTGAACATTTCCTCATATGATTATTCAAATTGTTATTTCAGATGTATTGACCCCAACAGCTGTGAGTGATCAAATTCACAGAACTGTTATCGAAAACATGAGTCCATATCATGTAAGATGTATATTTCCACTGAGTGCGCCCCTCTACTGTGACGCACATTGTTATGAAGGGATTTTGTATAAAAGACCTGGGCTCAGAAGCAAAGGCCTCTTCCAACTGCAGCAGCAACTAAACAGGTTGTCTGACTGGTGTTCACTTGTATATATTGAATTGTCGACAAGTTAATAAATACATCTACAAACTAACCAACGAGTTCTCATTCATAGAAATCAGATACTACTCATCAGAAATAAGAACCACGAGACCTACTGACTTAACAGCAGTAGCAACAACTTCTTAGTACATCACTAAAGAAGACTGTTAAGCGACAAACTTAACTCAGGAACAGTTGGACGTATGGGAAGGAATAATACAAGGTTATGGGATGAAATTTAGCATAAATAAGAGTGAGATGGTGATCACAACAAGGAAGAACAATTGGTGGGAAACAGCTGAAAAAAGTGGAGAGTTTCAAGTATCAGGGAAGCATGATACAAGAGAATGGAAGAAACGATAGAGAAATAAATGAGCGGGGGAGACAGGCAGAAGCATTCCGGAGGAGTGTGAGAAGCATGTTATGGAGCAAGGATGTCCCTCAGAACAGCAAAAAGATCATATATCGGACGTACTATGTCCCTGACGTATGCCTCGGAGACCTGGGTTATGAAAGGAAGGGAGAAGAGCAAAATACAGGCCAGTGAGATGAGGTTCGTGAGAAGCAGTATTGGAGCTACAAAGATGGACAGAATAAGAAATGAGAGGACCAGAGAATTAATGGAGGAACCATTACAGGATGGTATAGAGAAATCTAGACTTAGATGGTACTGCACCCGTTCATCCGAGGTATGCGATGACCCATCTGCCATTACATCGCATTCCTGGCTTCCCAGGCCAGAAGTGAACATGAAATAAATAAGGAATGTGTCGGAAATTCAGTTGAAATATCACAAAAGCAGAGGGTAACACGAGATAAAGTATCTCTAGGATCGTTACGGGTTTAAATTTAATCATAATAGCAAATAGAAATGGGCGCCGTCAACTGAACCCCTAGCAAACCACATCCTTCCTGATTAAGCCTTAATTGAGACAAAGGAAAGGATTGGGAAAACAACATCATCATCCGATCACAGCTAAGATTTAAAAAAATTATTTAAACTTAATCAATCAGACAGAAAAAGAAACACAAACCCTGCCTAGGAGTATGGTCGAATGTAAACGTTATGTTGTTATAGTCCTCAAAAATCGAACCATCTCTGTGCTATTTCAAATTATTTTTCATCCACGTGAAAAAATAAAGATTACTAAAGTTCGCTTGAGTTCTCAGGGCTACCGTAGCACTATGTCTTTGCGTCACTGACATTTCGTGATCCCTGAGGCCTAACTTTTCGTTAATTTAACATCAGTAATGTGGATGTCAAGAAATATGAATCTGTCTAACACAAAATACCCTAAAAACACATATATTTAATTATTCACTCATTTCTATGGCTTAAATGGCCTTAATCAATGTTGGAAATCCCAACAATTACTCCTTAAAATTTAACAATTAATTTATGCACCATATTTACACTATTGCTGATCATTACTTGGTTGTGAATCAAAGAAAACTTCACTATTCATCGGTCATCACCATCATTATCATGTCAAAAAATAAATGTTTTCTCACATCAGTTCTCATCCCATTATTCGTTATATTCAAGTCAGAATAATATTAATTACCATCAGATCATTTAAATAAATATTATATTCATCAATTCATTTGATTATTCAATCATCCACACACTCTCATTTCATTATATCATTTAAATTAAATTATCTCAATCCATCCATTTAAATTGTTCAATTCATTAATTTAAGTTGCAATTCATCAATTTATTTAAATCCTATCTCTTATTTAAATTTATTTAAATTTATTGTCATCAGCTCCTTTAATTATCACCTTTTAATTCATTTATTCATCAGCTGTTTAATCACCTATTAATTTATTTAATTCATCGAGTTTATTCAACTTTTAATTCATCGGGTCAGATCATTAATATGTTTAAACTTCAGATTATTGTTCCATAAATTATTATTATTATTATTATTATGAGAAAATCTTGGATTATCATAATTATTTATTTATTTAATTTCCTAAAAATTGTTTAATAGCCTATAGGTTATAGAACGTTGTCTTAAAATTTTATCAGTTCCAAGTTATACCTCATATTTAATTATCATGCCAAAATAATACGTTGCCTTCACAAAATCACGTTGGATCTCACTATCCAAAACTTCTCCGCTTAATCTCACTTTGTCGAATATCACATTTGAATACCATAATTATTCCATATAACACCACAATTATTCAGCACACAGCATGAATCTCAAAAATATGCTAGACTGGGTTCAACAACCTCATGTCTGCCTCAAAATTATCATTGGCAATATTGCAAACTTTTACCTGTTAACCTCAAAAACACCTATCAAAAATACTTCACATAATCACGTTGCATGATCCACAAAAAAATATAACTGGCTTCAGATGATTAACGCACACAATCTACAAGAACTGTAATTAATCTTGTCATATCTAGACAACTTCTTAAACAATAGGAACATTACCTTAGTAATCGTAATCCAATTCAAGATCTGGTTTAATTCAGAGCGTAAATTCTCCTAAGATCCTCAAGATTTACTTTAAAAAAACACCAATGTGTTGTATCACCTCACATCAAAAATATCTAATAATGGTCTGCCTCAAAATAAATTCTGACAATAAATAACTCATCTTACAAGATTCAATTACTTGAAATCCTTCTCAAAGGTATCAAATCACTCACAAAGAGTATCAAAAGTATTAACTGTTAAATGAATATACTCTCAAAAGAGTATTGCAACAAACTATTGGATTGGCAAAACAAGAATTACAAAGTGTAACCCTGCTGACATTTATTTTTAATTTATTTAACAAAATTCAACTAATATGTGACTGGTAGTTTATTGTTTAATCCTCTTACGATCATAATTACACTCGGATGATAAAATGAGACCCTCGATTGGCAGGTAAGGTGAGTACCACCACACAGTTACTCAAAGGAACAGGCCCCGTCTCGTAGACTAATGAATGAGTGTACATGATTGGAATCAACAAGACTATTTGTCACATAAAAGCGATATGCATTCACTTGAGTGAATAACATTTAATATCACCAAACAATCCAATAAAATAAAATAAAACCCTGCTGATGAATTATACATACTCGCTAGTATGCAATGAACTGACGAAAAATTCTAATTATCCAATTGCAGATCACGAGTTCGAAACACTCGCTAAAAATATCCATAATCAAGAAATACTATCCTCACAGAAAAATATAAAGACCAAAATCCTGTCTAATAAAGTCAACCAATGGTGAGAACGTTGGATAAATGTGCCTGCCATATCATATGGTAACACCATATTTTAGCAAATGGAGTAATAAAATATTTAAGCCATGTCGAAAAAAATAATAGTAGCACTCCTACCAAAAATATATATGAGTATGCCCAGTGTTCATGAAAAATCATATCAGTAATGCCATAACTCTTACAACGCCTTCATATTCCAGATGTTAATAGAATTCAAAGATCGTTGGTAATCCAAGTGTTTGTCACAGATTTCTCTCTAGATCGACGAAAACGCTGTATCACCCACTGAACTAACACCTGACTCCATCTAAGTGAATTTGATGTCATATTTATCCTCTTCGTTAGGAACCGAATCCATCGCTCTGAGCTGCCATCACGTCTCCGTATCCGCCTAGCACGACATGATGAACTGAAGATTATCCATCATGGATATTGTCCAAAATCCTCCACAAAAGTTCAAAAACACAGAGTACCCCATACTCTCTTCTAATATGTCACGCCACTGTTCCATAAACTATTTGGTTGGCATTCGATAATAATGTTAGTCTCCACAGCTGCTGAATTGCACTGGTAGAAAAATAATGTAGCTTCAAAAGTGTACTGATTTGTCAGACACCCTGTATCCGTGTTCGTAATGAAGATATTTTATAACTGTTCATGATGTGTAACTATTATACTGCACGTGCCACCATTCACAAAGTGCATACGCTTACATATTTTAACTCGCCAAAAGCAGTAATGTTGGAACGGCCCCATGGTCGCCTTAAATATTTCGGTTCAAATGCATTATGAAATATGCTGTAATACTGCTGAAATAAGTTCAAATCCATCTGAATGTCCATAATAAAAGGTGTATAACTGTAACTGGACTGCACAGTTGGACTGTTGAAATACAAGTCCTAACATCTCAAACTTGACAAAATGTTCAACTCGTTGACTATCGCATGGTAACAAAATGTCGCCCACAGCACGACACGTTTCGCTTCACTGTCCATGTGTAATACGAGGTTAAATACTGGCCTCATTATACTGCTTCGCTGTGCTGTTATACATTGAGAATGTAGCTTAAATAATGTTTCTCAATCCTAGTGTAATACTGCGTATTGTCTCGGTAAATTGTAAGCTTGAAAAAAGCATTGCTGTTCCACATGAATACGACTGCGATGTTGAAATAACATGTGTCTAAACACCGGCTTCCTTGCTAAAGTTAACGACTTGCATGACTTGCCCTACGGACAGCATGTGCTCCAAAACCGAACTCCTGATACTGCATTGCAGGCTTCGCCTAGCGACTCCTGCACGTAACTCTCCGTAATGCACTGCCTTATAAACAGTTCTGTTATAGCACAACTTGATCCACTCAACTGGACTGCTGGAATACTTCTCTTCGCTAGTGTCACTGCACTCGGCCGTCTCGCCTTGACCTACCACGTGACTTCCTCCTTCCTTCCGCTGTCCGACGTCACAGATCTAACCTCGACCACACTATCTTCAGCAATAAAGTCATAACATAACTTAAGGAGTTGTCTACCTTTCTTCAAGTTATTGTCAATAAGATTTCTTGATATTTCCTTCCCTTCTGAGGTTAGATAAGATTTTATTGCAAATTAATCTTTATAATCATCCAGTATTTCTCCCAAAATTCCTTATGTTTGAGAAGTAGTGGCTCCATCTCCCTCGGCCTCCTACGTCATTTCCTACCATTCTTCTGACTCGATCTGAGCGCTATCTTTTCTCCTTGCCCACAAATCTCAACCATGGCTCGATCACAACTGGCGTAGCCGATAGCCTCAACTAGGTAAAATAAAAAGGCATTTTTGCTACATAATTTTCCCCCCCTTTTTAATGATATTTTTTCTGGTCTACCATCTAGAAAGAAGTGTTAATAAAATACAGTTTAAAATCTCTATCTATATATATATCTATATATATAAAGCACAAAGTTTGTCTGTCTGTCTGTCTGTTTGTCTGTTATGTATACAAATCTACACCATTTCACCGATCTGAACCAAAATTTGTATACTTACCCTTTGGAACCCTGCGGGTAACCCTGTCAACATTAAATTTCGGACAGACCACCCCATGCCCTGCATTTAGGCCCTTTTGCACAAATCTACACCGTTTCACCGATCTGAACCAAAAGTTGTATATTTAACCTTTGGAACCCTGCGAGTAACACTGTCCACTTGAAATTTCGGACAGACCACCCCATTCCCTGCATTTAGGCCCTTTGGTCCAAATCCACACCGTTTCACCGATCTCAACCAAAATTTGTATATTTACCCTTTGGAACCCTGCGAGTAACACTGACCACTTAACATTTCGGACAGACCACCCCATTCCCTGCATTTAGGCCCTTTGATCCAAATCTACACCGTTTCACCGATCAGAACCAAAATTCGTATTCTTACCCTTTGGTGCCCTGCGAGTAACACTGTCTGCTTGAAATTGCGGACAGACCACTCCATTCCCTGCATTTAGGCCCTTTGTCCCAAATCTACACCGTTTCACCGATCTTAACCAAAATTTGTATATTTACCTTATGGAACACTGCGAGTAACACTGTCTGCTTGAAATTGCGGACAGACCACGCCATTCCCTGCATTTAGGCCCTTTTTGCTCAAATCTACACCGTTTCACCGATCTGAACCAAAATGTGTATACTTACCCTTTGGAACCCTGCGACTAACACTGTCTGCTTGAAATTGCGGAGAGGCTACTCCATCCCCTGCATTTAGGCCCTTTGGCACAAATCTACACCGTTTCACAAATCTGAACCAAACTTTGTATACTTACCCTTTGGAACCCTGCGAGTAACACTGTCCACTTAAAATTTCGGACAGACCACCCCATTCCCTGCATTTAGGCACTTTGGCACAAATCTACACCGTTTCACCGATCAGAACCAATATTCGGAAACTTACCCTTTGGTACCCAGCGAGTAACACTGTCTGCTTGAAATTGCGGACAGACCACTCCATTCCCTGCATTTAGGCCCTTTGTCCCAAATCTACACCGTTTCACCGATCTCAACCAAAATTTGTATATTTACCCTTTGGAACACCGCGACTAACACTGTCTGCTTGAAATTGCGGCGTGGCCACTCCATCCCTTGCATTTAGGCTGTTTGGCACAAATCTACACCGTTTCACCGACCTGACCCCAATTTTATATACTTACCCGTAGAACCCGACAAGTAACACTGTTCACTTTAAATTTCGGACAGACCACACTATTCCCTGCTTTTTGGCCCTTTGGCAGAAAACTACACCGTTTCACCGATCTCAACCAGATTTTACATAATTACCCTTTGGAACTCGGCGAGTTACACTGTCCACTCGAAATTTCGGACAGACCACTCCATTCCACGCATTTAGGCCCACACTTTGGAACCCGTTGCGTAACACTGTCCACTTGAAATTTCTGACATACCACTCCATTCCCTGCATGTAGCTCAGGAATTCCTCGGGGTTGCCAGCTTCCTAACTCACCAGTCATGGGCCCTTGAGGGTGTACCAGAAGTGGTGGGTCTACACACACCCTGCCTCTTTGAGGGCCTTGAGCAGAAGACCGGAGATATTATGAAAAGGAAAAGAAGGCAGACCCCTCGAAGAATGAGGGTATCAGGAAAGATGAGACAAAGCCAATTAAGGCGGGAAATTGAAAGACTCCCTAGCCCTCGGATACCCTAATACAGTCTGGGTCGGAAGAGAACAAGAGTTGACCAAGGGAGGCCGACAGGAAAGAGAACTGAAATGAGCCCGGCAATAGGAAGTAGAAGCGATGCCAGACTCAGCTGGGGTTCCGTGGTCAACAACCCACGTCTCACAAGTTGTGAGACCCTGGGGGGGGTCAGTTGTGAGAATAGCTTGCTGATTCATCACGAGGTGACTTGAGAGTACTTTCCAGAGCCCGCCGTGTTATCTCCTGTTGTCTATGCTGATGACAGCACAGGGCCGTTGCGAAACAGTGAGTGATTCCCGGTCAATCTGTATAGGACGGGGAACCCCGAACGTGTGTCATCATATTTCGTCATCATCTGCGATCATCTCAGGTTCGTGCAGCTTAGACCTATATTCTTTGTCTTTGCCGAGCAGTACGCTCTTTCACTAGACGCATCCAGTACAGGCCTAAGCCAGAAAATAAGGTTGAGACTTTGGAAGACATCGAAGCTAGACACCTGAATTACCTATATCAGTTTTAAAATAACACCATGTTCGTTTAGTAGTCATTTTTTCATTACCTTATTATTATCATCATAAGTGCAAATGACCTAGATGTTACGCGCATCATACCAATAATCACCGCCGCATAAAGTCTTTCTCGACTGTGATTTTTAAAATATTTATTTTTGGTTGGTTGGTTCTTAAGTTTAGGGGCTGCGACAACGCGGTCATGTAGCCCCGCGTACTTTGGGTGTGTGTAGAATCTGTCTGATAACCGGTGTTAATTGTGATGACTGTATTAGTGTGTGTTATCTGTTTTTTAATTTAAGTACAAACTGCAACTTAGAATTCTTCAAATAGTTCGTACTTTTGCCGCCAAGCGCCACCGTCAAACTACTAGGCCAAGTTCGGAACTTAGCTACTAGACGCCACTGCAGTCGGCTCTTGGCAACGGACGTAGACATCTATGAGCGTTGTTTACCTATCCAATTTAGCTTCACACAGGTGTAATTAGTGGAAGGTTCTTTAACATGCCATAAATCTGACATGGGACCGCCGGCTTTACTTCCCCTCCGAAGAAAGGCATACTGACGGATTTTTAACGCTCTTAAAATATCCGACGGCTTCGGCTGGGTTTGAACCCGCTATCTTGGGCATAGAAGCTCAGCATGCTACCAAATACGCCACCGAAGCCGCCATATAGTTATTTTTATTACAGTACATTGTGTACATTATACGTTGAAGTGTCAATTCAATACCGGTAGTAGTTTCCCTTATCATCCTCATCATAAGAGCAAATGGCCTACAGTAGATGTTACGCCCATTACACCATTAATCACCACACACAATAAGTCTTCCTCGCCTGTGAATTTTGAAATATGTATTTCTATTACGGTAGTTTGTAAGTTTGACGTGTCAATTCAACAGTAGTTTTTATTATCATCCTTATCAAAAGGGCAAATGACCTAGATATTACTCCCTCATTGTCTTTGGGGCAAATGACTTAGATTTTAAGTCCATTATATTTCTAAGGAGACCTTAAAACATTATCATCATTCCACCGGGCGAAGCTGGGTACTAGTGGGTGCTAGTATATATATATATATATATGAATGAAAGTTTGTCTGTTTTTTCTGAATTTCTACGGAAATTTGCGTTATTTACGCGTTTCAGACTGTTTTATGACGGATGCACGCGATTTTTTTTGTCTGTCTGTCTGTTTGTCTGTGGACAAAGTTGTTGTTCCCTTATAACTCGAGAACGGCTGGGTGGATCAACGTAAAATTTGGTACAGATATCCTTCAGAGCACGACACTAATCATTGATGTAACTCTTCCCTGTACCTCTCATAAAAGGGGGCCTACCCACTTAAAATACTTGCTGAAATAGGCGTAGACGGGCGAGACAAAGCTCATTTTCAGCCCCTCAATGTGAGAAACGAAACTCGGGGGCCCTAGGGCCCTAAAACCAACAGTTTTTGAGATATTTCCAGAAAACTAATTTCATTTAATACAATAACGAAAGAATGCAAGCCGGTTACCATGGCAACGGAATCTCACATGTCTATCTATTGCTGTAAGACGCAATACAATTCCATTTATTACATTACTGAGATAGTTTGCAAACGGCTATAAGGTTATAACGGAACCAAATTAAGCTGTAAAATTCATCAATGTCATATAATGCGCTTAAGGGGGTCAAGGGGTAGTCGAGATTTTCTTCACGCGATTTACACGTTCGGGTGTGGTACGGAAGGTCTATTATATCCCTATCCCTATATTGTCATATTATTATTATTATTATACTAAGGCCTACAACGACGAGACAAAGCTTATTTTCAGCCCCTTGGTGTCAGAAACAAAACTCGGTGCCCCTAAATAGCAGTAAAGGTTCCCCGAAAAGTACATTTTAAGGCTCTAAAACCATCAGTTTCTGAGATATTCCCAGTAAACTAATTTCATTTAATAAACTAATGAAGGAATGCAAGCCAGTATCCATGACAACAATATCTGAAAAGGTGGCATCCAACTTTCTCTCTATTTCTGCAAGAAGTAAAGCCACTCCATTTATTAAATTTCTGTGAATGTTTGCAAATGGCTATAAGGTTATTACGGAATCAACTAAAACTGTAAAATTCATCAATGCGCTTAAGGGGGTCAAGGGGTACCCTAGAATTTTTTCACACGACTTAAATGTGCGTTATGTCGTACAGAAGGTCTATTATATCTCCAAACAGAAACATTAGTTTCAAAAATTCCTGAATTGAAATACGGTAGTTTTTTTTCTTTTCTTCTTTTAGGAATTTGGGCCATTGAAGTCTAAAAAACCTGAATTTTCATGCACCACAAGCCTTTATAATTTATTAAAGGGGTCTTCCTCTGGATGGGGACTTGACACAACAGTGAAGGTCAGTTTTATTTGACGTGTATTGCGTTTCGTCTACGAGGTTTTCATTTTTTTTTCACGTCGGGAAGTACACGTTAGGTAAATTTAGTTTCAGAGCATATTTTAACTAATCATTTTTCTTTGTCGAGAAACAGGTTCCAAGTCCCTAACCATTGCAACAGTAGCTCAATTGATTACGTCTGGCTATTAACACCGATGACCGTTCGAAGAATGGGTACTTCTGCTAGTACTTAATAAAATTGTTTAATTGAACAATTACCAAGTCTTATTATTTTTTTGAAAAACTACAACTTTTTGTCTAATTACAAAAACAATTACAAAGAACTATGTTGATTGTTGAAAAGTAACCGATTCATAAAAGATTCTTAAACACATAAATTCATTATATTTTACATCTTGCAGTCGTTTTCCGGGACATCGATAAAACCGGGACAAAAGCAAAATACTGGGACGTATACAAGCCTAGGTTTTGGGCATCTTCAAAAGAGACTTTCGCCACATGGATATCCTCTAGCAGTGTTGAGCCAGCGGTTCTTTGGTCGCGCTCGTGGTCTGTGGCCTTCAGGGCTCTTGCAACTGAAGAACCGTTTCTTCACAGCATGTGGCAATACCATCGCAAACAATTCTCTTGCATTTCCTCAGGTATTGGGACCACTCCAGAAGCCATTTGAACATCCTTATTTCTGATGTGGTCCAGTCAAGTGAGTCCCACTGGCCAGTGAAGCATCTTTATTTCCATGACATGCATCTATGGGTCATGTCTCTTGTTGTTCATGTTCTTTGTGATAGGCCAACATTCAGTACCATACAGTGCCACTGGTGTAATGATGGTCCTGTAGATGTTTGATTTCAGATACATTGGCACCCTCTGATTCAAAAGAACTTCTGTGACTTGGTGCCAATTCATCCAGACAGCATTGATACTGCTTCGAACATCTGCGAGCATGTCACCATCCAATTGGATAACTGATCCCAGATATTTAAATTGAGATGTTTTAAGAAGTTTAACGCAATTGATGTACCCCACACTCTAGGAACCTAGTTTTCCGAAAGTTAAGTCGTAGTCCGTATCTGTCCAAGTAGTAGTTTGAAACATTGGACTAATTGTTGCAAACCTTGATGGGATTCACAGGTAGTCATAACACCAGCATAGAGTAGAGTAGTAGTTGACACCGGGGCGTTCATCTTATCGTTTGAGTCGGATAGCCTGCCCAAGAGGATCAAAGTGTCAATGTACATTCTCGATGTGCGACCGTATATTCCATCTCCATTGCGGTGTTTTCAGTGTCAGCGATTTGGACATACCTCATCTCGTTGCTCGGGAAAGCCTATCTGTCTTTCCTGTGGCAAGGCCACTCATGAGGGAGCGGAATGTACACCACCTCCCGCATGTCCAAATTGCAAGGGAGAGCACTCTCCTCGCTGGAAGGAATGTCCTGCCTTCCTAGAGGAGAAGAAAATTCAAGAAATAAAGACCTTAGACGAGCTCTCCTACACTGAAGCACGCAGAAAATATCGCTCCATGGCCTCTCCTATTTTCTCAGTATCATATGCTCAAAAGGTATCAAAAGAATCTAGTAATCAAGCGGCTAATTTGACAACGGAAACAAGTTCTAAAAGAGTTACCACTGTTAAAGGGGCTACAAATAGCCCTATTATCACCCCTGTTAGCCAGAAGAAGGTTACGGAATCTTCTTCTGGCATCCAACAAAAGGCGCAGGTGCCTCCAACTAAACCGGCGCCATCGGAGAAGGCAACTCCTCCGATAAGGCCAGTGAAGAAGCAATCTCCGACTCGTTCGAGGAGGAAGTCTTCGCCGGCCACGGCTGGACCCACATCCAGCCAAACAAAACAGGGAACAGGAACGGCGGGTAAGAAAGAGACTGTTCATCGCCGTCTCTCTTGCCCTCCTGCTGAAAAGGCAGCTCCAATACCTGCTGGCAATTCTGCTTCCACGACCACCGGAGGAGCAGTCCTAGCAAGTGCTGCATTGTTTGGCAGGACGGAGACGTCAGGGGGGAAGGGACCAACTACTTCCCCAAATAGACGTCAACGCCGGTTCAGGAAGAAAAATAGTCGGGACGTGCCGGGGACGGACTCCCAGTCATCGGACCGGGGGAAGGTCCCTCGTCACCGCTCTCGCTCTTCACCAAGGACGAGACCCGGAAAGTCCGGCGATAACCGTTCGCCAACCAAGAGAGCATTCGCTCCGTTTTCTTCGTCCTCCGAAGGAGATGTGGAGATTGAGGAATGCTCTCCTACCCTATCACCCACTCCTAAGGATAGGGATGGTTGGCAAACGGTTAAGCATAAGTAGACGACTATCTTCTACTTAAGTCCACACTATGGCACTATTACAATGGAACTGTAATAGCTATTTTCGACATCTCGCTGAAGTACGCCAATTGATTTCTCAGTTTACGGCAAACATTGTCTGTCTTCAGGAATCCAGGTTTCGTCCTGGACATGAGACAACAATGCGACACTTCAAACTCTTCTCTAAAGACCGGGTGGACGGAGCTGTGGCCGCCGGTGGCGTCTGCACTCTCGTCCACTCTAGTCTCTTTAGTGAAGAGGTGCCGTTGCGTACTCAGCTAGAAGCAGTTGCAGTGCGTACTTCGTTGCCAGTAATGGCAACAGTATATAACGTGTACATCCCGCCTGATTCTCAACCGGATTACGGACAGCTGGAGGATCTAGTCTCTCAGCTCCCCCCTCCTTTTCTCCTTCTGGGAGATGTTAATGCCCACAACACCATCTGGGGCTCCGCTACCACTAGCGGTAAAGGGAGAGATTTTGAGAGGCTGATCAGGCGGCTGGACCTGTGCTTGTTGAACACAGGGGAACCTACGCACTTCTCTATTGCACACGGCACTTATTCAAGTGTCGATATTACCTTGTGCAGTCGTGCGCTGGTTCCCCTGCTACAGTGGGGTGTACACGACGACCTTTGTAATAGTGACCATTTTCCAATTATCGTTACTCTTCCGAACCAGAGAGCCATCGAGTTACCAAGTCGATGGCTTCTCCGTCGGGCTGATTGGCCAACTTTCACGGCACGTGCGGTGTTTGCCGAAGGTACCTTTGAGAGTGTCGACGATCATACCATTCACATAACGAATGGTATTTTGGCTGCTGCTGAGGAAACAATACCTTCCTCATCCGGAAACTCACGCCGGAAGCTTGTCCCTTGGTGGACAGCCGAGATTGCTGCCGCCATTAAAGATCGTCGACGTGCTTTCAAATGCTATCGGAGGCAAAACACCATGGCCAACCTTATCACCTTCAGAAGGATGCGTGCCAGAGCCCGATATCTGATTCGGGAGAGTAAGAAAACGACGTGGGAAAAGTATGTGTCGTCCATGACGGCGCATACTCCATCATCTCAAGTGTGGACTAAGCTTCGTCGAATCTCCGGACTCCCGACATCACTGTCGATACCCGGAGTGTCCATCAATGGAGACATCATCACGGACCATCTCGCCATTGCCAACAGCATTGGCTCGCACTTCTCCGATGTATCCTGCTCCGGGAGTTACGATCCTACATTTCTGACTCTGAAGCGGGAGGCAGAGACTCACCCCTTGTCCTTTGCCACTGCTGCTTCGGAGTCCTATAATGTACCATTCTCTGAATGGGAACTGCGCAGTGCGCTTGCACTGTGCAGGGATACGGCTCCTGGACCGGATAACATACATAATCAAATGTTAAAGCATCTGTGCGAATCCAGTATAAAACAACTGTTGATCCTCTTTAATCGTATATGGATTGAAGGGGAGTTTCCATCTCAATGGCGAGAGGGGATCGTGATACCGATTCCTAAGGCTGGAAAGGATCCCAAGTTTGTAAGCAGCTATAGGCCCATTTGTTTGACAAATGGCCTATGTAAGCTGCTCGAAAAGATGGTGAACCGTCGACTGGTGTGGTTCTTGGAGGATAAAGGTCTCCTGTCTGAGTACCAATGTGGATTTCGCTCTCATAGGTCCACCACTGACCATCTGGTGCGACTTGAGAGCGCCATACAGGAGGCTTTTTTCCGAAAGCAGCACCTAGTCACGGTTTTCTTTGACCTCGAGAAAGCCTACGACACCACATGGCGCTACGGGATCCTTTCCACCCTTCACAATTGGGGACTCCGTGGTAACTTACCGACTTTCATTGCGAATTTCATGTCCGTCCGACTCTTCCGTGTAAGGGTCGGTAGGACATTATCGCAATACTATACCCAAGAAAATGGAGTTCCTCAGGGTTCAGTGCTGAGTGTCACCTTGTTCGCGATTGCCATTAATGGCATTGTTGCCGCCGCCGGGTCCGCGGTAGTTCCATCGCTGTATGTAGACGATTTAGCTCTGCATTACAGCTCTGGAAGTATGGCAGTCGTGGAACGGCAATTGCAGCTAGCTATCAACCGGGTCGACAGGTGGGCTCACGACCGGGGTTTTCGTTTTTCAGCAGCGAAAACCTCCGTCGTCCATTTTTGTCGGCTCCGGAGGCTACATTTACACCCTGAACTACATCTCAGGGATGCTGCGTTGCCGTTGGTTGACACTTATCGCTTCCTGGGGCTCCATTTTGACAGCAAGTTAACGTGGCAGCACCATATACGGCAATTGAAAATGACATGTCTCAGGAAACTGAACATGCTCAGGTTTCTTAGTGGCACTACTTGGGGGGCTGACCGTGCGGTGCTGCTACGGTTCTACCAAGCCCTCGTCCTGTCCCGGCTAGACTATGGTTCTGCGGCATACGGTTCAGCAAGGCCGGCAACCTTGAAAATGCTGGACAGTATCCACCATAGTGGCGTTAGGCTGGCTACCGGTGCCTTCCGGACCAGCCCGATACCCAGCCTACTCGCCGAATCGGGTGTTCCACCTTTAAATTATAGACGCCAACATATGCTTTTAGCATATGCTGCCAATGTGCGTCAAATGCCGCAACACCCGACCTATCAAGCTCTCTTCGGTACCCAAAACCACCAGGGTTACTTGATAGCTCGTGTACTGAAATAGGAGTGGCTGTAGGTCCCTGTATGATCCGGACATCTAGCGAGGTGCCTCCGTGGCAAGTCCCGCGTCCGGAAATTCGGTTAGATCTGCACCGAGGTCCTAAGGTGAACACGGATACCTCCGTTTACCGTAGGCAGTTCCACAGCATAGTTCACCAATTTCCGGACGCTGGCATTCTATACACGGATGGTTCGAAGGTGGACGAGAAAGTAGGTTGTGCTTACTTTATTGATGGTGCAAATACCAAGATCTCTTTGCCTGAGGCCTGTAGTGTGTTCACTGCGGAGCTCGTTGCCATCTATGAAGCTCTGCAGTTTGCACTACAGGATGCTCGAATCCACTTTCTCGTGTGTACCGACTCTTTGAGTTCGTTGCAGTCAATTGCTACATGTTTCCCGCAACACCCCCTAGTGCGGCGAATCCACGACCTACTAGCCGGGCTGTGCCACGCTGACACTCGAATCACCTTTCTGTGGCTTCCAAGCCACATGGGAATTGTGGGAAATGAGTTAGCAGATCAAGCTGCAAAAGAGGCGGTATCACTACCACCTCGACCAATGGAGGTACCCGCTAGAGATATTCGCTCTCAGTTACGCCTACAAGTTCTGGCTTTTTGGGAGAGTCAGTGGCTAGCTGACCCACTGCCCAGTAAACTGAGAGCGATCAAGGGAACAACTCGCGTGTGGCGGAGCTCTTTCCGGGCCCGGAGAGAGTTCGTCATTTTGTGTAGGCTAAGGATAGGTCATACAAGATCCACCCACTCGTACCTAATGAGAAGGGAAGACCCCCACTTTGTACCTGTGGAGCCGTATTCACCGTGGCCCACATTTTTACCGAGTGTGTGGATCTTGCTGACTTACGAAGAAACCTTGGTTTGCAGACGACACTCAAACTTATATTAGCCGATGACGCGGTGGCTGCTGATCGCGTTATCCGCTTTATAAGTGAGAGTGGGTTAGGGCCAGCAATCTAAATTTTCCAGTGAACATTGACTCAACGACTTGTTCGTTTTTGAATGATAATGTTTTGTTTTTTCCGTAATTTTTGTTCATTTTTATAATTTTTATTTTTTATTTAATTGTTTGTTTTTGTTTTATTAATTTTTGGTCTTTTTAAATTTAGATGTCCACCTCAAAATTTTAGATTCAATTCAAAATTTGTATTCTTTAATCTGTGTTAAGAGGGGCAGATGACCTCGTAGTTCCGCCCCTTAAAACAACAATAACTAACTAACACTACTGTGCTGATGGTGTTGAGGCAGAGTATAATCAGAATTGGAGACAAAGCTGAGCCCTGATGAATGCCAACTTGGATACAAAATATTGCAGGCATTCCTGCAGCACACTGAAGCAAATAGGGTTCAATCAAGTACACAAGCCTGCTTGAATCCGTGAGTGACCAAGAAGGTATCTGAAATGCTGTTTTGATTGAAAATCCTCCATGGCATGCCCTCCTCGAGTGCCTGGATCAGATCTTCAAAATGATGAAGACAGCCGAAATATCTCGACAATACACACATAGATAATCTCGGGACAGTATCGAAGGCTTTCTCCAGGCCATAAAATACTGAGCCCGTCAGAGGAGCTGCCAGGATAGCCAACAACCGCAATGACTTCCCTAACATCTCATCTGCCGGACCTAACTGCCGAGAGGATCAGGTGAACTTCCAAATAGGCCAAAGCGGCACGAGAAACTGTAGTCCACAGGGATCGTGGTACATGGTGACGAAGGTCATAGACTGCCTAAGGAAAGGTTCGCCTTTAAAAACTAGACTGTGAAAAGAAACATCCAGACTTATGTAAAACACCGTGAAAATTTATTGTAAACTTTACAAACCCCTAGCCTAGTTCGGAGGGTTTCCATCGGCTAATCCGCAAGCTATTAAATAATCAAAAATAAAGAGCAGGTCCCTACCTGAGAAGTTACAGTAAACCCTCGCGAAAGATCTGTCTCACAATAATAAAGCAACAACAGCAACACTAGGAAAATGGTACGACGCAAATCCCTAGGTCAAGTTACAAGATCAAGCTAATATCAGAATTTACATTTAACAGGGTAGCAAAACAAATCTAAGTTAGGATGATACCATCTCCGCATTTACATTCAACGTTAATTCATCTAGCTAAGTCCTATCAATTAATAACAAAATTTACGGTGGTAACGTCCGTAATATCAAACAATTACAGTCATAGCTAAGTGATCAGCCATATAAAAAAACATCTAAGTCATTCTTATGAACTAAGTGCTAGTCAGCACACAAAAAGGTAACATAGAGGATTCATACTCTTTTACATCATTAATAAATAAATAATAGACCACAGTTTTATTCAATGCCTGCCTACACCTTGGTTTACTGTTTGTAAGCCATAGTCATCTAATGTGTGTAATTACGGTGACGACTGCGTAGTAAAGACCACGTCTAACATCGTATGGCTTGCGCTCGACCAGCTACGAACTCAAGGTTCGAGCAAGCTTCAGTCGCAACAAAAAGAGTGTCAGCTGTCCTCAAGTCATTTCATCCAGGAAATACCTTCATTAGCACGGCTATGTCAGCAGGTTCAAAATGCAAATGAACAAGGTTAAGTAGAAAGGATTCGTTAGTTAGCTTTTGTTTACCAAAATTATGCGTTTTATTATTAAGATGTCGGTTTAGGTTATCGTTGGTTTATGGCGAATAATACTGACAAGCCTGGGCACGGAGCGTCTCCCCTGAGATCATCTCTGCCAAAAAGCCTCGACTCAAAGTCGGAATACAATCAACGAGCAATAACAACTCGGACACACAATAACACAAGTTACCAGCGGCGCACAGCTTGCGTTCAATAACTCTGGGACAGGTCTGGACACAATCAGTTACCCTCCCTAAATATCTGGTCAACGGGAACAATCCCGGACATGGTACACAAAATACCATCATACATGAAAAACCTCCCTTGCGGGGCTAGCCTACAACGTACTATAGAAACCTGACATAACTGTACTCATCAAAACAACGGTACACGCAACAGCGTTTAACTAACAAATGACAATCTACAGAACAGATGATCAGATACAAGAATGGACACTGGGTTCCATAAGCTATAACTGCAATGAAAGGGAAAGTGAATGCTAAAAGCATTCTGTCCTATGTTAACATGAGTCTGTCTCACTTAGAAGCATGCGCTCTCATACGGGCGCTGAGTAGAATACACAAAACCTGTTCGTGTCGCCGCAGGCTACAAGATTCCTGCGCTGTATGACACAACACACTAACTAGGCCGGCTATTTAAGCAAGATAATAACTGTACAACTGGCCTCTTCATAATACCTTTACCATAGGTTATAAACCTCGAAGAATATGTGCATAAAAAGCACGCTATAAATCTGAATACAATCATATAATTCTGTCTTTCACATCAAAGACGTTTAAAAGGTAGCAATGTCACTCATTGCTGGAGCTCTCTGCTCTCAAAGATAAAATACTCTATTTCTGACTTGTATCAAACATCAAATAAACACGTGTCATCACACTTGACACAACAAAATAATAATACGCAATCTCCACTCTCTGCTGGATCTGCTTAATGATACACTGGGAACTGGGTTCGATGCTAGACAACAACGAAACTTCCCTATTACTTATAAGGTCCACACTTGACCTGGATGGCTTCTGAGCTCATCTCCAATGAAATATAATGCAGTTACAAAACTGGTAATTACAGTCGATTACCCAAATGATACGACTGCTCTAACAAAGTCAGGGGTGTAACATAGACTGGCTGCAAAAAGTGCAGTTAAAGAAATATAACTATGGCATCAGATTGCCATAACTTAAGTCTGCAAAAACTTGAAAAATCACCCCAGATAGGGTTAAACAAAGTAGCCTCAAAATGGCTACAGTCACGTTTAGCAATAGATAGAAATTGACGTTCTACGACGTCCATCAAGCTGCACCAGGGTTGACCAAAATGTCAGACCCAAGGGTGACTCACAATCACTGCAAATAAATGACATCTAATTAGACTAATTACATTCCCTACCTATGAAATGGCTGTCACTAAGTTCGGTTGGTTCACAAACTACACTAATCTAACTATACCACCAGAAACTAGAACAAGGAAGGGTGTACAAAACTCACGATATGAATGAGCCCACACTTAGCTCTCTGTCTAACGACAAGGGTTGAACAAAACACCTCTGGCTTCCAGGATTGGCATCGTCCTCATCAGAACTTCCATCTGGTTTCTCCCAAAGACCAGGGTTCGGTTTTTCCCTGTAGTTGACCTCGTGAATGGACTGGACATGCCTAGGAAAGGCATACTCGGTTCCTTCCTTCTCGTCCGATGTTCTAGAAGTTCCATAATCAAGCTGGTCCCATCCGAGACATCTCCCTCATACCATAATGGTATTAGCCCATGGTCTCGGTCTCGAGCATGGTGTTGAAAAAGTTGACCACGTGGGCGGTAGAATAAGACTTGTAGTAGTTCATTATAATCACTTGAAAATTATAGTATTCGTCGTAGATATCACAGACTTTAAATATAACTGATAACACAGCCTCTACACTTTGCAGATGTAAATGATAAATAGCCTTCACTGTTCTGCGGTTCCACACGTGTACAGACGCTACTTTTTCTATCACGTGGCATCCGTGAAATGGGCGTCGTTTTATTACGGATAAATTCACCGTAGCAATTTGTGTATAATGTACTTTTATAATCACACTTGTTTGAAGTAATAATCTCACATTTACCTGTATATTTTCGCACCAGGCTCTCGGCCCTCCACAAACACGTGGGTGAAAAAATGTAGTGCTACAGTAATGTCGTAAATTTCACAATACTTGCCAAATAATTCACTACACAATTCGTGTTGATCACTGCACATCAACAACAGTGATTCGTGGTATAATTGTGCTCGATGGCACCTGATAATGATTTCCACGCTGAAAAGCGGACTGTTTGTCACGTCTTATCAGGGGCGGCTCTAGGCGTAGTGCCACCGTGCCATGGCACTACCCTCGACGAGAAAACGAATTATTCATAGTCCTGAAAGAATAATTTCAAACGTCTACAGTTTAATACTGGTATTAAATTAGTTTTAAATTACTTAGTAGTTTAAATATTCCGTCCGTAGAGTATGATCATTGATTCCATCTTCCCGCCTGTGATATGTCGTGGTACGGTCTAAGCGGCACGGTTGACGCATGCGCAGTTCAATTTACGATCCTTTTCATAGCCTCTCCCGTCACTGGCTATGGGGAAATAAACAGGGCTCCGTGCCGAATGCAGCCTGGCTCGTGGCAGCACAGAAAGTAAAGTGCAATGCCATCTACCGGGCATTAAGAGGTACTGCACCTTTGCTAAACCTGTCTGTCACGAGGGGAGGAGCAGAAGAGGGTGTAGACCAATGGCCTGGAAGTAATTTAACACTCATTGGTTATTGGCGTGGGGGGGGGGGGGTGGGTTCGTTGACACAAACTGACAACAAATCGCTCTCACACAAAGAATATTAATTCTAGGCTTCTCTAAAAGAGGGCTCTGCATACAACATTCGAAATCTATACTTGACCTAATAAATAGTGAATATAATATGTATTTAATAATTATTCCTTCTCTGGTAAAGTGAATAACTAAGGGAATAAAAGAGAAAAAAGTACGATCATGATTACATGTACAGGCTTCACGGATTAATCTCGGTAGCTAAAAATGAATGGTTGATAAACCACCTGCACCTGTCAGGTCTGGAAGATTTCGCGGGAAATGCAGTATGTTGGCTGTCTTCAGTTCTTGACGGTTCGTGGTTATTTTTAGTGAGTTATTACAAGGTGTTAGTTTGTGTTGTAGGCTATTGCGCGCTATTCGCGAAATCGTGAGTGAATGGTTCATGGTTGAGTGGTGGAAATGTTTCTTTTTATTTTCTTATTGTATATATTATCGGTAAGTCCCGATGTGAAATGTTGACTATCAAGATTTGTGTATGTATGAGTTAATAGTCAAACATGAATAAGATTAGTGCTTTGTTGAATAGACCATTTTCTTCATTGCCGTATGATGACAAAATTCAAGTTAAACAATTAGGTAGACCAACCCCAGACTTGACTATCAATTACGTACAAAAAAGTGCCAAAGTTCATAGGTCCAGGAAGTTCAACAAAGACTTATATAACAAAAATAAATGGCTGTGTGGCTGCGAGGAAAAGGGTGCGCTATTCTGCTTCCCATGCGTACTTTTCGAAGGCGAATTCAACTGGTCAAAGGGTGGTGTTACAGATATAGTTCACATATGGGAAAAGATGAAAGCTCACGAGAAATCGAAAGACCGTATGAACAATGTAATGAGTTTGTCCATGCTAGGCAAGGTAAACATTCAAACCCAATTGAGTTCGCAGTATAGGGAAGCCATTGCAAAACACAATGAGCAGGTTGATAAGAACCGCTATGTTTTAAATCTTATAATTAATTGTATACGATTTTGCGGCGCCTTGGAATTGGCCTTAAGGGGGCATAATGAAAGCGATGAGTCTGAAAACAAAGGTATTTTTAAGGAGTTAATTCAGTTCAGTGCCGAGCTAGATCATGACCTCAAGGAACACCTCGGTCGTTCTCAATACACCGCATCTGCTACGAAATATACATCAAAAACAATACAGAACGAGTTACTTGGATGCATGTTAGAAGTATATCACGAAGAAGTTCTTAAATAAATCAAAACTGTCGAATACATAGCGGTCATTGCGGATGAAACTACTGACGTGTCCAATCAGTTTCAATTAGTAATCGTGCTACGATACATAGTTAAGGGAAAGCCAGTTGAGAGATTCTGGAAATTTATTAACCCCGATGGACATGACTCAAATGCAATCTCAAACTGCATACTACACGAACTACAATTCATTATTGGAAATGACTGTAATAAGCTAATTGCTCAAAGCTTTGATGGTGCGTCCGTTATGAGTGGTGGTTTAAATGGCGTACAGAAGCAAGTAAGAGACAAGTACCCATACGCTAATTATATTCATTGTTACGCCCATCAAATGAATTTAATTATGTCTAAGGCAGCTTCAATCAATCGTCAAGTACGCATTTTTTTTGCAAATCTATCAGGTATATGCTCATTTTTTTCAAACTCTTCGCAACGCACACAAATTTTAGATGAAATTGTCCAGAGAAGGTTACCTCGAGCTTCTCAAACGCGATGGAACTTTCATTCTCGTGGAGTGAGAACGGTGTTTGAACACAGGAAAGATCTCATTGATGTTATGCAGTCGATAGGAAACCGTGATGACATAAGAATGCAATCTACCCTCGCTCAAGCCAGTGCTTACGAACTACTGCTGAATGAAGTAAACTTTGTATTTTGGCTAACGTTTTTTCATAAGGTAATGCCACACGTTGAGATACTTTTCAACCAGCTACAAAAGAAGAAGATTGACCCAGTGAAAGTGCGTCAAAGTCTACAACACTTTGAAGCCTGTATGCAATCAATACGCCAACAAATTGGCACACTAATCGAAGAAGTCGAGATTGAAATTCGAAATGATAGCGAAACCGTTCCACTAAAGAGAAGACGTACCGACACTGTGCTTTCTGACAGCAAAAAAAGGGAAGCTGTAGAAGTATGCGATACAATTTTATTGGAAATACGATCTCGATTTCAGTTTACGGGACATCTGGTTGCAACGAACTTGTTTGATGTTGCCGAATTTGATTCATTTGAACTAAATTTTCCTGACCTACACCTGAAATGGTCAAAGCATACCCGTTTCTAGAAGAGAAAAAACTTAAAAGTGAGCTACAGGTCTGCTTCTCCAGGCCAGAACTGAGATCTGTTTCTGGTGCTGTTCCATTTCTCATGTTAATTCTGGACGACGAGTTAAGTGACACGTTTCAAGAAACTGTTAAACTGTTGAAACTGTTAATTACCATGCCGATGACAACTGCAGAAGCTGAACGCTGTTTTTCGCTGATGAAAAGAGTCAAGACGTTCCTGAGGAACACCATGAAAGAAGAAAGACTGACAGCATTAGGCATGCTGTCCTGTGAGAAGCGTTTTGTCAATAACATTGACAATTTTAACAAGAAAGTCATGGAACGATTTTCAAGTAAAAAGGATCGCAGAATGGACCTGGTTTACCGCTCATTTTAAGTGGACAGTGACGACGTCTTAAGATCATTCATTGCAGCAATGGGTGAGTAAGATTTTATCCAACTGTTATTTTATTTTGTTTTAAATATTGAAGTGTGATTAAGACTTTCACTGCGAGAGACATCGTTCTACCATTATTGTGAGAGCTTTCGTACGCCGATCGCGATACAGAGCTAGTTCATTTTCATATCTATACCAGTCAACAGCACAGGGTTTACCACACCTAATACTGCCCATTCCCAATGTTGAATGGATTTATAAGTTTTACCTATGCAATTTTATACATCGGAAATCGAACCCTTGGTGAGAAATGAGCAAGTGGACAGCTCTGCTATCATGTTATGTAAATACCAATATTTTCGTATTTTTTTTACTTGGCACTACCCCTTGTGTTGGCCTGGAGCCGCCCCTGCGTCTTATGCGACGGATATAATTACACGCCTACACAGGGCGGATTCTCCAGACGTAGTGCAAGGAACTGCGTTCCTCGTGGAAGCAAGTCGTCAAACTAAGTCGTTGAGCGACTACTTACATTCCTATTTGCGTATCTGAAATGATATTACCATACCTTAAAGTGAAAAAACATTCTCCAAAATGTTTCAATAATACTGAATGACGAAATGGAATATTCTGAGTCTCGTGGAAAGATAAAATTGATTAATAAGACCTCAGATAAATAATTAGCAGACTTCACCAAAGTCAAAAATGCGATTCTCTGCTACTTCAAAGAGAATCGTATAAGCTCTCAGCCTCTCGCAGCCTTCTGGGTGTGTTCAAAGGTACTACATCCCATCATAAATGTGATGTCATGAAAAATATCACATGAACCTTAGCTCAGCGGGTTCATCACCGTACTAAAAGAAGTGGGTTTTGTTTCCCTCAGAACTTTTCTTGAAGGTGTCTTGCAAGAAGGATTATTTCTATTGTACCTATTCTTCATTGCGAATGGGTATCTTAGGACAACGCGGATAGTGCAAGTTTCTTGATTTCAGTTCGTTCTAGTAAATTTGGCGTCCTAATTCTTTCAGGTCTTTCTCAGTCTGTTTGTACCAATTTTGATCTAGTTGTTTTGTTCTTGAAGTATGTGTGATTTTTATGAGTTAGTCTGTATGGGTCCATTCTTTCTTAGTGCAGTTTGAATTGGATTCATTGCAGACGTATTGTATCTGTGAGTTTGGAGATAGTTTTACATATTTCTGTATTTGGTTTTGGAAGATGAACTCCACCTTTGATTCTCGGCCCTAAGATTTTTCTCATTATTTTACATCCGTTCACTTCCAATTATCCTTTAAGTTATGCCTATTATAACGGTATTTAAAATAAAATAAAACTATTATCTGCATTTTGGTATTATCCTCTAAATTTCAAATATCATCACCATCTCACCAGTATATAGTGCGGTGACATTCAATGAGATCTTCTGTCTTGTGGAGGCTGAAGTAGGAAGGAGTGCAAACCAACAAGCACAGGAAAGAAAAACGGAGAGAGAATGAATAAAATTAGATTATAATTGAAGAGGGAATATCCTTGAAAATTATTGTGTTTCTGCCTGTAGGTCCCTTTGACTTTGTCCCTGTGTTTACACCTACCTGTTGTTTATCTTTGACCTTATTTTCTTATTCCTGTCCTTCTTTCCCTCACTAACCAGGGTAGTTACGAGTATCGAGGGCAAGTCCACGAGGCCTGCTTATCTTTGGGTTCATTAAGTGAGTGGGTCCAAATACCACCATTGACTGTCCTTGAAATGATTTTCTGCAATTTCCCACCTTCAACTCCAGATAAAATAATGTCAAGATGGTGCACAAATGTCCGCTTCCTTCCAACTGCTTGCTCAGTTTCATTCATCTTCATATCTCAATACCTTCTCTCATGCCAGGAAGGGCATCCAGCCTTAAAAAACTGCCACATAAAGAATTAACCGCATCTCATTCCCAATCCCGGTTAAGCGGGAATAATAAAGGGTAGACATACAGTAGAACGTCATTTATCCAGACTAATTGGGACCGAAAGTATTCCGGGTAACTATTTTTCCGGATAATCGAACATGCGTTTATTTCATAGGGAGAACCACCAAGCTTCTCATTTAGCTGCAACGCTTTCCCACATAACAAAGGTCCAGAAATGGGATCTCCCTCACTTCTTGTCTGAATAAACCCTAAGAACCATTTATCATCCATAGCTGATCTCATGGTTTTTCTATTTTTAGACCCTTATTCACTATCTGACTTCGATGCAGAATTCAGAATGTCACCTTTTCGGTTCTTCCAATCATAAACTGTGGATTTTCCAACACTAAGTTTTCATTAGACACTGCACACTCTCACCTTTATCCAGTTTATTAATGATCTCCACCTTCTTCTCAATTAATAATACATTGTGTTTGTGTTTTAGTCTTCAGTCTTCTGACTGGTTTGATGCAGCCCTCCATGTCTCCCTGTCCTGAGCTAATCGTTTCATCTCTACAAAGCTACCACACCCTACATCCGAGGCAATCTGTTTAACATATTCTAACCTTGGTCTACCCCTACAGTTCTTGTCCTCGACCCTTCCTTTCATAACTAAGCTTGCTATTCCTGGGTGTCTTAGTATGTGTCCTACCAACCTATCTCTTCTCTTCATTAGCATTCACCAGAAACATCTCTCCTCTCCCACTCGTCTTAATACCTCTTCGTTTGTAACCCTATCTACCCATCTGATCTTCATCATCCTCCTGTAACACCACATTTCAAAAGCTTCAATTCTCCTCTTTTCTGCAGCACCAATAGTCCAAGTTTCACTTCCATAGAGTGCGATGCTCCAGACAAAGGTTTTTAAAAATGTCTTCCTAATACCTAAATCTATATTCGATATCAACAGATTCCTTTTCTGTGATTTCGTTTTTCCTTTTTGCCACTCATAAGTTTTTCACAACGCAATACAGTATGCACACTCACATACCGCAATACGTTGATACATTATAGAGTAAACTAACGGTAGGAGACAACAGAGACAACAATTGAAAACAAGAACCAACTCACTACTGTAGGCAGCGTGCACCTCCGCGTAACAACAGTAAGCGCGCGCTGCGCCATCCTTTTGTCTTTTTTGCTCTTCCGGGTAAACAACGTTCTACTGTACATTCTTCCTTTCCTATCTCATGATTGTTTTCAATGTTATTCATTAATAAACTCATCATCGTCATCATCATCATCAGTTTATCTAACCTCCTTGACTTTCATAGTGCTTCAAGGAACAACGAAATTCGACATGCAAGCTGCCTTCTGGGTGTCAAATAACAAAGCTTGCACCCAGCAGCCGAGACCAAACGATATTATTATTATTACTGTGATGTTCGAAAGATATAACATAGTTGCCATGACTTATGGAATGACCCTCGTATAAGTGTTGTAAATATATCTGCCAATCCTAATTTACAGGATCTGATGATCTCCAGCAAATCTTCTAGGTTTTTGCTGTGTCCATTGTGAGGTTTCATCTAGGTGCACCAAGTCAGGATCATCAATGGGGTCTTGGTATGCCCTGCCCAGACCACCGCTGGGGTAGTGCATCTTTCCCTACGTCCCATACTTGTAGCACTTCGTTTTGCTACTTTGCTGTGGAAACCAAGAGCTCCCTCAACTTTTCTCCTCCCCAGAGAGGTTCCAAAAGATGATGAAAATAATGTTATTGGATTTACGTCCCTTTTAACTACTGCGGCTATTAGAGATGCCGGAGAGCTGGAAGTTTGCCCCAAAGAGGATCTTTAACGTGCCAGTAAATCTACTGACACGGCTCTCTTGCATTTACGCACCCTCAAATGCCAACTGACTGCGCCAAGATTCGAACCTGCAACCTTGGGCACTGTAGGCGAGTACGTTACCGATGAGCCACGCAGCCAATCATCCAAAAGATGGCATATTTGCTTTCATGGCGAAGTGTTTAAATTCCAGCTAAGGTTTTTGTCATGTCAAGGCAAAACCTCACTAATCACATAAACACATCCTCTCTAGGAGCTATACGTATTAGTGCCTGGCATTACTTGAAGGTTTGAGGGTGTAGAAGGCAGGCGCGGATTCAATAATGGGGGGGGGGGGGGGTCACGGGGGTCATGACCCCCTCCCCAAACGGGAGATCAAATTTTTTTGCAAACTCAAAAAACGAAAACACAAGAATCAAACAAATAATACTTAACGAATTTTAACTGAAAAACAGTTTTTTATTTTTTATTTTATTCAATACTGAAAATATCTTTCTTGCAATTATTATGTTCTGTTACAAGTGTACATATTTACACTTCATACCTGTTATATAAAAACGTTTATTTATATAACAAAATCAACTCGTCTATTTTGTTTAGCAAACCTTGTGATTACCGAATCGATGTTTATAGAGATGTCACGATGAATGTGCAGCAATGCACGGATAGGAATTTTGGGCTTTTTTCGCACCAAAAAAATTTGCCGACGTCTAAACTGCAAGCCTGGTTGGCAATTTAAACTGTGACTTTCCCCCTTTGTCGGTACCTACTCAACTTGCCGAAACTGTAACGTACCTTGATACTTTCCTCGAAGCTTGATGTAAAAGTCGCAAAACATACCGTTGCAATTTGTACGAATATTTTTGGTGCGCTAAACCCATCAAATTTCTATCCATGTAACTTGCAAACAAATTGGTCTGGTTATGTACATTTGGTTATTTTGTGATTGCGTTTTTAGTGATACCATTTTTCTTAACAATTTTGATTCTCTGACCCCACCCCAAAGCCAAACTCTAGATCCGTGCCTGGTGGAAGGAAGGAAGGAAGGGGAAGCACTAAAACAACTTGATTTTAGTTCAAATTGTCAGACAGTAGCCTAAGCATGAGATTCTTTGAACATAGGAAATAAGACTGGTTCTTAAAAGGTTGAAAATTTAAATAATAGATTCAAATACTTAATATGCCACTGATTTATTAGATAGAACTAATCGTGAACTCAATATCTGTTTATTTAGATTGTAACTATGGCCGTGCCCGGCTTTCTGATCTCAGCAGGCTTCACAGGACTGATAGTAATGTACCTGACTGAAGATTGGACTTGGGAAATAACATTCCTGTTTGGAGCTGTTATTAGCACTATCTACCCTTATGAAGTAGTTGATTTACTTCGGGAACTAGGTAAATGAACTAAGTAAATATACAATGAGTGTTTATATGGTTTATAGCCTTAATAATTCAAAACTTGGAACTGCAGAAATTGATAAAGAAACAAGAATTATGTAGTCTTATACCAGGAATTACACAATAATGATGAGTCTTTAAGATACTGGTCATCTTGTGTATATTAAACACTAGCTAAATCTGTAAATTGTGTGTATGTTTACCATGGTCTTGCCTTGGTAACTTTGTTACTCTCTTTTCTGTCTTTTACACCATTTTGGGTAAAGGAACATCGAGCTTATTTCTACAACCTGTGACAATAAAGTTCGGTGAATAGTCCTGTACTATCAACATAGATGAACAATGCACAACAGTGACCCTACTGTCCTTCGAAATAGTCCCCTCCCGTAACTATGCAATGCTGAGATCGGCGATACATGTCCTGGAAACTTTGCAAGAAGGCGTCCTTTGGGATGGTGTTCAGAAACCTCGTCACGTTGCGTTCGATGAATAAAGTCAGAACGGTCGACCTGGCAACATTGGTGAGACACAACACAACGTGTAAGACCTGTTTGACACAGTGAGTGTTTAGAAGGATGAATTTATGCAACCTACCATGCACACCTGTTCGGCGGGTGGCAGTGAGAAGGGTGAATGTTCTGTGGAATGGAATGGCTCTGAAAACCATCGTCACGGGCGACGAGACCTGGTTTCTGAGGTACGACCTCGAAGTCAAGCATCAAAGTTTGGGGGGGGGGGGGTCCAGGTCCAGGGTCACCGATAAGCCCTGAAAGGCCAGAGGTTTTCGGACATCCAACGTAATGTGACGACCCGACTGAAGGCTATCCCTAAAGCGTTTCCAGGACTTGTACAGACATTCTCAGGAGTGCATAACCATCCACGGGGATTACTTCGAAGGACAGTAACTGCTGTTTCAGGTAAGCCAACAATGCGTTCGTAATATAGACCCATTCACCGAACTTTTCGATCAGAGGTTGTATATGGCTTGTATACAATGTACACTACATGGCCTAATAGCTGTAAGCCTCCTTGGTCATTATGTGAGAGCATTTACCAGGCTGTGCACAAATGTTACAAGATGCAAAACCAATCTGCTGAGATGGGGTTTCCATATGGAAACAACATCCCATCTACTCCACTGCGAACCGTACTTTCACCTACACAATGGGAGACCTGCAATACTCTATGATGCACTAAATATCGCTAACATTTGGGTGACAATTGTTTAAAAAGAGGCTGACAAGTTTGATATATATGTACGGCATTATGTATTTCCTTATAGGCCTAAGCCTACTAATCTTATTTTTATTTCTTTAGATTAGTAAGATGTGCATCTGAAACAATATATATTCGGTGCATTCAAAAAGTTTCCGTTTGAGGGTGTTGCTACCCAGTGGATACCCCGGGCATTGAATCCGAACAAAAACCACACCAGATGGCTGTTAGCCTGCAGCACCTGATGTGTTTCAATGTTGAAGATAACATGTTCCTGGAGTGCATTGTTGCAAGCATCAAAAGCTGTTGCCACTACTGCGAACTGGTATAGAAAGCGTCGACGATGCAGTGGTATCATCCATTATTTAAACACAAATAGTGCTAAATGTTCCGGCTTAACTCAACAAGATGACAGTGTTTCGCCCCGGTGTGCTTTTGGGCTCTTCAGTTGGTTAAAGCACACCTCACCAAGACACTGTCTAGTGCACACTGGGAAGGCCATTGCAAGGCGTATTTGATACATGTTTATCCGCGTCACGAGCAAGCCAGTGCACTATGGGAGTCGAAACTCCATTCCAAAGCAATTATAACCTTACCTTGGCATTGAATATACAATTTTCATAAGAAAATATGCATTGTCCGTTGAGCCATAATATATTTAAACACAAATAGTGCTAAATGTTCCGGCATAACTCAACAAGATGACAGTGTTTCGCCCCGGTGTGCTATTGGGCTCTTCAGTTGGTTAAAGCACACCTCACCAAGACACTGTCTAGTGCACACTGGGAAGGCCATTGCAAGACGTATTTGATACATGTGCATGGAGGAAAGAAAGGAAGGAGATGCCTTCGCTGCGCTGCCTAGCGCAAGCTGTTGAAGCCAAACGGCTCGCCCACTTTGGTTGCAAGAAAATGGCTGTCCCTATGCTTAAAGCCGTAAACCACTCCAAATAGTAATGGATTTTAGTGACATAAAACTGCAATGACAAGTCAAGATTTTTTCTTGGATAGGCAGAATACACTCTGTACTTCACGGTACTTGGCACAAATAAGCTGCGTTATCGTTTTAAAAGCCAGGCTAGTTTTGTAAGGAAGACGCGGAAAAACGTAATAATACGCTGAAACACTGATTAAAATGAATACAGGTGTCTGAAGGTGCGAGTTATACCAAAGAAGGAATATCTTGGGAATTAATGATGCCGAACTAATTACGGTATTTACACCAAATTGAGTTTTAGCCTATGTTCTTATTGGTGTTGAGGCATTCACCAGTTTTTAGGCTAATTTCGAGCACTGCCACTTTCACTCATTGGTCGTACACATTTTGATATTCAAGAATACGAACCTCAAAATTAATAAACAGAACAATTAAAAAAGGACGCATATTTGCACAAAAATACGTTTCGGTACCATACGGTATTTTCTTTGTGGGGGATAGAAACTTGACGATTAGCCTCGAATTGATTAATTACGTAGGCCTACCGTAATTATTGACCGACAGCCGTTTGATAATTTGGGATTTGCAGAGGAATGATTTTTATTTTTTTGGTATATTGGGTAGGCCTACACATGCTGAGATTAGAATTGAAGATTTTTTTAAAATAACTTATCATTACTGTTATTACGTTTCCAAAGTTGCATAAACGGAGCGCGATAAACACCAGGGCCAAAATAAGGTTTAGCCATGCACAATGCCCCATGCAAGTCACAGAACACCGAATACGAGTTAAGGTTACGCCCACTTTGGTTGCAGCGTTTGGCTTCACTCAAACGAGCTCAGGGCATCTCCCCTTATTCTTGCCTCCATGTACATGTGTATCCGCGTCACGAGCAAGCCAGTGCACTATGGGAGTCGAAACTCCATTCCAAAGCAATTATAACCTTACCTTGGCATTGAATATACAATTTTCATAAGAAAATATGCATTGTCCGTTGAGCCATAATATATTTAAACACAAATAGTGCTAAATGTTCCGGCCCAATAGCACACCGGGGCGAAACACTGTCATCTTGTTGAGTTATGCCGGAACATTTAGCACTATTTGTGTTTAAATATATTATGGCTCAACGGACAATGCATATTTTCTTATGAAAATTGTATATTCAATGCCAAGGTAAGGTTATAATTGAATCGGTCATTTGGAAAAGGGCACATGTCCACAAAAGTAAATTTTACAGGAGAGACAAAAAAGTGAATAAATCGTGAATGAGTGGAACTACCAAAGCTGCATTTTGGCAATGCATACAACATGTAATGGGCCTTTTATTCCCATAATATGGATTTCAGATTCCATCCTTAACGGACAAAAATTCAAATTTTGTTTCCTGGATATGTGCCCTTTTCCAATGGAATGGAATGTTCTTAGAAATTAAACACAAATTTTTCATCCCTGTCTCTTTAAATTTGTTATAAATTACATTTTATCATTACAGTGTCTCTTTTTAATGAACTGTAGCACTTCGGAGAATTACAAACATATTCCAAACAATGCACATAAATCGTTTTGTTAAACAAAACCAATATTATTGTTCATTACATCTTATAAGGTAATATATTTTTCACTCCATTTTATATTAGCTCTTTGAGAAATAACCTTATAGTCATTGTAATGAATAGATTATTGTCACTGACTGTACACTAACAATAAAAGCTAGAACTTCAAATTGCTTCTCTCTTAGGGGATCAGAATGCTTGTTCTTGCAGTGCTTCTTGCTCAGTATTTGGCCAGTTGTTTACAATGTCATGATAGAAACTAATATGTTCATCACCGATATACTGTACCAATTTTCTTATGTCGTTGACCTTCTTAATATTAATGGGAAGTTTTCCATTATAGGCTTGATAGTCGAGTAGTGTCGGTAAAACGGGACGAAGCCCAGTCGGCTTGGACAAAGCAAATGTTTCTGACAGTTCTGGGAGGCTGGAGATCCACTTAGACACTGTTAGAACTCCGGGTGCTGCACAGTCATATTTAAATTCATTGTACCCAGAAATCTGGAAAGATATTTTATCCTTTCTAGGTATGTTTTTTCCAAAAGAAGCAGTTGATAACACTGATCTTTTATAATGTGTAGGCCACCATGTTTTGAAATTGATAATATCTGAAGTGCCCACACGTTTCACAGAAAATTTATTGGTACTTGACGATTGCACAATCATGCTAATGTACTGTTCTGGGGTGTAAATCCTATCTTCCTTACGTAGCTTACGTTTAACTACTGCAAAATTTCTATCACAGTCATTGAAGGAATGTCCTCTAATGGGAAAGTGATGATATATTTGTTTAAATCGTCCACTTGATGCCAAAGCTAGTAGAAAACGTACCACTGTGTTATTCTTATTTTGTCCCGGACATCCGTCCGAGAAAATATGAAGCTCAGTAACAGTTTCTGCGACACATTCATTGACGTAGTCATTAAGAAATGTGCATACTTCGTTTGGCCCTTTAAGTGCCTCACCTTCATGATATGAATAAAACCTGGCTTTGTTTGTTTTTAAATTGTGAATGCAAAATACAAATACCCATAGTTGCCTGTAATAGAAAACCTCCTGCACGGGAATATGAGGTAAGGGAAGGTTTTGCATGTAATCTATTACGATTCCTGCTACATGATCATTCTTCAGAGACTGAGCTTTTATTTCCTTGATTTTGTTGTAGTACTTGCTGGCTCGTCGTTTATGTACTATATATTCAGCTGTGGCAACGCGTTTTGCAGTATCATTTAAATGTGCACTGCGCATTTTCTGTTTATATTCCTCGCAAAAAGAGCAGACATCTATCTGCGGCCTACCGAAAGGTAATGCGTAATTCTCCTTGAAGTATTTTAGGAAGAACTTATATTTCACTGTTCCTTTCATGTTCGGAAACTTATTAACATACATGTCATACATTGCTCTCACATTCAGGTTAGCAGGCAGGTACTTTTTTGTTGTATTGTTGGAATAATGCACCTCTTTTACATCAAATGATTCTATGAACTGGCTAATACTCATACAAGTTTCTCCAGTAATTACGTTGTGTCGAGACCCTATAGATGTCCCTCGTTTGTCATTTGGCGACTCATTAGCAGCCAGTAACAAGCATAAACGTCGAGTTTTCTTAGAACTTACACCATGTAAACTGATGAAAGCTTGTTTGCATACTGGTACTCGTCGACTGTCCAGGCAAATATAATATGTAAAACTGTGTATTTTAGGTTTTGAAACAGAGGCCTCTGGATTCTTCCGTTCTCTTGAAATCTCCTTAAACTCGATAAGACTTTGTAAATATGTGTCCTGTGCATCCTTAGTGTCAAAGTTATTAACATAGCTAAAAATAGTCATTTTATCTTCTTCCTTCAATCCGTTAAAACACCCTCTGGGACATCTAAAACGCAAAGGAAAATATTTTGTATAACCTAATTATAATGTGTGTCGTTCCTATTATAATAATAATAATAATAATATGGACATACCTGCAGCTTGATCCAGTTTTCCTAGCGTCAATAAATTTACCAACGTGGTTAATATGGGACAATCCTTTAATCTTAGCTGTTTTAATTAGAAATGGCTGATAATTAGTGCGGTTAATTACTCCTTTCTTTCTTCTCCTGCATACTGTAGCACTATCAGAATCTATACTGTCACTACAATCACTTGAACTTGTCATGTTTACAACTACAACATACAAGCAACACCTCGGAAACAGCTGGAAGGCGGCAGATGTTCCTATTGGCGGGAACTAGCACAGCGCGCTGCCAGCGCTCGCTGCGATCCATTGGAAAAGGACATGCTGTTGGATATGTGACCTTCTCGAATGGAATGACAAAATTGTCAGGTCCCGTGCTCCATACGTACAAGACTTAGAAGTGACTTTTTCGCGTGGATCAATGCGTCTACATTTAAACTACAGGAATATGAGAAAACATGCATTTGGAAAAAAAGTGGACATGTGCCCTTTTCCAAATGACCGATTCAATTGCTTTGGAATGGAGTTTCGACTCCCATAGTGCACTGGCTTGCTCGTGACGCGGATACACATGTATCAAATACGTCTTGCAATGGCCTTCCCAGTGTGCACTAGACAGTGTCTTGGTGAGGTGTGCTTTAACCAACTGAAGAGCCCAATAGCACACTGGGGCGAAACACTGTCATCTTGTTGAGTTATGCCGGAACATTTAGCACTATTTGTGTTTAAATATATTATGGCTCAACGGACAATGCATATTTTCTTATGAAAATTGTGTATCATCCATTGTCCACTCATCCCAAGAAGTTCAAGAGCTAAACATCCACTGGAAAGGTGATGCTCACCCTATCCTATGATTACCAGGGCTCATTGCTTATCAATTTCAAGGAATCTGGGGAATAGTACTTCGCAATACCGGTACTGGAGAAAATATGGCATGCAATTAAGGCCAAACATGCGGGAAAACTGCGGCAAGGGGTGCTGCTGATTCATAACGCATATCCCCATACCGCAAAGGTCTTAATGCAGAAGGTATACCAACTCAAGTGGGAGACACTCAAGCAGCTCCCCTATAGTCCTGATTTCTCCCCATGTGATTATCATGCCTTTGGTCCCTTAAAAATGCTTTGAATGGTTGACAATTCCTGTTGGACAAGGATGTGCAGCAGGCAGTTACGGACTTCTTCACACAGCAGGACACGGTGTATTACCATTCAGGGATCTTCAACATGGCACGTTGGTGGGATGAATGCCTCAATGCTCACAGTGATTTTGCCTGATTGGCATTCCGATTCTGAACTGTGTGGCCATCAAATGGAAACTTTTTGATCACATCTTATACAAAGCATCATGGCGCCCAAGAATAGTAATGTTATTTGTACCTCCTGTAAAGTTTCGCTGAAGGAGAATGAACATTTCGTACAATGTGACGGAAAGTGTGGTGAAATGTTTCATCTTAACTGTGCTCGTGTGACGAACGCCGTTTTTAAAGCAATGCTTGCAAATCCGGGCGAAATTCTGTGGCATTGTAAACAATGCAAACATAACCCTAATTCAGTCAAAACAGCTACATCTAGTTTTCAGCCGACTAAGGTCAAACCGGACACCGCAAGCTTATGTGAAGCGGTTAGCTCTCTGGAGTATCAATCAAAAAAATTTGATGAACTCTTGGAGCAAAATACCGCACTAAAATCTTGCATTGACCAACTCACTCTAGAGGTAAACAACACTAAAGTGGAGAATGGCTTGCTTAAAGAACAAAATGGGCAACTTAAAAGGCAAGTTAATGACTTGGAGCAATACTCTAAGAATTACAACCTTGAAATCGCCGGGATACCAGTCTCCGAACAGGAGAATGTGTATAATATTGTGGCTCAAGTGGCAGGTGCAGTTGGTGTTGAAGTTGAAATCGAAACTGATAGGGACATTGAATATTGCCACCGACTTCCAGCCTTTACGGATAAGGATGGCAAGAAGAAAATGCCCCTCATAGTAGCAACATTTTATTCCCGCCAAACTAAAGACATGATCATGAGCAAAAAACGGAAACATGGGAAACTTCTTTGCACAGATGTCAAGATCAAGGGAAACTCGACAGTGTATGTAAATGAACATTTAACGAAAGACAACCAAAACTTATATTGGCTTGCCAGGAATTCTAAGCGGGCAATGAATTATAAATTCGCATGGACCAGGAACGGGAAGATCTTCATGAGGAAAAATGAAAACAGCCCGATTCTACAAATCAAGACTGCAGCTGACCTACCAACAGTTCATGGGAATCAAGGAAACTGAAGGTATGTTTGCCTGAGCCAAGTGATCAATCAATATTTTAGAAAATTTTGTTTCTAAGTGAGTGTAAAGTAATTATGGAAGTACCCTCAAATAAAACAACTACGGTATGAGGAAAGCAATGGCAAACTACCTCACTCCTCTTCTTGCCTAGAACGCCTCAATATAGCGCTGCCTTGGGGTTTTGTGGGTATCTACTCACATAACGTAACGGCGGTGCTTTTTGAGGATCCAACCAGCCTTCGGGCTGACTACCTAACAGACATGAAATCAGATAATGAAGTAGACCTTAATTTTCAAGATATTACTTCAAAGGTTGTAAACAGTACTCAAGACTTGAACAAATTAATTAGCTTTACCGCAGGAATTAAAATCATGCACCTAAATATATGTGGCATGATAACAAATTTTGAAAGTATGCTAGTTATGCTCGATCAACTTGATCATAAACCAGATGTCATTATACTGTCTGAAACTCAGCTCATTGAGGATATACCATTTGCAATTTTAGGATATAATGAATACTTCATACCAACTCAAAATTCTACCCATGACAGCATAAAGATATATGTGCATGAAAACCTCATACAAAATATTACAATATCTACTGTAAAAACACTGAAAGCTGCAAATGCTAGCCTACTCAACTTCAGATATAATAAAGAAAGTTACTTGGTACTTGCTATATACAGATCACCCTCCACAAGCCCAAAGAAATTCATAGAAGAACTAGGAAATACTCTCCAGCACTTGCCTACAGCTACAAACAGTATATTAATAGGAGATATAAATATTGATATTTTAAATCCTACAAGGCAATATGCCCAAAATATTAAAAATGAGTATTTAAATGTATTACATGCAAATGGATTCATTTCGTACATAAACTCACCAACTAGAATAACCCCAAAATCCAGAACATGTATCGATCACATACATGTTAAGTCCCACAGAAACAGCAACGTTGACCCTTTTGTTCTGCATACCAGTATCACAGATCACAGTCCTACATTTCTCATACAAAATAAATCTCAAAAATACACTCCACAAACAGGAGAAAATACTTTGAACAATGTAAGAATAAATTATAAAACTCTAAAAAAATCATTAACTAAGGAAACTTGGGAATCTATCATAACTGAACATGATGCTAACAAAGCAGCTGATAGTTTCATTAAGTTACTGAAAGAACAATTTCTGTGTTCCTCGATTTAAGAAAGGCTTTTGACACCGTAGACCACAATATACTCATTAGAAAACTTGAAAAGGAAGGTATTCGTGGTACTCCTCAAGAACTAATAAAAAGCTTTCTTTTTAACAGAATACAAAAGGTACGAATCAAAGGTACTCTAAGTAGAAGTGCTGAAGTAAAAATTGGAATTCCCCAAGGAACAGTTTTAGGTCCTATTCTTTTTCTGTTTATATTAACGATTTGTGTAAGCTGAACTGTAATGCGATGATTACCTCATATGCTGATGACACTGTCGTCACAGTCACAGGAACAACTTGGGAGGACACTTTTAATAGAACTCAAGAAACCCTTGCTACAGTCCAAAAATGGCTAAGAAACCACCTCCTTACCTTAAATGAAACCAAAACACAATACCTATGCTTCTCACACAACAAAACATTACAACCCACAGACAATTTAACACTGAAGATCCACACACCAATTTGTAACAATGGCGAAAGATGCAACTGCTATACCCTACAGAAGTCAATGAATGCTACATATTTAGGGGTTATTATAGATAGTCATTTAAAATGGAATATGCATGCATCAACGTTGGCCAATAAACTTCAAAAGTTAATTTATATATTTTACAGATCAGAAATATCCTTTCAGCAAAAGTCTTGAGAACTGTATATTTTGCCTTAGTCCAGTCACAACTACAATATGGAATAAATGGTTGGGGTGGAATACTTGATTCACATTTGGCTCAGGTAAATACCTGCCAGAATTTCATTCTAAAAGTTATGTACAAAAGGCCACCAACTTTTCCAACATGTGAACTGTATCAACAAAGCATGTTGCTTAACATACGACAGTTATTTGTTCAGTCATCAATCATATTTATACATAAAAATATGAAGCTCTTCTCTAATGGACAAAAACTTGAAATGTGCACTAGACTTCAAGACAGAACTGGAATAAATATCCCTCGTCGAAACACACTACTTGGCCAAAGGAATTTAAGTTGTCTTAGCACTAGGATATACAATATATTGCCAGTAAATGTGACAAATAATACCCTGAATATATTGAAGAAAAGGCTTTTTATATGGCTCCTTAGTAACTTTGATAGAGTAAATGAACTTATAAATTTTCACCAACATATTTAAACCAACTCGGTCAGAAACAAGTAATGTATCATCTTTTATTTTCAGTATCCTTATAATTAATGCTTTTGCTATAAACTTTTCTTATTATTATCAGTCAAATACCATGTTGCAAATAAATTAAGAAATTGTGTTCATGAAGCCCACAGACAAGTTTATCTTATGTGGGATTCACCCTGTATTTTTGATACAACATCTGTATATGTACAGGTTTTCTGTCAGTGAATAAAAATGATTGATCGTAAAAAAAAATAAAAAAAAATAATAATAATAATAATAGCCTATTAATCTTGATTGGTCACATTGGACCACTTGAGTCGTTCCACAATCACTTCTTCCTTGAAGGTAGTACTGCTTGGTTCTTGCGCTCTTTCCAGTACTTTTTCATTCTTTCAGATCGGGATTTTCTCAACTCATCTTGCATGGTCCTTCGTTTTTAGTCAGGCAACATACAGCGCAGTGGCAAAATGCATGCGTAACTGGGTGACTCATTGCCAATATATAGATTGCTGCGCTGCTATGTTGCTAGACTGATAAATAGGACCCTGTGTATACGTACAGTAAAACCGCGTTTATCCGGACTGATTGGGGTTGAGAATTGTCCGGATTAGCAAAAGTTCGGATTAACTGAAAATGAAAAGAAACAATAGTATTTTCATGAAAAAATAATGCTTTAATAACATAATGAAGTACAGTACCTTGTGTTGATGAAACAAGACAGTTATAAATTGGTTTCCTTTGTGTGAAGTAACTGTCTATCTTTCTTTATGGCTTGTTGCTCATCTCCTTTACAATAAGTGCACTCAAGTGTGTCATCTTTTCATGTAAAGAACGAACTTTATGCTTACGTTTTCCCAACGTTATTAGTGGTTCACTAAGTGACGTTGTGCACTTGTCTAGTGGCTCCCCAACCCCCTGTCATTAGGCAGTGGTGTGGGTGATATTCCACAGGGCAACAACCTACCAGTGCATCACAGTGGTAACACAGACAAGTGCATTCTTCCGTCTCTTTCTTTTCAAACTGCCACTACTGGCCAATGAATGATCGATAAATGGAGAGAAATACGCTATGAGTATGGTGCGAGACATCTTCGTGATTTCATTGTACAGTATCCTACTTTCCCGACATTACTTACTTACTGAAGTCCTGTTGTTCGCATCGCTGGAATATAGGGCTTTGACGAAGCATCGCCATCGGACTCGGTTTCGTGTCATTGCCTTCACTTCTCCCCACGTTCTTCCCTCTTCTGCAGTTTCCCTCTCCATTGTCCTTCTCCAAGTTTCAAATTCTGCTACAGCTTGATGTAACTTTCCACTCTCGTAAAGTGTCCGTACACTACTTTCTCTGCAGTTTCTAGGATTGCTCAAAATCCAATCCTCGTGGTCCATTTCAATCCAAAGGTTGTCAACTTGTTGTCCGTCTGGCTTTGGCTTCTTGAAGTTTCCTTAACAATACATTTTAAGCTGATGGATTGGAATCCAGGCTAGCCATAAGAAACAACACATTTTAAGAGATGCAGGTTGTTAGCCCACAGTCCCCGAGTGCTTTAGTGGGGCTGCCACCTTTTGGCCTAAGCACATGCCATTATAGCTAGATAGTCTGCTATGTCTGTCATAAATTTTTTACAGGGAGAGTTGAGACTGGTCCCCCTAACCCTCCTCCTTTCTCCGGGCTTGGGACCGGCAATGACACCCATGGAGCTACTCAATCCACCCCATGGTTGCCGCAGGCGGAATTACATCCCCGACATAAGAACTCCATATTGTGAAACTAAGACATCGCTTCGTGGTAATACGTTGTAGAATTTTATGTTTTTCAAAAAATATTTTAATTTATTTACTGACTTGACTTTTTAAGCCTGTCCGGATTAAGCGATATCCGGATTAAAGGGGTCCGGATAAACACGGTTTTACTGTAGACATAACATATATAGATATGCACGGTCTTTGTGAAAATCCAATACTTGGAATTGTTCATTAATGCCTCCTTGCTAAGGGAGTAATCAAGTACCTCAGAATAACAATGCCATGTACCAACAACTGACATAGAATTTTCAGATTAGAGAAGGAATGTGGGGCTTACTCCAGGCATCTACCTATTATGTCATTACTGACAGTACTGGACCTGATAATGATGATTCTTCTCCCAGCAAAAAATGTGATAGCAAAGTAGCCCATCTTTTGAACTTGTGAATGAATTCTCAATGTTAAATCAATATCTACCATCTTCCTAAAACATACCTCAATGCAATGGCCACCTTGTGTTGAGGAACCCTTCAGTGCATGCCAAGATGTCCGGCGACTTAGAAATGGTCTCGTTTTTTAAATTTTTATTATTACCGTATTGATTTCCAATGATATAGTTTTCTATTCAACTTCAAAAATTTATATAAATTCTCCTTTTCTCTCGGGTTGATAACGTAGCTTTTAGGCCCCTTAAAACAACAAGCATCATATCATCATCCTTTTCTCTCATTTGTTAAGGATGGATTTAATCATCTTATTTGAACATCAAGTATAAAATCTGACTTCTAAAATGTAGAATCCTTGTTGGTTATATCTATTAAATAAAATATTATTGCAAGGTTTGGAGAATTTTGATAGCGTCGCAAATGTTGGTGTTTTTACAAGATTCCACAAAATTGGCTTGAATTTTTAAAATTTACAGTAAAACTGTATTTGTACACAATTATTAACATTGACAATACGAAGTCTTATACCGGTATTTTAAAAAATGAAGATCTCTGAGCATTGCTTAAGTTTTAAATTATTTAAAACCATATTCCAAACCATGAGGTATTGGGAAATGGGAATAATGATTGATGGCACACAAATTGTATTTGTAACAATACAGATTGTATTTCTACCCCTTATTATTCCTGTTTATAAGCGGTAGAGGATAAGATGAGTTTCTAACCTTCTCAGAGAAGTTAATGAGAAGTGAATGAAGATGGAAGAAACTAGGCAGGAATTGAAAGGAAGGGGCCATGGTCTATTAGAAGCTTGGATAGTTGGATAGGATTGAAATTGGGAAACTAGGGAAAACAATTTCAAGAATGGCCACCGAGGGGATTTGAACCACTTGTCTCCCGAGTCGAGAGATGGCCTGGTCCCATGATCTCAACAGACGTAGCTACCCCTGTCGGTTTATACGAGTAATCATTCAGATGACTTTTTATAAAAGTAACCTTTATTAAGTACATTTGTAGATAGGAAACAAACAAAGAATATGGTAAATATTCCATGTTAAAAAACAGAGCGAGGGAGAGACTATAATTTACAGATTTTCTACATAAACACACATTTATGGCTTTTTTTCTTTTTAACTTACCGACGAAAAGGATGAAATATTAGGGATAAAATTAGTTTGTGACAATGTGAAGGAGGTGGGAATTATAGGAATATATAGGCCTGGGAGAGAGAAAAGAGACATGGAAATATTTGAGAAACTAATATAGATTACACTCATAAAAACAATAATGACATGATAATAATTGGGGGGGATTTAAACTTGCCAGAAGTTGATTGGAATGGAGCTGCAACAGAAGCCCATGAACAGAAACTTGCAAATAAATTAGTTTGGGAGGGAGGATTTACACAAGTAGTGCAAGCACCAACTAGACTCAGCAACTTGCTGGATGTATTCCTGATAAAACCAGGGGAACTTGTTGAAAAAACCCACGTAACTGAAGGAATAGGTGACCATAAGGCTGCAATAATGGACGTTGGTCTGGTACCAAAAAGGCTTAATAGGAGGGTCACACAGGACAAGAAATTATACAGAAAAACTAAATTCGATGAATTTGGAGCTTACCTGAAATCAAAATTTAATTCTTGGATAAGTGAAGGGAGTAATGTGGATACACTCTGGGCAAATTTTAAGGAAATCATTTGGGAGGGTGAGAAGATATTTGTACCTATTAAGAAGGGAAAAACAACCTCAGACCCTGTTTACTATACAAAGGACATACAGAAATTAAAAAGGAAATGTAGAATGGTAAACAGACAAATCAAAGAGGGCAGGGGAAACAGAGAAACCAGAAAGCAGCTAATAAAGGAGCTCAATAGGTTGAAAAAGGAAGCAAAGGAAAATTACATGAATGGCATACTTCATGAGGGTAAAGACCACACAGGGAAATGGAAAAAGCTGTATTCATATATTAAAAACCAAAAGGGAAACGGAATCCACATTCCCACAATGGAGGGAGAAGGGGGTGAGCATTTATTTGCAGATAATGAGAAAGCAAACCTATTTAGTAGGGAATTCATAGATTCAGTGGAAGATTGTCAGGAGTTGGAAACCGTAAATAAGACTGGAGAGGGTGAAACACATAAGGACACAAGAAGCTTCACCTTTACAAATGAGGATATTTTTAGAGAAATCCAACTCTTTCAGCAAGGAAAAGCAGCAGGGTGTGATCAAATTACTGGGGAATTGATAAAGGCAATGGGGTGGTACATAGTGCCTTATTTACATTTCTTTTCAACTATGCCATGAACAATAGTAGAATACCAAAGGAATGGAAGGAATCTATAATAATACCAATTTATAAAGGAAAGGGAGATAGAAGTAAACCTGAGAACTACAGACCAGTAAGTCTGACAGTGTAGTTTGTAAAATCTTGGAGAGTTTAATAGTAAAATATATTAGAGGTGTATGTGTAGATAAAAAATGGTTCCTGAGGAGCCAGTATGGATTTAGAAAGAAATTTTCTTGTGAGGCACAACTGGTGGAATTTCAGCAGGACATATCAGATCGGTTGGATCTAGGGGGACAGTTGGACTGCATAGCTATAGACCTTTCCAAAGCTTTTGACAGAGTGGAACATGGAGTATTATTAAAGAAAGTGGAGAGAATGGGATTGGACTCGAGGGTTGTACGTTGGATAGGAACATTTCTAAATTCAAGGGTTCAGAGAGTCAGAGTAGGGAATTACGTATCACAGGAAGAGAAAGTTAAGAAGGGAATTCCACAGGGTAGTAAAATTGGTCCATTGCTTTTCCTAATATATGCAAATGATTTAAGGAACAATATAGCAACAAAAATAAGATTGTATGCAGATGACATTATCGTCTATAGGGAAATAAATAATATAGAGGATTGTAAAATATTACAAAGGGACCTCGACAGTATCCAACATTGGGTTGAAGAGAACCACATGAAGGTTAACGGAGGTAAATCAACTGTCACAATATTCACAAACAAGAGATTAAAAACTGAATTTCAATATACATTGGATGGGGTAATCGTACCAAAAGATGACAAGTGCAAATACTTAGGTGTGAGATTTGATAGTAAATTTCACTGGAAGGGTCATGTTGGAGACATTGTTGGGAAAGCATACAGATCGTTGCATGTCATTATGCGACTACTTAAAGGATGCAACAAAGAAATAAGAGAGAAAAGTTACCTAAGTTTGGTTCGTCCAATATTGGAATATGCAAGCAGTGTATGGGATCCGCACCAGGAATACCTAATAAAAGAAATTGAGAGTGTTCAAAGGAAAGCAGCAAGATTTGTGATAGGGGATTTTAGGAGAAGAAGCAGTGTATCAGATATGTTAGAGAAGCTTGGGTGGGAAACATTAAGTAAGAGAAGGGAGAAAAACAGACTTGTAGGGTTATATAGAGCATATACAGGAGAGGAAGCATGGGGGAAAATCCGTGAGAGGCTTCAATTGGAAAGTAATTATATTGGCAGGGCAGACCACAAATTCAAAATTGGACGGCACTTTAGCAGAAGCGATTGGGGTAAATTTTCATTCATTGGGAAGGGTGTGAAGGAATGGAACAGTTTACCAAGGGCGGTGTTTGAACGCTTTCCAAAATCAGTCCAGTTATTCAAGAGCAGAGTAGACAAAACCAGGGAAAAGAAAGAAGTGGTATAACTTAGTGCTGTATTCCTAGAAACATTATACGTGCTATGTAATTCCTACAGCAGTTGTGAGAGGGGAGTTCAACCAATGTGTGAATAGTACATTAAGTTACTGTATTCTTTTAATATTGTGTAGTGTTTGTTACTGTATTCTTTTGGGTGTTTGTTACTTTATTCTTTTAATATTGTGTAGTGTTTGTACATTAAGTTACTGTATTCTTTTAATATTGTGTAGTGTTTGTAAATTATGTACCTCATTTGCCACCGAGGTTGACACCTCATTGCAAATAAAGTGATTTTGATTTGATTTGAGTAGAGGGATCAAGGCTTTCTTCCAAGCCTGGGAGATAATTTATCTGTTCATTAAAGCTGAGGATCAGTTTTTTCAGTAATTCTGATAAAAATAAACCATTCTTTGGAAAAAGCAACCTGACCACAAGAGCAAGTTACTTTTCTCTCCAAACTTACAAACATGTTCAGTCATTTTTATGAAACTGTTTAGGTTTGGTGGGCTTACAGATCTTGTGCAGAATGCCTTATGTAGTATTGAAGAAGGTGAAACTCTGAAGTAAACCTGGATAACTAGAGGCTTTTTACATCTCAAATGTGTTTTTCAGGACAACCAAGACATATGGGCATTTTACTTGAAGGGGAAGCTCTCCTTACAGATGGCTCAGCTATCATTGTTTTTAATATTTTACACAGCTACATAACTGGCCAAATTACAAGCGGTGAGTACTTGTTCCACTTACTATTAAGTACTGTATATCTATACTAATATAATAAAGCTGAAGAGTTTGTGTGTTTGTGTCTTTAAACGCGCTAATCTCTGGAACTACCAGTCCGATTCGAAAAATTCTTTTTTATATCATAGCCAGATTCAAGAGGAATAGTTCAAGCTATGTAGTATTAGGCTACATCTCTCAGGAAACCTTACAGATTGATTTGTGTTCAGTAAGTCGGTAGAACAAGCGCTCCCGAACTTCTCTATCCACATGCGCTGGTGTTATGGTTAGTGATACGTACACCGTTTCACCGATCTAAACCAAATTTTGTATACTTACCCTTTGGAACCCTGCGAGTAACACTGTTTACATAACGTTTCGAACAGACCACTCTATTCCCTGCATTTAGGCCCTTTGGCACAAATCTACACCGTTTCATCGATCTGAACCAAAATGTGTATACTTGCCCTTTGGAACCCTGCGAGTAACACTGCCTACATGAAAATTTTGACAGACCACTCCTTTCCCTGCATTTAGGGCCCTTTGGCACAAATCTATACCTTTTCACCAATCTGAACCAAAATTTGTATACTTACCTTTTGTAACCCTGAGAGTAACACTGTCTGCTTGAAATTTTGGACAGACCACTCCATTCCCTGTATTTAGGCCCTTTGGCACAAATATACACCGTTTCAACGATCTGAACCAAATTTTACATACATACCCTTTGGAACCCAACGAGTAACACTGTCTGCTCGAAATTTTGTACTGATCACTCCATTCCCTTCATTTAAGTCCTTTGGCACAAATCTACACCGTTTCACCGATTTGAACCACATTTTGTATAACTTACTTACCCTTTGGAACCCTGCGGGTGACACAGTCCACTTTAAATTTTGGACAGGCCACTGCATTCCCTGCATTTAGGCCCTTTATTACAAATCTACACCATTTCTCCTAATTGCACCAAATTTTACATACACTTTGAAACCCTGCTGGTAATACTGTCCACTTGATATTTTAGACAACACTCTCCATTCTCTACATTTAGAATAACAGACAAAATAAACTTGAAAACCACGTATTAAGGCCTTAGAACCATTCATGTCCGTAGTAGTGTAACTGTAAGAGTATTTTAATAAGTCTATTGTTGATGGGCAGTTCGGGCTGCATCACGTGACCCCTACCAGTGTTCTGGTGCAGAATTGCGAAAATAGTTGCATCTTTGCGATGTCTATAAATTGCAGTCACGGGGAGTAATTAGTGCAAAGGGATCTCTTAGGCCCCTTAAAACAGTTATCATCATGAAAATATTATTCCCCTGTATAAGTGCGATGGTGTTGGTGCAGTACACTGAGGTTACCAGCTGCAATAAGCGTTGGTGCTTTCAAATTTACCGTAATTTATTCCGAACCTTATCGTTGAGTGCTATGTGGCGATAAATGATACTATTGCTACCTCAGTAACTTGGGATTGCCGAAGTTTTCCAAAGTGTTCTGTTTGTTTTCCTACGGCGCTATGCGACTAAAGAAGACACTATAGTCTCTACATTTCTAACAGCCAATGAGATACAGGCCCTAGGCAGTGTCTTTTATTTCACTTACTCCTCTTTCTTATCATTTTTAGCCTATTTTCAATTTTGAAAAAATAGGCTTATGAGATCACCTTTTGTCCGTGTGTGTGTGTGCGTGTGTGTGTGTCCCCCTAATAAAATCTAAACGGCTGGAGCGATTTTAATGAAACTCGGTAAGTTCATAGCACAATTCCGGGCGACCCCGACCGTGCCCTTCAAATTTTTTTACGACTCACCAATCCAACATGGCGGCTGTGCGAAATATTTCACCAGCATTCAATATCTCCGAAACTATTACCGATATTACCCTGACATTTTGTATGGTGATAAAGGGAACTACTATAAGTTCACTTATGTGACCTTTGCAAACCTGGTAGCTAGAAAACCAACATGGCGGCCAAGCGAAGTTGCGACTTTTAAATAGATGTTTCTCGCGATTTAACCAAGCAAACGCAATGAAACTTGGTACAGTATATGTTTATATACATTGTAATGCACCGACATCTAACTTGGTTCAATAGTTTACATAACCACAAGATGGCGGATGTGCGAAATATTTCACCGGCATTCTATATCTCTGAAACTATTAGCGGTATCTCCCTGAAATTTTGTACGGAGATAAAGGACACTACTGGAAGTCCATCTATAAGACTTTCAAAAACCGGTTAACTACAAAACGAACATGGCGGTCAAGCGAATTTGAAAATTTTAAATAGACCTTTCTCGCGATTTAATGTTCCAAACACACTGAAATCTGGTACAGGAAATATTTATACACATTGTAATGCACTGGTATCTAATTTAGTTCAATTGTTTACATAACCTCAAGATGGCGGCTGTCCGAATTTTAAAATTAAGTTTTTATTTCTTGTGATGTAGTCATGCGATCGAAGTGAAAGTTTGAATAATGAACCTACGCAATAATTTTCATTTAATGGTACATGACTCTATGGCCTATACATTTAACAATCCAACATGGCGACCATCGGAAATATTTAGACGGTTCTCAATATCTACGAATCTCTTACAGCAATCAAATTGAAATTGTGTATGATGATAGTGGCAATTAACATAAGTAGGATATATGAAAATAGGCTGTATAGTTCTTCACGGAACTACTTGTTTAAAAATGAGTTTGTAAATTGCATGTGTCAGTGCTGTAGTTACAAAATAGCCGTTTCCCTATTCATTATTATCATTACGGGAAAATGAACTGAAGGATACGTCCGTTATACTGTATTACCTATCGCCCTCGCTACAACCACCACCACCACCACCACCACAAAAAGTTATATTTTTAAAATATTTTTCTCTGTTAGTTTAAGTATCATGTACCAGTTCTATAGTAGTATTCATTATCATCCATAAAACAAATAAATCCACCGGGCGAAGCCGGGCACTACTGCTTGTATAAAATAAAATGACATAATTTTTTGATACCGTATATTAAAAAAAACTGTTATCGAATGCTGTAATAGCTAGTTAAATCCTAAGTAGAGATGGCTTTCTAGTCAGTCATCATCTTAGCAATCAATAATAAAAACACTGAAGAATAACAAAAAAGAGACTAAACTCTACATTAGAAAATAACAACACAATCAGATTAAGTAAGAAAATCTAAAGCATACTTAAATGAAATAAAAAAATGTGTCTACTTTGCAATTTTTGACTTGTAATCCTGTATGTACCGTATATGAAACAGATGGTGAAACTAAAATAAAAGTAACTTTCATTGTAGCCGTGTATGGGGGTGTTGGGGTTCCTGGGCACCAAAATAGCAAGAAAGGAAAGTTGATACTGCATCCGAATCCCGCATAGTCATAGCCTATATCCGCAAAGATAGAAAATGATTGTAGGAAGGTCGATACCCGGCCAGGTAGATCAACGCTACCCTACTAGGATAAAGACTAGAGGGAACCCTCGATGCATACCGGTTATGCAATAACACTACCGATTAGTTACACATTTACATAAACAATAAACTATCCTAAACACAAAATGGTAGGACGAGAATCTCGGCTCTCGGGTGTGAACGGTGAACGTTGAGACTAACTTGAACTCTAGTAACGAATTCGCAGTATTATCGCATGACGATTGCCAGAATGAAATGATGATCAGAATTATAAAAACGAACAGGCAAACAAAACTAGTGCCTGGGATTTATTTCCAAACAAATACAGATAATTAAATAAAATAATCCCTATTACCCTGAATAAATAAACATGTTATAATTAACTGTTGCACACGTCAAATGGTTCTACTAATTGTAGAATAAGTGTATCTAAATATTCTTGTTACAGTGATGTAACGATATTAAGTTTCATGAAAAGTTTACATAACTTTACAGTCACCCTGTGGCTGTGTTATTAAAAATGGTCTGATAAAAATCAGCTGTTCACTCATGAAAAATGAAGTTAACAATTCAAAACCCTACATTATGCATGGTGTGCGTAGAATGTAACTATCTACTCTAATAAAATTGTTATCTATATATATAAAAATAATAGCTGTTCGTTAGTCTCGCTAAAACTCGAGATCGGCTGGACCGATTTGGCTAATTTTGGTCTTGAATTATTTGTGGAAGTGCAGAAAAGGTTTAAAAGGTGAATAAATATGAAAGTTGTAGCGCACGAGTAGATTCAACAAATGAGTGAAGGCACGCAAATCGCTTAAACAAAGTCCAGTATGCGTTCATATACCATTCATCAGGTTGCTATGAAACTTTCGTTGTATTGTTGTGCACACTCCAGGAAAGGTTTCTGACTTAGTAAATCCTTTTTACAATAGGTAGCTCACGAGTAGATTCAACAAATCAGCGACGACGGGCGAAGCGTTTCAACAAAGTCTGTATGCGTTCACATACCATTCGTCCCATAGCGATGAAACTTGGGTGAGAGGTTGTGTACACTACAGGCAAGGTTTCTGGCTTAGTAAATCCATGTTATAATAGGTAGCGCACGAGTAAATTCAACAAATGAGCGACTACGAGCGAAGCGTTTCAACTAAGTCCCGTCTTTGTTCATATACTATTCGTCTGATAGCGATGGAACTTGGGTGAGATATTGTGTACACTTCAGGGAAGGTTTCTGGGTTAGTAAATTCACTTTACAATAGGTCTCGCACAAGTAGATTAAACAAACGAGCGACGACGCGCGAAGTGTTTCAACATAGTCACGTATACGTTCATATACCATTCGTCTGATAGCGACTAAACTTGGGTGAGTTGTTGTGTACACTCCAGGGAAAGTTTCAGGCTTAGTTAATCCATTTTACAATAGGTAGCGCTCAAGTAGATTCAACATATGAACAAAGGCGCGCGAAGCGTTTCAACAAAGTCCCGTATGCGTTCATATACCATTTGTCTGAAAGCGATGAAACTTGGGTGGGACGTTGTGTACACTTCAGGGAAGGTTTCTGGCTTAGTACATCCACTTTACAATAGGTATCGCACAAGTAGATTCAACAAATGAGTAACGGCGTGCGTATCGTTTAAAAAAAGTTCCGTATGCTTTCATATACCATTCATGCGATTGCAATGAAATTTGGAGAAATGTTGTTTCCACTCCCGCAAAGATTTCTGATTTAGTAAATCCATTTTAGAATTGGTAGCGCACGATTAGAATCAATTAATGGGCTACAGCGCGTGAATCGTTTCAACCAAGTCCCGTATGCGTTCATATAGCATTCATCCGATTATCATAAAACTTTGGGGAGTTGAGCACAGTCCTGCGAAGGTGTATGAATTAGTAAGTCCGTTTTTCAATGGGTGGCGCACAAGTAGATTCAACAAATGGGTGTCGTCGTGCGAATCGTTTAAGCAAAAACCCGTATGCGTTCATATGCCATTCATCCGATTGCGATGAAACATTAATGAGTTGTTGTGTACACGCCAGGGAAGGTTTTCACTTAGTAAATCCATTTTACAATAGGTAGCGTACGAGTATGTTCAACAAATGGGTGACGGCACTCGAATCGTTTCAACAAAGTCCCATATGCGTTCATATACCATTCATTTCATTGCGATGAAATTTTGGTGAGATGTTGAGCACGCTCCCATGATTCTTTCAGATAGTAAATCAATTTTACAATAGCTTAGACGTGGTTAACGGAAAAAGAAAAATAATATTGGGAATCCCAAAGCACTTCAACATACAAAGTTACAATGGCAACACTTTCTTTGATTGGCATTGCAACGCATGCCGGGTACAGCTAGTTAATAATCATCATCATCTTCATTTCCCGTTTCCAGCTTCGTGGGTCGGGTTGTGAATTAAGGACCTCCAACGTTTCCTGTCTCTCCACCACTCCTCTCCTGTTTTTAGTACTTCTTCAGGTTTTCCTCCTCTCTTCTCTACACACTCCCACACTGTATCTGCCCATCTCTTTCGGGGCCTTCCTCGTGGTCTCTTCCCTGTCATCTTTCCACAGAAAGTTTTCTTTGGTACTCTCTCCTCTCCCATTCTCATCATATGTCCATACCACTTTAACTTTGTTGTTTCTATCCTGTCCTGCAGCTTCAAGATTCCTGTCCTTTTTCTAATCTCTTCATTTCTAACTCTATCTCTTCTGGTCTTGCCCTCTATACCTCTTAGGAATTTCATCTCCGCGGCTTGTATTCTACTCTCCTCTCTTTTTGTAGTAGTCCACGCTCCAGCTGCATATGTTAGTATGGGTCTGTAGTAGGTTGAATATAATACATTTTTACATTTCTTTGGGACATCTCGGTTCCACAGAATACCCCTTATGCTCTGGTAAAAACTGTTCGCTTGTTGTATTCTCTTTCCAATTTCCTCAGTTATCCTTCCATCTTCTGTGATCACACTTCCCAAGTACTTGAAACTTTTAACCACTTCTAGAATTTTCCCATTCAATTCTATCTTTCCTCTTCCTTCCTTCATTACTCTTGACATTACCATTGTCTTGCTCTTCTCTGTGCTTACTTTCATCCCATATTTCTCTATTTCTTGATTCCATACATCTAGTTGTTTTTGTACTTCCTTTTCATCCTCGCCCCATATCACTATATCATCTGCAAACAGCATGGCCTTTGTTGCCTCTTGTCCCAATCTCTGTTTAACATTCTTGTGAATTTCATCCATGACTATTGTTACGTGCCACCCCCTAGTGGAACCTTTGTTAACTGGATTATGTAATTTTCTGGCCACAATAAAGTTAATTATTTCTTTAAGCAGTAATTGGTGTTGTGCTTTGTACCCCACCGTAATCCAGTTAACAAAAGTGCCACTAAGGGGTGGCACGTAACAACTGGTGTCAGAAGCCGGATTACGAACTCAAGCACAACACCTGACGGTCCTGGTTTCAAAACCCGAGCAGGTCATTTTCTCTAATTTTCCTGTGAGTGCATGCCCTTTACAAGGCAAACAACTAAAATGGAGGCGCAATTGGCAGCATTGCTAGAAAAGTTAAATGGCATAGAAGACGGCCAGAAGAATTTAACCAAGGAGCTAACTGCCAAATTGGAAGACAGCCAGAAAAGTTTAGCCGAGGACCTAACTTCCAAATTAGAAGACGGTCAGAATAAGCTAGCAGAGGACCTAACCGCCAAATTTCTGGATGGCCAGAAAAATCTGGAAGAGTGTCTGCTGACGAAATTACAGGAAAGTCAAAAGAAATTGGAACAGGGTCTGCGTCAGGAAGTCAACACCGTCTGCCAGGGCCTACGTGAGGAAGTCACAGCAGTAGAAAAGAAGTTCGACGCCTTACAAGAGGAAGTTGCCGAACTGCGCCAACGCCCACTGACGGGGGTGGAAGAACAATTCAACGCTTTACAAAAAGAAATTTCTGAGCTGAACCAACGCCCGTCGACGGGGATGGAAGCGAGATTCAACGCTCTTCAAGAGAAAGTTGCCGAGCTGCGCCGACGCCCGCCCACAGGTACACCGGGAATATCAGGAACGGGACAGAGCAGAGTGACGCCCCCAACCTTCGACGGAAAGGTCCCGTGGAGCACCTATTTACGTCAGTTCGAGGCAGCCTGTTCAATAAACAACTGGAACAACACTGAAAAGGCTACAGCTCTCATTGTAGCGCTGAGAGGTGACGCCCTTAACGTTCTTCAGGCCATCCCGACTGGATCCCAGGACTACGCTTCACTGATCGCCCATATGGAGTCCCGATATGGAGATAGCCATCTTCAGCAGGAATACCAGATGCAGCTCCGGACCCGGGTACAAAAGAACGCGGAAACCCTGCAGGAGTTCGAGATGGACATCGCACGCCTCGTAAGGCTCGCGTACCCAACAGCGCCGGCCGACTTTCTGGAGCAGATAGCGACGCAGACTCACCGACGGGCTACGGGACTCGGACACTCAACAGGCGCTGCGACTCGCGCGCAATAAGACCCTGACAGATGCGCTGAGCCACGCACTTGAGTTCGAGACGGCAAAACAGGCATCCAGAATGCACGCGCGGGTGCGTCAAGTGGACGTCGACGAACCAGTAAAAACCAACGAGACCAAGCCCCTGGCCGACGAATTAATGGAGGCGCTAAGCCGTTTCTTCGATAGTCGCGGTACCACCAGCAAAAACGTAGCCGAAGGACATCCGGAGAGGCGGCCCGGAAGAGGACTACCGACCTGCTGGACCTGCCGTAAGAGAGGCCACCTGAGCAAGGACTGCGGTGATCGCCGCCGCCAAGGGTTTCCGTCGGGACAGTCAGTCGTAGGGAAACCGCGCGGCCCAGGAAAGCAAGTATCAGCCAGCCTAGGGGGGCAAAGGTTGGCTTGTGGCAGTCGTCAAGTCCCGGCAGTCCAAGTTCGTGTGACGCAGTTACGGAGGGATAATAGCAGCCTGATGGTCGACGGAGTCGTCAACGGAGAGAGCTGGCCCATGCTAATCGACAAGGGAGCATCGAGGACCATCGTCAGCCCCACCGTGATCCCGAAGTGGAGAGTTCAACCCACACAAAGGAACCTCCAGCTAATAACCGCGACCGGAGAGACCGCACCGGTACATGGCGAAGCATCACTGGAGTTCGTCATTGGTCGACGGGCGATAAAGCATCCAGTGCTTGTGGCCGACGTATCAAATGAAGTGATCATTGGACTGCACTTCCTGGACCAGAAGTTGGATCTGAGTACCAACACTCTGCACTTCGGAGGTGAGGAACTTGCTTTGCAACCTGCGCACGAGTCCATCACCGCACGACGAGTAAGGCTGAGAGAAGACGTCATCGTTCCCGCCAGGACGGAGGTCAGCGCTGCCGTAATTGTCGACGGAACTGCTGAGGGAGTGGCGGCTGTCATCGAGCCAAAATATGAGGACATCCAGACAAAAGGATTGCTAGTTGCCAAGACTCTCATCAACACGACGTCTAGGCCGTACGTCCGCCTGTCCAACCTGAACGACTACGACATTACGGTTCACCGGGACACCAACCTAGGAGTCTGCGAGCCCGTTACCTGGATTGGCCGCATCACAGATACGACGGACGGACACCTGCAGACGGACAACCGAAGAAGACGCGCCGTGCCAGAAGAACTACAGAAGCTGTACCAAGGATCCCAGGACCATTTAGACGAAGAGCAATCGCGCCAACTTCAGGACCTGCTACGCGAATTCCAGGATGTCTTCTCCGTGGGGAGCAAAGACTTCGGCAGGACAAGCTTGGTCCAGCACAGAATCGACGTTGGGGACAGCGCACCGATTAGGGCCCCATTCCGACGTGTCCCGCTCGCCAAGCAAGCCGAAGTCGACCGGATGGTAGAAGAGATGAAGGAGCAAGGGGTGATCGAGCCATCACATAGTCCTTGGAGTTCTCCGGTCGTGCTTGTGAAGAAGAAGGACGGTTCCACCAGGTTCTGCGTGGACTACAGGCGGGTGAACGACGTCACGAAGAAGGACAGCTACCCTCTACCCCGGATCGACGACACGCTGGACACCATATCAGGGTCAAGATGGTTCTCCACCTTGGATTTGAAGATTGGCTACTGGCAGGTGGAGGTCCACCCTAAGGACCGCGAGAAAACGGCGTTCTCTGTGGGCAGCGGGCTCTGGCAGTTCACCGTCATGCCATTCGGTCTGTAGCTGCATGTCTCTCACCAAGGCGGTCCGGGTTCGATTCCCGGTCAGTGCATGTGAGATTTTCGAAGTGAAATGCCATGTCCTGTGGTTCGGATTCCACGTAAAAAGGAGGTCCCGTGGCTCATAATCACAAGATTCACGGTCACGTAAAACTACAATCTTCCTTCCTTTTCCTTCATTCGGTCTGTGCAACGCCCCTGCGACCTTCGAAAGGCTAATTGAGTCCATTCTGAGGGGACTACACTGGAAGACCTGCCTGGTATACCTAGACGACGTCATCGTTCTGGGGAGGAGCTTCGAGGAGCACTACAGCAACCTGAAGGAGATCTTGTTGAAGCTACGGGCTGCCCAGCTGAAGTTGAGCCCCAAGAAGTGTCAGCTCTTCCAGAAGCGGGTCCAGTACCTTGGGCATATCGTCTCCGAGGAAGGGGTGCGCACCGACCCAGAGAAGATCGCAGCTGTGAGGGAGTGGCCAGTTCCGAAGGACAAGTCCCAACTACGAAGCTTCCTGGGACTCTGCACTTATTACCGTCGCTTCGTGAGAGGATTCGCCGACATCGCCAAACCTTTACATCGACTGACTGAGAAGGACCAACTCTTCACGTGGACAGCAGAATGCCACAGTGCCTTCGAACAACTCAAGCAGGCTCTGTGCACCGCACCTATTCTGGCCTACCCCAGACGTGGAACAAGGTTCATCGTCGATACCGATGCCAGCGACTTTGGCATAGGGGGAATCCTGTCGCAGGTAGTGGACGGCGAGGAGAGAGGAGTGGCCTACTTCAGCAAGGCCTTGTCAAAGCCTGAAAGGAACTACTGCGTCACCAGGAAGGAGCTGCTCGCCATCGTGAAGACCATTGAACACTTCCACAAGTACCTGTACGGGCAAGAATTTCTCATCAGGACCGACCATGCATCCCTGCGGTGGCTCCTGAACTTCAAGCAGCCCGAGGGTCAACTCGCGCGGTGGTTAGAGAGGCTTCAACAGTACAACTTTGAGATTCAGCACAGGAAAGGCCAACTGCATTCTATCGCCGACGCCCTGTCACGAAGACCGTGCCCCGAAGACTGCACCTTCTGTGCCCGAAGGGAGGAGAACACCGGGATACTGTGCCGACGGACTACTGTGGAACTTCAAGGGAACTGGAGCCGCGAATCTTTCACGCGGGCACAAGCAGAAGATGATGACCTGGGACTGATAACCGAATGGAAGAGGGCCTGTGTCCCCGGACCCGGGTGGAACATTGTGAGTGACTGCAGCCCAAAGTTTAAGTCCTGCTGGGCACAGTGGGACTCGCTGATTGTAAGGGATGGCCTCATCTGCCGAACCTGGGAGAGCACCGACGGAAAGACATCTCCGGAACAAGTCGTCGTTCCAAAGGCTATGACGGAGGAAGTCCTGAAGGAAGTTCATGGAGGATCATCTGGTGGACACCTAGGGATAAAGAAGACCCTGGAGAAGCTGAGAGAGCGGTTCTACTGGATCGGATGCCGAACAGACGTGGAGAACTACTGCGCGAGGTGCCACGATTGCGCAGCCAGCAAGGGCCCAGGACGAAGACGACGGGGTCCACTGAAGACCTACAACGTGGGCGGCCCCATGGAGAGAGTGGCCATCGATGTTGCTGGGCCATTCCCGTTAAGCGAGGCAGGGAACCGCTACATATTAGTCGTCAGCGACTACTTTACCAAATGGCCGGAGGCGTATGCGCTCCCTAACCAAGAAACCGCGACGATTGCAGAGACCCTGGTGAAGGAATTCGTCAGCCGGTACGGAGTACCCCTGGAGCTGCACTCCGACCAAGGGAGGAACTTCGAGTCGCAGGTGTTCCAGAACCTATGCCAGCTGCTGGGAATCCGGAAGACAAGGACAACGCCGCTACACCCTCAGTCCGACGGGATGGTAGAGCGATTCAATCGCACCATCGAGAACCATCTCCGAATAGTTGTCAGCGAGCACCAGAGGGATTGGGACAAGCATCTTCCACTATTTCTCCTGGCCTACCGCGCCGCCGTGCATGAAGCCACCGGGTGCACACCAGCCCGGGCCATGTTTGGGAGGGAGCTCCGTCTACCCGTCGATCTTGCCTTCGGCCGACCTGGGAATGATCCGATCCCGGTAAGCCAGTATTGTCAAGAACTGGTCGACCAACTGGAGGACGTGCACGCGTTCGCGAGGAGGAAACTGCGGATCGAGACCGACCGAATGAAGACCCGATACGACCAGCAGACGGATGCCGGAGGATTCCACGAGGACGACCTGGTCTGGCTCTTCAACCCATTACGGAAGAAAGGCCTGTCACCCAAACTGCAGAAGTCCTGGGAGGGCCCGTACCAAGTCGTGAAACGGATCAACGATGTCGTCTACAGGATCCAGCGGAGCCCGAGGGCGAAGATGAAGATCGTGCATCGAGATCGACTGGCAGCCTACGGAGGGACACAGACGGACCAATGATTGATCGGGACGATCAGCCTTTTTAGGAAGGGGGTGGTGTTACGGCTGTGAGTTTGTGTCATCACTCGCCACAACTGCCCCAGGGCTGGGCTGTGCCCTGCCTCCTGTATTGCGCGCGCCTTATGCAACAGGGCTACTAGGACAAAGAGATAGTCCAGAATATTCGTGACTGGACCAGCGATGGAAACCTCGAGAAGCCATGGACCCTGGATGGATCTAGAAGAATTTATTGAGTCACCGGCCTGCTATATAAGAGCGACCCGTGAAGCAGTGGTTGTTGTTGTGTTTTACCAGCTAGTGCGAGCGATTATCTTGTGCGACAGAAGTGTGGCGACGAAGTGCTGTGCGAGTTACGAAATCCAGTGACATTGTTTCTCCAGCTTGTGGACAGCGAAATAGCCTGCAGCAAGTGAACGTAAGTAATTGTGGTCGGTGAACATAATGGAGAGGAGCAGGTAGTTTCTGTCAAGGCTCCTAATTGCTTGTATTTGCTGATTAGTGTAATTTTCTGGCCACAATAAAGTTAATTATTTCTTTAAGCAGTAATTGGTATTGTGCTTTGTACCCCACCGTAATCCAGTTAACAAAAGTGCCACTAGGGGGTGGCACGTAACACTATGATGAATAGTAAGGGGGACAATACACTTCCCTGTCGGAGACCTGTTTCCACTTTAAACCATTCTGTTTCTCCTATACTGGTCTTCACGCTACTCACACAATATTTGTACATAGCTTTTAACATTTGGACATCAGCTCCGTTAACTCTCCTTTTCCTTAATACATTCCAAACCACCTGTCGAGGCACACTGTCGTACGCTTTCTCAATATCAATAAATGTCATCACTATGTCTTTTCCAAATTCCCATCTTTTCTCCATCATTTGCCTTAATGCAAAGATTAGGTCAAATGTTGATCTGTTTTTCCTAAAACCATACTGTTCTTCTTCCATCTCTCCTTCTATTTTCCTCCTCAGTCTGCCTTCCAGAACTCTCTCAAAGATCTTAGCTACATGAGCGATAAGAGTGGTTTAAATATTCACATTTACAAATCTCGTGCTTCACACGGTTTAAAAATTACCATTAACACTGTCAATCGCGCTCTGACAGCTTCATAGTGTCTCTGTTATACAAAATACAGTTCTCCAACAATGCTTCTACCAACGATAAAATTCTCAGGCACTTCTAGTGGTGTGTCATAATAAATTAAGCCTGAGTATCAAACAATTAAGTTAAATACAGCTTGAAATGTCGTGTCAATAAATAAAACAATAGGATAAAGATCGATGCGAAACTACTAGAAGACTTTATACATTACGTGGATCATTTACAAATACTCCCAAACATAAACAATTCAAACAATAACCTCTGTGTTAGCGCTTTTACTCATTTTGTAACAATTCGTTGCTCCACATAGCAATATATTCCTTCCTTCCTCAATACAGTGAACAATACTTATCAAAGGCGTCTTACTACGCTCCAAACATGTCATACATCCTTCCTTTCCTCTTTATAAACAATCTTCACAACTCCGCACGGCATTACTTCCTTGAAAAATCCATCTTGCTATACACTTATAGAAGAATTAGTTATTTTACTAGATAACTACACTAGTGTATGTTACCGTTCAGAATGCACTCCTACATATCACCTCCTGTCTGAATTATTAAACCTCGTGCATCAAATTACAACAATTACAAGTTCGTTCACATTAATACAATTCACAAAGTACTTCTTATTCCTTTCATTAGCGCTTTTCGTTCTCCATGATCCATAATAAACTTGTTCCTTCATGTTACCAAACGTTAACAATGTTAATTAGTAGTTCGCTCGTCTTTTAGTGGTTAATAAAAATAAATTCATATCCTCCCGCTTCTGGTGTACATTTAAATATATGAACAATTCATATTTAAGTTGTTTTTACCATACAAGACCGCAGGTAGATTAACATATCTCCTGGTCTGTTCATCTCAGTAAAACAATGTTTATACTTTAATTGTTAATAAATATAGGCATCATTTGACCTCAATTGTCAATACCATGATCCTAATTTATAGTGTATATTCGTAAAATAATAGTCCAAGACTATTTAGTTATCTAATAAGTTGTATTCCGCTATAGGAATTTTATAACACTCCAATTGTTATAAATAAATATATCAGATGTATATGAACATCGTAATGTTTGTTACAAAATATTATAGCATCTCACAATTATGCTTTACTTGATAACAATGCATGATAGACATATCAATGAATACTTTCGCTGTTACGCATAGAAATTGTTAATAACAATTATAATGTTTAAATGTTCTTACAATTTGTCAGTATTTACGCTCTTCTCCAAAATACAATGTAGCCTAATCGAATAATCTAAGCATTCTCAAGTTATCTTAACATTATCGAATTATCTTAGTTTTATCGAATTATCTTAGTTTTATCGAAGCATTCCTTTTATAGAACGAGTATCGTTCAAAAGTGAGGGTCATACAACGTTTCCTACAGACTGAAAAAATTACGAGCAACGCAAATCTAAGTTAAATGAATTAAATAACGTCTCATACGACACATGAAGACGTATCAAAAATTACAATGAAACTCTAAAGTTTAAGCTAGTAAAAGACAAAGAATAAAGATAAGAATAACTACAAATGATGTTGGTCACTCCAAAAATGGACCTCTAGTACTACAGCAAAACTACAGACAGGAAACAAACGGTTGTTCTACCTTGAGACGTCTTCTACAGCCAGGGAATACCTCTGTCAGCTGTCCTAGATGTTGCGTCGAAGCTGTCATCGTCCGTCTCCCAGCGAAACCAGTTACTGCCAAGCTCGTTCGTCAGATGCGGAGGACCCCTACTCACTTGGCTTGCCACCTGTTCTGCATCACGGCTTGAGCTGCTAACGGTAGATGCGTCATTTTCTCGGCCAGCGGCCTGGAAACTTCGATCGGCTGCAAATGGTCTTCTTCTTCTTATCTCTGTCCTGCACAGTGGTCTCGCCATTGTAGATACGAAAGTCCTGGGTTGACATATCGTCCTGGTGAAGTTGGACATCTTGCTTGTGGTGTAGAAATTCATATCTGAATACTGCAAGTTGGTGTGCAGTTGTAGCTGTGTCGATCCTTGAATTTCCGAGTCACTCTGACCTCCCAACCCATGGCATAGATTAACCTCCTTTCATTTTACTTAGTTCTCCATAATCCCTTCTTCAATAGACGTATAATAAGCTTCTCCTCCCCGACTTATGATTTCTGCCATCATGTAGACTGTGATGTAGCTTGTAATGAAATGCTGCTGAATATTTATATATATGAAATAGTTGCAGCAATATCGTTGCTTTCAGTAGATAATGCTCTTAATTATTTCCTCTGCGTGAAGTGCTGCTTATAAGCGAAGTCTCGTTCTAAAATTGTGATGATTTTATACACGCTGTTCTCTCCAATAATGTAAATGCGTTTCGCCGGCTTCTCTTCCCATCTTCCTCGGCGATGCTTTGGTTGTTTGATAGTACAACGGTGCTTATCGTCCGGGCTAATGCTGTGTGCAAAAACTGCTTCTGTGTTGTGGGCGTGCGTGAAACGCGTCTGCTCGTGGCCAGTCGCTATGAGAGAGTGTTTAGCCACGCTCCTGCCTCGCAGCGCGTGTCAGTCCTGGCTTCGCTTCGCTAGCCTCCAACACATGTATATTAATAGAAATATACTCATATTCGCTCTATTATTCAATAATTTATATTTCTTTTCAACCAAATAAATTTCATTTTGCATTCTACACCTGCAGATGTGCTTATTTCTCTTTATATCTGCCAAATTTATATAAAAGCGATTCCCACAAAAATTATGTGCTATTAATTGATTGGCTGTTGAAATATTGTGAAAAAGGCTCCTGGGCCTAGCCTCCTCTCCACGGGTCGTGCGCATGGCTTTGTTATGATAGCCTTGCTAACCAAACTGGTTTTCTCGTGCCAAACATGAAGCTTTGTACAAAATCCAGTTTCGAATGATCGAGCTCTTCCTTATTTAAAATCTCATTCACCAGAATATTTCCAAATAATAAATTTCTCAAAATGCTTCAAATTTCTCCAAAATACTTTCATTATGCATCATTTGCATCCCATAATGCATTATATATATTTATTAAATTATTTTAATTTCAAATTTCCAATTTTTCATTTCAATGGTGCTCAAGTCTTTCGAACCTCGGCTCAGTCAAAGGTCCTAAGCTGGGCTGAATTCGAGTTCAGTACGTAAACCAAATGAAAGAGTAGTTACTGTATTAATTTTACATGTTACTGCTTAGAAAAGAAGTCACCCTTGGCAATTAGCTAAGCATCCCATTGTTTGGGTAGGCAGCAAATGCTGTCCGTGAAGAATGAGTTTGGTTGCCACTGGGACCAATCCATAACTGTATCTTATACCTCCACGTCACCCCTTTCAATGGCCCAAATGGAAGAATATTGCAAGATTTGGCAAATCTGTCATTTTCTCATGGGCATCACGGACATTCGTGACCAATCCACAACAATCATCTCTAACAAGCACTTTTTGCCGTATACAGTAACCATTCTCCGATGAATCTCCACTGTCTTGCTACCTTATGTAGCAGTCTCGTTAGCCCTATATCGGTAGCGACAAGTGTAACGGTTTACCTTTGCCTAAGCTATGTTGTTTTAATGGGCGCCAAGACCTCAATGCAATGTTGAAATCTAAATTTGTATTTAACAACGTCTAGCTCTGGCAGAACACCTTCAAGACTCTATTCACTCAGATCGTGGTATGATTTGATCATTAACCCAACAAACAATTGTATCAGGAGAAGGAATTGGTCTATATCTAATGCTACCTACTGAAAGCAAAGATTGCAGTGTAAAAGAAATGAATTTATTATATAAAACAAGAATAGCAAAATGAATAATAATAAGTTTAAAATTTAAATTGGAGCGTTGCGATTTTAATATTACCGATAGAAAATTACGTGAAAACGGAGTCTGATAAATTATTGATTTTACTCTTATTCCCAAGCTATGAAGTTACTGAAATATGAAATATAAAACAAAGAGAAATGAGAGATTGCGTATTTCTGCGTCATTCGCGCTTACCGCTGGAAATTGCCGAAACATTTCCCTCGTACTGGATGATGCCGTGAGCTTCCCACAGTCTCCTGGACGTCTCCATCTCCGTCGATATTTGATGATATTCTGGTAGATTAGATAATTCTATGGTCCGTACATCGGACCCAAACACTCGTACAACCACACTGGTTAAGTTTTACAAAAGTTAGTCCTCCTCTTCACGGAACATCGGAGCGACTCCCGCGTGAACCATACTCGGCAAGTTCTACACTGATAGTCCTCGTTCCACGGAACACTGAACGATATATGCACCCGTCGCATCCCCACTCTTCATCCGACTTCTAGCTTGCGTGGTCTCCACTGATTGGCTGCTCCCTACGCGCTAGATCCCCACTCTGGCTCATTACACTCGGCGGGAGGGAGAAGTCGTTTTCCGTTCCATACATTCGCCTTTCCTTGACGCTGCGACCCAGGATTGCGTCATGCTTTCCGACAAGATTACGCGTGTACTTGAATTCCCAGTGAGTCACGTCTCTCGATATACCCTAACTGACGAAAACTCCGTAAAATTCCGCAATCACATAATTTTCTATGATATTGTCGTTCGTAATAATTTGCTTGATAGCGTTTTCTAAGACATAGAAAACCTATCTGAATGCTAATAATTTTTATAAAATGCTCCGAAAATACCTTAATAATAATTATAATAAATTAATAATAATAATAAATTAACATGAAAAATTCTCTTGGCTGAACAATTTGCCGCGTAAATAAATATAGAATGGCTTCCTACTGACTTATGCCAGTTGCATAAAAACCCCTCGATAAACACGTTACATATTCGCCTCGGATCATCGGTTGATTTACCGTGACGACGGTCCATTATCCGATTATCCCAGACACGTTAACAAACCCCATCCAAAATACATATTACATAAATGAGATCACCCTAAATTACAGATATATACACTCATAATTTTTCTTCACGCACTTTGCGTCAAAGTTTGTTGTCACTATGGATTGCACTTTGCAACCAGTCCAATGTTTTACATATAGAATAGTGTTCCACGGATATTTCCGCCTCTCAAATTTCTCTATGTTGGAGAAATAGACATAATTAATGTGTGAGCGCTATGTATTTATGATGTCATATCACACGCATTGAAGGTGTTCTGATATATTTATATCTCCATAGAACTTCCTAATTTCACTGGAGGTCCCTTCCTTATGGTGAAATTTAATCTCACTTATCACTGAGCACACGATCACACTATTGTGGCAGCGCCTCGTGACCATAATACTTAATCTCTCTTTAAAGTAGATGAAATTAATATTGACTTCTGAAAAAAAAAACAGTAAATGCGCAATACATATAACACCAAATATTTCTGTGCCGTAATCGCCCTGTCTTTTTAAGTTCCCGTAGACCATATTCTACTTAACACTAGTTCTCAAAGACCCGTTCTCCTCACACAAATGAAACCATTGTACAAATTACCTTTAAATTACTCACTTAAAAATCTTACATGGCGAGGCCGTAAACAGAAATCACGTGTGCTGTTATGTATGAGTTTCATGAAGGACTGTCTCGCCTTCTGATGGCCCATCTTTTGCCTCGTGGACGCCTTAAGCAAAAATACCCTGTCCAAGCGCTCACCCATCTCTAGGAGGCAAATGGGAATTCACCAGCGCTACCAAATTCTGGCCTTGGTGTATCGAGGCATTTTAGTGCTCAAGAGCATCCGACAATCCCGTCATATTTCCCTGTACCTTAAAAACTCTCATTTACTTACATACTACCCCCCTGTGTGACTTCTGATACGCCTGCCTGGAAGACCATATCCTCCCATGCACCAAATACCACACTTACTCATTTGATAGGCTGGCTCGCCAGCTAAACATCCTCACTTTATGACACATACTTTCGGAGACTATGTATATTATACGTCCCGTATAATCTGTTTCCCTCACTATTCTTCAGCACATATGCTGTTTTGCCAATACGTTTGGAAACTATAAATGTTACTGCGTCACCTTCTTCCAACCTTGCCAGTGGCTCCCTTAAATGAACGTCCTCACGTTGCTCTACCTACCTATTTCTCAGTATCTGTAACGATGCCCTGTTGCTACTGTCCACACATGCACATATTAAAATACCGCCCTCTGCTTTAACCACAGGATAATCCCTACATAAATTAGTGTCCCTCGATAGCATGTCTGCATTAATGTTATCTTTACCTTTAATATATTTTACTGTGAATTCGTATTCCTGCAGAGCAAGAATCCACCTACTAACTCTGTTAGAACTGAGTTTACAAGTCCTCATAGACAGTAATGCATGGTGATCTGTGTGGATCTCAAATTTCCCCCCTACTAAATACATTCTAAATTTCCCTAAACTGAAAACAATACCTAAAAGCTCTAACTCAGTAATCGTGTATCTTTTCTCTGCTGCTGTCAGTCCTCGCGAGGCTAAAGATACAATGCACAGATTACCTTCATCATCTTTCTGACATAATACTCCAGCAATGCCTATATGTGAATCATCTGTCATAACCACATATTCCTTATCTTTTAACGGATATTTCAGCACTACAGCTTTCTCAAAACCTTCCTTCAGCGCTCTAAAAGCCTGATCATGCTTGGACTCCCATCTTCACCGAGTCCCACTTTTAAGCAATTCCCTGAATGGTTCTACCAACCCAGAGTATTTAAGAACGAACCTCCTGAAAAAGTTGCAAATTCCCAGGTAAGTTTTTAACTGTTTAACATTCTGTGGCACCTCTGCGTTAAGTATCTTATTAACCCTACTTTCTTCTGGTGTTACACCTCTACTCGACACTCTATGACCTAAAAATGTCACTTCTGACTGACAGAATGACGACTTAGACAGCTTCAAAGTGAACCCTGCCTGATCTAACTTCTGAAAAACTATATCTAAATGACCTAGATGCTCCTCAAAACTGCGTGAACTAATTACCATATCATCTATGTATATGGTTACAAACTCTCCTGTGTCATCCCCTAATGCGATGTTTAAAGCCCTAATTAAAGCTGCTGAACTACTCTTTAACCCATAAGGTGTTCTACAAAATTGATAAAGGTTATATTTATGACTAAAAGCTGTAAATGGTCTATCTTCGTACATAAGTGGCACTTGCCAAAAACTGGAACTCAAATCTACACAAGTGAAATACTTCTTCCCCTCAAATGTTTGCATTAATTCCTCTATTGACATAGATTTCAGCTGATCTGAACTAATTCTACTGTTAACCAAACGAGCGTCTAAACAAATACGAACCGTGCCGTCGGTCTTGGGTACCGTGATCAAAGAATTAACATACGGACTGTTAGAGTGCTCAATAATCCCATCTTCAAGCATCTGGTTAATTTGTGCCTCAACTGCACTCTGATAAGCGAAAGGTACATGATATCTATGTCCTGTGAATACTGACCTATCAATAACGTTCAATGAATGGGTATAGCAATTGGCCATACCAATGCGATCCTCAAACACTCTCCTATTACACCATAACACATCATAGAGCCGAACACATTGTTCCACCTCTATATTTCCCTGAAATGCAGCATCACGTGACGAGTCCTCTAGACTTCCGTTCGTAATCACACTGCCCACAAAACATGGAGAACCCCGCTCTACGGCTGGCGATATCTCATTTAAAGTACAAATCACACCTACAATACTACTCCTCTGAATATGGGCATTGAACGCTACTTCTACTTCAGAATCTCCCCATTTAAAATTCAAACTCCCTACATCATAACACAAGTTACCAGACACTCTACTTAGCCACTCTGAACCCAAGATAACACTGAATACTAAATTTGGAATTACAAGGCAAATCTGCTTCTCTACATGATTATTAATTTTAATGTCTACTAAAACTTGCTTAGAAATTACTTTAGCCCTCTTCCCAACAAAAGTGCTTTTAATTGGCATCTCCTCAAAATTTACTCCAGTACCTTTCATTTTATCATAAAATGCACTACTTATGCAACTCTTCATACAACCACTATCAATTAAAACATCTGTGTACGCCTCGGACACGTTAAATTTAACTATGGGGCTCTTACTAACCACTTCCTGAATAATACCTTCATCATTTAGTTCATGTAATAATTCATTTCTTACATTTAGGTCATAGGGTTCCTGTATAATTGTATGGACAGGGCATGCTATAGACTGAGATTCTGACCTTACTTCGCAGCCTGGTTCGCGTTTAAAGAACCGCTACAGCTGGCCGTAGTACTACTAACTACTGAACTGGTCTGGTTGTTCTGGGCTGTGTTGTCATTGTTTGGCTGTATATTACTACCACTAGGCTGTCCTCTTCCTTGACCCCTATTCTGGTTGTAATTATTGTCATTATAATTTCTCCCTTGATTTCCCCTGAAATCATTGTTTCTCCCTTGATTTCCCCTGTAATCATTGTTCCTCCCTTGATTTCCCCTGAAATCATTGTTCCTCCCTTGATACTGATTACCATAGCCATTTCCTCTGTTCTGATTTAGCTGATTATTGTTATTTCTATTTTGAGCGTTGGCCCCTTCGCCACAGTTCCCTTGAACTTCTTGATGCCTGGCTTCATTAGGTCTATTATTATTATTACCCTGGTTCCTATTGAAATTGACCACATAATCCCCTCTCCCTAGTGCATCAAATGTGCATAACAAATTTTCTACTTGTGATATAGTCTTTACATTCTGGATACAAGCAGCCTCCTTGATCCTATAGGGAAAGTGCCTAAGTAGCAACCTCACCACATCACTTTCCTCCTTCAACCCATCCAGATATTTCCACACTAATACCTGCCCTAAAAGTATTCGGTCATGGTGGAGCTTCCTTTAGGGTTATATTTACCATACACTACTCCCTCACGATGCTGCGACTGAATAACCTCATTCCAGAACTTTCACAGAATTTCATTAAAATCATTGATATCAGTAAACTTGTCTCTGTAGACAGCAAACCAATTTCTCGTTTCCCCCACAAACACTTGTTCTAAAATTTCAACTACCTGGCACCACTCAATACTACCATTTTCCAACCTCTCCCCGAATTTATTTTCTATAGTATTCATGAACTCCAATGGGCACCCCTGTCGATTGCTGAACTTACCCAGTTCTACCTCCCTGTGTGTACTATTCACAAAAACTGGCCTATTCTGACTATTTTCTTGCCTGATCCTAGCTTTTAATTTTAACTCTAATTCTGCGATTTTCTCCTCAGCCTTCCTCTCAATACTGTTTACTGTTAATTTAATGTTTCCTTCTGATTCTTCTACTTTATCATAGAGCTTTGCTTGTTTCTCCTCAATCTTGCTAATGCTCTCTTTATTACTCTCTCTTAAATCATTTACTTCTGCAACTATTTGTGAGTGGACTTTCTCAATTCTACCCCCCAGCTGTTCCTTAACCTCTTTAGTAGCTACCTGAATTTTGTCAATTTCTCCTCCCAATTGCTTTTTGACCTGCTGTTTTTCCGGTCATTTCAGAAACAGCATAAGTCATTTTCTTGGCAAAATCGAGTTAGCAACATTTTCGTATTCTATGCATCGTTCTGTGCACAAACAACGTAAGTCAGGCATGTTTATCATACATAGACAGCTACTCAGAATTAGCTTTCATTACAGAAACAGCATTAGTCAGGTCTGCAGCTGTTTAGAACTACGCGTTGGCAACACACGGCATCTGTTGTTATTTTTGACTTATGCTGTTTCTGAAATGACCGATTCAGTTGCACTAGTTCTTTTAAATTTTCAGCCTGTGTACTGATTCTAATTTCCAACTCCTCCTGTACTTTTCCTAATTTTCTGTCTACATCTGCAATAATCTCTTTAGCCTTTTCTTCCATCACCCCCCTGATCTCACCTCTAATCAGTTCGAATTTGTCACTCATTTCCCTACTGTTTTGTTCTAATTTAGCATTTAAAGTTTCAGTACTCTCTCTATTTTCCTTACTGTTTTGTTCTAATCTGGCGTTTAAAGTTTCATTACTCTCTCTATTTTCCTTACTGTTTTGTTCTAATTTAGCATTTAAGGCATCTGTACTTTCTTTATTTTCCCTACTGTTTTGTTCTAATCGGGCATTTAAGGCATCTGTACTTTCTTTATTTTCCCTACTGTTTTGTTCTAATCTTGCATTATTCTGTTCTAACTTTGCATTTAAGGCATCACTACTAACTTTGTTCTGATACATAAACTCGAGAAGTAAAGTTTTTAATTCTGGTTGGCCACCTACACTCCCTGTTTCAGTATCGGGATTTACCTCCGCTACCCCGGTACTACCATCACTCGACATACTGCTCGTATCATCACTCTCCCGTTGATGACCACTACGTAACCTCATCTGTCTTTCTTTCTCATCCCCCATAATGATATACACTGATACAGACAAATAACCCCCAAAATACAGGCACAGAAATATATACCCTTCTCCTTCCACAAATGTTATTAGGTTTTCATCCTCACGTTGGGCGCCAATTGTAGCAGTCTCGCTAGCCCTATGTCGGTAGCGACAAGTGTAACGGTTTACCTTTGCCTAAGCTATGTTGTTTTAATGGGCGCCAAGACCTCAATGCAATGTTGAAATCTAAATTTGTATTTAACAACGTCTAGCTCTGGCAGAACACCTTCAAGACTCTATTCACTCAGATCGTGGTATGATTTGATCATTAACCCAACAAACAATTGTATCAGGAGAAGGAATTGGTCTATATCTAATGCTACCTACTGAAAGCAAAGATTGCAGTGTAAAAGAAATGAATTTATTATATAAAACAAGAATAGCAAAATTAATAATAATAAGTTTAAAATTTAAATTGGAGCGTTGCGATTTTAATATTACCGATAGAAAATTACGTGAAAACGGAGTCTGATAAATTATTGATTTTACTCTTATTCCCAAGCTATGAAGTTACTGAAATATGAAATATAAAACAAAGAGAAATGAGAGATTGCGTATTTCTGCGTCATTCGCGCTTACCGCTGGAAATTGCCGAAACATTTCCCTCGTACTGGATGATGCCGTGAGCTTCCCACAGTCTCCTGGACGTCTCCATCTCCGTCGATATTTGATGATATTCTGGTAGATTAGATAATTCTATGGTCCGTACATCGGACCCAAACACTCGTACAACCACACTGGTTAAGTTTTACAAAAGTTAGTCCTCCACTTCACGGAACATCGGAGCGACTCCCGCGTGAACCATACTCGGCAAGTTCTACACTGATAGTCATCGTTCCACGGAACACTGAACGATATATGCACCCGTCGCATCCCCACTCTTCATCCGACTTCTAGCTTGCGTGGTCTCCACTGATTGGCTGCTCCCTACGCGCTAGATCCCCACTCAGGCTCATTACACTCGGCGGGAGGGAGAAGTCGTTTTCCGTTCCATATATTCGCCTTTCCTTGACGCTGCGACCCAGGATTGCGTCATGCTTTCCGACAAGATTAAGCGTGTACTTGAATTCCCAGTGAGTCACGTCTCTCGATATACCCTAACTGACGAAAACTCCGTAAAATTCCGCAATCACATAATTTTCTATGATATTGTCATTCGTAATAATTTGCTTGATAGCGTTTTCTAAGACATAGAAAACCTATTTGAATGCTAATAATTTTTATAAAATGCTCCGAAAATACCTTAATAATAATTATAATAAATTAATAATAATAATAAATTAACATGAAAAATTCTCTTGGCTGAACAATTTGCCGCGTAAATAAATATAGAATGGCTTCCTACTGACTTATGCCAGTTGCATAAAAACCCCTCGAAAAACACGTTACACTTATGCTGTTAAAAACTGGATTACTAATCGTTGGTCTTGATTGGACTGGTTCTAATACTCACCAGCCATTTTGATGTAATGCCACGTAATTACAAAACAAGCCAAGCACAAGTATTCAACCACAGGTCAACTCCGCTTGAACACGCATATTTCTAACATCAAGCAACAACACATCATGTAGTATTTTTTGAATGGGTTGCAACAGAACACACCTCTGAACTTTTTAATGAAATCTTACTAAACTAATTTTTAATTTTTGGCAAACGACATGACATCAAGTCGAATTCGGAGTCTAAATGTTCCATCATTATACTAGAGGCAATAATTACAATCGATCATTGGACAGGTAAAAGAAGATAGAAACATGCAAGACGGTCAAACACACAAAAGCACAAGGTCAATCTCCACAGCCAGACACAGTGCTGTCCTCAAAGTTAGGCATTCATATCATCAATTCAACTAATAGCTCTTCAATGCTACAGCCCCAGTTCATTTACAGTGTGTATGTACCTGATGGAAAATTCTCACACAGACATCATGAACTGACAATGCCTCCTTGATCTAAAAGAGTTGGAAATGAGCCATCTTTGGGTGTGGGCCTTTGTGGAGTAGACGGAAAGTGTATCTGCCCAGAATGCAAGTGATTCTGGTTCGAAACCTAACAATATTCTTATTTTTAAGTCTTACTCTTCAGACAGGCAAGCATCTAAAATTAATCAACAGCGGGGAGGTATCAAAGTTAATTTGTACTCTTACGATACCTTTAAGCTGAATACTGCATCGTTGACTAATAAAATTTGAGTAGCAGAACTGCATTGACATTTCCTTGTCACTACTGTGTAATTTTGAAGCATCAAAAGAGTGGATTTCATACCTTTTAGTGGCATTTACTGTGGTTTCATTGTATGATTGTCCCATATGCGTTCCTATACCATTCATCCGAGTACGATGAAACTTTGATGAGTTGTAGTGCACACTCCCACACAGGTTTCTGAATTAGATTTAATATAACAAAATAGGCAGAAAATGCACCTTTTTAAAAGTACTGGTAGTATTGTTGATATGTGAGTTGTCTCACCAAAAGACATTGGAATAGGCAGCGCTCGAATCATTTCAACAACCATAGGTCTAGTGACTAAACCAATGAAGTGATGAATTCATCGGTGAGCTTTAGTCAATAGTATACTTAAAATGTTATTGTTTAATTAATGTATTTTATATCAGCTACCTTCTATGCTTTCGGCCAAACTTTCATTTCCAACCATCCTTATATGGGAAAGCTCATTGCTTTTGTTTGCAGAGGAGCTTTATAATTTCTGTTGTTTCTTTACCACCTATGTTGGGAGATTTGTCATTTGATATTTTGAACTGAAAGTTGTGAATCAATGAGAAAACAAATTTGAAGGTCAGTGGTCTGAGGAACATTTACTGTAGAGGTATGGGCATAGCTTGGTATCTTTTTACATTAGAAGGAGCAGATAGCCTTGATGTTCCATCTCCGTATAACAACAATAGGGATGTAGCCGGAGAAAGTTCGCGCCAGATAGCGCTCGTGTAGTACTGGGTAAGCGCAAGGCGATCGTCCTATGTTTCCCCCAGTCAGCTGCGAGGAATGTATAGATTGTGACTGAGTTTTCTAAGCTAAAGTAAATTATATCTTCTCTATTTTTACTCCAGGACTATATTAATTAATTCTACAGGTATATCCTCTAATATATTATGGACGATTTTCAGCGTTTAAGCGTTAAACAGCTGCAAAATGAGCTACGGACTTGAGGTGCTAAAACTAGTGGGAGGACGGAAGAATTAATAGGCTACAGCAGTAATAACAAAATTCTAACCCGCTTTATTATTCAAATAATGAATAGAGTCAGAATGCTTGAGTATTGTAGGCCTATATTGATAAATATATCTCCATAAGACTTAAATCTTAAATAGAGATTTCTCGGTCAATGCATGTGAGATTTTCTAAGTGAAATGCCATGTCCTGTGGTTCGGATTCCATGTAAAAGGAGGTCCCGTGGCTTATGAGCTCTAGATTAACGATCACGTAAAACTACAATCTTCCTTTTATAAATAGAGATTTAAATATTCACTTGCTAGACTTGCTTAAAGACTTCGATTCATGTCTTTTTTGGTTGTTAGCTTACATGAATCTGTCATGTTTCAAGGTAGGCCTAAACATAATCAAAGAAAGTTGATACCGGTATTGTATACCTCAAAATGCATCGCAACGTTTGGTTCTTATGTAATTTTGTCAATTTCTTAATACGAATCGTTCCCGCACCCCTTGGAAACGACTTAGGGGTACAGTATTTAAATGTTTGAGAATCCCTGCTTTAGGGCCACGAACTGTTTCCATTCATCTGACTAACTTATGTCTCAAGAATGTAGAAGTCAGTCGCTACCGATACCACATTCTCCGTCGGGCAGATGGAAGTTGACGATTAATTCTGATTTCAAGAAACCAACCATAATACGTTTGTGACTGTTAATGTTATGACATTTATTCTTGAAGTATTTGTCCGAGTATTGAAGCCTTTGAAAATGGGAGTCACAAATGTTACATTCACTTCTTCCTGTACATTGACGATTTCTTCCCGTACCGTACTTCAATGGAGATAATTTATGCAGATTCCGATATTGTAGGCTTATCATGGTAATCCGGAAATTTTCTTGTGTATGGCCTCTTCCTTATATTTGTTGTGTTCGTGGTCCATGGAAAAAGCGATGGAACAGTGCCCGGTTTAATCTTGCTCTCTCGCCTTCAAATACCAACGCATAAGTTCAGTGGTTGTTATCGAAATGTCTAATCAGTTTATAGGTAGGAATTATTTCCCTTTATAAATCACACTTGCCCAACACAGTTTTTGTGAAGTCATCGAGTTGAAAATTATGGGAATACACGTTAATATTTTTGGTCAGATTTTCTTCACCGAAATAGCATGTAACCATTTCTTCCACATTTCTTTATTTTGTGAAAATTGGTGAAACGAAAACGGGCTTCCCTGATTTTTGCAAAGAGGAACACTGCAATAGCTCGGCATAGTCACGAAAATAACTATTTAAACAACTTAAATTCGTAGATATTAGCGGCATGAGAACACAGGAGACAAATGAAGAGCGCCTTGAGCTTACCCAGTACAACAACAGTGCGCTCTATTGGTGCTAGTTCTATACATCCCTATTGGGATGTGTTCCTATAATCACATAGAATCAGATGCCCTTAGACTCGCATTTGCACACCCAGTCCTTTCAAGTTACAACAGTCCAAAATCAAAACTACTCAACTGTCTTTTCATGGTAACACTCAGGTATATGGAGGTAAGTTTGTGAACAGCAGAGCCTTTCACACTAAACAGTTCAAGATTTCACAGTTAGAGCATTAATTTATTCTGTCCAGATCACTCTTTCATTCAAGACAAATTGATTAACAGTTCTAAAAATATAGGGCTTTACATAATTTACATATATAATTTTACATAAATATAATGGTATATATGTTAATAAAATATTTAACAAATATTCACTTCTATTTATGAAGCATCCATTATTTCATATAAATAACCTGGTAATTATTTCCTTTTTACATAACAACATAGCAACACCAATCTACTTCAGTGATACATTAAATAATGGAATGACTAGCTAAATACATGCACACGATATCAAGATAGCTAGATGTTGTGCAATTCATTCTTACAATTTACAATGATACCTGTATTAAGTGTCCACTTTCACTTGCCCTTCAAGGGTTAATTCATATCACACAATGTATTGTAACATGAACAAACTCTTGTGGCATGAAGCCTCCTCTCTGAGTAGCAATCTGTCCTTGTAAATTCCCAGCTTCTGACTGATAACATAATCAATCCCCTTAGGTTTCCTTTCCAACTGAATACCAGTCATCTTTGATTAGGAAACATGGATTTTGTAATTATTAATTCATTTAGGGTCTTGGGGCATCAGGGTCCTGTCAGCCCCATGTATTTGGGTTGTGTTAAACTTGTCTTATGGCCTGTGTTTCAGTGATAACAGTAGTAGTGTGTGTTGCTGTATTAGAGACAGCTATGGGGTAGGTGGCCTGAGCCTTAAAATATGATACTATCCTGGCATTTGCCTTGAGAGAATGTGGAAAAACCTGTAATTTATTACTTCTTCTGGACATGATCAATGCATAAAACCAAACATTTTGTATGTCTGATCAATGTACAGACAACACTCTTATATTATTTATGTTCTGATAATACATGGCTGCATTAATAAATTATTATTTATATTATTTATGTCTTATTTTTATATTGGCATTACTAAGGTACATGGTTCTTCGTATACAAATCCAAGATATTCATTGATTCAGTATGTTACAATTGGGTATTTCATTATAGTCTACTTGTTTGAATACCTTTTACCTATGTATTCCCGAATATTATTCTGACAGCCCTCCTTTAATCATCCTGTATATTAAGATATCACAATTCTGCTAGATGTAATGCTTTTGTTAGTTCAGCAGAGAAAATATTTAAATTAAAATAGCACATGGTACTATCACTATGGCTATATTACGTAAATCATTGCCATCTTTTTGTATCAATTTATTTTATTGTTCTGCAAAGTATCCGTTACTCTAAAGCAGTAGTTCTCAACCGGTTTATGATATTGCTAATAAAAGTAATTGAAATAGTTTGACTGCATATTAATTTTTTTAAAGAACAACCTAATACTATAGTAATGTTCCAGACCTTAAACTTATTTACAGGATATTTATTGTTTTTATGCCTTACAACAAGTTTGAGTTATTAATAAGAAACTTGAACTTGTCACTTCTTACACTAAAAGTTCAATTCGTGGTGGAATTTAAGACAAACACACACGCATATTCTGGTCAACTGAGAGAAGTCTCTCACGTTTCTTGTTTTTATGTTGGTTAGTGCCGAAAATCTCAGCTCACACAAGTAGGTGGTGGAAAAATGCAACAGGGTATAAACTGCCTCCACTGCTATTACTGGGTACTATTTCTTCGCTAACACCCAAAATTTGATGTGTGAATTCACCATATTTCAGTTGAAGTGTTCGTTCTACATGCAGTTCTCTGAACTGCTCTCCTTTCTCCAGAGAAAGGTGGAATGGGTGTCCATAAACAACTGACTGGTGAAGGCAAGCTGGCGCACGCTACACAGAGGCGCTTAGCCTCTTCTCACATTGTTTCTAACACGTACATTAGTGTGTCACGGTCACTTGCTTCATTGAATAGTGTGCCGTAAATTTAAAAAAGGTTGAGAACTACTGCTCTACAGTATAGAAATAAGCTAATGTTCATTCTGTACAAAAAATACCCAACAGCGTCTAACACTGTCAGCAAGCACCCAATCTTTCCGACTGGTTTTCTTCACCTGCATTCTTCTCTCACCATTTTTCACCTTTGAAGGTAGCCAGAGAAGTTTACGACTAAATATCGTCGGCTTATTGCATCTATAAGCACAATGGTTGAACATGTTTGCTAATAATTCACTACAGTGTACTATTTTGCCATACAAAAACACAGTGACTGCTAGATGAGTACAGCCCAACATGCACGAAGAAACACCAGCTCTCCACCCATTGGCAGACCAGGTTGGCAGCATTCACTGAAGCGAACAGTGACCATACTTTTAAAATAAGTGAGCTTTAGTTCAAGGATCCAGCCAATTAGTATCAATAATAGTGTTTGAGCACAGCTTCCTAAAATAATGGCTTGAATATTCAATAGTAACTTTAGTTTGGTCAAAGCCCAATTTTCCTGCGCTTAGATGGTGCATGTATGGCCAATATGAGATGGCCTGACTACAATGTGGAACAACATCTAGCGACCTTGCACAATACTACTATCAGTTACATACATAGAATCACTCTAACAAAAACTATCAATAAGGACATAGAAAAGAGAATTATTTCATAAAAAGCACAGATAAGATTATCACAATATAGGGCACACAATAAAACACTCCTAAATTTATAAATTGCCAGTGTAAAAGAAGAACAATAACACTTTTAAGGTGCTATGAAAAAGCAGTTTATCTTCAAGGTCCTAAGCTTGAAATTAGGTTCTCACTCAGCACTCACATTTATGATAATATTACTTCTTCCACTTTAGTACAGTAATCCAAGGTTGAAGCCTGGTTTTACTTTAACCTACAGACAAATTTCAGGTTTTAGCTCACATTACACTAACTTCCTTTTCACATCAATGTTTTAAAACACCAAAAGTACCTAGAACACTAAAGTAAGAAATACAGGAAATTTATAACAAGAAATAACCACATTTAATCTCATAAACAACTATCCAAATTATGTCACAGTAAACAAAGATCTTGAAATGTCCTTTTAGTTGAATAAAAACTTTATCTTTTAAGAGCAGATGACCTCATAGTTCTGCCCCTTAAAATAACAATCACCAATATTATTATCACTAGTACATTTTCATCGTAAATACTGACTGTTCAATACTTGAATAAGATCCAAATAAAATGTGATTATATTGTAAAAATTATGAACAGTTTGTTACTATCTATTTTATAACATTTACACCAATATTACAAGTATATTCAGATTTCATACTACACATCCCATCACATGAAAAAGGACCTAGTGAAAATGATTCATTTTACAAAACAACACAAGTAGAAAGGTACATTAGTTAACAATTATTAGGCCATAGCAACTTTTCTTTGACATCTCATGAAGAAAACCAGGTATTTTCTGCAATCACATTATTTTAATGAATGAATAAATAAATATAAAAGCCAACTTAAAGAACTCTCATAGTAATAGCTTTAGAGTATCATAAAACCTAATTTGATTATGTGCGTTCTTTACTGCACTATCCATACAAGAAACAGAATGCACATGTCCCATGAAAAAAAACCAGATATGTCATTTGATGATTACAAGACAAATTAATTAAATCTTAGCCATAAGTTGCCAAATTGTGTTCTGATTTCCCTGCAAGGTGGCAGTGCAAGAGGAACGTGGAAATTGGAGAGTAGATTGCCTAGGCAGCTCAAACTCGAAAGATCTACATCAGGTAGATATGATTATTGCTACCAAACAGGAGCATTATGAGCATAACATCCTCACTTCTAGCATGCTTTTCTATTAAACTTCTTATGTAACGTTACCTCCTCCTTTGACTGACTCATTTCCAATCTCTCTTCTTAGCCTTCAGAACTTCCAGAAGTATAACATACATGTTTTCTACTAAATTTCTACCAAGTCTTGAATGACCACTGCCAAAATTCAGTATAATATATAACCTTCCACATGACCAAGAACTGTGCCATTGTTCCAACAACTTGTCCAGCATGTCAGGTTACAAGTGGCCTTGCCTTTCCCAAACACAGTTTACAATTGAATACAACAGTTTTTGATAATGATGATAACTGTTGTTTTAAGGGGCCTAACATTGAGGTTATCGGCCCCTAATGACATGAAATGGCGTGAAATGAAAGGATGAAGATAAAAACAGCTCACTGCCATGGATGAAACGAAAATGGTTTATATAAAATAGACCGTGAGCCCCAACAATTATGCCTTATTTGAATAAAAAGAATAAAAAAGGCGGATGATAAAAAGAAAACAATAAAACAAATAAGGCATAGTGAACAATAAAATAGATGAATGCAATAAAAAACTTAAAACAGACTTAACCTGAACTAAAAGTCTTAACTTACATTAAAACATTAAAAAGTAACCACTCTCCCTCATGAACCGGACGACGAGGGCTACTGACGGCCCGTCATCACGGAAGAGAAGGGAGAGGGTATTAGGCAGTTTAAGAGTCTTTCTCAGATCGGCCAGATCCACACACTCCAAGAGAATGTGTGCAACGGTTAGGTAAGTGCCGCAAGTACACACAGGGGGGTCTTCTCTCTTTAGTCGGGGGCGTGGTGGCTCAGCGGTCTAGCTGTATGCCTCTCACCAAGGCGGACCGGGTTCGATTCCTGGTCAATGCATGTGAGATTTTCGATGTGCAATGCCATGTCCTGTGGTTCGGATTCCACGTAAAACGGAGGTCCCGTGGCTTATGATCGCGAGATTAACGGTCACGTTCAACTACAAGCTTATTCTCTCTTTAGCAAGTGGGAGTGCGTAGCAATCCCATGGCCGATCCGGAGTCGACAGAGTACCACAGCTTCCAACCGGAGAGATCGGCAAGAAGATTTCCACACCTTCATTGTCTCCTTGATGCCTCTCAGTTTGTTAGGTGGAGGCGTGGCATGCCACAACTGTCGCAACTGAGAGCGCACTCACTAGCAGGCACCTTATATGGTAGCGAGGGCAGTGCGAATGCCTCTCTCGCCGCCTGATCAGCAAGCTCGTTTCCCACAATACCCATGTGGCTAGGAAGCCACACAAAGGTCACCCCGGTTCCAGCGTTACACGCACTGACGAGCAGGTCGTGCACACGCTGGACCAGCGGGTGCTTCGGGAAACACACATCGATCGCTTGCAGCGCACTCAGAGAGTCAGTACGCACAAGAAAGTGCTGGTGATCGTCCAATAACGTGTACCGCAGAGCCTCTATGATGGCATAGAGCTCCGCTGTGTACATGCCACAGGCCTCGGGAAGTGAAAAGAGAAGCCGACGATCCTCAACCACAAATGCACAGCCTGCTTTCTAGTTTGCCCTCGAACCGTCCGTGAATAGAAGCCCTGATCCTGGATACCGGCTCACCACGGACTGGAACAGCCTCCGATGGACGGAGGAGTCCGTGTCCGACTTGGGGCCGGTGTGCAGATCCAGGATGATATCAGGGCGAGAGACCATCCACGGAGGGGCCTTGCTGGTACTCGGACGATACAGGAAACAGAAGGAAATCGGAACTGCCGGTATGAGTCATCCAAGCGAATCCCCGCCGGCGATTCAGATTGGTAAACAAACATGGATAACTTGGATGAAGTGGCATGTGTCGAATAGTTTCAGCATAGGTCAGCAGTACCACAACTCTTTTTGACAAATATTTTATTAATTAGGGCATGAATTAGGGTCCTAGTAGAAGAATACGAAAATAGAATTGACATGATGACAGAATGATGGCAAGTTTGATTTTCTTCTGAACAAACATCTCCTGTAGATGCTCTATAATCAGTTGTTTGTAAGAAGCAAATTTAATAACTCCAAGCTCGGTTTACAAGGGTACCAAATTTGATGATAACCAAAACGTAATTATTAGGGGCTGTATTTTTTGGTAATAGCGATACGCACAAACTTTTTTCATATCTTCTTTCTTGCCTATATATGACCTTGTAGGTACTTAAAGTAGCATATATTAGCAAAATGAACTCTCCAAATATCAAAAAATCAGATTTATTGCGCGAATTGCACAAATAATCACGAAATATACTCCACTTGGTTCGAAAATGCTAAATATTATCGAAAAAGCTCTCCAACACACGTTTAAATGCTTCTGAGGAACTGACCATCGTGGTTTCCTTCTCCTTTGATTGATAGTGCTGCGCCGAAAGTATGTGTATTCAGTGCCGTGATCTCTAAGGCTATCGATGAAAATCGATATCTGCTATCGATTACATCAAATGGCGTGGTCATAGATACAGCAGTGCGAGTTCGCGACTGATGAAACTACCGGCAAACATCCAGTATTTAAAATAAAAATGCCGAAAATTAAAGTTACAACCGTTTTCTCGAAGGCCAAGGAATACAACAGTAAGGGGTTATATGTATTTGACGCTGCAAGAAAGATTCTAATGTGTAAATACTGCAATGTTCGTATTCAGTGGGAACAAAAAGACACGTGCGATAAACACTGAAACGCATAAAAAAGAGGAAGAAAGAAGGAAATGAACATAATTGTACGCGGCCAATAACACTCGGCGATACTCGACACATCGCAAAAAAAAAGGTGAAAAACCCCCTTAACACATAATTTGTTTGATTTTCCCCATACTATAAAGAAGATTTCAGAAGAAACATCGCTCATTGTGATAATTTATTTCGCGAAATACCCACCAATATAGCGTCAGTTTTAACACCAAAATCAACAGTTTTATTTCACCAAAAAGTAAGGCCCTTAGTAATTATTAATAATATGGTAATAATTGTAATAACAACAACAATAACTGGATAAATAAAAATACATTTTCAAATATTGCATTGAAAGGGCAGATGATTCAAAATAATAATAATAATAATAAAAAAAACTTGCTGGAAACATATGTTGCACCTTCTAATGGGCATTGAAGAAACTAAGCTAATGAAGTCAAATTACTGATGAGGGCAAGGCCCAAATGTGTCGAAATTACAGGGAGGGTACAGACTATCTTCCGACTGTATGTGGTTGAGGAGCTACTGTATATGGATACTAGATAAAGAAAGATTAAGGATTGTAAGAGTATTAAGATGAGCTTTGATACATCATATGCATTTGTAGCAACTACGGTATTGTACCCAAGTTACAGGCAAGGTGCAATGTCATTTATTATTCTTTGAGAAGAAGTTGTAACAGAAAGTATCACATCATGAGAGCTTTACAATACAGAAGTATGAATCAATGAATGAATGGATACATGAATTAATGAAAACTAACGGACCCGTGCGAGAACTCTCTCATAATAGGTAGTGTGTGCCCCATGTTTACAGACTACCTGCCCGGCCTTAGTGCTATGCGGGCTGTACGCGATGCCAGGGGTTATCGTCTTGTTTATTTGTTTAAAAGCACTGTATAAACAAATACATATATTGCCGTTGACTTTTCAAGAAATGCAAGATTTTTCCTGTACTATTGAGATGATTTGGAAGATTTTGGTTCAAACCACACCTTCTTACTCCCTCTGGTTTAGGAGCTTAGTTTTGTGAAACATACACCTTAGCATATTATATATTCACTCGAGACCATATTCTGACATTTTTACAAACTATGACTTGGTAAATTGTGTGAAAATATTCTACAGCATAGTAATTATAATTTTAGGGAAAACATCCAACTTATAACATATCAACAATGGGAAACAATACAAATAACATCACTTAAACTCCTTTCCTAAATATTTGACTCAGATGATCCAGCACCAGTATAAAATACCCAACTCTCCTAAATACTATACATGCAACAGGAAACATAACTCTTGGTAACAGTGTTAAAGATAAGCACACACAGGTTAACACCTATGTTTATAGTAGCAGTAAAATCTCAATGATATGAAGTTTTCTTGTGGCCAAATTCTCAGTGCCTCCTAAGAAGTATTGGTGAACTGTAAACTTCTCACCAATATCCATGGTTATTACAGTATAATCAATTATTTACTCATGGTTAAGAACTAAAACGAATTCACGAAATACAGCCAAACCTCACGTATGTTTCACAAGAGGAACTGCAACAGTATGTGAGAAAAACGAACAAGTGAAACTTTTAGAATAAACATGTTTTATCAAATACTTCTTATATTAATATGAAGAAATTGGCAATCTTTGTTCTTGTGGTTTTTCAATAAAATACTCATAAACTAAATGCATACTAACACTTAAAAATTCTATATTTAGCCAAATGCATGTCAACCCTAGTTTGTGAGGGCTTCCTGAAAATCTACTTTAATTATTAGTAAAATTTCACAAATAAAAAAATTACAATTTTACTTACTAAATGGAATATGTCTGGACATTCACCAACACTAATAAACAGTTTAGAAAATGAGACCACTAAAATGCTTTCTTGGTCATTCCTTGGCTTGCGGATAGGCATGCATGTTGCATTATAACTTCAGAATTCACAACAGTAACTAAACGATTTATCATACAGTAATTAATGCCTTTTTGCTTTGAGAATCTCTCATGTGCAGCAAATAAAAGGAGTTTTAAGTTTTCTTTGTTGCATGCCATACTTCCAACTGAAATCAATCATTCCTCTGTCCCTGTTGCAGATGAAAAAGTTTTATCTCCCAAGAGCAATCTGTCACCAGCAAAGGAGACAGCAAATACACTGACCTATTGCAGATTTCATTTGGTCATCATTCTTGAGCATTTGATAAGACATACCAGTCCAAGAAGTGTGATGACTGATGTGCCATTTGTGACTTATGACAAACAAACTCAGTGTTGTTAACTTCCTCGGTGGATCAGTAGTAGAGTGCCTGCTTCCTCATCCCAAGATCACAGGTTTGATTCCCGGCTGAGGAAGTTTTATTTCTGAAAAGCAGAAAATATTCACGGCACTCCCAAGTCGTACTATGTTGGCTCATAAAAGACGTTTCACATCATGTTTGCTGATTAACAAGCATTATCACTAGATGGGATGAAGCCGTTAACCTATTCCTGTAAGAGTTACCGGGTCTTGTACGTGGTTGAGGTCGGTCACTGTCATGAATGAACACAATACAGTTTTCTTCTTCTTCTTCTTTTACGGCCTCATTGGACCACTTCAGTCAATCATTTCTTGGTCCTCTTCTTCAGTAAGTTTCCTTTCCGAGTTGCACAGTAGCTTTACATTCGCTCTGATCTTCTCAGGCGTTCCTCATCTGTAAATACCCTTTTTATTGTATTACGTTTGTCTATTTTTGCCTGAAATATTATTTTTATATCTTTCAGTTTTTTTAATAAATTCTGTTTTGCAAGTCATCCAAGATTATTTCTAATTCTTTCATATCTTCTCTAATTTCCATCCTACTTGTTGTTTCATATTCCAAAGTTTCACTACAATTTTTCTAGATAACCTGGTTTCTGGTGTCCTCATTATGTGACAAAAAAAAAAAAAAAAAATCCATTTCTTCCGAATAGCATCAGTGATGGGCTCCAGTTCTCTGTATACCACTTCATTTGCTAGTACTATCCGCCACTGTCCATCCTTCTGATATTTTTTTATTTATGCATGTTCTAGCTATTCTTCTTTCTACTTATAAAATTTTGACGATTCTGTTTTTCTGAGTAACTTTAAAAAGAGTTTCGCTTCCAACAATACCGTTTATATGATAAACCGCACTCGTTCCAGGTTCCGTATTGACCATGTTTACAAGAAGTATAACACAATTTTCACCCGCTAAATCAATACTTTACTTTACTAAAAATACTATAGGTACATGTTTCGGAAACTTGATATGTTTCCTTCTTCAGTCCATATGTTGGTGTGAAACATCATATGGCATCGAAATCCTAGCCAAAAATAAACATACAGTTCGTATTTTCTTTCTTGTTCTTCTTTATATGAATTATTTGGCGTATATTCTGTATTGCGCAACACAATTTCCTAAACAACTCACAGTAAACATTTGCATTGTTTCACCCTGTGGTAAAAAGATCCACCAGTAGAACAAGTACACATGATTTTTTTGGGTGTCAAGATTTGCTTGGCTTTAGTCTTTCCTGGTGATGAAGTGTGCCTCGATTCCATTGATTGTAGTTTCGATTCAGGGGTTTCGAACGCGATGCAAGTCTCACCCCTGGTCTCTATCGTGCATAGAAGATCATCACCATCTTTGTTGTAACGTGCCCAAAAGTCAAGTGTGCTGGCCTGACGCTGTTGATTGTGTTGCTCTGAAAGAGCTTTTGGCACCCAATGAGCACACAGTTTTCGAAATGGAGTTTTTTCAGAAACAATTACCTGAAGAAGTGATCTTGAAAGTTGCAGAAAGTTTGTAGAAAAATCAGATAGTGTAAACCTATGGTTTTTCTTGACGTGTTCTTCAACTGCACGAACCAAGTCTTCATTAACCATTGATGGGCGCCCACCTCGTCATCGTGCACTTGATAACATCCTTCATTGAACTGTTGGACCAATCTCCTTACCCAATCTAAATTATCAAATGTGCATTTACTCAAAGAACTTGTTATCTTATTTTTGAAATTCCAATATTTTTGAATTCCGTATATTTTTGTTTATGATTATATTTATTAGTTTCATTAATTTTGTTTGTTTTATTAATATTAGGCTCTCTTCATATTTAGGCATCCTCCTCAAAATTTTAAAATCAATTTGTCTGTGGTAATAGGGGCAGATGTTCCACTCCTTAAAATAACAATAACTTAACATCTCCTTATCATTGAATCACTCATCGCATTTCCTCTGTGCACCTCACAAAATCTGTTGAATGTTGACTGGTTTAATGTTATCAGCATTCAGGAAATTAAAGGCAGATCAAATCTCACAAGCTAATTCTTAAATCTTCAATAAGAAAAGTTTCACATTTTTGAGATTCCCAAAGTTCTTTTCAAGAATCTCGCCTTGACATTTTCTACAACTCTGAGGTCGTATAGTGTTAGGTAATCCCATAATAGTTCCAGCCAATAAGTTAAGGCTGGAAGAATCTTTACATAGAATAGCATCATTGCTGTTCTTAGAGACAATTTAGTGGGATCGGTGACATCAGATATGTTTCTGATAGCTGCCAAGTACCTGGCTTCTAAAGGAATTAGCAGATGGTTGAAAGTGATTTCTAAATATTTAAAAGAATTCACAAGTTCGAAGACTGTTTCATTGCTTTGTATCCTGTCATTTGCCGCTATTCTTCCTTCTTTACGGAAAACCATTTTTTATAATGCCAAACAGTTGATGAACTTTTAAAAGTTCTCTGGGAAGATATAGGTTAATGAAATTAATTTCATTCACACTTGTATAAATGCATGCATTATAGGGCATTAACAATCCAGATTTGTTTCTGATTTCATTGCTACTTCTCTATGGAGTAACTTGGTGAATTAAAAAAAATCTTCCAGAAAATATAATGGTAATTGTATTACAACAAAAGGATATTCGTAAACAATAAGCATATTTTGCACTAAGGCTTTCACGACTCATATATGCCATAATAAAAAACTTACGGCAATTTTATTGAGTGTAAAACCCTGATTCATGCGAATACGTTCAACAAAACTTTTAACAAAATGTTGTTTTAAGGAGTTTTACTATGTAATAAATACCGTAAAAGTATGCAAGTTCTACCCAATTATTTGAAATATATATATTTTTTTAAACATGCAGTACAAGTACATTACAAATTCCAGCAGCAGTCTATTTATTTGAAATTCATTTTGACATTGAAATTTGAAATTTATTTGAATTCATAACAACAAAATATGAAGACATGTTCAAGCTATTCTGAAACACTTTATTCTAAAGTGACAAGTCTCAGAGCTTATATCACAGATAAATATATATAAATATTTGTATACATAGAGGCTCTACAAAAACAACACAGTTATAACATGAAATAAAAATAACAGTCATTCAGGTATGGTATAGGTATTAACAATCTGAAAAATGGTGAAAGCTGAAAAGAATGAGAAAAACTAGAAATAGGTAATAGGACTAGAACAAACATGGAGTATGTAAAGGTAACACCAAAGTTTACACTGGGATTAACAAAGATTAACAGCTACTGAATGAACTCTATGGTAAAATGATAGATAACCAATGTTCAATATAGTAACATGATAACACACAAATCAGCAACAAATTTACAACAAGTTTCATGTAAATGTTTTACACACTTGGCTCACTTTGTCCATAAATACTGAAAATATCTTTGAGCTTCACAGCATACAACCTGCAAGGGCAGGTGTAATTAAGTAATGTATTACACCAAAATACATTTGAAATCACGCTTGATTTATGGGGTTAGTGGAAAAGATAGAAATTTGTTTTCAAAAGTAGGTGATTTCCCTTCTCGAACAATTCTTAATGCTTGGAGAACTGCCACTGTGTCAAGTTCTTTTTGGGTAGGTTTCTCATTATCTAAACAAATCTCAGCCACCCGTTTTCCAAACTGCTCTAATACTTTAACTCTATAATCAACAACAATAGCAACTGAATTTCCAGTTAGAACTAAATTTTCAAGGCATGGTAATCCACTTAGACATTTTATTTCCTCTATGTCTGCAATCTGATTACCACTAATATCAAGGCCTTCCAAAGAATACAATTTTGAAAAGCCCTTAAGAGTGGAGATATTGTTGTGTGACAGGTCAATGTACACAATATTCCCCATTTTTGTGTGTAGCTCGAGCACTTCCGTAAACAAATTGGCTGACAAATAAAGATGTGATAAATGGGGCAATGTTGTTAAATTATCCAAGGCACTGATTTGGTTGTTACTCAAGTTAAGTTGCTCAAGGTTAGGCATTAGCTTAACTGATTCATCAATTTCTCCAATTTCATTATGACTAAAGTTTGCTTCTGTTACCTTTTTCCAACTACAACTTTCCCCAGAACAGTCAACTTCTTTGTGAAAATTATCACATAGCAGAACATGCTTAATTATCTTTAACTTTGAAAAATGAACTTCAAGTGAAATAACTGTATCTCGCATGCTCCCAATATTATATATATTGGAAACTTGAACACTAGCAAGAGTAAGCTTTTCTACCCCTTTGAAAGCAGACAATTCAAATGAGAGATTGTTTGGGACAATATTGCTTGTACCAACAGGAATATTACAACCTTTGACTGTTATGCTGTTAAGCTGACAACAGAAATCCAACACATGGCTGAAGTCCAGTCTCTTGTCCAGCATTTCCAGAGGCGGGCAAGGCTGCTTTAACCTTTCACTGATTGCATGAAGCTGAAACGAGAGAGGAACCAACTGTAAAAGCATATCTAGTCAAATATTTACCACAGAATGATACTAATGAGGACGGTGGAAAATGGAACTGGAAGAGGCACTAAATAAAATGAATAAATAATAATGTGTGGTATGAGGTCCAGGAATAAACCTGGGAGGAGTCATTGTGACTCTGGCAAATGGGAGTGAAATGCTTCGTTGCTAACATCTGCAAAATTAACCTATTGGATTCAGCAGGAGAATCCAACTTAGCCTCTTTCACTCCAACTCCAGCACGTAACCTACACGAGGAGCCCCTGTTAAGTCGAGCAACTCAGTGGAAAGTTGGGTAACCAATTCCAGCGGGAACCTGGGTCAACGAACCGATCAGTGCTGGGGGACTCCCAGGCTTGAACCCTTGGTAGTAGAGAGAAGCCAGAAAACACCTTGAGGCAACCTCTAAGGTTGCAAGTCAAGTAAGCAAGATGGTACAACATTTCTTTTACCCCAGGGGGTAAGTCTTTGGATAAATCCCTCGTTGTGAAACCTGCGACCCACGAGTCTCATTCGAATTCTGGGGGAGACTCGACATCATGCAAGAGACGAGTCAGAGCGTCTCGGTGTATCCCAACCAGTCAGAAACTCAGAACCAAATCAAAAACCTTTCTAGCAACGTTCAACATTAACCCCTTACACAAAATGGCAAACTGAAAACTCTGACCGACACACTACATGAAAATCAGATAGCCTATGTATCATTGCCCTACAAGAAACATGTCACCCAGAAGAAAGAGACTTTCGACTCTGAAGGTTACCGCTTTTTTCAAGAGCAGAGCTCAAAAGAGGGTCCTCAATGGATCTGTAATGCATGGAACAGTGTTTGCTGTGAGAACCAGAATCCTTAAGTCGGTCACAAATTTTGAGCCAGTAAATTACAGATTATCCATATTAACAATCAAATGCGCCAATAAAACCTACAGCCTAGTTAACCGCACATGCCCCTACAAATGACAAGAACAGATCTGACCCGGACGAAGACCTACTGGATGAAAAGCTCGCCAAAATTCCTAAACACCATGTTTAACTTCTTATGGGGGACTTCAATGTTAAACTTGGTCGAGAACACAAGTATAGGAAAATCATTGGCAACTATCCTGCCCCCATAATTAAATTCAAACCGGTCCCTACAAACACCAAGGCGCCCAAACAAATTATTCGCTTAGACACTGATAAACTCAAACAGAACGTAACGGAGTTCCACGAAAAGGCTCGACCAATCGACTGTGACTTTAACAACACGAAAAACTGCCTGATTGAGGCTGCCAAGGAAATTGCTGAAATTAAAAGAAGCAAGAAACATGCCTGGTGGAATGATAACTGTGATTCAGTTCTCAAGAAAAGGCTTGATGCATGGAAACAATATTATTCAACAAAATCGCAAACTGATTGGGAAACCTCCAAAGCCCAACGAGCCCAGACAGCTAAAGAGATCCGAGCTGAGAAACGTAAATATGAAGTCACTTATTGAGAAGATCGACCAAGACTTTAAAAGAAACAACACCAGAGAGTACTACGAAACGTTCAAAAGGAAACATAAGGGTTATAAACCTCTGTCGTTATGCCTTCAATGAAAGGAAGGTAGACTGGCGACCTCAAATGAAGAAAATTGTACCATCCTAGCTGATTACTTTAAGAACTTACTAAATTGCGATCAACCCAAAAATCCCATCAAGTCCGAGCAACCCATTCGCAGGTGCCCAGAATCGAGACCACCCAAGAAAGACGAAATCAAGCATCACATTGCTCGACTAAGAAACAACAAAGCGCTCGGAGAAGACTCTGTAGTTGCAGAACTTTGGAAATATGCTCCTGAAGAAGGAGTTGAAATCTTGCAGAAGCAAATAGAACAAATTTGGAAAAAAGAAATTCTACCAGAAGTTTGGAAAACGGCCTTGATCCATCCATTACACAAGAAAAACAACTACAGAATATCTTTAATGAACATTTTCCGTGTTGAATATTAACAATTGCACAAAACTTTTTCCACTTTACAACACTACTTACATTGTTTGCATAAAGCCTCAAACAAAGTAAGTAGTGTTGTAAAGTGGAAAAAGTTTTGTGCAACAACTACAGAGGAATATCCTTCCTACCGGTAACAAACAACATTCTCTCACTTGCAATCCTAGAGTGATTAGAAGCCGAAGTCGAGCATCAAATAGGAGAATACCAAGGGGCCTTCAGAGAGGGTCGTTCAACTGCTGAACAGATACACAACCTTAAAACGATCATTAGATATTGCAATCGCAGGTCCAAACCGTATGTGTCAGTCTTTGTGGACTTTGAGAAGGCTTACGATTCGATAGACGGCGAAGTTCTGTTGAACATCCTCAACGAATTCGGGTTTGACCTGAAACTGCTGGCATCAATTAGAGCAACCCTAACTGAAACAAAATCCAAAGTTAAGTTCCTAGGATGTCTGTCGGATTCCTTTGAGGTCAAAACGGGAGTCAGACAAGGTGACGGGCTCTCTCCAATGCTTTTCAACTGCGTTCTCGAAAAGGTCATTCGGACCTGGCGAACAAAATTATTAAAAGCTGAGTATAGCCCTCTAAGAATGGGAACAAAATCCAAGGGGATCATAGTCGACTGTCTAGCATTCCCTGATGACATCGCTATTCTGTCGAACGACGTAGAAACTGCTAGGATGCTAATCAACCTTCTAAAAGAAATCGCTGAACAAACTGGCTTGCAGATATCATTCGAAAAAACAGAAGCAATGACTAACATCAAAGATGCCCCAGCAAAACTCCAGCAAAATACGGGAAGATCAACCGAGTGAAAAATTTAAGTACTTGGGAGAGATTATCATGAAAAGTGGACTGGACAAAGAAACACCCGAGGAACGAGTACGCAAACTCGAAATAGGTTATCAAACATCGCGCTCAATCTACAACAAAGAATGCCTGTCCAAAAATACTAAACAGTTCTGAAGTCAGTAGTTATGTATGCAGCCGAAACTCTATCCCTAAATGCTAATAAAGGACTTCTCGAAGAACTGGAGCGCAAAATCGTTATGAATATAATGAGATCAAATTACAAGAATGGCATCCATTATAAAAAATCCAAGAAGTCTACAGTGAAATAGAGAAAATTACAGAAACGATCTGTAAGAGGCGTGCACCGTATTACGGTGATCTCAAACGAATGGACGGAAACAGGCTGACTAAACAGATTTTTCATTTTTTGGAATCCAAACCCAAAACCACAATGCCCTGGTTTATGAATACCAGAGACAACCTGAAAATGCTGCATCTAAAACCCGACGACGCCTTCAATAGAGATCTATTCCACAAAAAGGTACTGACTAATGGGCTAACCCAAGATGAAACACCGAAACCGAAAAGAAGACAAAGTACCACCTGGACAGCGGAGCGCAAGATGGCCCACTCACAGAGAATGAGGGAATTCTGGGCTCTGAGGAAAGGGAAGAAAATTGCCAAGTGTAGCAAGACTTAACATGGTCCTAGATGGCCTCAACAAATTATATATATGCGAGGTATGGTATGAGGATAAATAAAAAGACGACCTAGATAATGGAATGCAATAGTGATGGTGACCAAGTTGCTAATTAATGGAGCACACCTAGCCTATGTAAGGGAATTCAAAGAGAAGTAGACTAAACGCTTGAATTGCACAGGTGAAAGAAGCTTTTTAAACAAAGAAATCTTTACTAACATCAAAGACTATCTACTTGGAGGTACAAAAACACTTTGTGAAAAGTTTTACATGGAGTATTATAAGCTACGGCTCTGAAACATAGATCCTAAAAAAAGTAGACAGGGCATTTGAAATGGGGTGCTGGAGAAGACAGCTTAAGATGCCGTGGAGAGATAAAGTCACAAACAAGAATGTTCTCAAAAGAGCAAATGAGTCACGCAACTTTTTTGAAACCTAACAAAAGAAGAAACAGCTTCGTTAGTCACTTGATTCAACATTCTGACTGGTCCACCACCCTATTTGAAGGAAAATTGGAAGGAAGAAGGAGCAAAGGAAGACCAAGGGCACACATCAACAACATAAGAGGTAAACACAACTATTGCCACTTGAAGCTATTGACCAAAGGATGGAGACAATTGGACGCCGTGCGTGCTACCCACCAACCCAATGGTTGAGGAGATGAAGGAGAAGAAGAAATGAATTGTTATGGTTTTAAGGGGGCAGAACAGCAAGGCCATCTGCCCCTATGAAGAAATGATTATAGAACTGTCCTATTCTCTAAACAAATCAATCGGTTACAACAGTAGGCCCCCTACAATATACCCTGCCAATCAAAAGAGACTAATGAGGAGGGTGGAAAATGGGCCCTTCTTATACTTTCTTACAGTCCAAGCTTAGAAGCGTCTAGCAAGCGGAAGGTCTTGCTCGAGTGCGCATGCATGTGTTCTTACTTCTTCGTTACTTATAACCAAGCTATTCACCATGGAAGATATATCTCGCGGGCTAGTCCGTTTTATATTCTTTCGTCCGTTGAATGATGCAGAACAAACCAAAACCATGGCGGACTGCGTTCTTAAGTTTGTGATGTGTGATATCTTGTAGGTAATTGTGAGAAAAGAAATATGTCCTTGACTGAATTATTATGCCTTGTAGTTTAGTAATGTATGTATTAAACGGAAATACACCAGTGCGGAAAAATGTAGGCTATTCAATGTTTTCTTTCTCCGTATGATTTTAAAAATCTGATTAGTGATGAAATGGTAGCCTATGTTATGCTTGGCGGAAATCCGTTAAACCAGACCAAGCAAACATATACGGTAGCTCTAAGATTCGCTACCCATGGATTCCATCACAAGATAATTGTAAATCAACGATTCCATGACCCAAGACAGGACTGTGTGGGTGAAAGATGAGTGACAAATATCACGCTATGTAGGCCTACTGCGAGGCACGCATGCTGTAGTCGACATGGTCAATCAACTGCAACTGCAACGCCATCAACAACAGCAGTTCAACCACTCTATTTTTTTTTATGCCCACCCCATCGCTGAGCGCCTGGGTGCTGTAGCCTGAGGCGGTAGTTTTGAACTAGGCCTATTCCAATAACCCACCGTGTACACATCTCCACGACAAGCTAAACGAGCAAAGAAAATATGCATGAGACCACGCGCATGAGCACTAGAGCAAGACCTTCCGCTCGCTAGACGCATCTCCCAAGCTTGGCCTTACTTCAGATTTAGAGGGGTTCTTAACCCGCGTCTGCCTGACTACAGTAGCGGCTTAAATTCTTAGGGTAGGCTTATTATGTTAATGCCCAATCATTCTTAAAATGCGGACTGTGGCCCAACCCTGTTCAAAACTCACGGAACACAAATAATAAATTCTTAGGAACACAAGTCACAAAATACATAACAAGTTAGAAATAGGGTGACTGCACCAACAGAAGATGTCTTACGGCATCTTGGCACAAGGCCCGTTTCATGTTCTGGTTTGCCTTCCAACTGAACCTTATCAACTTTACCTAAATGGATACTGTTCATCCACTGGTAACCGTTCACTGTTGACGCCAATTGACAGCACGAGGAAAAGAAGTTCAATACTCAATACGGGGCATCTTTATCAAGAATTGTTGATAGTCGGTAATTATTATTGTAACCAATCGGAAGGGTAGGCAAGATCTAACCATGCCTGACCAAGTGTTATACACATGTATTGAGTATGGACAAGGATTATGTTGTTCGTATTAAGTTAATGCTCATTCAAGGGCCAAGCACACTGAGGCTGGCCAGCTCTGAGCTTGCTTGCCCTGTGAAAAGATCTTGTCGAGTCTGAGTGGCTCAGTTGGCGCTCAGTTTTAAAAGGCGGGGATCACACAGTAAGTATCGAGACCAGACAGTTTCAAAAGCCGAAATACCATTTGAAATACTAAAAATACAATTTAATACAGTTTTTTTTAGGTCGCTCCGCAGCACCACTCAGAGCACGGCACGGCTGGCGCAATGACACTCCGTCCCTAGCCATATAATGCAATGGTTATCGCTACCTTACTGTATTAGATCATCTTAGCCGTCATGACGGGAATATATCTCTCGGCAAATGAGTCACCCGGCCGGGCTATCACCTTCCGTGCATGTTTCCCTGATACTCGGAGCACCCTAAAAAAAAGACCCTGTATATTCCATTGATATGAGAAAATGGCAGCCTCCGTGGCTTAGGCGGCAGTGCGCTGGCCTCTCACCGCTGGGTTGGTGGTTCAAATCCCAGTCACTCCATGTGAGATTTGTGCTGGACAAAGCAGAGGCAGACAGGTTTTTCTCCGGGTACTCCGGTTTTCCCTGTCACAAATTTCATTCCAGCAACACTCTCCACTATCATTTCATCTGTCATTCATTTAATCATTGCCCCAGGGGAGTGCGAGAGGCTTCGGTAGCCGGCACAGTTCATATCCTTGCCGCTAGATGGGGGCTTCATTCATTCCATTCCCTGACCTGGTCAGTCGAGTAGAAGCAGGCTGAGGATTTTCATTTCGTAGCCTAATGAGAAAATTTTAAATTTAAGTATACCGTAGTTGAAGTTTTCTTTTTTTTGGCAAATGTGCAGATAGGCTTTGCCTACCTTGCCAGACCTGCCGACTATGGGAGAAACCGCTAACCTTTCTCTTTCCTGTCTGCCTTTTATGGCTCAGCAATAAAAATTTTGAATTCTAAGAGCCCTGAAGGGATGAAAAATTAAAATTATTTCTCTTTATTGTTTAACAATATATAGTGATAATGGAACTCGTGTAGTATACGTTGCCCGCCGTCATTGAAATCCGAAAAAATTTCTATAGAAGTAGCCAATGTTACTAATATACAGGAGTTGAATATTTTAACGCTAGAGGATGTTACGAATTTTTTCAGAGTGCCAACATTATTGTTTCCAGACCAATATTTTCATCCAGACCAATAATCTTTATCCAGGCCAATGGTTTTGCCTAGTAGTACAATCAGTAAATTGGCAGCAAACATGGCGACGTTCTTTTTGATACGTTTATTACTTGAAAGTTAATGTTGACAATTTCCTTATTTTTGGAAGTGTTTACGCGACGTTTGTTAATGGCAAATGGCTTTAATAACGTGGCAGAATAATTACAAACCATTTTCAGAGCACTACTAAGTAAAATTACGCACTTTCGAAACGGACCACGGGTACTACACGAGAACTGTTATAATGGACACATTTGTACTGCCCACATGATCTAGGCCAGGTGTTGTCATCCTTTTTGAGACTGTGAGCACCACCCTCACGCCACACCAAGTACCCGAGCATCATTAAATTGAATATAATAATAGGACTAATTATTAGAAGTTGAAGAGATTTTGGGAGGACGAGATGCATGATCAGCTAGATAGATTCAATCACGCTTCTTCGACAGGCATAACAATGTAACCTAATATTATTATTATTATAAATAATAACAATAGTAGGTCTCGAGTTTTACCCATGATATAAATATGAAGGGCCCATTCCAGTTTTATTTACCGACACATAGAACATCAGGTTGTAGTATATATCGCGAGTCCCGGGGTTTAGTGGAATGTTAGTGACCTCCATGACGTCACCTATGCCATATTTGTGTTGACGCTCATTTGTTGCTGATGATACTTGACCTGATTGGTCAGAAGACATTCATTGCCTTGAATTGAGCGCAATAAAGTTATTATTAATCATGAATTGAAGCCAGTCTGCCTTGGTGAGACATGTCATGCTGCTTGACTACTGCACCATCACACCCTAAAGGGGTTAAGCCCACATCATTATTATTATCCCCCCCGTCGGCTGTAACTCGATTCCGAGTAAACATACTTCTTCCTGCATAGAGCTTTTCAGACCAGCTTGTGGATGTGCTTCTGATGACTAAACAGGCCAATCCTGGCATAAAACATGCGCCCACATAAATTGCACTCAATGGTCGGGGGAGGGCGGGGTTGCAACTGACGAAGCTTTCTTGCTTGTCGCTTGGCCTCTTCATGTCTGCGACGTTCTTCCTCAAAGAAGTTGACAGCCGTCGATGTAGTGCTCCGCCACAGTAAACGGTCCGCAGCAGATGTTTCCCATGAGTGGATGTCTATACCAGTCGTCGTCATGATGTGTTTTAACTGGTCTTTAAAACGCTTCAAAGGGGCCCCATGAGGTCTAGTGCCAGAGCAAAGTTCACCATAAAGGAATTGACGTGGAAGCCTGGTATCACTCATACGGTGAACATGGCCTAACCATCTCTAAATAGGCCTGCCCAAACACAGATGCAGGACCAAACTCCTGAGTAGTCACGAGGTCTCAGAAAGACGACCATCACACATCTGCTGCCAACGTGCAGGTCCGAACTAGAGGCTTCCAGTTTCAACCCGAAAACCTGCCTCCACCATCCTTACCCCATCGCCGCTGGACTTGTTGAAAGATGTGACAGCAGGAAAAAGGTGCCACAAGCGAGATTTTGTTTAAGGTGGATCACAGCTTGCAAGGAAGTGACCCACACACTATGATCTCGGAACTATACCCTGCGGCACAAAAGAAATGAGACGTGCAGGTTCTAGCACCGTGACTGCAATGGACTGCCGCAGACTCTAAATATAATTGAGTTGCGCCTTCACAGCCAGTCCATCTGGCATGACCTCATCCGCCTCCACGACCGTTGAGAACCACAAGGAAAGTTTCTCCTCCGTCCGTTTTGTCGTTGGGCCAATATATACGTAATGGGTTTCAGTGTCATTTCCTACACTGAGGGGACCATCACCCCACCTAAAGGGGCTCATCCCCCAGAAGCAGTTGGCCCCTTCAGGGGGTCGAGTTATTTACCGCTGCCCAACTTTCGGCGTTAGCTGTTTTTACAGCTGGTTTGCCAAACCAGCTAACCCTCCTACTTTCGCATTCCGGACTTGGGACCGGACAAAGGCCAACCTCATTTAAGACTCACTATCTTTCAGATATTGTTACCCTTGTTGCAAATTTAAGTCTACAGATTCTAAAAAAATATATATAATATTATATTTACCTGAAGGGGTGTGAAATAATGATGCTTTGATGCCTGTAGCAATCTGTCACCTTCTGTAAATAAATAGAGTGCGAGATTTTGCAGCAAAAATATGATGTCATATACATGAAAGTCCAAAAATATAGCCAAATCCCTTGGCATAGTTTTCCGCAATAGCGTGATGACACTAGAAAGGTAGGCCTCTAGACCTGCCCTCCTCTTTTCAATAAAAGCTGGATCTTTGTTACCAATGACTTTTTTGGGAGGCAATAGATCTTTACTGACTCCATGATCGGAAACTAATTTATCGTGAAGTTCAGCAAAGTCGCTGTACCGATGATCTATCTTCCAAAAGAAGGGACCTACCCTCATCATGATTTGATAAACAGTAAAATTGTCATTTTGTTCGACAGTAGGAATTGAAACCACACTGGAATGGCCATTGTTGAGAAATGAAGCCATCGCTGGAAATTAAAATTTTAGTCACTCCCACATTTATGTACACATCACATCTTGTGGTTTGGATGTCTACGGCAGCAAATGCACCTTGCAATACACAGTGTAACGGTTTACTCTGCAGTAAAATATACTACATATTGAAAAAAGTTTATAAGGAAACATTTGCATAGAAACGCGCAGTAAAACGTCAATGTCAAAATTAAAGGTTAGGTGACGAAGCAGAGCTCGCCAATGTTTACGTATAAGCATTCATTTGTTCTTCTGGTTTAAAGTAGTACCAACATAGAGGAAATCATGTGCGTTAAGTTGAATCCAAAGTGGTTGAATCGTTGACTGCGCTTTATCAAATACACTTGCCGATATCGTTGGAAACGGATAAATAATATATATAGAATTATTTACGAGTATACATTTGCCACGCAAGCATAAAGAAAAGATGGCCAATATTGCTGGGCAAAATGATTATAGCACGTAACAAGTTCGACCTTCGACTGACATTTGCGATGTGACGAAATGTTCATTATCATTCACGTTACTCCGACATTTTCTTGAAAAATTTTCATTTTATCTACATTCCTGGAGGAACCATGTAAACTAAAGTTTTGATTTTATTTGAATTTATTTCGTATTAGGTTGATTTCATGAGAGTTACCTATTGCAATGGGTATCATGCCATATTGCGACTTCCGGAAAATTTTGACTTTGTTCGCGTTTCACCATCGCCGTCTACAATTCTGATTCTCAAATCTCAAGTCGCATCAATACGCAAGGGGAGCGTGGGCGGGCACACTCCAACCTTCGCGCTTCGGCTTGCCGTAAGCTGAACCTTGACGTCACCGGGTGGCCACTTTCGCGACCACCCATGTATAACATTCAGCTCACAGCTGTCTATGGCAACAAAAAGGGACGTTTTTAAAAAAAAATATGAATGTGCAGGTCCTCGCTTGTCCTTCTGCTGTCAACTAATACCCTTATTTATTTATTTATTTATTTATCGTATGGCTTTTAATGCCGGGAGTGCCCGAAGACATGTTCGGCTCGCTTCCAGCGGACACCCTAAAGGGTGAGCTACAAGTTCTGTACAATTTCAAGTAGTTCCAACTTTCGCCACCATATATCAATGATACCTAGAGGTGAACTAATACCCTATAAAGGGCTTATCAGTACAGTATGTACCATTAAACTTGCTACTAATAAAATAACCCGGTAAATGCATGTGAGATTTTCAAAGTGAAATGTCATGTCCTGTCTCCTGTGGTTCGGATTCCACGTGACTCATAATCACAAGATTCACGGTCATGTAAAACTACAATCTTCTTACTAATAAAATATAACTGCAAAATGAAATGTTGACAATTAAGTAGTAAGGTAAACAACAATGAACCAAGAGCTAAACGGTTATCGGAGACCCAAGTCAGACCACTGTGTGACCACCACGTAGAGTAGCGGTTAGCATTCGTGGCTGTCAGGGTACACTCAGCCTCGTGAGGCAAAACTGAGAAAATGTGGGTTCGATTCCCACATCAGCCAGCCTGGCAGTGGTTTTCCGTGATTTGCCACTGCCGGGATGGTTCCTAAATTAGGCCACGGCCGCCTTCTTCTCAATCCTCATCTGATTTACAAATACACAGACACTACAATAACACAGGTTACCAGACAAATTAACACACGCCCAAGTGTACGGGGCTAAATGGCCACGATGTAGAAACTCCTCAAATGAATCAACAGTTATATATTGGGCTGCACCCAACTGATTTACTACTTCTTGAAAAGTACTGGTACTGTAGTTTTAAATAAGGATTATAATAAAATGCTAAATAATCAATAAGCTAATTGCATTGGACACTTAAATTCTTTGGCATTGTATCGTGCAAATAACTTGAAACGTGAGAGTAATCTGGACTCTCATAATATACATAGATCATACAAATCCACATCTTTTGAAATAGATTAATACCGTAGTTCTCAGTACTTAACATTTTCTAGAATCAGGCAGACCCTCGCAGGAAGTTGTGGTACAGTTACAAAAGGACTCTCACGCTTACGAAACTACAGGGTCTTTCTTATCGATCTAGCAATATATAGGCTGGCTGCGTGTCTCAGCAGTAACGTTCTCAGCTGCTATGCACAAGGTAGCTGGATCGAATCCTGGTGCAGTCAGCTGGAATTTGAGGGTGCGCAAATGCGAGGGAGCCGTGTTAACAGATTTACTGGCATGTTATAAAGAGAAAGGTATAAAGAATATAATGCTGTGGTTTGTAATGCGAAATATACTTCATAAACACCCACACACAAAATTAGATTAGCTACGCTACCGCACCGTAGTATCATCTGGGGTAAAATTCTGGCACCCCGGCTCAGTGGGAACGTTCTCGCCTGCTATGCACAAGGTTGCTGGATCGAATCCTGGTGCAGTTAGCTGGCATTTGAGGGTGCGCAAATGTGAGGGAGCCGTGTTAACAGATATACTGGCACGTTAATGATCCCCTTAGAGGCAAAATTCTGGCACCCCGGCTCAGCGGTAACGTTCACGCCTGCTATGTCCAAGGTTGCTGGATCGAATCCTGAATCTTGTTCTTCGTGGCTGGGGTGCTGACTCACTGTCAGACTGCTACTCAATTGTCCTCATGAGGCTGAGGGCAGCCTGTTCCAGCCCCCATGTCAGTTTCTCAAATCCCTAATGGAGCCGGGAATGGAACCCGGGACCTCCTCGTGCGAGGCAGACACGCTACCCCAACACCACGGGGCCGACGTAGCTATCACAGTTGGAAAAACTAATGCTATGAAACATATTTTTTTAGGATTGTAGGCTAAAGTATGGTAATTTATAATCCATACTTAAAAATAATTGATGTATGTTTTTTGTTGTTGTTATTGAGGACAGTTCTTGATAAAACTCACGTATTTCCAGCCAGCCTCCTCAAAATATACACAATACCGGTAAATATTGTGAAACATGTGCTATGGTTTGCCTTTGTTAATACTAAGCTACCAGTTCCTACTTGTCAGAAAGTCTGTTAATAAATATTTTACTGTGTTTCAGGACTGGGTATGTTCATAACTTTCCTGAGATTCGTAATAGGAGGACCGCTTCTTGGTCTTTTTGTGGGAAAACTCACCAAATTGGCCCTAAGTTGTATATATAATGATATCATTTCAAGCATATCTCTCACGTTGGTTTCAACATATGTGACATATTATATTGGTGAGGAAATGTTAGGTAAGCACCACTTCATCTAAATATATAAAATTAGCTACCGTACCATACTCAAGTTATTACTAAATGAAATATAAGAACTATGATCAAATTATATCACAGGACTATAAGACAGAACCAATCATAACTCATTGGCAGCAGTCCTGCAGAAGAAGGATGTAGCAAGTTGACTAAAGAGTTGTCCTAGTTCACAGTCAAATAGGACCATGCAGAAGCATTAAGTTCACTCTCTTGTGCATTTTGTTGGTCACCAAATATGTGAAGGATTTTCCTTTAAGGGGAGAAGGAATAAAGGACAGTGAGCAGTAGTGTAGCCAGAAAAGTTTACCTTGGGGAACACGTGGGGTGGTGGTGGTAGGGCAGAAAAACAATGATTTAATATCACAGTTTTACCCTACTTTTAACATTAAAAATATGGACAAGTAGGTGTGTGAGATCAATCCGAGCCAATGTGTGTAGCCGTCAGTGTATCACCCTGTCAAGACTTTTTTTGAATAGCTGCACCAAACTTCATGAAAACTGGTATGTATCAAGCTCATTTTAGGGACACTGGCATCTGATATTTTAGTCAGTTCAATTACATCATTGCTGCAAATTGTAAATTCTGTACAAAGTCAATGAATATTTGATGGTACACTCTACAGCCAGAACAATACAAAGCAAAGCAATTGATGCAATTTGCGAGGAAAATAAGTTTTAAAAAATACAGTCAAGCCATTGATACCAACATTGAGCATGGTATTAACAGGTAATTTGAAAGCCTTTGCGTGGATACATGTAAAATTAAATGTTGCTGTTGCCGGCAGCCGATACTCGTATTCATGTGTATGTTTCTTCCCTGAAATTCTAATAGCCAGTGTCCACTCGATAGAGATGTCGTTAGTGACTCAAGAGATCAATCCTTACAAAGAACACGTAGCCACAAACATTGCATCTGATGGAAGGTGAAGGACGTGGTAGTATTTGGCATAGCTTCCTTCTCTGACGAGTTTCCATTTCCTGCCTTTGGTGTTCTTGTTCAAAATATAAAACAGGAGCTGAGGTAGTTCAATACCAATGTGTGCGATCTTCTGCAAGAGTTTGCCAAGTATCTGAACTAATGGCTACACTCCTCAAGGTTTGCTTCAGATGATCTTTGTTATGGTTTAGAGGTGCACCTAGAGGTCTCTTGCCCATGCTGAGTACGTAAAATTTGCAGAGGAAGTCTGTTGTCATTCATACGTTGAGCGTGATGGATCCAACTAAGCCGATGAGGGCCTCCATACTCTGCTTTCTCGAGAACTGCAACATTCCTTATATAGGCATTCCATTTGATGTGCATAATGGAACAGAGTTCCTGCTGGTGAAAGTGTTCCAGTTTCTTGATGGCCTGGTGGTATAGGGCAGTGGCGGTTCAGGAGTGAATCGGATGGTGACACGCCGATATACGTGAAAACATTTAAACAGAATAATTTGTTTGCCTCCACGAACACATCGTCCATACTGCTTTCTTTTAAGTACCGGTACTGTATTTCACTAAAGTTTCAATACTCATATTTTTGTATTTCTTATCTTGGAACATCAAAATGTAAATGCTTCAATGGAGAACCGCCACTGGTATAGGGAACAGGTCTCACTTAGAGATAACAACAACTTCGTCATCGTTGGCTGTAACTCGATTCCGAGTAAACATACTTCTTCCTGCATAGAGCTTTTCAGACCAGCTTGTGGATGTGCTTCTGATGACTAAACAGGCCAATCCTTGCATAAAACATGTGCCCACATAAATTGCATTCAATGGTCGGGGGAGGGCGGGGTTGCAATTGACGAAGCTTTCTTGCTTGTCGCTTGGCCTCTTCATGTCTGCGACTTTCTTCTCAAAGAAGTTGACAGCCGTCGATGTAGTGTTCCGCCACAGTAAACGGTCCGCTGCAGATGTTTCCCATGAGTGGATGTCTATACCAGTCGTCGTCATGATGTGTTTTAAATGGCCTTTAAAACGCTTCAAAGGGTCTAGTGCCGGAGTAAAGTTCACCATAAAGGAATTGACGTGGAAGCCTGGTATCACTCATACGGTGAACATGGCCTAACCATCTCAGTTGATGAGCGATGATAGTTGTCTCAATGCTATCGAGATGGGCTCTCTCGAAAACTGCAGTGTTGGTCACGTAGTCCTCCCACTTGATGTTCAAGATGTATCTCATCTTTTGTTGGTGGAAACGCTCAAGTTTCTTGATATCACGGCGATAGAGTGTCCAAGTTTCACAGCCATACAGTAGCGTTGAGATGACGACAGCTTTGTACACCATGAGTTTGGTATGCATCTTTAGGTCTTTATTCATGTAGACTCTGTGCATTAAACAGCCAAATGCTGCATGGGCAGCCCCAATTCTTTTGTCAACATCCTGTTCGCATGTGCACCGTTTAGACAAGATGCTACCAAGATATGAAAAATGATCAACCTGCTACAGTGTTGAGTCTAAGATGGAGATATTGAACTCAGGAAGAGGTAATCCTGGGGCAGGTTGTTCAAGCACCTTGGTTTTCTTTGCATTGATGGTGAGACCAAAGATATCACACGCAGTGCTAAAGCGATTGACCGATTGTTGAAGCTCTGCAGCTGTCGGAGCAGGAGATGCGGTGTCATCGGCATACTGCAGTTCTGTCACCCGGGTAACTTGGGTATGTCTCTGTGAACGAAGTCTTGCCAGATTAAAAGACCTCCATCGAAGCGAAACTTAATCTCTATGCCTGGGTTGTTGGAAGATGATTCATACATCATGGCAGCTATGTACAATGCAAAGAGTGTTGGAGCAAGCACACAGCCTTGTTTCAAACCGTGAGTGATTGGAAATGGATCGGATACAGAGTTACCGTGAAGAATCTTCCCAGACATTCCATCATGAAGAGCTTTAACTAATTCCACATAGCGATCTGGACATCCAAAGTGCGTTAATACTTTCCACATAGCAGGTCTTGGTACTGAATCAAAGGCTTTTTCCAGGTCATAGAAAACTAAATACAGGGGCTCCTGTTGCTCTCTGCACTTTTCCTGGAGTTGTCTGGCACTGAATATCATGTCTGTTGTGCCCCTGGAGGTTCGGAAACCACATTGACACTCGGGCAAAATACTCTCCGAGATACTTTGGAGCCGGTTTAGGAGAATTCTTGCGAGAACTTTACCTGCAATGGATAATAGCGATATACCACGGTAGTTCCCACACACGCTACGAATCCCTTTCTTGAAGATAGTTATTATGGCAGCATTCTTCAAGTCGTCAGGTACTTCTCGAGTTTCCCAAATTAACAGGATAAGTGTAAAAAGTCGAGTCTTCAAGGCCATACCTCCACTTTGTAACAACTCCAGAGGAATGTTATCAGGACCAGGAGCCTTTCTCGGCTTTAGTTGCTTGAGCGCTTTGGTGAAATCTCGGAATGTCGGCGGAACCGCCATCCATGGTTGTTGGGGCTGCTGAGGGACGTTTCGAAGAAAGTCCTCGGCAACATTGGAGGCACGATTTAGAAGTGCAGAGAAATGTTCCTTCCAACGCTCCAAAATTTGTTCTGGTTCAGTTAAAAAGGCGGAATTGTCAGCAGTTTTCAATGTACCTGATGATGATCGGATTGGGCCGTATACCTCCTTTTTGCCTGCATAGAAGTTTCGTAGGTCACGGGCATCAGATAGTCTTTGCAGTTCTTCAGCTTTTTGCTGCCACCAGTTGTTCTTTATTTCCCTGATTTGTGCCTGACAGTTCCCCTTAAGTTGCACGAATTGTGATTTTTTTCACACTGGAAGACAGATCTTGAAGAAAGGATAGATGGGCTTCCCGTTTGGCATTGATGAGACACAGAATTTCATCATTATTTTCATCAAACCAGTCTAGTCTTTTGTTCTTCACAAAACCAATTGTTTCCTCAGCTGACTCAGTAATGACCTTCTGAAGCGTTGTCCATTCCTGTACTACACTATTTGTGCTAACAGGGTGACTAGCCAGCTTATTTGCGATTTCATTTCTGTAATCTGTAGCAATTGATTTTACTTGGAGTTTAGAAGTGTCAAATTTCCGTCTCGACAAGTTGTGGATGGATCGTTTCGGTTTGCGGCAGATTGAGATCCTCAACCGGCAAAAAAGGAGCTTATGATCTGTCCAACAGTCATCGACACTTCTTGCGGTCCTGGTGACAAGGATGTCCTTTTTATCACATTGCCTGGTGATGATATAGTCAAGGATGTGCCAGTGCTTCGAGCGAGTATGCATCCAAGTGGTTTTGTAGCGATTTGGCAGGCGGAACTGAGTGTTGGTAATAAAGAATTCATGTTCAGCACATAGACCAAGGAGTAATAGGCCATTGGCATTGCAGCTGCCAAGTCCTTGTTTTCCCATCTCATTGTTCTATAATTGATGATCTTTACCAACTCAGGCATTGAAATCGCCAAGCATTTAGAGTTTGTCTCTAGATGGTATTTTGGTGATGATTGTGCTCGGCTGGTTGTAGAATTGATCTTTGACTTCTATATTAGCATCCAAGGTGGGAGCATATGCAGAGATAAGAGTCATAAAGTGACCCCCGGAGAGTGGGATTCGGAGATTCATAATTCTTTCACTGACAGCATTTGGAGTTAGCTGGTGATCATTCACCAGTGTGGTCTTTATAGTGAAACCAACACCATGAATACGGCGCTCTCCCTCATCTTTTCCCTTCCAGAATATGGTGTAACCTGAACTGAACTCTGTAATTTTACCTTCGTTGGACAATCCGGTTTCACTTAAGGCAGCAATATCTATGTTCATTCGACCAAGCTCATGGGTATTATTATTGAATATCCATTACAGTAAATGGAACCCTATTACACAAAGTACATTAGGGTTGTAGTTTGTTACAAAATTTAAAAAAATTAATTACACTATAAATTATGAGATTAATTTGAAAAATTACAAGAATAAAAGTTAAAAGCTCATGGGTAACAAGAGCTGTTCTTCGCTCAGGCCTGTTATTGTCCTTCAAATCGAGTAACGTTCGAACATTCCAGGATCCTATCATTAATGTTTGGATATTCTTTGTTTTCATTTTTCGACCGCAAAAGGGGTGACCCGCTGGGTGCGGCCTCCCAGCCGGCTGAAGGTGTGACTACCGATGTTTAGTCCACATTTTCTAGGGCCTTCCCCATTCGGGGTGGGCAGTGGTGATCCTAAATAGGCCTGCCCAAACACAGATGCAGGACCAAACTCCTGAGTAGTCACGAGGTCTCAGAAAGACGACCATCACACATCTGCTGCCAACTTGCAGGTCCGAACTAGAGGCTTCCAGTTTCAACCCGAAAACCTGCCTCCACCATCCTTATCCCATCGCCTCTGGACTTGTGTTGAAAGATGTGACAGCAGGAAAAAGGTGACACAAGCGAGATTTTGTTTAAGGTGGATCACAGCTTGCAAGGAAGTGACTCACACACTATGATCTCGGAACTATACCCTGCGGCACAAAAGAAATGAGACGTGCAGGTTCTAGCACCGTGACTGCAATGGACTGCCGCAGACTCTAAATACCATTGAGTAGCGCCTTCACAGCCAGTCCATCTGGCATGACCTCATCCGCCTCCACGACCGTTGAGAACCACAAGGGAAGTTCCTCCTCCGTCCGTTTTGCCGTTGGGCCAATATATACGTAATGGGTTTCAGAGTCATTTCCCACACTGAGGGGACCATCACCCCACCTAAAGGGGCTCATCCGCCAGAAGCCATTGGCCCCTTCAGGGGGTCGAGTTATTTACCGCCGCCCAACATATGGCGTTAGCTGTTTTTACAGCTGGTTGCCAAACCAGCTAACCCTCCTCCTTTCGCATTCCGGACTTGGGACCGGACAAAGGCGGAGTTAACAACTTCGTATACCATACCAAACCTTAGAGCTTTGTTCTGGAATACACGATGTGACAGATATATAAATGCTACATGATCAGTGCAGATTCTATTATTCACATCCTTTTCAATGGTACACAGAATACTCGCAAGGAACGAGAAGTGAGAAAAAAGAATTGATGTACATAGTATATTATCTGAAGTAATACATTATATTCTTCTTGTTCTTGGTGTTATTTCCCATCAGGTGGTGGGGTCTCTCATTCTGGACTTCACCCTCCAGGTGACACAGTCTGCTGTGTCAGTGGGTTACTGCCACTTGTATATCCTCCCATACGCAGTCCACCCACCCCTTCATGGGCCGTGCTTGCCATCAGTTTGTACTAAGTGCCCTCTTTGCAATTAAATCCATCAGCTATAGCCATGTGACCAAACAACTGAAGTCTACCATATCTCAACTTGACCATTGTTGGGGCTACTGTAAGAATGCTCTGGACCTTTGTTTTTGACATGGTCTAAGACAGTGGTTCCCAACCTTTGTCAGCTGATGACCCCCTTTTCAGATACGGGAGTTCATCGTGCCCCCCTCCTCCTCCTCCCCACCACTCATCGCTTCTATAACCTCTTCGATTGACGAGGAGGATATAGACCTAACCTAATAACACTACATAATGGAATAGGCCTATCTAATACACACAGTACTAACTTCATTTTAGCACAATACAAAGAACACACTTTTACAACAAATCCTTAAATTAGTCAACAAATGTCAGTGAGAGGGTTGACATTGTTTTCCCTTGGTAAGATTCGGTATGTTTGGTTTGATATTTGACAGAGCACAGCGGAGATCACTTGCATCATCAAGCCGACAGCACTGCTTTATTTCTATGACACACAGTGTTAAAAATCCTGACTCGCATAAATATGTCTTTGAAAATGGCACAATGTCATGCAATGCACATTTGGATATTACAGGATACACTGCAAGATAGTTTACCCAAAAGTCACCCAGTCCTAATATTTTAGAATCATCTTTTAGCTTTGATTCACACTTCAAATCTATGGCTTCTTCTTGAAGCTGTGCTGGCAGTGCTTCAATGTCATTGGCAAACAAATTTCTTGTTAACATCCAGGACCATTCATCCGACAAGATATCAGGAAAGTAGAAGTTGAATTCTTGTGCCAGGGAATCCAAATGTGACTGAATTTGCACCAAAGTTTATTACGATCACGTTCATTTTCCAGAAAATTTTCATTAAGGCGGTGAAAGGATGAGAAGTTGCTGAACTGAAGCCAGCGTTTCCATAATTGTATTTTTTCCAGGAATGCATAATATTGGAGTTTTTGCCTTGGAGCTTTAAGTTCAAACTGTTCAAAACTTCAAAGAAATCACAAAGATATACCAACGAGACGATAAAATTGGCATGATTTTGCTCCGTACAACACAGCAATTTCCTTATTTCTCCTCCAGCCTCGCAGCTCTGCAGAGGTTTGTGCCGACAGTTGGCAATTACCAGTGCTTTTGACCGATTGACTTGGTGCGACAATCACTTGGAGAGATTCAAAAAAAAATTATTTAAAAAAATTGTAATGTTCGAGTTAAAAAAACTTAATTCGAAAATCACTTCACGCCCCCCTTGATAAAGCCCCACGCCCCCCTTGATAAAGCCCCACGCCCCCCTTGATAAAGCCCCACGCCCCCCTCCCCTCCCCGCAGGTTGGGAACCCCTGGTCTAAGAGGACACTTGTGACCTGATGCCACTTAACTCTGGCAGCACTGTTGTTTGCTCTGACATCTAGTGATGTCATTCTCAGTCGATATCTGGGAACCTAGGTATTTTTCTCTGCATGATGATCTTGGGATATTACACTGAAATATGATCACCCTAACTTAATTGCACTGACTCTTACTGGATTAAAAGAACAGAAAATAAAAAGTCGGCTTTACGGAGTATCTCATTTATTTTTCCTATTTTTAAATTAGTGGTCATGGTTTGAGCATAAACCAAACTTTGAATTTCAGTGGGGAAACTATCATATCAGTTATTGTTTTCAGGGGCGAAACAGCGAGGTCATCTGCCCCTGATATATTTGTTGCTCATAAACTCAACAGATTGAGATAGTCTTCATAAATTAAAATTTACACTCATTGATTCAGTGCTTTAGAGGTTGTTTGGAAGATCAATGTTAGCATCTGTTATGTTAGCTTGTTGCTTATTTCTTGCCATAGCTATGCACTTGAAGACGAGTAATCTTGTTGAACGTCCGCCATTATATAGCCTTCTTCTTCTGCGCGAATGGGTCTCCTAGGACCACGCGGAATCAACACTTCTTGGCCTTGATGTTTGCCCAATAACTCTTCATGCGCAACGATTGAGCCAGTCTTCGTTGCTGCGAACAGACGTGTCTGGTAGGTCTTCTCTCTTCTGCCTCAAAACCCCGTGTATTAGTAATTTTCCTAATTTCCTCTCGATCCTTGAGATTGGGAAAACCTAATTCAGCCAAGTCCTTTTCTGCCTGTTTGTACCAATTGGACCTTGTTGCCTTTTTCTGCAAAAACGTATAGATTTTATTTGTTAACCTAGTTGGGTCCATTCTGTCCAAATGTCCCATGAATTGGATCCTTCTCATACGGATTGTGTCTGTGATTTTAGTTATTTTTAAATAGATGTCAGCATTAGGTTTCGGAAGGTGAATTCCATCTTTAATTCTTGGTCCCAAAATTTTTCGCATGATGTTGCGTTCCTTAATCTCCAATTGATTTCTCACTGTTTTATGTTGTAGGTTAAGTGTCTCGGCTGCATAAAGGGCTGCAGGCAAGACTTCTGTTTTATAATGTTGAATTTTACAATTCCAAGAGAGGCATTTTTTGTTATAAACTTGTTTTGTCAAATGGAAAGCAGTTTCCATTTTCTGTAGTCTTGCTTCTATAGCTTTTCTTTCGTTGCCAGTTTCATTGATCCATTCACCTAAATACTTGAAGTCTTTCACTCGGGAGACCTGACATTTACCGATGCGGAGTGTATTCGGAGCAGTTTTAATATCCGTCATAAATTTCGTTTTGTCAAAAGAAATCCATAAGCCGATTTTTACTGCTTGTTCTTGGAGTAATTCAAGTTGTTTCTGGGCATCAGAAATGCTTTGAGCAATTAACGCCATGTCATCCGCAAATGCCAAACAGTCTAGTGTTATCCCTTTGAGTTTTGGTCCTAGTCTATGGGATGGTGCACCAGCTCGTCTCCATTCTCGGACAACTTTTACAAGCGCACAATTAAACAACAATGGAGATAATCCATCTCCTTGATGCACCCCTGTATCAATTGAAAATTCTGCACTCAGTCCTCCCATAAATTTAACCTTTGAACTTGTATTCAAGAGGGTATCTTTGATGATTGATGTTGTCTTGCGATCTAATCCAAATTCTGAGAGTACAGAAACAAAGGATTCACGGTCAATGCTGTCATAGGCCTTTACAAAGTCAACAAAAGTAATGACATAATTTTTGTTTGACATTTTACGGAAGTAAGACATTGAGTTTTTCAAATTGATAATTTGCTCTGTACACGATCGGCCTTTCCGGAACCCACCTTGGTATTCACCAATCTGCGGATCCAGTTGAAGATAGGCATGGTTCAAAAGGGCTTTGGACAAAATTTTGTAAGTTACCGAGAGTAATGAGATCCCTCGGTAATTGCTTGGGCTCGTTTTTCTACCTTTCTTGTATACTGAATGGATGATCGCCATCTTCCAATCTGGAGGAATTTTTTCTGTTTGCCAGATTTCATCAATAATTTCTTTGAGTTTGATGATGAGGTTTTCACCTACATTTTTCCATAGTTCTGCAACGATCTGGTCCTCTCCCGACGCTTTGTTGTTTTTCAATGGATTGGATTATTTCATGAATTTCCTGTAGGTCCGGTGGTTCCGAGTCAAGATTCCGTAGAGTATGACAAAATTGAAATGTTTCCTGAGGTTTCTCACAATTGAGTAGTTTACCAAAATAATCTGCAAGAAGTGCACAATTTTCAGAGTTGGAGTGGGCAATGTTCCCATGGTTGTTTTGAAACTGGAGAGAAGGTGGTGAATATTTAGTTAATTTCTGCTTGAATGTTCTATAGTAATTTCTAGAATGATATTTCTTGAAGTCCTCTTCTATATCTTTTAATTTAGTTTTCATGTTTTTTACGAATCACTCTCAGCGATTTTGTTACTGTTTTTCTAACGTCTTGAAGATATTGCAGCGTCCTTTCATTCTTGTTGCACATCCAGTTCTGCCATGCTTGTTGTCTTGTTGAGGTGGTCACATTCATCAGTCCACCATGCATGTTTCCGTACCCTGGTTAGAGGTGCAATTTTTTCAGCCGTTTTTAGAAGATCAGCTTGAAGTTGCTGCCAATTCTGTGGGGTTAACTTTTGTGTCTCTTGCGTGAATTCCATACTATTTTGTATAAGATGGACATCATATCGACGGGGTGGTAATTTTGGAGCGAATTTCCTCCTTTCTGGGATAATGTCCAAAGAGAATTTTGTGGGGTAATGGTCAGAGTTCAGATCTAATCCTTTGAGGACTTTATGTTTCATGATTTCCACCGTGTTGGAACGAGAGATCAGTACATGGTCCAACTGAAATTCACCCAATAGTGGATTTGGTGAAATCCAAGTCTTAGTTTTTGATGATTTTTTCTTGAAAAATGTTGATTTAAAAAATAGATCATGGTTCCTGCACATCTTTATTAGTCTCATGCCATTCCTGTTAGTTTGCTTGTGGCCTGAGCATTTACCAACCCAGTATTTATACTCTTTTTCTTTGCCAATCTGGGCATTGAAATCACCCATTAAGATCTTAACATGGTTTATTGGGATTCTCTGAAGAACATCGTCTAACAAGTTCCAGAATTCATCTACTTTATCAACGTCCTGTCTATTGGTAATATTGGTTGGTGCATGTCCATTGACTAGCATGTAGATCTTATTAGCTGATTTAACTGTCACGGTGGAAAGTCGACCTGAGAAGGATTTGAAGTCCACAATAGAATCAAGTACTGTCTTGTCTACTATAAATCCAGTACCGAATTGAGGACAATTTGGCATAGCTCTTACACCAGTCTTTCCCTTATATATTCCGTACCCTTCCGAGTCAAAAGGGTGCCCATCAGTATACCTTGATTCTTGAAAAGCTATGATTCGGATTCTCCGTTCTCGAGATTTGTCAAGAATATTCTTAAGTTTTCCTATTTTCAAGAGGGAGTTGACATTAAAAGTCATTAACCACAGTCTTGAATTTGGTCTGATTTTGTCTTTACGGGGTTTTGAGGCACTCCGATTTACCTCATAGCACACTACTGTGCTCTCCCCAGAATCCGAATAGACCGCAAGCGTTTTTTCAACCGTGGGATTTGACCCTATTATAAGTAATTATAAGTAATTTCAAATTATTGTCATGGTGTTTGAAGCCATTTTTCAGTGCTACCTTAGTAAGCATAGTTTGAAATTTTTCAGTCGGTCTACACGATTGTACCCTGTTGTGGGTTATTCCCTAATCCTGAAAAATTTATATGAGATTAATAAATACACTTGAATGACCAGTTTCGATCGTCAAGCGATCATTGTCAGATCCATTATACTTAGACTGTAAAATCTATGTCTGAAAGTATGGGTGAAAGTATTTACAATATATACCCTTATTCATTTGCAGTATTATTCCTTGGTCTATGTGCTGAACAGCAACTCTTTATTACCAACACTCAGTTCCATCTGCCGAATTGCGACAAAACCATTTGGATGCATCCTCACTCGAAGCACTGGCACATACTTGACTATATCATCACCAGGCAATGTGATAAAAAGGACATCCTTGTCACCAGGACCGCAAGAAATGTCGATGACTGTTGGACAGGTCATACACACCTTTTTTGCCGGTTGAGGATCTCAATCTGCTGCAAACTGAAACGATCCATCCACAACCCGTCCAGACGGAAATTTGACTCTCCGAAACTCCAAGTTAAATCAATTGCTACAGATTACAGAAATGAAATCGCAAATAAGCTGGCTAGTCTTCCAGTTAGCACAAATAGTGTAGTTCAGGAATGGGCCATGCTTCAGAAGGTCATCACTGAGTCAGCTGAGGAAACAATTGGTTTTGTGAAGAACAAGACAAGACTGGTTTGATGAAAATAATGATGAAATTATGTGTTTGATCAATGCCAACGGAAAGCCCATCTATCCTTTCTTCAAGATCTGTCTTCCAGTGTGAAAAAATCACATTTCGTGCAACTTAAGCGGAAATGTCAGACACAAATCATGGAAATCAAGAACAACTGGTGGCAGCAAAAAGCTGAAGAAATGCAAAGACTATCTGATGCCCATGACCTGCAAAACTTCTATGCAGGCATAAAGGAGGTATATGGCCCAATCCGATCATCATCAGGTACATTGAAAACTGCTGACAATTCTGCCATTTTAACTGATCAAGGACAAATTTTGGAGCGTTGGAAGGAACATTTCTCTGCACTTATAAATTGTACCTCCAATGTAGCCGAGGACTTTCTTCGCAACGTCCCTCAGCAGCCCCAACAACCATGGATGGCAGTTCAGCCGACATTCCGAGATTTCACCAAAGTGGTCTATCAACTAAAGCCAAGAAAGGCTCCTGGTCCTGATAACATTCCTCTGGAGTTGTTGAAAAGTGGAGGTATGGCTTTGAAGACTTGGATTTTTACTCTTATCCTCTTAATTTGGGAAACTCGAGAAGTACCTGGCGACTTGAAGAATGCTACCATCATCACTATCTTCAAGAAAGGTGATCGTAGTGTGTGTGGGAACTACCATGGTATATCGCTATTATCCATTGCAGGTAAAGTTCTCGCAAGAATTCTACTTAGCCGGCTCCAAAGTACTGTATCTTGGAGAGGATATTGCCCGAGTCTCAATGTTGTTTCCGAACCTCCAGGGGCACAACAGACATGATATTCTGTGCCAGACAACTCCAAAAAAAAGTGCAGAGAGCAACAGGAGTCTCTGTATTTAGTTTTCTATGACCTGGAAAAAGCCTTTGATTCAGTACCAAGATCTGCTATGTGAAAAGTATTAGCACACTTTGGATGTCCAGATCGCTATGTGGAATTAGTTCAAGCTCTTCATGATGGAGTGTCTGGGAAGGTTCTTCACTGTAACTCTGTATCCAATCCGTTTCCAATCACTCGTGGTTTGAAACAAGGCTGTGTGCTTGCTCCAACACTCTTTGCATTGTACATGGCTGCCATGATGTATGAATCATCTTCCAACAACCCAGGCATAGAGATTAAATTTCGCTTCAATGGAGGCCTTTTCAATCTGGCAAGACTTCGTTCACAGAGGCATACCCAAGTTACTCCGGTGACAGAACTGCAGTATGCCGATGACACTGCATCTCCTGCTCCGACAGCTGCAGAGCTTCAACAATCGGTCAATCGCTTTAGCACTGCGTGAGATCACTTTGGTCTTACCATCAATGCAAAGAAAACTAAGGTACTTGCACAACCTGCCCCAGGATTACCTCTTCCTGAGTTCAATATATCCATTTTAGACTCAACACTGGAGCAGGGTGATCATTTTTCATATCTTGGAAGCATCTTGTCTAAATGGTGCACTTGCGAACAGGATGTTGACAAAAGAATTGGGGCTGCCCATGCAGCATTTGGCCGCTTAATGCACAGAGTCTTCATGAATAAAGACCTAAAGTTGCATACCAAATTCATGGTGTACAAAGCTGTCGTCATCTCAACGCTACTGTATGGCTGTGAAATTTGGACACACTATCGCCGTGGTATCAAAAAACTTGAGCGCTTCCACCAACAAAAGATGAAATACATCTTGAATATCAAGTGGGAGAACTATGTGACCAATACTGCAGTTCTAGAGAAAGAGCATCTCAATAGCATAGAGGCAATCATCATCGCTCATCAACTGAGATGGTTAGGCCATGTTCACCGTATGAGTGATTCCAGGCTTCCACGTCAATTCCTTTATGGTGAACTTTGCTCCGGCACTAGACCTCATGGAGCCCCTCTGAAGCGTTTTAAAGACCAGCTAAAACACATCATGACGACGACTGGTATACATATCTACTCATGGGAAACATCTGCTGCAGACCGTGTACTGTGGCGGAACACTACATCGACCGGTGTCAACTTTTTTGAAGAGGAATGTCGCAGACATGGAGAGGCCAAGAGACAAGCAAGAACATTTCGTCAATTGCAACCCCGCCCTCCCCCGACCATTCAGTTGCAATTTATGTGGGCGCATGTTTTATACCCGGTTGGCCTGGTTAGTCACCAGAAACACATCCACAAGCTGGTTTGAAAAGCTCTATGCAGGAAGAAGTATGTGTACTCGGAATCGAGTTACAGCCGACAACAAGTTAAGATAATGCAACTCGTCAGTATTTGTTAGTTATAGTCTACGTGATGTTCTGTTCAGATACTGGAATTGGTGGTTGACTCCCAAGATTTTGTAAATACTTTCACCTATACTTTCAGACATAGATTTTATAGCCTAAGTGTAATGGATCTGATGATGATCGCTTGACGATCGAAACTGGTCATCCAAGTGTATTTATTAATCTCACATTTTTTTTTTTCAGGATTAGGGAATAAACCACAATTGGGTACAATCGTGTTGACCACTGAAAAATATCAAACTATGTAAATTTCAAATTACATAGAAATGTGAGCTCTCCATCGGTAGAACATGATCATTGATTCCGTGCCTGTTGAAGATCCTGACTTGGTGCACCTAGGCAAAACCCTGCAACAGACACAGCAATAACCTATAAGGATTGCTGGAGTATACCGTAATGGCTGCAAAAACCAATACTGTATATCAAAATGTAATCAATTTTTTTTTCCAATTATTTTATCATTTGAACCTTATAACTCAAGTTATAATGTTTCGTAATGACTTAAATTCTATAGGAGTGGGGAAGTCTATGCCAGGAACATAATAAATAAATAAGTAGTTCACTACACTTACAACCAGAAAACATTTCATGGTGAAGTTACATTAATATCAGTTTTCATTCTCTAAGTACCGGGTGAGTTTATTTATTTATTTATTTACTTATTTATTTACATAGGTCCCAATGAGCCTGAGCTCGTGTTAGGGACAATCAAGTAACATAGTTACAGCATGGCATATATATAATTTTTGTAACATTATTGTTTAATTTAATAGTAACTTATATTATATTGCTAGTGACTAATTTTACAGAGATAATTCGGTATGATACATTGCATTGCTTAAGGCTATTGTACATGGGCTATTCATTCCTTAATAGGAAGTCTTTTGTTTTCCTCTTAAATGTTTTTATAGAGAAACTTTCCCTTATGCCTAATGGTAGAGAGTTGTATTCTTTTATTATAGAGGACATAATTCCTTTAGTTCCAAATTTAATGGATTGGGAATGGCTGGTGAATATTTGATTTACTCCTCTTGTTGCATAATGATGAATGTCATTTGCATGGGTAAAATGGATGTGTGTGTGTATCAATTTGTTTTCTAATTTGTATACAAATACTGTTGCTGACATAGCTATTTGTTTTTGCAGTGGCATAATTTTAGTTCTTGAGTATAATTCATTTGAGGGTGTGAGCCAAGGAAGTCCAAAGATAGATTTTATAGCACGTTTCTGGAGTATCTCAAGTTCTTTTATCAGCTCCTTCTTACAATATCCCCATATGAAATTCATGTACATTAGATGTGAATGTATCAGAGCAAAGTATATATTTTTCAATTGTTGGCTAGTAAGACAGCTATATCTTAATCTGAAAATAATACCAATTAAAGGGCTGATTTTATGTTTTACATTTTCTACATGATTTTCCCAGGTTAGTGTACTATCTAGTGTGATACCTAAGTATGTTGCCGATTTAACCCTTTCTATTTCTTTGTTGGCTATGTTGACTATGTTTGTGGTCTCAATCTTGTATGATGGTTTATGGAAGAATAAATATTTTGTTTTAGTGATATTGATAACCATTTTGTGTGCTCTCAACCAATCCACCAGCTTATTGAGATCATAATTAATATTTAGCATAATTTCCTGTTCAGATATTCCCAGATAGAGTATAAAAATATCATCTGCAAATAGTTTAAGCTTGCCTTTCAATTCTAATAATACTATATCATTAATATAGGCCAAGAAAAGAATTGGTCCTAAGACAGAACCTTGAGGTACTCCTGTGTCAATTCTCATTTGAGACCCTTTTACATTATCGATTGCAACATATTGTTTTCTGTTAGTGAGGTAGTTCTTGAACCAATCATGTGCCACTCCTCTGATGCCTGCAAATTCTAGTTTATTAAGGAGAATCTTATGGTTAACCAGATCGAATGCTTTTTGAAGGTCAATTAGTACACCAGCAGCTAGTTTGTTTTCATCTAATGCCTTTTCTACATCAGTTACTACTTCAAATATAGCACTATCAGCTCCTCTATTTGGAATAAACCCATATTGGCAGTTTGCAAAGTAATCATTTTTCATGAAGAAATTCATAAGTCTTCGTTTAACAACGCTTTCTAGAACCTTGCTGATGGCAGATATAATATTAATGGGTCTGTAATTTGATGGGTGGGTTTTGTCTCCTTTTTTGTAGATCGGGACCACCCTAGAGACTTTACAGGCATCGGGGAATATACCAGTCATCAGTGAAAGATTTATTATCTTGACAAGATATGGTGTAAGGCCCTCAAGACACAATTGTAGCATGACATTAGTAGTGTTGTCCACACTTATATTGTTTTTGTGTTTTAGGGAGTTTATAATTGATTGTATTTCATTAGCATCAGTAGGTAACATAAAGATTGTCTTAGTGCTAGTAGTATTTTTATAGCTTGCAATGTCCGAGGTAGGACCGTTTCCTTGATTTTCCCATATACTGTTAGCAATATTGACATAATATTTATTAATTTCATCACATATATTTTCCTTTTTTTCGACATTTGTGCCATCGACTATAAGTTTGACAATTTCATTTTTCCCCTTCTTTGGCCTATTTAACATCTCACAACACTCCACACTTCCCTCTGATTATTTGCATTTTGAATTTTTTGGTCAAAGTAGTCTCTTTGTAGGTTTCTCTTAAGTTTTGTAACTTGGTTGCTAATAATTTTATATTCTTCTAAAATTTCTGCAGATGGATTTTTAACTTTGGTTTTTGTATATATCTTATCTTTCCTGTGTATTAGTGCTAAAAGATCTTGTGTGATCCAGGGTTTTATTGGTGGGGCACTTGGCTCCTTATTCGTATATTTCAAAGTACAGGCTTCTATTCCTTTATTAATAAAATCACAGAATTTATTGTAGTAGTCATTGATGTTAGTTTCATTGCATACAAATTCTTGAGTTATTAAATATTTATTAAGTTTTTTGTAGTTTATTTTATCCTTTTCTATTGGCCTATCATCACATATTGAGTTCCTGTTTATCTTTTTGTTTCTCATTTCACAGATTAGTAAATGGTGATCACTCAAATCATTATCAATATTATAGACATTACATATTTTGTCACAGTCATTCACCAATACATGATCAATTAGAGTAGAGCTAGTTTGTGTTACACGAGTTGGATATTTTGTATTACATAAGACTAGACCGTATGATTTGACTAGGTTAATATAACTACTAGTATATCTGTCCCCAAATAATAGATCGATATTCATATCACCTAGTATTATAACAGGATTCGTTGAGTAAGAACTAATAATTACTTCGAGATCAGTTAGAAAGTGTGGAATGTTGCTTTTATGAGGGTTATAAGCAGTGATTATATTGTATTCTTGATGGCCTTTTCTCACAGTAATGTGCAGTATGCTGTGGGTGGAATTTATTTCCTTTACAAGGGTACTGCTACATTTGTTTGAAATATACAAAGATACTCCCCCTCCAGCTTGTTTTCTAACTATGTGATATGCAACATATTTCTTAATATTGAAAAACATTTTTGTTTGTTCTGTTAACCAATTTTCTGAGATTGCTAGGACATCTACACCTTTGATTCTGTCTAACATTATTTGGATATCATCGAACTTGTTTTTTATGCTATGTGCATTTATGTGTACGCATTTTAGTGTACTGGTATCGGTTATTATGTGTTTACTGTCCTTAATTTTATAATAATCGCTAAGTGTATTACAGTTACACTCGGTTAATTCTAGTGTATTATTATTTGCATTACCTAAAAAATTTAATTTCTGTGATTCTAGTTCCATATGGGATAATACTTAGTAGATATCTTACTATTCCATAGATTTTAGTTTGAGAGGGCGAGTGAATCCAGTATTTCAGCACTTGATATAAGCTTTGAGGGTCCATTTTGATTTTTCCGAATGTATATTTTGCAGTCTCTGACCCAAGTTGCAAAGATTTTTCCCTGTTGTCTCAATTCACGGCACTTTTTGGCGATGGTTTCATTTCTTGGGGTCAGGTGTTCATTAATATATATATTACCACCATCACTGTAACCAATTTCACTAGTCTTCAGGGTCTTCTTTTGTCTTCTGCTACTGAGAATCTCTTCCTTCTTCCACCTATTATTTAATTTCACAATTATCGGTTGAGGCCCAGGCTTTGTTGACGGGAGGCGGTGAGCTGCGTCTATGTTTGCCCTGGTGATTTCAACTCCTAACGTCTTGCCAATGTCCGAGATTTTGTGAAATACATCCTCCTCTCTTTCAGTGGGTATTCCATACACTATCAAGTTGTTCTTGCGCTGGTACTGTTTTAGTTCCTCCAATTCATTGATAGCTCTAGATGCTGCCATTTCTGCGTCCTTGACGGTTTTTCTCTCTTTCTTCAGAGTTTCAATTTCCCGGTGGAGTTCATCATACTTTTCTGATAAGAAAGTTGCTAGTTTTCTTACCTCGTGGTTTTCTTCTCTCATCGCCGAAAGGGATTCCTCAAGTTTCTGGGAGAAAGATGCCATAACCTCTTTGAGGTTAGGTTGCGGGAGGCAGTCTTCACGATTGCATGACCATTTAAAAGTATCATCTTTTCGGAATTGTTGGCCGTGGTCGTTACGGCATGGCTGCTGGCAGTCGCTCACATCCGGGAGGCGAGGAGGTTCGAATCCTCTCGCCGGCAACCTTGAAGTTGGTCTTCTGTGGTTTTCCATCTTCCTTCCAGGCAAATGTCGGGGTTGGTCCCTAACTATAGGCCACAGCCGCTAACTTCCAACTCCTCGTCCTTACATTCAAACTTTCCTCCCCAGACAACACTCCACACGCGACGGTACTTGTAGCTCACCCATTGGGTGTCCGCCTAGAAGCAGCTACAAACTGGCGAGCCGAACATGTCCTCGGACACTCCCCCGGCACAAAAAGCCATATGCTTAAAAAAAAAAAAAAATCTCTAAGTCATTTTCTACCTTGTGAATTTCCTTTCTGCATCTACTTCTCATGGTCTGTGGCAATGCCAGTGTATCTCACATCATCCTGTAGGTCAGGTTATTCAACCATTTCTTCATCGTGGGCCACATTTGAACTTGAGGAAGATTGGTGGGGCACACACAATTTTTCCCCCCTAATATTAACCATTTTTATAACATTATTTGTTCACTCATTCATATTCAGGATTTAGGATTTAATAGGATTTAATACTTATACAATATTGAGGGGGAGCCCTCTGTTTATCAGGATAAAGACTCAGTTTTTTGATCAAGATTAGTGCCTGGCAATTTTAGAGGTCATTTAATAAAAATAATAGTCCAGAATTCAGTGTTGTCAAATAATACCAAATTGCAGATAACATTGATCATAAAACTAAGTTTCACTTGTGAGTTCCTTTCCTTTTATGAAACAACCAATTTATATGAAAGTTGATTTCTTGTGTACTGCTTTAATTGCAAGTCAGTTTCTATTATTTTCAAATTCACCTGGGTTGTGGGGATTTGGAACTCTAGTCACAGGCCCAATCAGGCAGGACATGTGCTTTAATATACTAATTAGCATTGCTTTTGTAAGTCTGTGGTGGTGATCATTGTTTCAAGGAGCAGTGTATTGAGATCATCTGCCCTTCCTTGAAGCAGTTTATCCAATGCTGTCATACCCAAGGACGCTATAGATTTCTGTGTGTGTCGAATATAATTTGACTTGGGACTGTAATAGAACATGGTGATGAGAGTCTCATTGTTGTGTGTTTTTATTTATTGGTATACTTTTAGGGTGCAAACTCGGCTGAAGTCGTCGGATATTTTAAGAGCATTAAAAATCCCTCAGTATGCCTTCCTTCAGAGGGGAAGTACAGCCGGCGGTCCCATGTCATAGATTTATGGCATGTTAAAGAACCTTCACTAATTACACCTGTGTGAAGCTAAATTATAGGTTAAACATTTGACAAACGCTCTTAGGTTCTGACGTTCGTCGTCAGGAGCCGACTGCAGTGGCATCTGGTAACCAAGCTCTGAACTAGTAGTCATTGACGGTGGCGTTTGGCGGCAAAAGTAGGAACTACTTGAAAATTCAATGTTTGCAGTACTTACTTCAATTGAAAACAGATAACACACACTAATACAGTCGTCTCAATTAACACCGGTTATCAGACAGATTCTACACACACCCAAAGTACACGGGGCTACATGACCACGTTGTCGCAGCCCCTAAACTGAGGAACCAACCAACACTTTTAGGGTAATCAAGACTTAGATCTCAGCAACTCCAACTGAAACCCTGGATGAAATGCAAACTACAGGGTCATTATGTGTGTGCGCGCCAGTAAACACGGCAAGCTAAGCCGGCTGTGACTAGCGCAGATCGCGGCTGCTTGCACCCGGTCCAGCCGGCGGTTGGTGTGCTCTGCTGACTCATATCGTTAGTTCACAAGTGTTTTGTCATTCATATGGGCGTGTATTTGCAAAGCTTGGACGTTAGTGTTGCACGTTTAGTGAGTATTGTGATTACTGTGATTGTTGGTCATGCCTAGACACCAATTCACATTGCGTGAACGTGTGTATATCCATAATTCGTATTATGAAAAGCAGAAAATCTTGTTCTGAAACAAGACGAAAATTTTGAATCAAGTTTCCAGGAAGACCTGTGCCTAATGCCAGTACAATTAGGAGGCTCGCTAAATGATTCAAGGAAACAGGCTCCGTAAATAATAAAAGAGTTGACAGACATTCTTTCATCAAAAGAAGTAAGGTGTGTGTTACAAGAGAGGGAGAACATTTTCAGCATCGCCTATGCGCTCTATAAGTACACATTATTGAACATGTTTGGTGAAAGTGTGATAGTGGGCGCCGATCGCCGGCTGGACCAGGTGCGCGCGGCCGTGATCTGCGCCAGTCACAGCCGGCTTAGCTTGCCGTGTTTACTGGCGCGCACACACATAATGACCCTCTCACAGGGTCGCACTTCAAGTTGCTGAGCTCTAGTAGTTGGTAACATGCAATCACCATTTATCCCACAATGTATTGATTTAAAAGTTATCTTAACCCTTGAGTGCATAAGCCGGTCCTCCGAGACCCGGGCTATGATTTATTAATCATTTATGGTAAAAGCGTTTGGACCTCTAGTGTGAAATTCCCAACATTCCTCTCACAGTTAAGGAGAAAATCAGTAATAGAACCATTCAACCGTTATTGCGTATAGTTGAGTAACAAAGTAGCTTTATTGTAATTTACCACACATTTACATGAGCGGTCTCATTTTTTAAAATCATTAAGTTACTTATACATTTTATGATACCCGGTACATAATGTGTGGATGTTGACAGAAACTTGGCAAAAACCATAGTTTGTTAATTTAGTGATGAATTCATCTGAGGACGTCATGGTTCAGTACTGTGTGATGGTGTTTTAAAATCACACTTTCATATATATTTTCACATTTGATTCAATTATTTCCTCTTTCGATGTTAAATTTCCATTTTAGAACCTAAATGAACGTAGTGAAATATTCACATTTCATTCGTATTATTACCATTGACCTACCACCAGTATTTCCTCAATAGTATGTAAACCTTATGTTTCTTATGTAAATATGTACAAAAAAAGGCTTATGCACTCAGGGGTTAATAGTCTATGATTATTTTCTTTGATGTCGTTCAATCATTTGATCTTGAACAAGATACAGTTCATTTACTTTTATTTTGCAGAAAGAAGAGTTCAGTGTGTGGTTGGTCTGATTGCAGCCCCAGTTATAAGAGATTTATTTGTGGCTTAAATGGTTATTGCTTTACATCCTTCATTAACATTGGAAATTATGTTGTAAGTCATCATCATCATCATCTTGTACAGTTTCCAGCCCCAGGCTGGGTCTGTTTGGAACATAAGCCTCGCCACTTAGTTCTTTCTTCCGACCACCTCTCCGCTGTCACTCTGGTCCAGTCCTTGCCTCTCTTCTTGACACATTCCTCCACTCCTTTCAGCCATCTATCTCTTGGTCTTCCCCTTGGTCGTTTCTTCTGCATCTGCATCTCATGTATCCTCTTGGGAATCTTCTTCTCATCCATTCTCTTTAAGTGTCCATACCACCTCAGTCTTGATGTCTCAATCCTACCTTGCAAGGGCTCCTCTTTCACCATTTCCCTGACCTTTTCATTCCTCACCCTGTCTCTTCTTGTTACTCCGATCCTACTTCGCAGGAACTTCATTTCACCTGCCTGTATTCTGCTTATGTCTCTTTTCTTCATTGTCCACGTTTCTGAAGCATAGGTCAGTATCGGGATATAGTAGCTTCTGTATAACACTTCCTTGCTTTTTTGTGGGACATCTTTATTCCACACTAAGCTCCTAATGCTTCTGAGAAATGCTTCTGCCTGTCTGCCACGTTCCTTAATCTCTTTGTCATTTCTCCCATTTTCTTCCACTATACTTCCCAAGTACTTGAGACTTTCCACCTTCTTCAGCTGTCCACCTCCAAGTGTTATCCCACTCATTGGTCTGTCCTTTTTCCTGGTCGTTAACAGGATCTCACATTTACTGATGTTGAACTTCCATCCGTACTCTCCCACTGTTTCTTCCCAAGCCTTCAGTTGCTCCTGAATTTCCACCTCCTTGTTTCCCCAGACCATGAAATCATCTGCGAACACCGTTGCTTTCATCTTATCTTCTCCTATCTTTCCTGCTATCTGTGCCATTAACTCGTCCATAACCACAATAAAGAGAAGGGGTGACAGCGCACTACCCTGTTTCAGGCCACTCATTTGTCTGAACCAGTCTGTTCTTTCCCCTCCAACTTTCACACAACTCACACTTCCACAATAAATCTCCTTCACTCTGCCTACAGTCTCATTTTCCACTCCCATGTTTTCCATTGCTTTCCAAACCTTCTCCCTACACACACTATCATAGGCCTTTTCGATGTCCAGGAAGGCCATCAACAGATCCTCTCCAAATTCGTAGTGGTGTTCCTGGAGCTGTCTCACTGAAAATATGAGATCCACTGTTGATCTCCCAGGTCTGAATCCATACTGCTCCTCTCTCAATTTTCTCTCCACTTTGGCTCGTATTCTACTTTCTAATATCTTTTCATACATCTTGGCACAGTGAGGTATGAGTGTGACTCCCCTGTAATTTCTGCACTCCTTTCTGCTTCCTTTCTTAAATATTGGGACAATTAAACCTTTCTTCCAATCTTCTGGGGTCTCCTTCCATATCACCCTCATCACACGGTACAGCCACTGTTTTCCAACCTCCCCTGCTGCCTTCACCATTTCAACACTCACTTCATCCACACCTGGTGCCCTTCCTCCTTTCATCTTGTCTATAGCCATTTCCAGTTCTCTCCAAGTCTGGTCCTTTTCCATTCCTGTGTTGTCTTCTCCATCTTCCCATACATTGTCTTCCTCCCTATGACCATTTGGATTGAGCAAATCCTCAAAGTACTCTTTCCACACTGTCTTGAGTGTCTCTTTGTTGTATACCTCATTTCCGTTTTTGTCCATCATTACCACATCCTCTCGCAGACCTCTTCTCTTACTTTTGACCATCCCATAAAGTACTTTCTTATTTCCTCTGCTGTCTTCCTCCATCATCTCTGTCCACTTTACCATCCACTTCTTCCTCTCCTCTGCGACAATCTTGTTTGCTTCTTTCTTCTTTATCTTATAATCTTCCCTTGCCAGATCAGTTCTTTCCTGGAACCACACTCTGAAAGCCTTGTTCTTCCTTCCCACAGCTTCTTTTACTCTCTCATTCCACCATGGTGTCTCTTTACACCGCTTTCTGTTGCTTGTTCTTCCACATACTGCCACTGCAGCTTCCACCATTGTGTTTTTGAATTGCTTCCATTCCTCTTCCCCTGTTTTAGGATTGTCTGTTGGCATCCTTTCCCTTATTATCTTCTGGAATTCTTCCTTGACTTCCTTTTCCTTGAGTTTCCATACTTTGATTCTCCTTTCCTGGTACTCTGTCCTCTTGCTATCCTTAACAACTCCCAGGTTCATAACAAGTATTCTGTGGTCGCTATCTAAGGCCTCTGATGGTATTACCTTTATATCTCTGACACTTCTCTTCATTTCCCAGTCGTACAGCATGTAATCTACCAAACTTGAGGAATCCCTTTCGGCGATGAGAGAAGAAAACCACGAGGTAAGAAAACTAGCAACTTTCTTATCAGAAAAGTATGATGAACTCCACCGGGAAATTGAAATTCTGAAGAAAGAGAGAAAAACCGTCAAGGACGCAGAAATGGCTGCATCTAGAGCTATCAACGAATTGGAGGAACTAAAACAGTACCAGCGCAAGAACAACTTGATAGTGTATGGAATACCCACTGAAAGAGAGGAGGATGTATTTCACAAAATCTCGGACATTGGCAAGACGTTAGGAGTTGAAATCACCAGGGCAAACATAGACGCAGCTCACCGCCTCCCGTCAACAAAGCCTGGGCCTCAACCGATAATTGTGAAATTAAATAATAGGTGGAAGAAGGAAGAGATTCTCAGTAGCAGAAGACAAAAGAAGACCCTGAAGACTAGTGAAATTGGTTACAGTGATGGTGGTAATATATATATTAATGAACACCTGACCCCAAGAAATGAAACCATCGCCAAAAAGTGCCGTGAATTGAGACAAAAGGGAAAAATCTTTGCAACTTGGGTCAGAGACTGCAAAATATACATTCGGAAAAATCAAAATGGACCCTCAAAGCTTATATCAAGTGCTGAAATACTGGATGAACTCGCCCTCTCAAACTAAAATCTATGTAATAGTAAGATATCTACTAAGTATTATCCCATATGGAACTAGAATTACAGAAATTAAATTTTTTAGGTGATGCAAATAATAATACACTAGAATTAACCGAGTGTAACTGTAATACACTTTGCGATTATTATAAAATTAAGGACAGTAAACAGATAATAACCGATACCAGTACACTAAAATGCGTACACATAAATGCACATAGCATAAAAAACAAGTTCGATGATATCCAAATAATGTTAGACAGAATCAAAGGTGTAGATGTCCTAGCAATCTCAGAAAATTGGTTAACAGAACAAACAAAAATGTTTTTCAATATTAAGAAATATGTTGCATATCACATAGTTAGAAAGCAAACTGGAGGGGGTGTATCTTTGTATATTTCAAACAAATGTAGCAGTACCCTTGTAAAGGAAATAAATTCCACCCACAGCATACTGCACATTACTGTGAGAAAAGGCCATCAAGAATACAATATAATCACTGCTTATAACCCTCATAAAAGCAACATTCCACACTTTCTAACTGATCTCGAAGTAATTATTAGTTCTTACTCAACGAATCCTGTTATAATACTAGGTGATATGAATATCGATCTATTATTTGGGGACAGATATACTAGTAGTTATATTAACCTAGTCAAATCATATGGTCTAGTCTTATGTAATACAAAATATCCAACTCGTGTAACACAAACTAGCTCTACTCTAATTGATCATGTATTGGTGAACGACTGTGACAAAATATGTAATGTCTATAATATTGATAATGATTTGAGTGATCACCATTTACTAATCTGTGAAATGAGAAACAAAAAGATAAACAGGAACTCAATATGTGATGATAGGCCAATAGAAAAGGATAAAATAAACTACAAAAAACTTAATGAATACTTAATAACTCAAGAATTTGTATGCAATGAAACTAACATCAATGACTACTACAATAAATTCTGTGATTTTATTAATAAAGGAATAGAAGCCTGTACTGTGAAATATACGAATAAGCAGCCAAGTGCCCCACCAATAAAACCCTGGATCACACAAGATATTTTAGCACTAATACACAGGAAAGATAAGATATATACAAAAACCAAAGTTAAAAATCCATCTGCAGAAATTTTAGAAGAATATAAAATTATTAGCAACCAAGTAACAAAACTTAAGAGAAACCTACAAAGAGACTACTTTGACCAAAAAATTCAAAATGCAAATAATCAGAGGGAAGTGTGGAGTGTTGTTAATGAGATGTTAAATAGGCCAAAGAAAGGGAAAAATGAAATTGTCAAACTTATAGTCGACGGCACAAATGTCGAAAAAAAAGGAAAATATATGTGATGAAATTAATAAATATTATGTCAATATTGCTAACAGTATATGGGAAAATCAAGGAAACGGTTCTACCTCGGACATTACAAGCTATAAAAATACTACTAGCACTAAGACAATCTTTATGTTACCTACTGATGCTAATGAAATACAATCAATTATAAACTCCCTAAAACACAAAAACAATATAAGTGAGGACAACACTACTAATGTCATGCTACAATTGTGTCTTGAGGGCATTACACCATATCTTGTCAAAATAATAAATCTTTCACTGATGACTGGTATATTCCCCGATGCCTGTAAAGTCTCTAGGGTGGTCCCGATCTACAAAAAAGGAGACAAAACCCACCCATCAAATTACAGACCCATTAATATTATATCTGCCATCAGCAAGGTTCTAGAAAGCGTTGTTAAACGAAGACTTATGAATTTCTTCATGAAAAATGATTACTTTGCAAACTGCCAATATGGGTTTATTCCAAATAGAGGAGCTGATAGTGCTATATTTGAAGTAGTAACTGATGTAGAAAAGGCATTAGATGAAAACAAACTAGCTGCTGGTGTACTAATTGACCTTCAAAAAGCCTTCGATCTGGTTAACCATAAGATTCTCCTTAATAAACTAGAATTTGCAGGCATCAGAGGAGTGGCACATGATTGGTTCAAGAACTACCTTACTAACAGAAAACAATATGTTGCAATCGATAATGTAAAAGGATCTCAAATGAGAATTGACACAGGAGTACCTCAAGGTTCTGTCTTAGGACCAATTCTTTTCTTGGCCTATATTAATGATATAGTATTATTAGAATTGAAAGGCAAGCTTAAACTATTTGCAGATGATATTTTTATACTCTATCTGGGAACATCTGAACAGGAAATTATGCTAAATATTAATTATGATCTCAATAAGCTGGTGGATTGGTTGAGAGCACACAAAATGGTTATCAATATCACTAAAACAAAATATTTATTCTTCCATAAACCATCATACAAGATTGAGACCACAAACATAGTCAACATAGCCAACAAAGAAATAGAAAGGGTTAAATCGGCAACTTACTTAGGTATCACACTAGATAGTACACTAACCTGGGAAAATCATGTAGAAAATGTAAAACATAAAATCAGCCCTATAATTGGTATTATTTTCAGATTAAGATATAGCTGTCTTACTAGCCAACAATTGAAAAATATATACTTTGCTCTGATACATTCACATCTAATGTACATGAATTTCATATGGGGATATTGTAAGAAGGAGCTGATAAAAGAACTTGAGATACTCCAGAAACGTGCTATAAAATCTATCTTTGGATTTCCTTGGCTAACACCCTCAAATGAAATATACTCAAGAACTAAAATTATGCCACTGCAAAAACAAATAGCTATGTCAGCAACAGTATTTGTATACAAATTAGAAAACAAATTGATACACACACACATCCATTTTACCCATGCAAATGACATTCATCATTATGCAACAAGAGGAGTAAATCAAATATTCACCAGCCATTCCCAATCCATTAAATTTGGAACTAAAGGAATTATGTCCTCTATAATAAAAGAATACAACTCGCTACCGTTAGGCATAAGGGAAAGTTTCTCTATAAAAACATTTAAGAGGAAAACAAAAGACTTCCTATTAAGGAATGAATAGCCCATGTACAATAGCCTTAAGCAATGCAATGTATCATACCGAATTATCTCTGTAAAGTTAGTCACTAGCAATCTAATATAAGTTAGCCTACTATTAAACTAAACAATAATGTTACAAAAATTATATATATGCCATGCTGTAACTATGTTACTCGATTGTCCCTAACACGAGCTCAGGCTCATTGGGACCTATGTAAATAAATAAAAAAATAAAAAAAGATTTCTTTGTTAAATCACTGCTGTACCACGTTACCTTGTGGCTTTCTTTCTTCCGGAACCAGGAGTTGCCTACCACTAAACCGTTTCTCTTGCAAAAATCCAGCAACTTTCTCCCTTCTTCATTCCTGCTACCCCATCCTTCTGCTCCCAATACATTTTCATATCCTTGCCTTTCACTTCCTACATGTGCATTCAAATCTCCCATGGCAATGATGCTCTGACCATTCAACTGCTGTTGTAACTCCTGCTCAAAGTCTTCCTTCTCTTGAGCTGTACATCCAACTTGAGGGGCATATACCTGGGCTATCTCCAGGCTTCTTCCCTTTACAGTTACTCTGATCTTCATGATCCTGTCACTTATTCCCTTTACCTCTTCCTTCATTCCATCTCTCACAACTACTCCTACTCCGCTGCTCCTTCCTTCACTGTTCCCACTCCAGTACAAAAGGTACCCTTTCCACAGTTCTCTGCGACCTTCTCCTTTCCATCTTGTTTCTGCCAAGCCCAGTACATCCAGTTTTCTTCTCTCCATCACATCTACAATCTCCTCCACTTTTCCTGTCAGTGTCTGTATGTTTAATGTCCCAACTCGTAGTCCATTAGCATATCCGGGTCGTCGTCGTTTGCATCCGTCCTTTCCGAGGCCTGTTCCTGGTTTGAAAGCAAATATGATATCCACTACTGGCTTGCTAGGCCTATCGTAGCTTCACCAGAGCCCCGTCAGCCGTCACTTTTCAGGGTTCCCATAGAGCCTTCACAGCTACCGTAGCGGTCCCGGGGCACACAAAGTCCCCACTGTACTTCACCCCTACAGGCAATCCCCTACTTCATGCCGTTGCCCGTCTCCCACCACGTGGAGGAGGGGTTGGACTTATTTATTCTTGTATTAACCGAGGTAGTTTGATGCTATTTGTTTTAAATTCTAAAGAAATACTTTATAGCCATATATTTCCATTTGCAGTAAATAATGTAAACATTTATCTTGGTGGATTTTTTAAAGTCAGTTGGAAGTAAGTAGCATTAAAGAGAGACTAGTGGGCCCGTGCAAGCTTTCGCAACGTGAATGTAGGTTTATGGGGTAGTAGGGAAGAATGTGGGAGAACGAAGTTTTAAATATTGAAGAAATATATTTATTGTTGTTAAACGGCATACGTACATGAGAAGAACACAAAGAATTATGTAGAACAGTGTTTTGTACTTGTCACAGCACCTATTTGTAGACAATATTCGATGTTACAATGAATTCATCGGTTATTGTTTGCTCGGGAGTTTCTTCTACAGCAAATTTTACATTTGCAAAGGATTGAACCCTAGAGAAAGTCTTGGCGAGACCACACTGGAGCCATCTGCTGAGAGACTCCTCAGCTAGCAGTACGCTGTGCTCCTGCCAGATGGCTGCCGCCGCCGCGCTGCCCTGTGCTCTAGCGGCAGGCTCGCCTAGCAGTATGCCACGCTCCCGCCAGATGGCCGCCGCGCTGCCCTGTGCTCTAGTGGCAGGCTCGCCAGGTTACGGTGCTCCCATTGTAAATTTACATTTTTTAAGGTATTTATTTAATTGTGAGGCATTTAAAGAGGAAGTGAGTGCGTTTCGGGCACACATGGGGTTATGCGGAACCTGTAGGTACCCCATATGTGTAGGTTGGTGTTAATAGGACCTTATTTTCGGTACAAAACCAGAATGGGACCTTAGCAAAATAATATAGGGAGGATCAGGGGAAATTTCATGTGGGAACACACCACCATTGTCGAAAGGGGGTGGGGTGGGGTTATTCACACCTTCAATCCACGCAGTATGTCCCTAAATTAAATTGTGTTTGGCCTCTGTAGAGACCTGGTGCAGGCTACCTTCATGTCATGATGAGGATTAAATGAATAATGAAGACATCGCAAACACCCGATCCCCAAGCTAGAGAAATTAACCATAAAAGTTAAACTTCCAAGACCCAGTCTGGAGCCCCTCAGCTTAAGTCCTGCAAGCTATCTACTTACCCATGAAGCCAGACTGTAGCTCCCTGATGCTACAGCTTCTGAGCTTCCAGTCTCTTCAGTAGGGCATGTAGCTTCAAGTTCTTCTGTAACTCAAACCAGTGCATAGCAAGGAGAGGATCTTCTGTATTGAAGTGAATATTGTTGAAAAGAGTGACTACCAGACAAAGTAGAGAACATACAGAAAGGAATAAGGTAGGTACACACATCACTAATTTGGAAGGAGAAAATATCAGATGTAAACAATGAAATCTCAGGAATTTTGAATATTCATACTCTACATTACCTGGATCATCATAATTACAGTGAGGACCAGGGGCGGATCTAGGGGAGGGTGACCGCCCAGGGCCCCGCGCAATGGATTTTTCTACATTTAATTAATTAATTCATTATACTTTTCAAACTAATGTGTAATTCATATTCCTTTTGTCAGTGCAGCTAAGACCTCCCGTGACCGTTTAGCAAGTTAAGATTTCAGTGAAATAATAGAAGACTTCAGCCGGGAAAAAAGTTGCAAAGTAATATTTTAATATTTCATAGTTTACATAATCTTCTGCAAAGAAGGTTTCTTTCATATTATTAAAATAGTGTACTGTGATGTATTCAAAATATTGTGACTATTCTTTATTTTATTATTATTATTATTACCAAATTATTTTCCATTTGATTTGATATTTTTTTATTTTCTATTGTTGTGGGCCCAACCTTATCAAATCGCCCAGGGCCCCGCAAAGCCTGGATCTGCCACTGGTGAGGCCCACCTCTTGGTGTAGTGGATAGCATTCTTGGCTGTCGCCATGGAGGTCCGGGTTCGATTCCTGGCTCTGCCAAGAAATTTAATTCTGGTCTGAGGGTTGGAACAAGGTATGTTCAGCCTCGTGAGGTAAAACTGAGAAGAGGCGGGTTCGATTGCCACCTCAGCCATCCTAGAAGTTTTCAGTGGTTTCCTATTTCTACTCCAGAAAAATGCTGGAATGGTTCATAACTTACGGCCTTGACCACCTTCTCAATCTTAATACACACACTATTACAGACACCACAAGACAAAATCTCATTGTGTCTACTGTATGCACACAAGTTCATGGGGCTGATGATCATGATGTCATAAAGCCCCTAAGTGAATCAACAACAACATGATTTTCTGTGTAGAGCCATTTTGTGTGTACAAATGCATGGACAGCATTTTGAGCAACTCTTGTAAGTGATCCTTTTTGGACTGTGCTGAATAAATTGAATGAAATTAATCAAATGTAGTTGATCACCCCTTGTCATCTGCTTGTAATTATTCTCTGCTTCACCTGCCTGCTATTCTTGGCATACTTGTGATAAATGTCAGTCACTGTGTATGTGCAGGCTAATATACAGGATGAACCTGAACTCCTCCGACAAACTCTTGGAGGATGCTCAGGCATGCTCTCCGAATGTTTTGGTGTAAGGGACCCTTGGTCTCCGGTGGCTTGTTGCAGAGTAATAATGTTATTATGATTTATTCAGTTTGTTGCCCCAGTCATCCTTGTTTCTGTGAAATTACCTTCATGACAGTGAAAAAGCCTGTAATATGCAATAACCAAAATGTACAACACAAAAACAGTGTAATTCAACAACCTCCCAACAAAACATGCACCTGTAAGAGAACAGTTCTGCATTTGTTATGTGTTCACCCTGTATGTACCTCAACAGTTGGCTGAATATTAATGAGCCTTTCAAGATACAACTGCCACTGAATTTGGCTGCACCAGCGTTTGTAGATAATAGCAGCTAGAGCCTTGCGCAACGAGCACGGTGATGACAGAGTCCAGTCTTCACATAAGTCAAGCAGCATTGTGTGCACTACTTGTGTTAGACAGATGTTATAATGTGAATTGTGAACGGAATAGTTGGTATTAATGGGCGAATTAAGAATGGTGCACTTCAAGACCACAGCTAAGCTTAATAAGAGTTCATGTCCCCATGGAGAGTAAAGCAATGAAAGGCTACTGGACGTGAGTTATATCCTTCCTGCACAACTGAAATTGAATTGTCAACTTATTTATTTACCGTATTTATTTATCGTATGGCTTTTAGTGCCGGGAGTTTCCGAGGACATGTTCGAGCCAGAGGCCGTAGCGGCTTCTAGCGAACACCCATAGGGTGAGCTACAAGTTCCATTCAATTTCAAGTAGTTCCAACTTTTGCTACCAGATGTCAATGGTACCTAGTGGTGAACGTTGGAACTTTGATAGAGCGTTCCAATGAAATCTAACCTAGAAATTTAGCTTCACACAAGTTTAATCTGTGGAAGGGTCTTTTACATGCCATAAATCTATGACATGGGACCGCCGGCTTTACTTCCCCTCCGAAGGAAGACATACTGAAGGATTTTAACGCTCTTAAAAAATCCGACGACTTCGGCCGGGTTTGAACCTGCTATCTTGGGAACAGCAGTTCAGCATGCTACCAACTACGCCACCGAAGCCGCATCAACTAAGCAGCTGACACAAGTAAACAACAAATAGTTTCCACCTCGGCCACCGGCAATCGAATCTTGGATCTTAATGGCTCAAGACACCTTATAGCTTAGCTGGAGTAAATCTCATGAGAGTGACTCATCTCTTATCAGTTCTAAAAATTTAGTAGACTGTGCTCTACATAACTGCTGATCACGATAGAACAATGACATATCCGAAGGAAAGTTATATGCAGGCTTGTGAAAGACTATGTAATTAGTTTTAGCAAATTGAATTGTTAATCTATTTTCATTAAGCCAAGACTGAATTAAAGTTAGATCTTATTGTATTTCCTGTTCTAGATTAGAATTGCATTTTCCATGATAAAATATACTGGTATCATCAGCAAATAGAGATAATCTGCCATTCAATTTTAAGCAACCAATATCACCCATTCTGTTCTGCCAGTCGGTACCATTCATATTTGTCGCCAGTCATTTCCACATTTTGAGTTTTCAATATTGGTACTTAATTGTATTTGTTGATACTATTGAATGCATTGCACTGAAAAGAATTCCATTCATGTCCAGGTGTGTCGGGAGTGCTGGCCGTTGTTGTCCTGGGTGTGATGGTTAGCTCAGAGAAGACGAGTACAAGCCTTGAAGTTGAGAATTTCCTTCGCAATTTCTGGGAGGTATTGGGCTTCATAGCCAATACCATGATATTTACGTTGGCAGGAATTATAACAGTCACATATGTCATAAACGACGTAGAACCTCGTGATCTATTTTACACTCTTATTACATACCTCATTTGTCTTTTAACCAGGTAAGCTTAGTTTGTTTTGTACCAAAAGGAATTTTCACTGAATGTTTTGGCAAGTACATCATTATGATTGATTCTGTTAGACAAGTATGTATCACCCATAGAAAGCCAGAGGGTCTCAAGCGCCAATGTTTGGTAAAAGAAAAAAAAAAAAAAATTAGACACATTGATACTGGATACAATAAATTCTATTTATAGCAGAATTTTAGGGTTATAGGAAAATGCTTCCCATTTACAATATTTTACCTGCAAGCATAAATAACTCATTTTGATGTAATCTTACTATATAAATTAAAGTTTCTTTTAATTTGTCTGGAATTGGTGTCTTAATGGCTCTGTTGGGCCCTAGGAATCAACCTGGGGAGGTCTATAAATATGTAGACTGGACAAAGGGAGTGTGATGTGATGATACTAACCAACAAAATCAGTAATACAAGGATTCAGCAGAAGAGAATCCTCATAACCTCTCCACTCCAACTCCCAACACTGACCTGCACGTGGTGTCCCCTGCTAAGCTGAGCAACCCAGTGGAAGGTTGGGTAATCAATCCCAGCGGGAAACTGGGTCAGTGAACAGACTAGTGTTGGGGGGGACTGAGAATTCTTTTCTCAGTTCTTTCACATTTCTGAATAACATTCAGGATTGTAATTCGAGGATTTATCCTCCCCTCAAGGTGAAACCTTAGATAGTCGACCATGAAAAGTCATTTGAAGAATAATTCCGCCGTCAGTAATGATAGATTACAGAAAAGACAGCATTCGGATACGGTGGGCTGTCATGCGGAAGATAATGACGAATCGGAGTGTCTGAAAACTCATCAAGTAGCAAACAAACAAATACTACGGAAAATCAAACCTAAACAAGTCTCATTCTTTTCTACACATAATGTTAACTCTCTGGTTCAAACTGGAAAATTGAAGATCATCACGGATATCGTGAGAAGTCATAAAATTTTAATTATGGCCCTTCAGGAAATTAGAAATAGTGATCAAGACCATCTGGAATCACAAGGATACAGACTATATAAAGGAATTCCAGGAAAACGAGTTATGAAAAATTGTCCACAATTTGGTAACTGATTCTTAATAGATCTCAGAATCATCGACTCGATAACAGAATTTAAATCTCAATCCTCCAGACTTACGACCCTAACTTTGAAATCGGCAAATAAAACATATACAATTATTAATGCACATGCTCCTACTAATCAAAAAAAAACAACACCATTAAGGACAGAGAAGAAGTACAAATATTCTGGGATCTTTTGGATCAAACTTTAATAAACATCCCTTCATCAAACATCAAAATTCTCCTTGGTGATTTCAATGCGCAACTTGGACAAGAAAGAAGATATAGAGATATCATAGGAAAATGGACAGCACATAAACGAACCAATAAAAATGGTCAAAGATTAGTCGAAATTTGTAGAAACCACAAATTAATCTCTAAATCAACATGTTTTAAAAGACAGCCCCATAAATTGAAAACTTGGAAACATCCTGACTTCAGAAGGGGTGAATGGCAGTTGGATCATGTCTGCATGGATAAATTTCACCATCGCGAAATTCACAATGTCAAGGTTCTAAGGGGAGTTGACTCAGGATCAGACCACTATGTGGTAAAGATAAAAATAAAATTAACTCCAATGGCCAAGAAAAAACCTAATAATAACAATAGGAGGAAATTTGATCCATCTACCTTAATAAAAAAATATAGAGTACTGTGAAAGAACAGGAGAAGAATCTCTCAACAGTAAAACATTGGACGAATTAATCACTAAATTAAAATCAATAGCAGAGGAGTTAGCACCAATAAATCCAAGGAAAAAACATGAATGGTGGAATGTAGATTGTGATCAAGCAATAGAGAAAAGACACCAAGCATGGATAAAACATCAAGCTCTAAAGTCAGAAGAATCAAATTTAGAACTAACTATACAAAGAAAATTAACCCATACAATCATCAGACAAACGAAACGTAATCATCTTAAAAATACACTGGAAAAGATAGAAGACGATTTCAAGAAAAAGCAATCTCGAGATTATTACAAAACATTTGGTAAATATCTAAAAAAATTTGAAGCTCCAACATTAATGTTGAAAAATCAAACAGGAAAGTTAGCACATTCTAACCAAGAAAATACAGAGATCCTTGCAGAAGCATTCGAGAAACTGTTAAATTGTGATGATCCACTGGAAACCCTGCAAGTAAACACTGATACACCTATTTTAAATTCACCTGATTTAATAAATCCTCCAAACATTAATGAAGTAGAACTCGCAATTAAAGAACAAAAAAATTACAAAACTTGTGGCGAAGACTTAGTCTTTGCTGAAATCTGGAAAAATGCTGGTAAACCTGCGATTATAAATCTTCATCAACATCTAGTTAAAATGTGGATTACTGAAGAAATTCCTGCACACTGGACCATAGGAATAATCCATCCATTATTTAAGAAAGGAGACGAAACGAACCCAGATAACTACAGAGGAATTACCCTTCTGGACTGTACATATAAAATTTTATCTCGCATAATTTACAACAGGATCAAAAACATTCTGGAACCACAACTTGGAGAATATCAAGGAGGATTTCGCCCTTACAGAAGTTGTCCAGACCAAATCCTTAGCCTGAAATTAATAATGGAATATTACAAAAACAGAAATAAGCAACTCTTTATCTCTTTTATAGATTTCAAGGAAGCCTATGATAGTATTCATAGACTGACACTGCTAAAAATCCTCAGATCATACGGTCTCCATCCTAAATTGATAAAAATCATTCAATTAGCATTAACAAACACAAATTCGAAGTTAAATTTAGGGGAGAAATATCAAAAGCTTTCACAGTAAAAACTGGTCTCAGACAAGGTGATGGATTATCCCCTCTGCTTTTCAATGTGGCTCTTGATTATGTAACATGTTTTTCTAGGGGGTTTTATGCCACTAACACAAGTTAGTTGGACTATATCATATTTGTTAAACGCGGCAATAATCCGGCCAAGTTAAATTATTTCAGTTTATTCAATTTCATATTATTATTATTAATATTTATAACGACATTTTTTGGAGCTTTTAAATTTGGAAGATTACAGATAGGATTTCTACTATTAGAAATCCGTATCTATATTGGATAATTCCAATATAATGTTGCACGGCAAATCATTTCATATGTAAAGTCGGGATTTTATTCATTAGGGGTAAGAGAGAGTGGTCTGTGACTCACTGGGTATTTCAATACAAGAATAGATTGGAGTACAATAAAATTACGAAATCCGAGGGAACACTTAAAAGCAAGAAAACGTGTATGATCTACGTCTTGCCCGGATACGGAAATATAAATACGGGGAGGCTGCCTCATGGCGGGAATAGCCACGTGTGGTGACCAGCCAATCAAGGAAGAAGGAGCAACGTAGCAGGGGCATGGGGAGATACGTGACGCACGCGGATTGGTCGAAGCAGCGAGGCCGCGGTATTAACCTAGACCCTGGTGGGAGAAGATTGAAGATATAGTGGACGCGCGGTGTGAGTGGGGACATGCATTAAGACATTACGCTTGGAGCAGTAAGGAGGTACTTTGTTCGTTAGTCCCAAGTGGGACAATTTTATTCACGCTGACTCCGCTGATCACATCAGATCATGAGTTCCACGCGTCTTGGAGTGTTTAGCCAGACGACGTGTTGTGGTTCATGGAATAGACTCCACCACAAGCTGTAACGATTACTTTTGATCAACGAGGAAGAATCTGACGCCGTCAACACCAATGCAGAGCGTCCGACGCTGCGAGACTTCAACCACGTGGAGACAATGTTTCCGTTGGTAAGCACAAGTAATCTACGACACACACTCTCTGTTTTTCAATAGGGCTATATAAATTCTTTAAGCATTAATTTGGAAATAAGTTAAATTCACGTTATTCTCCCGACCGGCGTATTAAGTAATTTTGTTCGTGGCAATGTTTAAAGTAGTGTGCTCCGTTAACAGTGTTAATTTTATTCATGTTGCCATCATATTTTCTAAGTGTATTAAATTCAATTATTACCAAGTAGATTCTTTAATTCCAGTAGGTAGCAATCGTTATAATACCTCATCCTTCTCCACAATCAAATGTTGTCTGGGTTGATGATTCAATCATCCCACGGCCTAGTCATTAAGAGTCTCTCATATGTTCTACTCACGCTAGGGGTCGATATTAAATATATAAATTTAGCTTGGAACACAGTGTATCCAGCTTGGCGCCCAACATAGATCAAACTTAGCAGTAGTATTTTCTGGCGAATAGTCCGCCCAGGTAAAACACATTACAATTGTCACTCATCGTGAGGGCAAAAACGTTACAATTGGCGCTGACAACGTTGGGCCGAAAACCCAGGAACATTTGAGGAAGGAGAAGGAGACATATTTCTGTGCCGGTATTTTGGGGGTTATTTGTCTTTATCAGTGTATATCATTATGGGGGATGAGAAAGAAAGACAGATGAGGTTACGTAGTGGTCATCAACGGGAGAGTGATGATACGAGCAGTATGTCGAGTGATGGTAGTACAGGGGTAGCGGAGGTAAATCCCGATACTGAAACAGGGAGTGTAGGCGGCCAACCAGGATTAAAAACTTTACTTCTCGAGTTCATGTATCAGAACAAAGTTAGTAGTGATGCCTTAAATGCAAAATTATAACAGAATAATGCAAAATTAGAACAAAACAGTAGGGAAAATAAAGAAAGTACAGATGCCTTAAATGCAAAATTAGAACAAAACAGTAGGGAAAATAAAGAAAGTACAGATGCCTTAAATGCAAAATTAGAACAAAACAGTAGGGAAAATAAAGAAAGTACAGAAGCTTTAAATAAAAAATTAGAACTGAATAATGCAAAATTAGATAAGAACGAAAAGGAAATTAGTGTGAAAATGGAGCAGATTAGAGGAGAAATCAGAGGAGTAATGGAACAGAAGGTTAAAGAGATCATTGCAGATGTAGACAGGAAATTAGGAAAAGTACAGGAGGAGTTGGAAAGTAGAATCAGCACACAGGCTGAAAATTTAAAGGAATTAGTTAAATTAGAAACACTGCAGGTTAAAAAGAAATTGGGGGGGGGGGGAATTGACAAGAATCAGGTATCAACTAGAGAGGTTAAGGAACAGCTGGGGGGGGGGGGGGGGGGGTTAGAATTGAGAAAGTCCATTCACAAATAGTAGCAGAAGTAAATGATTTAAGAGAGAGTAATAAAGAGAGCATTAGCAAGATTGAGGAGAAACAAGCAAAGCTATATGATAAAGTAGAAGAATCAGAAGGAAACATTAAATTAACAGTAAATAGTATTGAGAGAAGGCTGAGGAGAAAATCGCAGAATTAGAATTAAAATTAAAAGCTAGGATCAGGCAAGAAAATAGTCAGAATAGGCCAGTTTTTGTGAATAGCACACACAGGGAGGTAGAACTGGGGAAGTTCAGCAATCGACAAGGGTGCCCAATGGAGTTCATGAATTCTATAGAAAATAAATTTGGGGAGAGGTTGGAAGATGGTAGTATTGAGTGGTGCCAGGTAGTTGAAATTTTAGAACAAGTGTTTGTGGGGAAAACGAGGAATTGGTTTGCTGTCTATAGAGACAAGTTTACTGATATTAATGATTTTAAAATGAAATTCTGTGAAAAGTTCTGGAATGAGGTTATTCAGTCGCAGCATCGTGAGGGAGTAGTGTGTGGTAAATATAACCCTAAAGGAAGCTCCACCATGACCGAATACTTTTTAGGGCAGGTATTAGTGTGTAAATATCTGGATGGCTTGAAGGAGGAAAGTGATGTGGTGAGGTTGCTACTTAGGCACTTTCCCTATAGGATCAAGGAGGCTGCTTGTATCCAGAATGTAAAGACAATATCACAAGTAGAAAATTTGTTAAGCACATTTGATGCACTAGGGAGAGGGGGTTATGAGGACAATTTCAATAGGAACCAGGGTAATAATAATAATAGGCCTAATGAAGCCAGGCATCAGGAAGTTCAAGGGAACGGTGGCGAAGGGGCCAACGCTCAAAATAGAAATAATAATGATAGTCAGCTAAATCAGAATAGAGGAAATGGCTATGGTAATCAGTATCAGGGGAAGAACAATGATTTCAGGGTGAATCAAGGGAGAAACAATGATTTCAGGGGAAATCAAGGGAGAAATAATGATTTCAGGGGAAATCAAGGGAGAAATTATAATGACAATAATTACAACCAGAATAGGGGTCAAGGAAGAGGACAGTCTAGTGGTAGTAATATACAGCCAAACAATGACAACACAGCCCAGAACAACCAGACCAGTTCAGTAGTTAGTAGTACTACGGCCAGCTGTAGGGGTTCTTTAAACGCGAACCAGGCTGCGAAGTAAGGTCAGAATCTCAGTCTGTAGCATGCCCTGTCCATACAATTATACAGGAACACTATGACCTAATTGTAAGAAATGAATTGTTGCATGAATTAAATGATGAACGTATTATCCAGGAGGTGGCTTGTAAAAGCCCCATTATTAAACTTAACGTGTCCGAGGCGCACACCGATGTTTTAATTGATAGTGGTTGCATGAAGAGCTGCATAAGTAGTACATATTACGATAAAATGAAAGGAACTGGTGTAAATTTTGAGGAGATACCAATTAAAAGCACTTTTGTTATCACAGCTGTAGGGAAGAGGTCTGAAGTAATTTCTAAGCAAGTTTTAGTGGACATTAAAATTAATAATCATATCGAAAATCAGATTTGTCTTGTAATTTCAAACTTAGTTTTCAGTGTTATTTTGGGTTCAGATTGGCTAAGTAGAGTGTCTGGTAACTTATGTTATGAAGTAGGTAGTTTGAAATTTAAATGGAATAATTCTGAAGTAGAGGTAGCGTTCAACGACAATGTTCAGGGGAGTAGTGTTGTAGGAGTGATTTGTTCTTTAAGTGAGATATCACCAGCCGAAGAGCGGGATACTCAAATTGTTGTGGGCAGTTTGATTACGAACGGTAGTCTGGAGGACTCGTTACGTGATTCTGCATTTCAGGGGCATATAGAGGGAGACCAGTGTGTTCTGCTCTATGATGTGTTATTGTATAATAGGAGAGTTTTTGAGGATCGTATTGACATGGCCAATTGCTATACACATTCATTGAACGTTATTGATAGATCAGTATTCACAGGACATAGATATCCTATACCTTTCGCTTATCAGGGTGCAGTAGAGGCACAAATTAACCAGATGCTTGAAGATGGCATTATAGAGTACTCAAACAGTCAATATGTTAATCCTTTAATTACAGTACCGAAGGCCGACGGCACAGTTCGTATTTGTTTAGACGCTCGTTTAGTTAACAGTAGAATCAGTTCAGATCAGCTGAAGTCCATGTCCATTGAAGAGTTGATGCAGACATTTGAGGCTAAAAAGTATTTCACATGTGTAGATTTAAGTTCCAGTTTCTGGCAAGTGCCACTTATGTATGAAGATCGGCCATTTACAGCTTTTAGTCATAAATATAACCTTTATCAGTTTTGCAGGGTACCTTATGGGTTAAAAAGTAGCTCAGCAGCTTTAATTAGGGCTTTAAACATCGCATTAGGAGATGACACGGGAGAGTTTGTAACTATTTACATCGATGATATGGTAATCAGTTCACGCAGTTTTGAGGAGCATTTAGACAGTGTATTTCAAAAGTTAGATCAGGCAGGGTTCACTCTGAAACTGTCCAAGTCGTCATTCTGTCAGACAGAAGTGACATTTTTAGGTCATAGAGTGTCAAGTAGAGGTGTAACACCGGATGAAAGTAGGATTAGCATGTGTGGACAGTAGCAACAGGGCATCGTTACAGACACTGAGAAATATGTTAGTGGAGCAACGTGATGACGTAATTTTAAGGGAGCCTCTGGCTATATTAGAAGCAAGCGACGAGGAGTGTGTGAAAGTAGGGCGGTTCACGTACAAGATACGGAACGTATAATATTCATAGCCTTAAGAAATATGTGTCATAAAATAAGTGTGTTTAGCTGGCGAGCCAGCCTATCAAGTGAGTAAGTGTGGTATGTGGTGAGTGGAAGATCTGGTCGTCAAGGCAGGCGTATCAGAAATCACACAGGGGGGTAGTATGTAAGTAAATGAGAGTTTTTAAGGTACAGGGAAAGATGAAGGGACTGGTGGATGCTGTTGAGCACTAAATTGTCTCGATGCACCAAGGCCATTTTGGCAGCGCTGATGGGTTCCCATTTATCTCCAAGAGATGGGGGAGCGCTTGTATAGGGCTTGTTAGCTTAAGGCGTCCACGAGATAAAAGATGGGCCATCAGAAGGCGAGACAGTTCTCCATGAAGCTCATACATATCAGCACACGTGATTTCTGCTTACGACCTAGCTATGTTAGATCAGGGTTGGATATAATTAAGGTAGTTTGCGTACAAGGTACTAGACCTCATGAGATGTTGTATATAAGTAACAGATAAAAAGTTGTGGCAACTAGGTCAGGTTCGATAGGTGGACTGGTCTGGGTTGTGAACTACAGGCTGAGCGAGGAATATGAGAAATTGTGATCTAGAGTAAGGTGGGTTTTGTGTATATGTACCTAATAAGATAGGGCACATACGGCACAGGAATATTTAAGTGTTATAAGTAATGGGTACTCACTGGTTTTTTTTCAGTCATGTCTTCCCTTTTAATTAAAAATTTTACAGAGAAAGTGGGAAGTAGATCACTTTGCTCTACCGCGAATGTGTGATCGTATGTGATCGTGGGAGATCGTGTACCATGATATTGGTATCCGGTAGGTGAGGAGCACCTAATACTTCTACAAGAGTTCCGCAGTGGTTTTCTACTGAACACCATAAATGCGTGTGTAGTGAATTGTGGATATAGAGGGAACACACTTATGTTTGTAATTTTTTCCCCACATAGAATGATGAGAGAGAGAGCTGTAGAATGAACATTCGTGAGAATGACAAACATTTTGAAGTGGACAAAATAAGAACACGTCATAACAAGACGAACATTAGCGCAAAGCGCATGATTGAGGGTTTATATGTGTTTATATGTGTAAAGGGTCATTTCACTTGTATAAGTTGTATTTTGGAGGGTTTTTTCTAACGTGTCTGGAATCATCAAGTGCTGTACCATATGCATGGTAAAGCACATGATTATTCGAGGCGAATGTAACATGTTTTTCTAGGGGGTTTTATGCCACTAACACAAGTTAGTTGGACTATATCATATTTGTTAAACGCGGCAATAATCCGGCCAAGTTAAATTATTTCAGTTTATTCAATTTCATATTATTATTATTATTATTAATATTTATAACGTCATTTTTTGGAGCTTTTAAATTTGGAAGATTACAGATAGGATTTCTAGAAGCCTCCGTGGCTTAGGCGGCAGCACGCTGGCCTCTCACCGCTGGATCCGTGGTTCAAATCCCGGTCACTCCATGTGAGATCTGTGCTGGACAAAACGGAGGCAGACAGGTTTTTCTCCGGGTACTCCGGTTTTCCCTGTCAAAATTTCATTCCAGCAACACTCTCCACTATCATTTCATTTCATCTGTCATTCATTTATTCATTGCCCCAGAGGAGTGCGTCAGGCCTCGGCAGCCGGCACAGTTCATATCCTCGCCGCTAGATGGGGGCTTCATTCATTCCATTCCTGACCTGGTCAGAGACTGGAAGCAGGCTGTGGATTTTCATTTCACAGATAGGATTTCTACTAGTAGAAATCCGTATCTATATTGGATAATTCCAATATAATGTTGCACGGCAAATCATTTCATACGTAAAGTCGGGATTTTATTCATTAGGGGTAAGAGAGAGAGTGGTGTGTGACTCACTGGGTATTTCAATACAAGAATAGATTGGAGTACAATAAAATTACGAAATCCGAGGGAACACTTAAAAGCAAGAAAACGTGTATGATCTACGTCTTGCCCGGATACGGAAATATAAATACGGGGAGGCAGCCTCATGGCGGGAATAGCCACGTGTGGTGACCAGCCAATCAAGGAAGAAGGAGCAACGTAGCAGGGGCATGGGGAGATACGTGACGCACGCGGATTGGTCGAAGCAGCGAGGCCGCGGTATTAACCTAGACCCTGGTGGGAGAAGATTGAAGATATAGTGGACGCGCGGTGTGAGTGGGGACATGTATTAAGACATTAATTACGCTTGGAGCAGTAAGGAGGTACTTTGTTCGTTAGTCCCAAGTGGGACAATTTTATTCACGCTGACTCCGCTGATCACATCAGATCATGAGTTCCACGCGTCTTGGAGTGTTTAGCCAGACGACGTGTTGTGGTTCATGGAATAGACTCCACCACAAGCTGTAACGATTACTTTTGATCAACGAGGAAGAATCTGACGCCGTCAACACCAATGCAGAGCGTCCGACGCTGCGAGACTTCAACCACGTGGAGACAATGTTTCCGTTGGTAAGCACAAGTAATCTACTACACACACTCTCTGTTTTTCAATAGGGCTATATAAATTCTTTAAGCATTAATTTGGAAATAAGTTAAATTGACGTTATTCTCCCGACCGGCGTATTAAGTAATTTTGTTCGTGGCAATGTTTAAAGTAGTGTGCTCCGTTAACAGTGTTAATTTTATTCATGTTGCCATCATATTTTCTAAGTGTATTAAATTCAATTATTACCAAGTAGATTCTTTAATTCAAGTAGGTAGCAATAGTTATAATACCTCATCCTTCTCCACAATCAAATGTTGTCTGGGTTGATGATTCAATCATCCCACGGCCTAGTCATTAAGAGTCTCTCATATGTTCTACTCACGCTAGGGGTCGATATTAAATATATAAATTTAGCTTGGAACACAGTGTATCCAGCTTGGCGCCCAACATAGATCTAATTTAGCAGTAGTATTTTCTGGCGAATAGTCCGCCCAGGTAAAACACATTACAATTGTCGCTCAACGTGAGGGCAAAAACGTTACAATTATATCATGAAGGTTTGGCAAAAGGAAAACCCTCTTAAGATCAAAATTGGAACAAAACCATCAATAAAAATGAACTGCTTAGGATTTGCAGATGACTTGGCGTTTTAGCACTAGACAAGGAAGAGGTTTGTACTCAGATCACTAGTCTCCAAGAAATTGCTCAAGGGATAGGATTACAGATATCCTCTGAGAAAACTGAGATCATGCCTATGAAACCCTTAGATATAAATGAAGTCTATATAAATGATCATAAAATTAACCTAGTTCCTCAATTTAAGTATCTTGGAGAAATTATAACACATAACTTAAACGAAAAAGTAACTTGGATAAATAGAACAAATAAAATGAAAAAGGCACAATCTCTAACCTGGTCAACATATAATAAAAAATGCCTATCAATAGCTACTAAGATCCAACATTATAAAACTGTAACTCTCCCAGAAGCCACTTATGCAGTGAAACACTGTTCCAAATTTAAAATGAACAAAGAACTGATCAGCTCCTCAAAACGGAAAGAAGAATCATTAGAACGTGCATAAATAAAAAGTATCAGGTTGAGGGAGTCTGGAGGATTCTCCCAAATGAAACTGTCTATCGTGAGATTGATCCAATCACCAGCACAATGAAGAAGAAAAGAATGTCATATTTTTTTCACATCTTACGGCTTCCAGAAAACAGAATTGTACGCCAACTGGTGATGAGAAATCTAGGAAAGAAAACTGGAGGAAAATGGATCCAAGAAATCCAACAAGATCTCAAAGCAGTTGGACTCAAGAAAACAGATGCCGAGGAGAAAAATAAAATTAACACCATTCTTAAAACTCACAAATTTTCAGCAGAAATGACACATAGAAAGCCTATGGAGATTTCAGATGAGTTGAGAAAATCCCGATCTGAAAGAATGAAAAAGTACTGGAAAGAGCGCAAGAACCAAGCAGTACTACCTTCAAAGAAGAAGTGATTGTGGAATGACTCAAGTGGTCCAATGTGACCAATCAAGATTAATAATAATAATAATAATGGCTCTGTTGATCATAATCAATATAGGGGAATAGTTGTATTATTTTTCTGTGGCCAGGATTGGCTGTATTTAATTTTCTACAATATTGGGGGTTTGAAGACTTGGATGTTTTAATTACTTTGGACACTTAATAACATAAGATTTGGAAAGGTTTATCTAAAAATGATATATGGTATACTAGTATTTTTTTGTCATTGGATTGAAGGGACAGGGTGGCAATACATTTATCTCAACCCACACCTGCCAAATTGACACAATAGGCAATGTTCTTGAAGTTTTATTATGGTAATTCAGTATCCTCTCTGGGCACAAACTGCAGGGAGTCCAAGATAATTTTGTATAATACGAGAACAAAATAAAAACGCATATTGTTTTAAAGTTTTAGTTTTCAGGATTCAGATGTATGTATTTAAATTACCAGATTTTAGAGTAATTTCTGAGTGTGGGACCTGGGGTAATATTATAATGGTTAACTCTCAAATATTTGAGCAATCAATAGGTCATCATCATCATCATCTTACACAGTTTCCAGCCACTGGCCGGGTCTGTTTGGAACACAAGCCTCTCCAACGTCTTCTGTCTTCCCACCATCTCTCAGCCTCCACCCTTGTCCAGTCTTCTCCTCTCTTCTTCACGCTTTCTTCCACCCCCTTCAGCCACCTGTTTCTCGGTCTTCCTGTCGGTCTCTTTCCTTCCCACTTTGTCTCGTATATCCTCCTGGGTATCCTCTTCTCCTCCGTTTTACATGTCCATACCATCTAAGTCTAGATTTCTCTATACCATCCTGTAATGGTTCCTCCTTCATTAATTCTCTGGTCCTCTAATTTCTTATTCTGTCCATCTTTGTAGCTCCAATACTGCTTCTCAAGAACCTCATCTCACTGGCCTGTATTTTGCTTTTCTCCCTTCCTTTAATAACCCAGGTCTCCGAGGCATACGTCAGGATAGGGACATAGTGCGTCCGATATATGATCTTTTTGCTGTTCTGAGGGACATCCTTGCTCCATAACATGCTTCTCACACTCCTCCGGAATGCTTCTGCCCGTCTCCCCCGCTCATTTATTTCTCTATCGTTTCTTCCATTATCTTGTATCAGGCTTCCCAGATACTTGAAACTCTCCACTTCCTTCAGCTGTACCCCACCAATTGTTATTCCAGTTGTGGTTCTTTCCTTCTTCCTTGTTGTGATCACCATCTCACTCTTATTTATGCTAAATTTCATCCCATATCCTGGTATTATTCCTTCCCACACATCCAACTGTTCCTGTACCTCCTCCTCCTTGTTTCCCCAAATCATCAAATCATCTGCAAACACCATTGCTTTCATCTTTCCTTCCCCAATTTCTTGTGCTACTCAGGTCATTATGTCGTCCATCACCACAATGAAAAGTAACGGTGACAGTGCACTTCCTTGTTTCAGGCCGTTTCACTGTTCAAACCAGTCCGATCTCTCTCCTCCCACTTTCACACAGCTCACGCTTCCCTTGTACATCTCCTTTATCCTCCTTATAGTCCATTTTTCTACTCCTCTATCCTCCAGGGACTTCCATACTTTGTTTCTGCATACACTGTCATATGCTTTCTCAATGTCCAGGAAGGCCATCAGTAGGTCTGTTCCATACTCATAGTGCTGTTCTTGTAACTGCCTTACAGCAAAAATCAAATCCAATGTGGACCTTCCTGCTCTGAAGCCATGTTGTTCTTCCCTCATCCCTCCTTCTTTCCTTGTCCTAATTCTCCTTTCCAAAACTTTCTTAAACATCTTTGCACAATGACTCATCAGTGTTATTCCCTGATAGTTTCTGCATTCTGTTCTATTACCTTTCTTGAAGATCGGGACAATTATTCCCTTTTTCCAGTCCTCTGGGGTCTTCCTTTCCTTCCATGCTGTCTTCATCACTCGGTACAACCGTTGTATCCCCACCTCTCCTGCTGCTCTCACCATCTCTACACTCAACTCATCCACGCCCGGTGCCTTATCTCCTTTCATCTTCCTCTCTGCATCTTCCACTTCTTTCCATGTTAAGTCCTTTCCTGTTTGCAGTCCATCTTCCTCTTCCCTGATTTCTTCCTCCTTGCCGTGTTTTCCATTTGGGTTCAGAAGTTCTTCAAAATATTCTTTCCACATTTTCTTCAGTTCTTCCCTATTTTATATCTCTTGTCCCCTTTTGTTCACCATTCTACCATAATCCGTAGGATCCTTCCGCCTCTTATTTTTTTTACCATCCCATAAAGGACCTGTTTTGTACCTTCACTATCCTTCTTCATCATCTTTGTCCACTCTTCCATCCACTTTCTTCTCTCCTCAGCCACTACTCTCTTTGCCTCCTTCTTTCTTTCCTGGTACCCTTCCCTTGTCTCTACCGTCCTATTTTTATACCACCTCCTAAAGGCTCTATTATTTTCCCTTACTATATATTTTGTCTTCTCATTCCACCATGTTGTTTCCTTCCACCTCTTCTTGCTACTTGTCCTCCCACATACTGCTTCTGCTGCACCTACTAGTGTCTTCTTAAATTTAGCCCATTCCTCTTCCACCCTTCTTTCTTCATCTGTTGGAATTCCTTCCTTTACCATTTTGAGTTACTCGACCCTTCTGTGTTCTTCTTTCAGTTTCCATATCCTTATACGCCTTTCCTGGTTCTCAGTCCCTTTCTTCTCCTTAGTCCCTCTCAGGTTCATTACCAGCAATCGATGGTCGCTATCCAAGTTCTCCGATGGTATAACCTTGATGTCCGTGATGTTCTTATTTAATTCTTTCTCATACAGTATATAGTCGACCACCAACTTCCTGGTCAAGTCATCACTGTACCATGTGATTGTGTGGCTCTCTCTTTTCTTGAACCAGGAGTTCCCAACTAGCAGGCTGTTCCTTTGGCAGAAGTCCAACAGTCTCTTTTCTTCCTCATTTCTTCTGCCCCAACCCTCTGGTCCAAGCACACTCTCATACCCTCGTCTTTCTCTTCCTACATGGGCATTCAGATCCCCCATAACAATCATATTCCTTCCTCCCAGCTGCTTCTGCAATTCCTCTTCAAACTCCTCCTTCTCTTCAGAGGCGCAGCCTACTTGTGGAGCATACACTTGCACTATTTCTACGGTCTCTCCCCTCAGTGCTACTTTCACTTTCATCATCCTATCACTTATTCTCTTCACTTCTTCTTTTAAACCATCTCGTACTACTACTCCCACTCCATTCCTCTTTCCCTCTTCATTCCCACTCCAGTACAGTCTATAGCCTTTTCTCAGTTCTCTCCTTCCTTCCCCTTTCCACTTTGTTCCTGCCAATCCCAATAAATCCAACTAACTTCCTTCTTTCCATCATATCCACTATCTCCTCCACCTTCCCCGTCAGCGTTCTTACATTTAAAGTTCCAAATCTTAGTCCATGAACACAGCTAGGTCGTCGTCCATTGTATCCGTCCTGTCCAAGGCCTGTTCCCTTCTTGAAAGCAAAAGACTTATCCACTACTGGCTTGCTGGGTCTATCTTAGCTTCACCAGAGCCCCGTTAGCCGTCACTTTTCAGGGTTCCTGTAGGACCTTCACAGCTACCGTAATGGTCCCGGGGCACACGAAGTCCCCACTGTACTTCGCCCCTACAGGCAATCCCCTACTTTTTGCCGTTGCCCGTCTCCCACGACGTGGACAAGGTGTGGAGGACTGAGAAGATGGACATCTTTGGCTTATTTCATGTATTTCTACTTTGGTTTATTTCTTGTATTTATTCTTTATGTTTGAAGCTCTTTGATATAAGTTAGTGTAATAAAAGATGGCTGCTAAGTAAGACGTCCGTGTTTCACGATCACTGATTTATACATTATACGAATCCCAACATTGGTGCCGAAAACTTTAGATTCCGTAGAAATGTGCATTAGATTACGGGCAATTGTGTTTTATTTGTGTACAAAGTAAACTGGTGATGCTATCACTACAAACAGCAATCACGTTTTGTACAAGCAGCCACGCCACGCCGGATTACGAGGTAAGAAGATACTGGAACTTCTACACGCGCCACATACTAACGTGATATTTCAGTTTTAATATTATTGCAAAAGTGATACTACTACGACTAAACAGTGCACGAATTGTAATATAATTACTTTACACCACGTAACGGAATTCACGAATGATAGACGAGCAAGTGCTGCCATCTTGTGGTATATCCTAAACTAAATACCTCGTAGCCATCACGGACACTACAAGACGATCTCACGCATGCGCTGACATCAGATAATCACCTTCACTTGTCGCAGCACGGTACTATTTATTTATTTCGTCACCCATTCTTCAAGATGCAAGACGAGAGTGTTAGAGTAAACTAGCGTTTTTAAAAGAAAGCGGAAGACGGAACGAGCAACTATAACTAAATTCAGTACGATAATAAATAGTGTTACGGTCGGCGACATCTCAGAATACGAATATAATCGCATTAGACTCCAAGAAGCTTTAGATCATCTCACAGTTCTGGACGATAGTATACAGGAATGTTTGACCGACGCAGAATACGAGGCCGATGTCGAAAAATGTGAGGAATACATCGACATCGCGAAGAGAGCGATTCTGAAAGCATCACACGCCGAGAATAAATCTAAGTCACTCTCCAGTTTGACAACATCGGTCGCCGGAATGAGTATGCAACCAACGCCAGGATCTCCAGTCCCAACACCCGTCACGCACACAGTGAAGCTACCTGCCGTAAAATTAGACAAATTCGCAGGTGACATTGAGAATTGGGCACGTTTTTGGGAGCAATTCCAGTCTTCTGTTGACAACAATCAATCTCTCGCTCACATTGACAAGCACGTCTATCTCCGTGGATATCTGGAGGGTGAGCCGAAGAATCTAGTTGATGGAATACCGATAACGGCTGATGCTTATGAAGAAACTAAACGGATATTAATCTCTCGCTACGGAAACACTGACCGCATAATTCAGGCCCATCTTGACTATCTCGAAGCCTTACAACCAATTTCAGACGATACTCCTTCTAATCTAAATGCCATGTACATAGAATGCAATAGACGCGTACAAGCCTTACGGGCCTTAGGGGAAAATGTAAATAATTACGGGCGGATGTTATGCCCTAAAATTCTCCGAGCATTCCCTCAAGGTATTGTCCGCCGTTGGATAATTTATTCCAAACGAGAGAGCATTCTCGAGAGTCACATTACCAAGTTGATGGAGTTCCTGAACGAGGAGGTAGAGGGCGCTGTGATCACACAGAAGATCAGAGGAGATATCACTTCACTCGAATCCTTCTCCGGCACTGCCGCGACACTCCATGTGAACACAAAGTCAAAACGGACGGGCATGAACACAAAGAAAGTGTATTCCGAATTCTGTGTGTTCTGTGAGACTCAAGGCCACTGGGCCCAGAACTGTGTGAAGATCCGCAATGTAGCTGAGCGGATTGAAAAGTTAAAAACTGCCAACCGATGCTCCTTGTGCCTCAATAAAGGTCACAGTGTGAAGACCTGCATGAAGAAGAGTAAGGTATCATGCGCAAAGTGCAAAAAGAATCATCACATTTCCATCTGCACCTGAGAACAGCCCGCATCAATATCCGTGGGGAAGATTGACGTTACTATGCCGCAGTTCACTTATCTTCAAACGGCGAATATTTGGATCACAGGGCCCACCGGACTGAGAAAACGTACACGATGCATATTGGATGCTGGCAGTCAATCAACCTTCGTAAGCCGAAGTCTGGTAGATCAGCTTCAACTGAATATCGTGGGACACAAGGATTTGACAGTTACCGGATTCGAGTCATCTCGTCACACATCTTCAGCTCGCAGACTCATTGACCTCAACATCAGTGGACTATGCACGGAGGCTGCTCTGCGTATTTCTGCATTTGAGAGTGACAACGTTTACTCGCCACATCCGACTGTTCCACTCGACGTCCAGTCCCTGTCACGCTTACGAAAATTGAGACTTGCTGATCCCAAGGATGACAACAATGTACTTCCTATAGAACTTCTAATAGGTGGAGACCATTATTGGAAGGTGATACTTGACGACAAGCCAATACGCCTCTCAGACACGTTAGTACTGCTTCCTTCTAGATTTGGATGGATTCTGAGTGGAAATAGGTCAGGAATTACTGTCCACAGCGTCAACGTGCACCACATTCATACTGCTAATGACCCATCTGTCGAGGACGATGATATGCGACGATTTTGGGATCTAGAGTCCCTAGGAATAAGGGAAGATCAGAAAAGGACCCTCACAACGAAAGATGCCACTATTCTTCAAGAATTCCACGATTCGTTTCACTTACAAGACGGGCGGAGGGTAGTATCCCTACCGAAGAAAGAAGATCTGGTCTTACCCTCAAACCGTAAGAACGCTCTAAATCGTTTTCACACATTGCAGAGAAAACTTGCCGTTAATGCCCAGTACAAAGAAATGTACCATGCGCAGATGATGGACTACGTAAACATGGGACATGTTCAGCTGATCGCTACAGAGGAAACTACAAATGATGTATACTACCTGCCTCATCACGCTATCAAGAAAGAGAGAAATGGCACAGAGAAATGGAGGATCGTCTTTGACGCATCATCCCACGAGAGAGATGCACCGTCCCTCAATGATGTTCTGGAAACAGGCCCTAATCTGCTACCAGAAATACTGTCCACGTTGATCCGCTTCCGAACTTACCGCAAAGCCATAGTAGGAGATGGAACTCAAGCTTTCCTTCAATTATGCCTGGATACTGAAGACCGAGATTTAACAAGATTCTTCTGGTTCAATGTGGAGAAGGACTAACTTGGAAAATGGCAAGCAAGGGATGATACGGCCGTCTATAGATTCACTCGTCTACCATTCGGCCTTGCTAGCAGTCCCTTTCTTCTGTCTGCAACTCTCCGTGAACTAGCAACGAGATTCAAGGATCAGTTCCCGTCAGCAGCAGCACTTATGGATCAAAGCACTTTTATGGACGACTTTGTTGCGGGAGCTGAAGATGACAACAGAGTTATCACCTTATATTACGAGGTGACAGGTCTACTACGACAGATACGGATGCCGATGGCAAAATGGGCAACAAATTCTGGACCATTGGAAGGTATATGGAGAGCCGAAGGACGTGAAACGAAAAGGGAAACCGGAGTACTAGGTGTACGATGGGACACAGAATCAGATTCACTACTCTTTGACCATACAGATATCACCGACAACCTTCCGCAGGATCCAGGAACCAAACGAAAGTTATTGAAAACGACCGCAAAGTTCTACGACCCTCTTGGATTACTTTCACCGGTGTCCATAGTTGGAAAAGTTATCTTCCAAGACACCTGGTGTAGGGGCATAGCATGGGACGAAATACTTCCACATGACATTGCATTGCGATGGCAGCTGTGGATAACCAGCCTCACGGATCTGGCAAGTGTGGTCATTCCAAGATGGATTGGTTTATCAAGGACAACATCGGAGACTTTACATGTCCACGTGTTCTGCGACGCGTCGGAGCGGGCCTACGGAGCTGCACTGTATGTTCGAACTTCAGCCGACGTAAACACTTACATACACCTGGTCTGCACTAAGAATAGACTGTCTCCAGTCAAGAAGGTTACACTCCCACGACTAGAACTACTGGCTATCTTAGAGGGTTGCCGTCTTCTGAGGTATTTCTGCCAAGCAACAGACTTTAATGTCACCACATCTACTCTGTGGAGTGACTCCATGGTCGCTCTAGGTTGGATTAAAAGCGATGCAAACTGTTGGAAGACATTCATCTCCAACCGAGTGACGGAAATTCAAGGCATCCTGAGTCCAGCTCAGTGCCGGTACTGCCCGAGCCAGGATAATCCAGCCGACCTCTTGTCACGAGGAATATCCTCAAAAGCACTACAGTCTTCTTCACTTTGGTGGCACGGGCCTGTATGGCTTGCCGATCATCCTAGCTCTTGGCCCCACAGCAGTGTGCCTAACGCCTCACTTCCAGAGACTCGCAAGACTCATCAGCAAACACTTAACGTCGTTACAACGGAACCTCTCATCATTGCTTCCAGATTCAGCAGTTATTGGAAAATACTGCACATCATGGGTTGGATTTTACGCTTCTTGAACAACATCAGACAGTCGGAGAAAAATTCTGGGAACCTCACTGCACGTGAATTAGAGGCTTCCCGATTGTGCTGGATACGTACAGTCCAACGTGAGTGCTTTTCCGAAGAGTACGACGCTCTGACAAAAGAGAGAAACTTGTCTGGGAAGTCCAGGATTGCCCGCTACAACCCCTCCTTACAGGACGGCCTTATTCGACTGGGAGGGCGCCTCCACCATGCAGACCTGCCAACGCAGCAGAAACATGGTGCACACCACTTCACTAAGTTGTTGATCCTCCAGACTCACATACGGCTCAGTGGCGCCGAATCTTTTTTTTTCAGGTCTAGCAGACACCCACCCCTCTCGTTCTGTGGGACCCCCCCCCCCCCCTGTTAAACCGGACCCCTACCCCAATAATTACGTTTTTACAGCTTATTTCGCACAGTTCTCCCCTTCTCTTCTCTCTCCCTTCTTTCCTTTCCTCTTTTCCATCTCCTTCCCTTTCCTCCTCTATCCGTAACCCCCCAACGGAACCCACCCCCCAAGGGGACCGGGAGACCCACCCCCTCGTCAGGTCTAGCGGTCGCTAGACCTCGACCATGGATTCGGCGCTCCTGATACGGCTACACCACCTTGGAGTACGAATCGTTCTCTCTGTACTACGCGAAGAATTTTGGATCCTCAAGGCACGCCAGGCTGTCAAGGTCATCCACACGTGCTTACCGTGTAAGATCGCCAGAAGCCAACAAGGTAACGAGATCGAAGCCCCGTTGCCTCCAGAACGTGTGCGACTTACTACGCCATTTGCAGTTACGGGTGTGGATTTTGCAGGGCCACTACTCGTTAAGGTGGGGAATCTCGTACAGAAATCATATATTGTGCTTTTCACATGTGCGACTACAAGGGCCCTTCACCTTGAGCTGGCTTTGGACATGACTACGGAGACGTTTCTGATGGCTCTCAGATGATTTGCGGGACGAAGAGGACTTCCAAACACCATTTACTCAGACAACGCTAGAACGTTCCAGGCAGCACACAAAGAAATGACACAACTCAGCCAAGTCCTCACTGACCCACGAATGAGCCAGCACTTCGCCCACAACGGAGTCCAGTGGAAATTTATAGCCCCACGGGCGGCTTGGTGGGGAGGCTGGTGGGAAAGAATGGTGGGTACGACTAAAAGTTGCCTTAGAAAGGTATTGGGAAAGGCTCTGATTAGTGAGGACACACTCCGAACTCTATTGGTAGAAGTAGAAGCCGCCATAAACTCCCGACCCATAATCCAAGATGGCTCGGAGACACCGACTCCAAGTCATTTCCTGACTGGGGCACGGCTGACTACCCTGCCCAACGTCTCCGAACCCACGACCCGAATAGACCTGAGGAAGGAGAGGAGACTTAGAGAGAAAATGCAGGAGGACTTCCTCAAGAGATGGAGGAATGAGTATCTTCTTGATCTGAGAAGCTACCACGAAGTACGCCGCCCAAATGGACAGACGAAGGAGTGCCGAGTAGGAGATATAGTACTACTGCAGGACGACATGCGACCTAGACACATGTGGCAGAAGGCGCGAATAACTGAAAGGCGACCAGGCAGGGACAACAAGGTGCGAACCCTCATCCTTCAGATGGCCAACGGGACCCAGATTAGTCGGCCTGTACAGCTGGTCTTCCCTCTCGAGATAGACCAGGGTGGGGAGGATGTGGAGGACTGAGAAGATGGACATCTTTGGCTTATTTCATGTATTTCTACTTTGGTTTATTTCTTGTATTTATTCTTTATGTTTGAAGCTCTTTGATATAAGTTAGTGTAATAAAAGATGGCTGCTAAGTAAGACGTCCGTGTTTCACGATCACTGATTTATACATTATACGAATCCCAACACAAGGGGTTGTACAGTAGGATTTAGAATGTATCTTGATGGACAGTTGAGACTGCATCAAGTTTTGTGTATCCTGTAACAAGGATCCCTATTCAGATTAATAATCTGAGCAACACTAGGCAGAAAGGCTACATATTTGTTGCTTACAAGACTCTGGCTTCTTCGGGCAGTATCTCTGTATGACTTTGTAGAATGTTAGAAGATAGCATTTTACAGACTGACTACTTCATTGCTGGTCAAGAAAAGAAATCACTTGAATGTTATATTTGAGAAATGTGTATTTAAAGGTCAAGGTATATTTATGTATTCCTAATTATTTCTATATGATAAAATGAAATTGTTGGCATTCAATCTTCAAATTTCTATCTATAATTCAGAAAATGGAAGGAGTTAAAGGGATTCATTTTAAATTTTCAAGTTTATTTCTGTAACGATTGTTTTTATGTAAATAGCAAAAAGGCTTAGAAATAAAATTTGAAACATTTTATATTCTATTCAGACATGCTCTTGAATTGGGGCTTGGATAAAGGTTCATGCATACCTGGTTCAATGTACAGGGGCAGGTTGTACCACCAGCCATGTAAACAGGGGCTAATGCATAATTTCAAATAAGCAAATGTTTCCTTCTTCTCTCCAGCATCTCTGGACCACACAATCAAGCAAACACAATGTTCATCACCTACCAACACACAAGCTACACATTCCTACACAAAACTAAGCTATATAATTACAATTGAGCAACACTGAGTCAACATAAATCTATTTTTTAGTATCAACGACACCTTCTAAAGGACTTTACCAAAATATATATATTTCATATAAATAACTACAATTATTTTGAAATCCAGCTATTCTTGTAGGATTTTGCTGTGTCTTTTATGGGGTATCTCCTAGGTGCACCAAGTCAGGCTCATCCCCATATTCACTGTTTCAATTGCATTTGGTGGCCGTAGATAAGCACATGGGAACTCAGAAGCTGTTAAAGCTTCTAGTGTAAGCAAGACTGTGAATATATTACTTTTAGAATAAAGTTCCAAAGCTTGAAGATTTACAGTTTAATGCTCGAGAGGCAAATTTTGGTTATCATTCTGAGCAGCATAGCTTGAAATTCAATTCGGGTGATGTGAGTCGAAATTGATAAATAACTTGTATGATTAAAAAGTCTGTGGAAAAACAAAAAGTGGAGCAATATAAGTCAATGTGGTAGCCCCATTTGTAAATATAAATGTTGAAACTGAACTTGAAACTGCTAAATTAATTCTTTTAATATAACCATAGATGCTTTCAATAGGTTAGATTTGAAGTTAGTTCCCATACTAGCAAGGTATTTTATCTCAACTTATGGGGTTAAAATAAGGTTTTTAGAATTCGATGATGTTAGTGGTGAAACTTCAGAAATATTACCACAGCATGTTATCAAAACTTTACAGAACAATAATTTCAAGGACAAAATAGTTTCATATTGTGCAGATAACACAAACTCACTTTGTACTCTGTACTTTACTTATGCACATTGTGTGCAAATCATATATATTATTTCAGTAGTATAGATCCCTCCTGCGGCGCTCACAATTGACCGATCGTGACAAATGAGCATTCTAATGAAAGAGAATAGACATTAGCCGAGACGAATTGCACTCTAATTTCATAAATATGTATAATTTCTTTAAAAAATGACTTTTAAAGGAACGTACGAAGTGTGCGATTTGCAGATACTGTTGCTGTAAGAAAATAGCTCCATAATTGCTCTCCACATTACATTTTGGCCGCTGTGATGCCTGTTTCATGTCATTTTAACATTCTGAGGTCTTTCCTTTATCATTTTGCATGGATTTCAGAAACAGTAAATCAAAGATGAGTACTCAAATCGTATAATTTTTTAAATATCGAATAACCGGTGAGTGTTATGATGATCCAATTTTCAGTGATTGCCTTCATAAGTTAGGGAACGTAGAACTTGGAATTCTAACTGAAATGTAAATACAGTGGAACATCGTTTATCCGGACTAATTGGGACCGAAAGTATTCCGGATAACGATTTTTCCGGATAATCGAACATGTGTTTATTTCATAGTACAACCATACTACAATAGCGCAGTTTCTAATGCAGTAAACGCTTCTCCATGACTTGGTCCTTCTTCATCTTTCTCATCTAGGCTTTCATCCTTTTCGTCTTCCCCACTTACTTCTTGCACCAGAGAATCAATTTAATCATCATCATCATCATCATCTAAGATTTGAAAATCTGAGTCACTGTCACTTTTCAACCAAGCTTGTGTGCCTTCTCTATCACAGTCGGAAAATCCAGCAACTTGGGGGAATAACTCATTTGTCACTGCATCCAAATCTTCATCAACAGTGTCTGTGGTCTTAACGGTCTCTTGTTCTCATACCAATTTATTCGTTTCGAAGATTCTGTAGTGTTAAAGTGACAAATCTATCAGCTATCAAGTAACAGTAGTCCTTAAGAGAAAGCTTTATTTTAGAAAATATCACCCTCTCCTCATCTTCTGCCAACTGTAAACGACGTTAAACTTCCTTCTTGTACATCCGCCTAAGCTTTTTTTTTTTTTTCCCCGTCCGGATAATTGACGTTCATGTTGTTTGACGTCCGGATAAACGACGTTCTACTGTAGTGTTCTATAATGTTGTTTGCAGACGACATTGTGATCTGGGGCGAGGATGAGATGGAGGTACAAGAACAGTTAGACGTAATAAATGAAAAGATTGAGCAATGGGGATTGAAGATAAATGTGGAGAAGAGTAAAACAGTGGTGATGAGTAGAGATAAGAAAGAAGGAAAAGGAGTAATCAAAGTAGGAGATAAGGAATTGCAAGTGGTGAAATACTTCAAATTCTTGGGAAGCGAACTTACTGAAGATGGAAGACTAGATTTGGAAATTAGCAGAAGAATACAACTCGGGAGTGCTTTCTACCAACAGGTACGGGGACTAATATGGGACAACGATATACCAATTAAGGCTAAAGAAGTTATGTACAAAGCAAAAATATAATAAATCCACTTACGCACTTAATAAACAGTTCAATTCTCTCAGGAACTTACCCGGATATTTTGAAGTTATCAAAAGTAATTCCAGTGCACAAAAATGGTTCAAAAGATGAATTAGATAACTATCGTCCTATTACCTTACCAACTGGTATTGCAAAAATTGTGGAAAAAATTATGTATAAGAGACTGATAAGTTTCATAGAAAAAAATAAAATATTATCAAACTCACAACATGGATTTAGAACGGAAAAATCTACACAGACAGCAATTTACGAATGTAGTAATAGTATACTTAAATTAATTGACAATAAGGAACATGTAACTGGCCTATTCTTGGATTTATCGAAAGCATTTGATGTAGTTGACCATAAAATCCTCCTTACCAAACTAAATCAATATGGTGTTAGAGGTCTAGCTAATAAATGGATAGAGTCTTACTTAACAAGGCGTAAACAAATAGTAAGCTTGAGACACAAGGATGATGGAACCAAATTACTTAATGAAACATTGTCCAATGAGGGAATTATTGAATTTGGAGTACCCCAGGGATCGGTTTTGGGCCCACTACTCTTTCTTCTATATATCAATGATATAACACAGAACGTTCATTCACATAAGGAAATTTTGTTTGCGGACGATACAACACTCGTAATAAAAGGTGAAACTAAACAGGTCATACAGCAGTCTGCTGACTCCGTTACAGGAGAGTTAACCAAATGGTCACAAGATAATCGCCTCATAATAAACTATAAAAAGACAGTATGTCTAAATTTCCACACTATACAGAATAGGAATCCTGCGATGCCCAATATAACATTAAATGGTCATCAAATAGAAAATAAATCAGAAACAAAGTTTTTAGGACTATGGATACAACAAGACTTGAAATGGAATAAACATATACAATATCTGAATACTAAACTGAACTCGATGTGCTTTGCGTTACGTATTTTGAAAACCTGCACTAGCATGCACACATTAAGAAATACTTATTTTGCTTATTTCCATTCATACTTAAGATATGGGATCATATTTTGGGGTATGTCGCCAGATGTACTAAGCACGTTTAGGATACAAAAGAGAGCGATTAGAATTATGGCAAATGTACACTCTAGAGAATCATGTAGACCTCTGTTTAAAGATTTAAACATTCTCCCACTGCCCTGCATATATATCTTTGAAAGTATTATGTTTTTTAAAAAGAATTTAATGAATAAAGATGTTTTTCTTAAAACAAACAATGATGTTCATAGGCATAACACAAGACAAAATCAAAACATTCATATTTCACACACACACACAAGCATATATCAAAAAGGAACTTTTCACACTGGAGTTAAATTATACAATAAACTACCCCAGTATATAAAACTGGCCCCAAAAATAAAAACCTTTGATAGAATGTTGAAAGCTTATCTGCAGTGCCATTGTTTTTACTCAGTAGTTGAATATTTTAGCGTATAGGAGTGATGGAATCTATAACTATATTTTACTTTTTTAATTTAATTTTAATACCTAGCTGTATGTTGTTGTATTTATAGAATTAAGTTTTCATATTATGATAATAGAGTGAGGTGTAAATAGTTGTGCAATAAGATTGTATCTATTAAGATTTGCTATTATAATAAGTTATAAATAGTTTTAATCTTAGTAATATATACCTGTTAGTTCTTTTATTTTATGCATGTAAATTCTGACGTGTCCTATATCAAAAATGTATTGAATGCATGTATTTGATCAAATGGAATTAATAAAAATCTATCTATCTATCATATTATGTTCCTATAATGACATATGCAGCAGAAACTTGGACAATGACTAAGAGGGATGAGAGCAGAGTAGAAGCAGCTGAGATGAGATTCCTGAGAAGTATGAACCAGAAAACGAGGAGGGACAGAGTGAGAAATGAAGATATACGGAAAGAACTGGGAGTACAGAAACTCAATGACAAACTGGAGCAAAACAGATTGAGATGGTTTGGACATGTCAAACGGATGAATGAAGTAAGGCTACCAAGACAAGCACTGGAACGACAGATGGCAGGGAAGAGAGGACGAGGAAGACCAAGAATGCGTTGGATGGACTCGGTGGAGAATAGTATTAGAAAACGGAACCTGGATTGGAACACTGTGTCGGAAGAGGAAAGGTGGAACGACAGAACAAAGTGGAGAGGAACTATGTTTGCCCCCACCCAGTGTCAACTGGAAAAGGGGAAATGATGATGATGATGATGATGAATCATTTTGTTGAAATAAAATCATAACAATCTTTTTCCTTAAGTCTCTCATTATAAACCTATTGGGGAGAGTGTGATTTAAAAATCCCTCAGTATGCCTTCTGGTGTATTCTTTGGAATACACGGTAAGATAGAGTAAGCTTTTGCTTCTCTTTGCTTTAGTTCATTCCTTCCCTTTTTCTCAAACACCAACAGTGATCTACTGATTTCTCCTTGTTGGTTATGTCTCTCATGTTACCTGTAAGTCTGTTCTAGATATATATCTTCCATGACCCACCTAGCGTCATCTAGCAGCGAATCTCTGAAGTTCCTCAATTCTTCCCTGTACAAGAGGACTTCCTTATCAATCTAGCCACCAGATCTCGTCGCCATCGCCAGCTATCATCTCCGTGATCAAGAGAACTTCGTCTACTTTTTCACCCTCCAGGCTGCGCTAGTGATGCCTACTATCAACTCTTTGAAGACCATTTCATCAAGAGAAAATTTATTTCTGTTATGTTGTCTATTCTTATATGTATTCCTTTTTCTCCTACCCCCACTCTTTTCCCTTCCCTGGTCCCTCCGAGCTCCATTGAGCATGTCTCACTTGTACGTCGGAAGTTGACCCAGTCAGTTAGAGCTCCACTAAAGCTCGCCTCCTCAACTCTAGAGGCAAACTTTTAAATTTCGACGCCATGTTCGAATTTTAGTATCAACCGTCAACTGGAACATCGCCTTCTTCATGAAGCAAAGATAAGTACCAACTTCAGGTTTTAACCTCATTCTCATCGCTTTTTAAAGGCTCAATGCTTTTATTTGGATTTTATAGACAGTGAAAGTTGCTATGTGAAAATAACTGCTTTCAAGAGATCTTCTTGATCTAACTTAAATTATCAAGTCTAACTTTCAACACGAAAGATTTTCTGAGATGCTATCTCACATCGAGGGATATTTCCAAAATACCCACTGTCTATATAATCTAGCTTTCCGCCGAGGGATTCTCTACCCAATTTAAACAAGTCATCATTGCTCTGGAACCTTCCAGAACTTGCACTCTAACTACCAGTTATACTGTCATGTACTTTCCACTCACATATGGGAATACCTTTTCAAACTAAGGAATCTTCCTTATGAATTGCTAATCAATAACTAATTTTTTTCTTCCTCCGTTGGGATTTTTCTGTGCATTCAACTATAACCTACAAGTTTCTCAAGCAACAGACTCTCGCATATCTAGTGTAACTAGTTATTTTCCAGCATTGCAATAACTTTCTTTGCCATCAACTTGTTGTGCTATTACAGTGAACTTTTCAACTATATCAACAGACTATAGTGAAAAACAGTGCCTGTTCAAACTTTCATCCGCGTCGCGCTCGTCCGAGTACAATAAATACGGCCATGAACACTTTTCCTCAATCCCATTTGATCTTTCCCAAACCCCTTACTAACAAACCAAAATAATAAAATTGCTACTTTAGGTCTTTTTTCAATGAGGTGTCACTCTCAATAAGTGCCCTCCCTCACTTGTTCCACGTACAACGAATTAATTTCTGTAAAACTTCGTGTCTAGCACACGCCTTAAATTATATTGTTTCTCCCTTCTAATGAGGGAATACAATTCTTTCAACTCATAAGTGAGTTATCTCTAGGTTTCACGAAAGGGAAACTTGCCCCATTTGTCTCGTGATCCCTACTTAAACATAGGAGTTCTAGAAACTTCCTTTCGATTGTTCTCTTCAGGTTTCACAATAAGTGACCTGCCCTGTTTGCATAATCTTCTATGTACAATCATTAAAAGTAATTCAGTATCAATATAAGAAGTTATAGAAACTTCTATTTTATTCTTCCTGCTTTTTGTTGTTGTTACTTTCGAAGTTATTATTATTTCTAAGATACTTATCTAGAAATCCTTAAAGTGCACACCTTGTACTTGATTTATTGTCTAACTTTAATTACGTCAGTTATCTTTAAATTTTTCATTTATTTATCTTTGTCATTTCAAAATCTTACGAAGATTTTAGTACTTATAAAAGGTTTGAAACCAAAATAATTATCAATTGCCTGGCGCAAGCTTTAGATGATTTTGGAGGTCTGCGACCCCAATTGTTTATAGAAATTAAAATTATATATTTGTTACAAAAACTACTTCCTTTTGCATTGTTAAATAAATCAAATACTTGTTTTTCGCTTCATCATTTCTCTAACATAACGGTTAGGCAAGATCCTGTCTTACTTGACTCTTCCTATTCAATAAAAATAAATCTATTGATAGGGTTTTCACCGTCTCCCACAAGTCCAACCCCTCCTCCACGTGGTGGGAGACGGGCAACGGCATGAAGTAGGGGATTGCCTGTAGGGGTGAAGTACAGTGGGGACTTCGTGTGCCCCGGGACCGCTACGGTAGCTGTGAAGGCCCTATAGGAACCCTGAAAAGTGACGGCTGACGGGGCTCTGGTGAAGCTACGATAGGCCTAGCAAGCCAGTAGTGGATATCATATTTGCTTTCAAACCAGGAACAGGCCTCGGAAAGGACGGATGCAAACGACGACGACCCGGATATGCTAATAGACTACGAGTTGGAACATTAAACATACAGACACTGACAGGAAAAGTGGAGGAGATTGTAGATGTGATGGAGAGAAGAAAACTGGATGTACTGGGCTTGGCAGAAACAAGATGGAAAGGAGAAGGTCGCAGAGAACTGAGGAAAGGGTACCGGTTGTACTGGAGTGGGAACAGTGAAGGAAGGAGCAGTGGAGTAGGAGTAGTTGTGAGAGATGGAATGAAGGAAGAGGTAAAGGGAATAAGTGACAGGATCATGAAGATCAGAGTAACTGTAAAGGGAAGAAGCCTGGAGATAGCCCAGGTATATGCCCCTCAAGTTGGATGTACAGCTCAAGAGAAGGAAGACTTTGAGCAGGAGTTACAACAGCAGTTGAATGGTCAGAGCATCATTGTCATGGGAGATTTGAATGCACATGTAGGAAGTGAAAGGCAAGGATATGAAAATGTATTGGGAGCAGAAGGACGGGGTAGCAGGAATGAAGAAGGGAGAAAGTTGCTGGATTTTTGCAAGAGAAACTGTTTAGTGGTAGGCAACTCCTGGTTCCGGAAGAAAGAAAGCCACAAGGTAACGTGGTACAGCAGTGATTTAACAAAGAAATCTTTGGTAGATTACATGCTGTACGACTGGGAAATGAAGAGAAGTGTCAGAGATATAAAGGTAATACCATCAGAGGCCTTAGATAGCGACCACAGAATACTTGTAATGAACCTGGGAGTTATTAAGGATACCAAGAGGACAGAGTACCAGGAAAGGAGAATCAAAGTATGGAAACTCAAGGAAAAGGAAGTCAAGGAAGAATTCCAGAAGATAATAAGGGAAAGGATGCCAAAAGACAATCCTAAAACAGGGGAAGAGGAATGGAAGCAATTCAAAAACACAATGGTGGAAGCTGCAGTGGCAGTATGTGGAAGAACAAGCAACAGAAAGCGGTGTAAAGAGACACCATGGTGGAATGAGAGAGTAAAAGAAGCTGTGGGAAGGAAGAACAAGGCTTTCAGAGTGTGGTTCCAGGAAAGAACTGATCTGACAAGGGAAGATTATAAGATAAAGAAGAAAGAAGCAAACAAGATTGTCGCAGAGGAGAGGAAGAAGTGGATGGTAAAGTGGACAGAGATGATGGAGGAAGACAGCAGAGGAAATAAGAAAGTACTTTATGGGATGGTCAAAAGTAAGAGAAGAGGTCTGCGAGAGGATGTGGTAATGATGGACAAAAACGGAAATGAGGTACACAACAAAGAGACACTCAAGACAGTGTGGAAAGAGTACTTTGAGGATTTGCTGAATCCAAATGGTCATAGGGAGGAAGACAATGTATTGGAAGATGGAGAAGACAACACAGGAATGGAAAAGGACCTGACTTGGAGAGAACTGGAAATGGCTATAGACAAGATGAAAGGAGGAAGGGCACCAGGTGTGGATGAAGTGAGTGTTGAAATGGTGAAGGCAGCAGGGGAGGTTGGGAAACAGTGGCTGTACCATGTGATGAGGGTGATATGGAAGGAGAAAAAGACCCCAGAAGATTGGAAGAAAGGATTAATTGTCCCAATATTTAAGAAAGGAAGCAGAAAGGAGTGCAGAAATTACAGGGGAGTCACACTCATACCTCACTGTGCCAAGATATATGAAAAGATATTAGAAAGTAGAATACGAGCCAAAGTGGAGAGAAAATTGAGAGAGGAGCAGTATGGATTCAGACCTGGGAGATCAACAGTGGATCTCATATTTTCAGTGAGACAGCTCCAGGAACACCACTACGAATTTGGAGAGGATCTGCTGATGGCCTTCCTGGACATCGAAAAGGCCTATGATAGTGTGTGTAGGGAGAAGGTTTGGAAAGCAATGGAAAACATGGGAGTGGAAAAAGAGACTGTAGGCAGAGTGAAGGAGATGTATTGTGGAAGTGTGAGTTGTGTGAAAGTTGGAGGGGAAAGAACAGACTGGTTCAGACAAATGAGTGGCCTGAAACAGGGTAGTGCGCTGTCAGCCCTTCTCTTTATTGTGGTTATGGACGAGGTAATGACACGGGTAGCAGGAAAGATAGGAGAAGATAAGATGAAAGCAATGGTGTTTGCAGATGATCTCATGGTCTGGGGAAACAAGGAGGAGGAAATTCAGGAGCAACTGAAGGCTTGGGAAGAAACAGTGGGAGAGTAAGGATGGAAGTTCAACATCAGTAAATGTGAGATCCTGTTAACGACCAGGAAAAAGGACAGACCAATGAGTGGGATAACACTTGGAGGTGGACAGCTGAAGAAGGTGGAAAGTCTCAAGTACTTGGGAAGTATAGTGGAGAAAAATGGGAGAAATGACAAAGAGATTACGGAACGTGGCAGACAGGCAGAAGCATTTCTGAGAAGCATTAGGAGCTTAGTGTGTAATAAAGATGTCGCACAAAAAAGCAAGGAAGTGTTATACAGAAGCTACTATATCCCGATACTGACCTATGCTTCAGAAACGTGGACAATGAAGAAAAGAGACATAAGCAGAATACAGGCAGGTGAAATGAAGTTCCTGCGAAGTAGGATCGGAGTAACAAGAAGAGACAGGGTGAGGAATGAAAAGGTCAGGGAAATGGTGAAAGAGGAGCCCTTGCAAGGTAGGATTGAGACATCAAGACTGAGGTGGTATGGACACTTAAAGAGAATGGATGAGAAGAAGATTCCCAAGAGGATACATGAGATGCAGATGCTGAAGAAACGACCAAGGGGAAGACCAAGAGATAGATGGCTGAAAGGAGTGGAGGAATGTTTCAAGAAGAGGGGCGAGGACTGGACCAGAGTGACAGCGGAGAGGTGGTAGGAAGAAAGAACTAAGTGGCGAGGCTTATGTTCCAAACAGACCCAGCCTGGGGCTGAAAACTGTACAAGATGATGATGATGATGATGATAGGGTTTTCACCACTTGTTGCATTTTGTAACGTGTTTTTCGTGGGGTTTTTATGCAACTGGCATAAGTCAGTAGGAAGCCATTCTATATTTATTTACGCGGCAAATTGTTCAGCCAAGAGAATTTTTCATGGTAATTTATTATTATTATTAATTTATTATAATTATTATTAAGATATTTTCGGAGCATTTTATAAAAATTATTAGCATTCAGATAGGTTTTCTATGTCTTAGAAAACACTATCAAGCAAATTATTACGAACGACGATATCATAGAAAATTATATGATTACGGAATTTTACGGAGTTTTGTCAGTTAGGGTATTTGAGAGAGATGACTCACTGGGATTTCAAATACAAGCTGATTCCTGTCGAGAAGTATGACGCAATCTTAGGTCGCATCGTCGAGAAGAGGCGAATTGTTGGAACGGAAATCGACTTCCCCTTACCGCCGAGTGTAATGAGGCAGAGGAGGGGAGTATAGCGCGTGGGGTGCAGCCAATCAGCGGAGACAACGTAAGCTAGGAGTCGGCTGAAGAGTGGGGGGGCCGACAGGTGAATATATCGTTCGACGCGCCGTGAAACGAGGACAATCTGTGAAATACTGGACGAGTATGTTGTACGCGGGAATCGCTCCGATGTTCCGTGGATTGGAGGACTAACTTTTGTATAACTTAACCAGTGCGGTTGTACGAGTGTTTGGGTCCGAGGTACGGACCATAGAATTATCTAATCTAGGAGTATATCATCAAACATCGACGAGATGACGACGTCCAGGAGACTGTGGGAAGCTCACAGCATCATCCAGTACGAGGGAAAGGCTTCGGGCATTTCCAGTGGTAAGCGCCAATGACGCAGAAATACGCAATCTCTCATTTCTCTTGGTTTTATATTTCATATTTCAGTAACTTCATAGCTTGGAAATAAGAGTAAAATCAATTTATCAGACTCCGTTTTCACGTAATTTTCTATCGGTAATATTAAAATCACAACGCTCCAATTTAAATTTTAAACTTATTGTTATTATTAATTTTGCTATACCTGTTTTATATAATAAATTCATTTCTTTTACAATGCAATCTTTGCTTTCAGTAGGTAGCATTAGATATAGACCAATTCCTTCTCCTGATACAATTGTTTGTTGGGTTAATGATCAAATCATACCACGATCTGAGTGAATAGAGTCTTGAATGTGTTCTGCCAGAGCTAGACGTTGTTAAATACAAATTTAGATTTCAACATTGCATTGAGGTCTTGGCGCCCATTAAAACAACATAGCTTAGGCAAAGGTAAACAGTTACATTTCTCACCCAACAGTGTGGACTAGCAAGAAAGTTACATTTGTCGCTACCAACATGGGGCATTAAGTAACGTTTCATTTGTCGCCGACAACGTGGGGATGAAAACCTAATAACATTTGTGGAAGGAGAAGGGTATATATTTCTGTGCCTGTATTTTGGGGGTTATTTGTCTTTATCAGTGTATATCATTATGGGGGATGAGAAAGAAAGACAGATGAGGTTACGTAGTGGTCATCAACTGGAGAGTGATGATACGAGCAGTATGTCGAGTGATGGTAGTACCGGGGTAGCGGAGGTAAATCCCGATACTGAAACAGGGAGTGTAGGCGGCCAACCAGAATTTAAAACTTTACTTCTCGAGTTCATGTATCAGAACAAAGTTAGTAGTGATGCCTTAAATGCAAAATTAGAACAGAATAATGCAAAGATAGAACAAAACAGTAGGGAAAATAAAGAAAGTACAGAAGCTTTAAATGCAAAATTAGAACAGAATAATGCAAAATTAGAACAAAACAGTAGGGAAAATAAAGAAAGTACAGAAGCTTTAAATGCAAAATTAGAACAGAATAATGCAAAATTAGAACAAAACAGTAGGGAAAATAAAGAAAGTACAGAAGCTTTAAATAAAAAATTAGAACAGAATAATGCAAAATTAGATAAGAACAACAAGGAAATTAGTGTGAAAATGGAGCAGATTAGAGGAGAAATCAGAGGAGTAATGGAAGAGAAGGTTAAAGAGATCATTGCAGATGTAGACAAGAAATTAGGAAAAGTACAGGAGGAGTTAGAAATTAGAATCAGTACACAGGCTGAAAATTTAAAAGAACTAGTGCATTTGAAACACAGCAGGTCAAAAAGCAATTGGGGGGAGAAATTGACAAAATTCAGGTAGCAACTAAAGAGGTTAAGGAACAGCTGGGGGGTAGAATTGAGAAAGTCCACTCGCAAATATTTGCAGAAGTAAATGATTTAAGAGAGAGTAATAGAGAGAGCATTAGCAAGATTGAGGAGAAACAAGCAAAGCTATATGATAAAGTAGAAGAATCAGAAGGAAACATTAAATTAACAGTAAACAGTATTGAGAGGAAGGCTGAGGAGAAAATCGCAGAATTAGAATTAAAATTAAAAGCTAGGATCAGGCAAGAAAATAGTCAGAATAGGCCAGTTTTTGTGAATAGCACACACAGGGAGGTAGAACTGGGTAAGTTCAGCAATCGACAGGGGTGCCCAATGGAGTTCATGAACACTATAGAAAATAAATTCGGGGAGAGGTTGGAAAATGGTAGTATTGAGTGGTGCCAGGTAGTTGAAATTTTAGAACAAGTGTTTGTGGGGGAAACGAGGAATTGGTTTGCTGTCTACAGAGACAAGTTTACTGATATTAATGATTTTAAAATGAAATTCTGTGAAAAGTTCTGGAATGAGGTTATTCAGTCGCAGCATCGTGAGGGAGTAGTGTGTGGTAAATATAACCCTAAAGGAAGCTCCACCATGACCGAATACTTTTTAGGGCAGGTATTAGTGTGTAAATATCTGGATGGGTTGAAGGAGGAAAGTGATGTGGTAAGGTTGCTACTTAGGCACTTTCCCTATAGGATCAAGGAGGCTGCTTGTATCCAGAATGTAAAGACAATATCACAAGTAGAAAATTTGTTAAGCACATTTGATGCACTAGGGAGAGGGGGTTATGAGGACAATTTCAATAGGAACCAGGGTAATAATAATAATAGACCTAATGAAGCCAGGCATCTGGAAGTTCAAGGGAACGGTGGCGAAGGAGCCAACGCTCAAAATAGAAATAATAATAATCAGCTAAATCAGAACAGAGGAAATGGCTATGGTAATCAGTATCAAGGGAGGAACAATGATTTCAGGGGAAATCAAGGGAGGAACAATGATTTCAGGGGAAATCAAGGGAGAAACAATGATTTCAGGGGAAATCAAGGAAGAAATTATAATGACAATAATTACAACCAGAATAGGGGTCAAGGAAGAGGACAGCCTAGTGGTAGTAATATACAGCCAAACAATGACAACACAACTCAGAACAACCAGACCAGTGCAATAGTAACTAGTACTACGGCCAGCTGTAGCGGTTCTTTAAACGCGAACCAGGCTGCGAAGTAAGGTCAGAATCTCAGTCTGTAGCATGCCCTGTCCATACAATTATACAGGAACCCTATGACCTAAATGTAAGAAATGAATTATTACATGAACTAAATGATGAAGGTATTATTCAGGAAGTGGTTAGTAAGAGCTCCATAGTTAAATTTAACGTGTCCGAGGCGTACACAGATGTTTTAATTGATAGTGGTTGTATGAAGAGTTGCATAAGTAGTGCATTTTATGATAAAATGAAAGGAACTGGAGTAAATTTTGAGGAGATGCCAATTAAAAGCACTTTTGTTATCACAGCTGTTGGGAAGAGGTCTAAAGTAATTTCTAAGCAAGTTTTAGTAGACATTAAAATTAATAATCATGTAGAGAAGCAGATTTGCCTTGTAATTCCAAATTTAGTATTCAGTGTTATCTTGGGTTCAGAGTGGCAAAGTAGAGTGTCTGGTAACTTATGTTATGATGTAGGGAGTTTGAAATTTAAATGGGGAGATTCTGAAGTAGAAGTAGCGTTCAATGACCAAATTCAGAGAAGTAGTATTGTAGGTGTGATTTGTACTTTAAATGAGATATCGCCAGCCGTAGAGCGGGGTTCTCCATGTTTTGTGGGCAGTGTGATTACGAACGGAAGTCTAGAGGACTCGTTACGTGAGGCTGCATTTCAGGGAAATATAGAGGATGAACAGTGTGTTCGGCTCTATGATGTGTTATTGTGTAATAGGAGAGTTTTTGAGGATCGCATTGGTATGGTCAATTGCTATACCCATTCATTGAACGTTATTGATAGGTCAGTATTCACAGGACATAGATATCCTGTACCTTTCGCTTATCAGAGTGCAGTTGAGGCACAAATTAACCAGATGCTTGAAGATGGGATTATTGAGCACTCTAACAGTCCATATGTTAATTCTTTGATCACGGTACCCAAGACCGACGGCACTGTTCGTATTTGTTTAGACGCTCGTTTGGTTAACAGTAGAATTAGTTCAGATCAGCTGAAATCTATGTCAATAGAGGAATTAATGCAAACATTTGAGGGGAAGAAGTATTTCACTTGTGTAGATTTGAGTTCCAGTTTTTGGCAAGTGCCACTTATGTACGAAGATAGACCATTTACAGCTTTTAGTCATAAATATAACCTTTATCAATTTTGTAGAACACCTTATGGGTTAAAGAGTACCGTAAACTGGGGCTACTTTGGGACGGGTTTTAGGGTTTTTCTGGATTTTTGAGCAGTTTTAGCATATTAAACGGGTAAATGTAATTTATTTCGATAGATCTATCCTTCCTCTCATTAAATATGATGCCAATTTTATTCTGTGACCATTCTTTGCCGAGTGATCCCCCCCTGATTTTGTCCCAATTTTACCCCATATTTTGGGGTAACTTTGGGACAATTTATTTTCCAGGCTAAAACCAATGGAGAAAGAGAATTGTCCCAATGTTTGACTAGCAACACTTTATTTGGACCATTATTGACTCGTTTACAATGATACAACAATAGCAACATACAAATTATGAAAAGAAAATTAAAAATGAAACGCATTGAAGAAATTGATGAATCCATCCGTCATCTCAATAGTGGCTTCGTATAAAACGAACAGTCTGATATGAAGTCATGAAACAAACGCCAACAAAACTTAAAAAAATAAAAACTTAAAAAAATGCATATGATAAATTTCAGTTCTGCCTATACAGTCCCAACTCCTTGACATAAAAAATACCTCGACGACCGACTCGTACGGGCGGGCTAATGGTTTGGACGACATCCTCTGTAGCGTATTCCAGAATATCCTCTTTCTCGGGCCACTTCCAATTTTTTATGGATTTTTCCATGGCGGAGACCATGAAGCCCTTCACTGTCGTCTTTTTGATCTGTCCCGGATACAGTTCACCTTCATACGCAACAAGTACATAGCTCCCCTCGCACATAATTTTTGTTTGCTCCTGGTAGGGTGTGACCAACCGGGTTGGTGATGTATCATCATCAGACTCCTGAGACCCTTCCAACCCATCTTCGTCTTCGACGTCCATGGTTAAACTGTCATCTGATTCAGCATAAGGTACAGGTGACGTACTCTCATCAGTGCTGCTGTCTGAGTCCTCTCTGTTTTCCATCATCTTCTTCGCCCGATAGGGAACTGGCCGTGCAGTTGTAGTGTTTTTGGAGGTGGTTGGCTTGTCCGACCTAGCACCATAAACGTCTTCCACAGTAATGCTCTTACCCGCAGGAACATTAATCTTTTTACGCCGCACCATTTGACGCTTCTGTGTTGCATCATTCCGCTTCTGCACAAGTTGATCCATGAAGGTGTCCCCGATGACTGCTGTGAGCTCTGGTTCCCGGACCATCACGAATGACGGAAGCCTTTCCAGGACTATTTGGCGGTTCAAGGGGTGGATGCCGGTTTTCCGAAAGCCTGCTTTCAAGTTATCTCCTCTTGAAGTCACACTTTCCCACAACTTTTTCAGCAAAGTAGGGAATTGGTCCTTGGGCACAGAGCTGCACCTGCTGCCCACTGCCGTCTCTTTCCAATCACCAAGTATCTTCCGCCACTGTACTTTCAACGGGCGAAAGTACGCAACATCAAATGGTTGTAGAAGGTGGGTGGCATTCGGTGGCAAAGCAATGAATTTTATATTGTTCTCTTCACACAACCGGAGTACTTCAAGGTTGATATGCGAGCTGAGGTTGTCGCCTATAATGACCTTAACACCGTCTTGTCGTCTCAAGATAGGAAGCAGTAATTGGATAAACCAATCCTCAAAACACTCACTGTCGAACCACCCACTCTTGGTCCTGTTGTATCTGGCTCCAGGAGGTCCGTTTTCCGTCCATGTGTCCCACAATTTTTCGGCTTTGTAATTTATGTAAAGGGGGGCTAGTGTACCAGCCGCATTACCACACACCATTAGGGAGGTGCATGCTTTTGACGAGTTCCTTATTTGTTCGGGATACTTCGTTCCCCTTTTTGTAATAATTTTCGCTGATCCTGGTTCGTCGACTAAATTTGTTTCGTCATAGTTCCACACGTTCTCGGGTGGAACACCTTCCAACTCATCCTCCAAATTTTCAAAGAAAGCATTCAAGGTTTCTTCGTCGTTTGCTGCTCTAGCATACGTAATGTTTTTTGCCGCCCTCTGCGTCAAAACAGCGTTGTGCCTCTGCATAAAATGCCTTGCCCAATCTATTCCTGGGAAATTGTTTTTAAATCTGGGTTCCTTCCTACCGCATCTGTCAAGATATGCCTTCACAGTACATCGAAGGTCAATTGTCCGCATAGGGAACCCAAAATGTGACAACGCTATAGCATGGGAAACAAACCGTTTCTCTTCTGCAGCTGTAAATACACACTGCCTGCCTACTGTTCCCTCATGCCTTTCCTTAACTTTTAGTAGAAGAGTGTTTTTTGGGATTCCATACTTTTGAGACGCCTTTCGGTACGTGAGGTATTTTGTCTTAATCGCGGTAATAGCCTCTTCCAGACTCGCTTGGGTATAATTTTTGTAAGCCCTTGACCCCAGGGCTCGTTTATATTGCCGTACCATTTCTCACTTCCAGGGTTACTAAAACAAAACAAAAGTGATACATCTAATTAGATTAACTGTTGTGTGGGGTAACTTTAGGACAGTCCCAAAGTTGCCCCACGTAAGTCTCGTTATTGACAAACATAACCAAACCAGATAATGATTTTAAGTTATTTCCCTTCATATTCACAGAAATTAAAGCCAAAACATGTACGATTGTATGTAGTTACCTGTATTTCGTGGTGCAATTGTAGTTCCGCCGTCATACGTGAAAGTTTGCAGCACACCCTATCACTTGTCAAAGCTGGCACAAAGTAAAAATGGCTGCCGTTTAGCACACGTGCTGTGTGGAGATTTCGGAGACTGCCGATATGTGGCAGCACAGAACAAAGCAAGGAATGGCCACAGAAGCAACATGTTGTCTAGCAATTTTCAACCGCGGGAGATTTAAAACTACATTTTAGTGTCACTGTCCCAATGTTACCACACCAGTCCCAAAGTAGCCCCAGTTTACGGTAGTTCAGCAGCTTTAATTAGGGCTTTAAACATCGCATTAGGGGATGACACAGGAGAGTTTGTAACCATTTACATTGATGATATGGTAATTAGTTCACGCAGTTTTGAGGAGCATCTAGGTCATTTAGATATAGTTTTTCAGAAGTTAGATCAGGCAGGGTTCACTTTGAAGCTGTCTAAGTCGTCATTCTGTCAGTCAGAAGTGACATTTTTAGGTCATAGAGTGTCGAGTAGAGGTGTAACACCAGAAGAAAGTAGGGTTAATAAGATACTTAACGCAGAGGTGCCACAGAATGTTAAACAGTTAAAAACTTACCTGGGAATTTGCAACTTTTTCAGGAGGTTCGTTCTTAAATACTCAGGGTTGGTAGAACCATTCAGGGAATTGCTTAAAAGTGGGACTCGGTGGAGATGGGAGTCCAAGCATGATCAGGCTTTTAGAGCGCTGAAGGAAGGTTTTGAGAAAGCTGTAGTGCTGAAATATCCGTTAAAAGATAAGGAATATGTGGTTATGACAGATGCTTCACATATAGGCATTGCTGGAGTATTATGTCAGAAAGATGATGAGGGTAATCTGTGCATTGTATCTTTAGCCTCGCGAGGACTGACAGCAGCAGAGAAAAGATACACGATTACTGAGTTAGAGCTTTTAGGTATTGTTTTCAGTTTAGGGAAATTTAGAATGTATTTAGTAGGGGGGAAATTTGAGATCCACACAGATCACCATGCATTACTGTATATGAGGACTTGTAAACTCAGTTCTAACAGAGTTAGTAGGTGGATTCTTGCTCTGCAGGAATACGAATTCACAGTAAAATATATTAAAGGTAAAGATAACATTCTTGCAGACATGCTATCGAGGGACACTAATTTATGTAGGGATTATCCTGTGGTTAAAGCAGAGGACGGTATTTCAATATGTGTATGTGTGGACAGTAGCAACAGGGCATCGTTACAGACACTGAGAAATATGCTAGGTAGAGCAACGTGATGACGTTCATTTAAGGGAGCCACTGGCAAGGTTGGAAGCAGGTGACGCAGAAACATTTATAGTTTCCAAACGTATTGGGAAAACAGCATATGTGCTGGAGAATAGTGAGGGAAACAGATTATACGGAACGTATAATATACATAGTCTACGAAAATATGTGTCATAAAGTGAGTGTGTTTAGCTGGTGAGCCAGCCTATCAAATGAGTAAGTGTGGTATTTGGTGCGTGGGAGGAGTTGGTCTTCCAGGCAGGCGTATCAGAAGTCACACAGGGGGGTAGTATGTAAGTAAATGAGAGTTTTTAAGGTACAGGGAAATATGACGGGATTGTCGGATGCTCTTGAGCACTAAAATGTCTCGATACACCAAGGCCAGAATTTGGTAGCGCTGGTGAATTCCCATTTGCCTCCAAGAGATGGGTGAGCGCTTGAACAGGGTATTTTTGCTTAAGGCGTCCACGAGGCAAAAGATGGGCCATCAGAATGCGAGACAGTCCTTCATGAAACTCATACATATCAGCACACGTGATTTCTGTTTACGGCCTCGCAATGTAAGATCTGTAAGGGTGTAATTAAGATAATTTGTACAATGGTATTATTTGTGTGAGAAGAAATGGTCTGTGTTGAGAACTAGTATTAAGTAGAATATGGTCTACGGGAACTTAACAAGACAGGGCGATTACGGCACAGAAATATTTGGTGTTATATGTAATGCGCATTTACTGTTTTTTTTTCAGAAGTCAATATTAATTTAATCTACTTTAAAGAGAGATTAAGTATTATGGTCACGAGGCGCTGCCACAATAGTGTGATCGTGTGCTCAGTGATAAGTGAGATTAAATTTCACCATAAGGAAGGGACCTCCAGTGAAATTAGGAAGTTCAATGGTGATATAAATATATCAGAACACCTTCAATGCGTGTGATATGACATCATAAATACATAGTGCTCACACATTAATTATGTCTATTTCTCCAACATAGAGCAATTTGAGAGGCGGAAATATCCATGGAACACTATTCTATATGTAAAACATTGGACTGGTTGCAAAGTGCAATCCATAGTGACAACAAACTTTGACGCAAAGTGCGTGAAGAAAAATTATGAGTGTACATATCTGTAATTTAGGGTGAATTCATTTATGTAATATGTATTTTGGATGGGGTTTATTAACGTGTCTGGGATAATCGGATAATGGACCGTCGTCACGGTAAATCATCCGATGATCCGAGGCGAATATGTAACGTGTTTTTCGTGGGGTTTTTATGCAACTGGCATAAGTCAGTAGGAAGCCATTCTATATTTATTTACGCGGCAAATTGTTCAGCCAAGAGAATTTTTCATGGTAATTTATTATTATTATTAATTTATTATAATTATTATTAAGATATTTTCGGAGCATTTTATAAAAATTATTAGCATTCAGATAGGTTTTCTATGTCTTAGAAAACACTATCAAGCAAATTATTACGAACGACGATATCATAGAAAATTATATGATTACGGAATTTTACGGAGTTCTGTCAGTTAGGGTATTTGAGAGAGATGACTCACTGGGATTTCAAATACAAGCTGATTCCTGTCGAGAAGTATGACGCAATCTTAGGTCGCATCGTCGAGAAGAGGCGAATTGTTGGAACGGAAATCGACTTCCCCTTACCGCCGAGTGTAATGAGGCAGAGGAGGGGAGTATAGCGCGTGAGGTGCAGCCAATCAGCGGAGACAACGTAAGCTAGGAGTCGGCTGAAGAGTGGGGGGGCCGACAGGTGAATATATCGTTCGACGCGCCGTGAAACGAGGACAATCTGTGAAATACTGGACGAGTATGTTGTACGCGGGAATCGCTCCGATGTTCCGTGGATTGGAGGACTAACTTTTGTATAACTTAACCAGTGCGGTTGTACGAGTGTTTGGGTCCGAGGTACGGACCATAGAATTATCTAATCTAGGAGTATATCATCAAACATCGACGAGATGACGACGTCCAGGAGACTGTGGGAAGCTCACAGCATCATCCAGTACGAGGGAAAGGCTTCGGGCATTTCCAGTGGTAAGCGCCAATGACGCAGAAATACGCAATCTCTCATTTCTCTTGGTTTTATATTTCATATTTCAGTAACTTCATAGCTTGGAAATAAGAGTAAAATCAATTTATCAGACTCCGTTTTCACGTAATTTTCTATCGGTAATATTAAAATCACAACGCTCCAATTTAAATTTTAAACTTATTGTTATTATTAATTTTGCTATACCTGTTTTATATAATAAATTCATTTCTTTTACAATGCAATCTTTGCTTTCAGTAGGTAGCATTAGATATAGACCAATTCCTTCTCCTGATACAATTGTTTGTTGGGTTAATGATCAAATCATACCACGATCTGAGTGAATAGAGTCTTGAATGTGTTCTGCCAGAGCTAGACGTTGTTAAATACAAATTTAGATTTCAACATTGCATTGAGGTCTTGGCGCCCATTAAAACAACATAGCTTAGGCAAAGGTAAACAGTTACATTTCTCACCCCACAGTGTGGACTAGCAAGAAAGTTACATTTGTCGCTACCAACATGGGGCATTAATTAACGTTTCAATTTGAGCAAGAACTCTTAGTTGGTAACTTAGTAAAGTCTCTCTTAGCTCTAATAGCTAATTCTAACTGGCCAGTAAGGCAAGCATAGCTCGCTACGCCAGCTTCCTGCTTGTGGAGATTCTCTCCAACACTTATGGTTGGTTTTTCAAAATATAAGTGTTTCTCATTGTCTAAACTTTTAGTCGGCGCCTCGCTGGGTAAAAGCTTAGTCATTTCTAAATGCAACTATTGGTGCACTAACCAAAATTATTCCCAAAGGTATAATTGCTTTATCCCTATCCTTCTTGGAAGCATTTGATCGCTCTTTAGGAATTCTACAATTTCAAAAACTAAAATGTCAAAGCCGAATCAAATTATTGGCATTCTTCAAATTACCTGTTTAGAAACAAACTACTTTGAACAGATACACAATAAATCTGTTATTCTTTGTCTTGCCAGACCACCACCCTTCCCCATAGTAGGCATATGTATGCTTGAGAGGGAATACGCTAAAGTAACTTTCTTGCAAACCGCCCAAGTTCCAGTTGGGTTTCCCGTTAGCTTTGCCCAGGTCCCTACCCACTTTAGGTATCGGAGAGTGGATTTGCAGTGGCAGCTGCCTTTGGGTATATTTAAAGTTAAACTTATAACTTCTGTAGGACTCTCGTCCTATTTCTCCATCCTTTTTCTCCAGTCCGAAACCCACTTCCTTTTCTTTATCATCTTCCCTTGGGGGTTAGGTTATTCCCAAGCTAATAATCTACCCACCTTCCTTCGGAGGGGAAGTAAAGCCGGCGGTCCCATGTCATAGATTTAGGGCATGTTAAAGAACCTTCCATTGATTACACCTGTGTTAAGCTAAATTAAACATTGGCTAACGTTCTTAGGTTCCTACATTCGTTGTCAAGAGCCGACTGCGGTGGCATCTGGTAACTAAGTTCTGAACTAGTTGGTATATGACGGTGGCGTTTGGTGGCAAAAGTAGGAACTACTTGGAAAAATTGAATGTCTGCAGTCCTTACTTGAATTAAAAACAGATACACACACTAATACAGTCTTCACAATTAACACCGGTTTCAGACAGATTCTACACACACCCAAAGTACACGGGACTACATGACCGCGTTGTCGCAGCCCCTAAACTTGCCAGACCACCACCCTTCCCCATAGTAGGCATATGTATGCTTGAGAGGGAATACGCTAAAGTAACTTTCTTGCAAACCGCCCAAGTTCCAGTTGGGTTTCCCGTTAGCTTTGCCCAGGTCCCTACCCACTTTAGGTATCGGAGAGTGGATTTGCAGTGGCAGCTGCCTTTGGGTATATTTAAAGTTAAACTTATAACTTCTGTAGGACTCTCGTCCTATTTCTCCATCCTTTTTCTCCAGTCCGAAACCCACTTCCTTTTCTTTATCATCTTCCCTTGGGGGTTAGGTTATTCCCAAGCTAATAATCTACCCACCTTCCTTCGGAGGGGAAGTAAAGCCGGCGGTCCCATGTCATAGATTTAGGGCATGTTAAAGAACCTTCCATTGATTACACCTGTGTTAAGCTAAATTAAACATTGCCTAACGTTCTTAGGTTCCTACATTCGTTGTCAAGAGCCGACTGCGGTGGCATCTGGTAACTAAGTTCTGAACTAGTTGGTATATGACGGTGGCGTTTGGTGGCAAAAGTAGGAACTACTTGGAAAAATTGAATGTCTGCAGTCCTTACTTGAATTAAAAACAGATACACACACTAATACAGTCTTCACAATTAACACCGGTTTCAGACAGATTCTACACACACCCAAAGTACACGGGACTACATGACCGCGTTGTCGCAGCCCCTAAACTTGCCAGACCACCACCCTTCCCCATAGTAGGCATATGTATGCTTGAGAGGGAATACGCTAAAGTAACTTTCTTGCAAACCGCCCAAGTTCCAGTTGGGTTTCCCGTTAGCTTTGCCCAGGTCCCTACCCACTTTAGGTATCGGAGAGTGGATTTGCAGTGGCAGCTGCCTTTGGGTATATTTAAAGTTAAACTTATAACTTCTGTAGGACTCTCGTCCTATTTCTCCATCCTTTTTCTCCAGTCCGAAACCCACTTCCTTTTCTTTATCATCTTCCCTTGGGGGTTAGGTTATTCCCAAGCTAATAATCTACCCACCTTCCTTCGGAGGGGAAGTAAAGCCGGCGGTCCCATGTCATAGATTTAGGCCATGTTAAAGAACCTTCCATTGATTACACCTGTGTTAAGCTAAATTAAACATTGGCTAACGTTCTTAGGTTCCTACATTCGTTGTCAAGAGCCGACTGCGGTGGCATCTGGTAACTAAGTTCTGAACTAGTTGGTATATGACGGTGGCGTTTGGTGGCAAAAGTAGGAACTACTTGGAAAAATTGAATGTCTGCAGTCCTTACTTGAATTAAAAACAGATACACACACTAATACAGTCTTCACAATTAACACCGGTTTCAGACAGATTCTACACACACCCAAAGTACACGGGACTACATGACCGCGTTGTCGCAGCCCCTAAACTAAGGATCCAACCAACCAAGAGTGTGGTTTATGAACATGCGAGAATCCTCTAGTTTAATAATTACAATAAAACCTAGCGGCTTCGGTGGTGTAGTTGGTAGCATGCTGAACTTCTACGTCCAAGATTGTCAGATTTATAAGAGCATTAAAATCCTTCAGTATGCCCTCCTTCGGAGGGGAAGTAAAGCTGGCATAGATTTATGGCATGAAAAAGAACCTACCACTACAATTGGTATTGTGTAGCTAAATTTGTTGGTTATTTGGTAAGAAACACTCTATCATGTTCAAACGTTCGAACTACTTGAAATTGAACTTTCATTCATCTTCATTCATTTAATCTCTAACTCCTCTCGTGAGGTTGGCGTCTGGAAGGGCATCCAGCCGTAGAAACCATCAACCACGTGGAATTTCATCCCATCTCTTCCCCAACCCCGTTGGAAACAGGATTAATAAGGGGTGGACATGGACAGTAAAACCTGCCTTCAACGGAAATTAACGACACTCGCAAATTTTCTGTTAAATAAAGGTTTCTGGTTAGAGGAGGTAAGCCTATGCTAGACTAATTAAACCATGGACATACTAAGACAAAATAAAATGGTGTACATACTGTACCTTATTAAGTGTTGTATTCACATATTTCTGCTATGAATTCATATAGTACTTGTTTTTCTTTAGCGTTTGTCCCACCTAGTGGCAGGGTCCGCTGTGTGGGACCGTCTAGGTTCCAAAATCTTGAGAGAACATTCCCATAAAGATGTGACATTTTGTTTTTACGTCTGACTTGTCATAAAGCCTATCGCCAAGCATTTTTGCGCTACTACCAGCATATAATTCGACCGCCCCTAACTTGGGGTACAGACGCCGTTTGTAGCCGCCTGATCTGCGTCAGACGCTACAACTAATATCTACCCTCGAAAATAAGGATGATATCTTTCATTCAATTAACCCCGAGCACTGGGCTGCCCCGTCCGCCATCTACACTGTACCGAAGATTATCCTCTCCACCGTAATTGCTGTTGAGGTCTTCACTGTAACCCTGGCAAGGGCCCTTACATGGGACTAGCAGCCGGGTTAGCTGGACCAAGGTTTTTTTGAGAGGTGTTACTCCTCTATCACTCGCCCTTTGTCCTGACTTGTGACAGGCAGAGCCTGGCTTCCCAAACATTGGGTCCAGGTTGGTGGGTTTAATATAGTGCTGTGCAAGCTAAACTTACAATGAACATAATGACTGGCATTTGTTGGCTGACAGCTCATTAATGCAAGCATTGGGAAAGATTTGGGCAACAGGAAACAGGCAAATAATCGTACACTTTGACGTGTAAGTTGGAGAACAAAAGAAGGAAGACCTATTTACACATTCCTTGTTAGTTACAGAAAACTGTTACAGCAGATAATGTAGACTTTCACAGGATGCCTGAAAATGTTCTAAACACTGCATTCCAGAACTTGGAAATTTTCCGTTACAATGTGTATTTAAATTTTCGTTGCCTGTGTAACACAAATTCCATTGAATGAAGGGAATTTAACACGATTTTCATTCGTAAATTCACGGGACCACTAAATATTTCCGTTTAATAAAGGTTGAAGGCAGATTTTACTGTGTAATCAGGGCGAAATCTTCATTCCATGCTTGCTAATTATAGTATGTCACAAATTGAGTTTGGTGTTCCCACAAGCTCTTGAGCACAAATAATACATATAATAATATTATGTATTGTTTTTCAGATTTGTGGCCTATTTACTACTGTCACCTATTCTCTCACGAATTGGCTATGGCTTAACATGGCAGAATGCTGCTATTGCTATTTGGAGTGGATTACGAGGAGCGATCTGCCTTTTACTTTCTGTTATAGTTTTTCACACTGAAGGTCTGGAAGTACAAGGTACTGAGGTAATTTTCAAGTCAAATATATAAAATATTCTTTTCATGCTTTTATCATACAGGGTGGAAGGTAACTACTCCATAAAGAAAACACTTCAATAATATTGTTACCGGTATATCCTCTCCTGGTTGTATGGACTTAAGCCATAGGCTGATCAGGGGTTCTGCAAGATTTTGTACCAGGGTAGTTAACATGTCCTTACCAATAGCTTCTGGTCGGGATTATAGTACAGGCTCTGCTATACAAGAAGAGGAATGGGTGTGGGACGGGATGGGACATGATCGCAGGATTATGGGATTACTCCCCAATGAAAGAGTTGGAAAGATTAATGTCCAGTTTATTCAGTAGGGGGTAAAGGTCATAGTACCCACAAGAATAACTAAAACTAGTGCAACCACACTTGACCAAATAATAATAAATGACAATGTGAACTGCAACTCTGTTGAAGTAATCAGTCCAGGCTTCAGTGACCACCGAGCTCAAATAATAACTCTAAATATTTCAAACCCAGTTTACAATGCTCAGTTTGATCAACGTCGAAACTTTAGTTAGCACGATATAAACTATTTTAACAACATATTAAAAGGAGAAACTTGGGAAGGTGTGTACAATTCTACAGATACAAACAAAAAATTTCAGAAATTCATTAATATTTTCCTGTATTATTAAGACGTTCCTTTTCCTTTGAAGAGTGTCAGACTAAAACGTTCTTCCCCATCAAAACAATGGCTGACTCTTGGAATAATTACCTCATGCAAAAGAAAGCATTTCCTTCATGACTTTCAAAGTACACACGAATCTTCTAATGAATTTAACATGTATGTCAAGACCTATAAGACCATACTTAACAAAGTTATAAAATTAGCAAAAATGATAATTTATCCTGGAATCTAAAAATAAAACTAGGGCTATGTGGAATATCATAAAAAAATACCAGCCGTACAGTAGTCGCATATGATGTGTAACATCTGACATAGAAGAAACCTCACGTGAAATTGTTGATACACCGGTATTTTATACTATTATTGGCACAAATATAAATCTATTGTAAAAGGGAGTGTTTTACAGATATTGTAGTTTATAATACGGAACTCACTTTATTAGATGATTTGTAGCTTCCACCAGCACTAGCCTAAATAAAGAATACGATATGGATTAACTAGATTAATAGACGCGGCACCGCTCATAACCTTAAATTCCTTATAAACAGTTCCTCTTCATTCACAGACCAACACGTAATTTCAAATGGATTCTGTTAAAATGCATCATATTGATATGATAAATATCGTTTAAAATTATAATCCGGTAGCAAAAATATCTACCCCGTCTGGGATTCGAACCCAAGATCTCTAGATTCACAGTCATAAGCACTAACCCCACGGCTATTTCGACTACGCAAATTTTGTGCACAAGATGGTGACTTATTTCTACGTTCCAATAATACTGCATTACAGAATTAAGTTTCATTTATATTTTGCTTGTTTCGATAATGTTCCTGCGTGAAATTGAGTTTAAAATGCCTTATGAATAGGCCCTCTTGTGAGTCAAGAGAATGTATTCAGTAATAGTTCATGAAGACTTGCACAATTCTCGTATAACCACAACGATTATATTATACTAGCAGGTACCCGCGGCTTCGCTCGCGTCATATTGTTATTCAATGAAATGCAGATTTAACCCCGTTAACACCCCTTTAGAACCTGAATATTCAAAAATCCCTCCTTAGTAGACGTTTCCGACACACAACAAGCATATCCCCAAAATATCATTCTTCTAACTTTAATAGTTTTGGTTGGTCGATGAGAATGAATATCCAAAAATCCTTCCGTAGTGGACGTTTTCTTCCAGAATTTCACCCCTCGCGATGGGCCCCTTAAATTGGATTTATGAAAAAACGGTCGAACACCTACTTAATTAATTATTTATTTATGTTTTATTAAGCTGATTGTTTTCCTCTGAGTTTCAAACTCCTCGCCTATGCCGTTTAAGAGATGCACGCTCCGTTAGGTATCCTTCAAAGCCCACTTTTCACCCATTTTACTCATACCATAATGTACACCACATCAAAAAACCATTAGACATGTTCAGCTTATTTTTAATGATTTGTGTATATGCCAAGTATCACATCTCCAAATGAAACCACTCATGAGATATTGTTATTCACTGAAATGCACGTTTAATCCCTTAACACCCCTTCAGAACATGAATATCTAAAAATCCATCCTTAGTGGACGTTTTCGACATACAACGAACATATCCCCAAAATTTCAAGTTTCTAACTGCAATAGGTTTGGCTGGCGAATGATGTGTGAATATTCAAAAATCCTTCTTTAGTGGACCTCTTTCCCCAGAATTTCACCACTCCCCATGGGCCCCCTGAAATGAATATATGAAAAAACGGTCGACCACCTATTTACTTATTTTTTCAAGCTATTTCTTTCCCCCTGAGTTTCATACTTTATGCCTCTGTCTTTTAAGATATACTTGCTCCGTTAGGAATCCTTCATTCCCCACTTTCACACATACACCTCATAATATACACTACATCGAAAACCCCTCAGACATGTGTCTTCTTATTCTTATTAATGATGAGTTTATATGCCGAGTATCGCATCCCCCAAGGAATCCAATCGGGAGATATTGTTATTCAATTAAATGCAGGTCTACCCCCTTAACACCCCTTTAGAACCTGAATATCCAAAAATCCTTCCTTAATGGACGCTTTCAACATACAACGAACATAACCCCAAAATTTCATGTTTCTAACTTCAATAATTTTGGGTGGGCGATGATGAGTGAGTAAGTCAGGACATTATCTTTCATTTATTTTTCAGAATTTCACCCCTCTCATGAACCCCTTAAATTGGATTTATGAAGAAAAAATACTGGTCGAACACCTATTTACTTATTTTTAAGCTGTTCTTCCCCCCTGAGTTTGATGAGTGAGTGAGTGAGTTAATCAGTTTGAACACTTTCTTTCCTGTTTTTTCTCGCAGAATTTCACCCCTTTCCAAGGGGCCCTTAAATTGGATTTATAAAAAAAACGGTCGAACACCTATTTACTCTTTTTTAATGTGTTTTGTTCCGCTGAATTTCAAACTTCTCGCCTATGTCATTTAAGAGATACACGCTCCGTTAAGAATCCTTCAAACCCCAATTTTCACCCCTTTCACCTCATAATATACACCACATCGATAAACCCTTAGACATATGTCTGCTTACTTTTAATGTTTAGTTTATTTGACGAATATCACATCCCCAAAGAAACAACTCATGAGATATCGTTATTCAATTAAATGCATGTTTACCCCCTTAACACCTCTTAAGAACGCGAATAAAAAAAATCCTCCCTTAGTTGACGTTAGTTTTTGCTGGGCGATGATGAGTGAGTGAGTCAGTCAGGTCATTTTCTTTCAATTATTTTTACCAGAATTTTACGCCCTCCCCATGGGCCCCTTAAATTTGAATTATGAAGAAACGGTCGAACACCTATTAACTTATTTTTTTTAGCTGTCTTTTCCCCCTGAGTTTGATGAGTGAGTGAGTTATTCAGTCAGTTAGGTCACTTTCTCTCCTTTTTTTTCTTTCCAGAATTTCACCCCACCCCATTGGCCCCTTAAATTGAATTTATGAAAAAACGGTCGAACACCGATTTACTTATTTTTAAGCTAATTTTTTTCCCGCTGCGTTTCAAACTTCTTGCCTATGTCGTTTAAGGGATACACGCTCCGTTAGGAATCCTTCAACCCCCACTTTTCACCCCTTTCACCTTATAATATACACCACATCGAAAAACCCTTACACACATGTCTGGTTATTTTTTATGATTAGTTTATATGCCGAGTATCATATCCACAAATGAAACCACTCGTGAGATATTGTTATTCAATAAAATGCAGGTTTAACCCCCTTACGACACCTTTATAACCAGAATATCCGAAGATCCTCCCTTAGTGTACGGTTATGACATACAACGAACATATCCCCAAAATGTCATGTTTCCAACTTCAAATATTTTGGCTGGGCGATGATGAGTGAATGAGTGAGTGAGTGAGTCAGGACTTTTTCTCCAATTTTTTTCTTCTTCAGAATTTCACCCCTCCCCATGAACCCCTTAAATTTGATTTATGAAAAAAAAACTGTCGAACACTTTTTACTTATTTTTAAGCAGTTTTCCCCCTGGGTTTGATGAGTGAGTTTGTCAGTCAATCAGTTAGGACACTTTTTTCCTGTTTTTCTTCCCCCAAAACTTCACCCCTCCCCAAGGGCCCCTTAAATTGGATTTATGAAAAAACGGTCAAACATCTATTTACTTATTTTTTATTCTGATTTTTTCTTGCTGAGTTTCAAACTCCTCGCCTATGTCGTTTAAGAGATACACGCTCCTATAAGAATCCTTCAACCCCCACTTTTCACCCCTTTCGGCTCATAATATACACCACATCGAAAAACCCTCAGACACGTGTCTTCTTATTTTTGATGATGAGTTTATATGCCGAGTATCACATCCCTCAATGAAACCAAGCCGGAGATATTGTTATTCAATGAAATGCAGGTGTACCCCCTTAACACCCCTTTAGATCCTGAATATCCAAAAATCCTTCCTTAGTGGGCGTTTTCGACGTACAACGAACATATCCCCAAAATTTCAGGTTTCTAACTTTAATAGTTTTGGCTGGGCAATGATGAGTCAGTCAGTCAGTCAGTCAGGACACTTGATTTTATATAAGAGATTGATGACTGCATTACCGTTATGTGGGTTAATATCTGAATAGCCATTGTGCAGAAACATAATACCGGCAATGCCGACTACTTACAATGTTTGATATTAAGGCATTTTACCATTTAAATACTGATACGAAGACTTCGAACATGTACCATGTCATTTGTTTCAATCACTTGACACCAGAGTTCGCATGAGCGTTTTCCGTTCAGTATGTCATATACATTCCACATGGCGGAGAGTACATCATGGTATCAATTTCTGACGCCGCGCGCTCATTGTTTCTCGTACCACTGCCAGCTGGGTCTTAACACTGCCTGTTGGATCGATCGATCGAGTTGGCAGTGCATCTTATACTTCCTTTCGTTCCACCACAGCCAGCTAGTACACTTCCATTCGATCGATCGAGCGGGCAGTGCATACTTCCGTTTTCCACCACTGCCAGCTAGTACACTTCCGTTCGATCGATCGAGCGGGCAGTGCATACTTCCGTTCTATCCACCACTGCCAGCTCGATCGTTCCGATCCACTTCCGTCCCCAATTTTCAAAATCACTCCCACAAAACTATCCAGCGACCGAGCGGAAAGATGTTACACATCAGAAATGAAACCAGGCAAACAAAACAGGCAGCACGTAACATAACTTTATCAGAAGATTCCAAGAAGCTCAGTGACCCGCAGAGTGTCTCAAGAATTTTTAATGAGCATTTTTCTACAATAGCCGAAAAACTACTGAATGCAAACAATATGCAAGCCATATAATCAACATACGGGAATACAGTGAAACCTCGTTAGTACGTTTTTCAAGGGACTGAAAAATTTGGACGTCAAAAGCGGGAAAACGTACTAATGGAAAATAATAATTAAACCTCATAAATTTGTATCAGTAAGGGAAATGTAAAAAACGCGTTAATCAGAAGCGGCGCGTGCCACTGTCTTACTTTTAAGAGTCGCCTATACCTGTTAAGTCGCAACCCTCGCCCGCTAGTTGGCAAGGAATGTTATCTCAGTGGGGTCGGTCTCACATTCCACTAGGGGTGGACAAAGAATGCTTTCAGGGCTGACGAAAATGCGATCGTACTACGCGATGCGCGGCGCGTGCTACTGTCTTACTTTTAAGAGTCGCCTATACCTGTTAAGTCGCAACCCTCGCCCGCTTGTTGGCAAGGAATGTTATCTCAGTGGGGTTGGTCTCACATTTCACTAGGGGTGGACAAAAAATGCTTTCAGGGCTGATGAAAATGCGATCGTACTACGCGTGCTACTGTCTTACTTTAAAGAGTCGCCTATACCTGTTAAGTCGCAACTCTCGCCCGCCTTTGGCAAGGAATGTTATGTCAGAGCGGTCGGTCTCACATCCCACTAGGGGTGGACAAAGAATGCATTCAGGGCTGACGAAAATGCGATCGTACTACGCGATGCGCGGCGCGTGCTACTGTCTTACTTTTAAGAGTCGCCTATACCTGTTAAGTCGCAACCCTCGCCCGCTTGTTGGCAAGGAATGTTATCTCAGTGGGGTTGGTCTCACATTTCACTAGGGGTGGACAAAAAATGCTTTCAGGGCTGACGAAAATGCGATCGTACTACGCGTGCTACTGTCTTACTTTAAAGAGTCGCCTATACCTGTTAAGTCGCAACCCTCGCCCGCTTGTTGGCAAGGAATGTTATATCAGTGGGGTCGGTCTCACATTCCACTAGGGGTGGAAAAAGAATGCTTTCAGGGCTGACGAAAATGCGATCGTACTACGCGATGCGCGGCGCGTGCTACTGTCTTACTTTTATAAGTCGCCTATACCTGTTAAGTCGCAACCCTCGCCCGCTTGTTGGCAAGGAATGTTATCTCAGTGCGGTCGGTCTCACATTCCACTAGGGATGGACAAAAAATACTTTCAGGGCTGACGAAAATGCGATCGTACTACGCGATGCGCTGCGCGGTGCAGCGCGTGCTACTGTCTTACTTTAAAGAGTCGCCTATACCTGTTAAGTCGCAACCCTCGCCCGCTTGTTGGCAAGGAATGTTATCTCAGTGGGGTCGGTCTCACATTCCACTAGGGGTGGACAAAGAATGCTTTCAGGACTGACGAAAATGCGATCGTACTACGCGATGCGCGGCACGTGCTACTGTCTTACTTTTAAGAGTCGCCTATACCTGTTAAGTCGCAACCCTCGCCCGCTTGTTGGCAAGGAATGTTATCTCAGTGTGGTCGGTCTCACATTCCACTAGGGGTGGACAAAAAATGCTTTCAGGGCTGACGAAAATGCGATCGTACTACGCAATGCGCTGCGCGGCGCCGCGCAGCGTGTGCTACTGTCTTACTTTTAAGAGTCGCCTATACCTGTTAAGTCGCAACTCTCGCACGCCTTTTGGCAAGGAATGTTATCTCAGAGCGGTCGGTCTCACATTCCACTAGGGGTGGACAAAGAATGCTTTCAAGGCTGACGAAAATGCGATCGTACTAAGCGATGCGCGGCAAAATGTGCGACGTGATAAATGAGGTACTTTTACGTTATTGTCATCAGATAAGAATCGGGACTTGAAAATTGCGACGTGAAATGCGACAAAACGTACTAATGAGGAACGTGTTAACGAGGTTCTACTGTATAAGATTTAATGGAAAATCTATGTTTGTTGAAATTGTTACAGAAGAAGAAATCCTCAATATTGTAAAAAAAACTACAGAATTAACATTGCTCAGGAGTTGATAACATTCCTGATATACTAATTTAAAAATGTGTACAAAACATAATCACCCCCTTAACACATCTCTGTAACCAATCTCTCATGACAGGAATATTTCCAGATATCTTTAAAATTGCAAAAGTAATTCCATTATTTAAAGGAGGAGATAGAGAAAACGAAACCAATTATAGACCTATTTCTTTATTGTCGATATTTCCCAACATTTTTGAGAAGATAATATACAACTGTTTAATTAGCTTCATAAATAAATATAAATTGTTAAAACAGACGCTCAACATGGCTTTAGAGAAGGAAAATCAACAATGCCAGCAATTTATTAATTTATAAATTCTGCTCTTGAGTCAATTAATGAAAGGAAGAGAGCATGTGGCCTATTGTTGGACCTGTCTAAAGGTTTTGAAGTGATAAATCATCAGATACTATTTGATAAACTCCATCAATATGGTATCAGGGGTATCACTAGTAAGTGGTTTCAGTCATATTTAAATAATCGCCAACAGATAGCTGAACAAAACGTTTAGCAAATACAACAAATATACTTAAATATTACTACTCAGATCCTATGTTTATGAAGTAGGGCATTGCGCAGGGGTCCATTCTAGGTCCACTACTTTTTCTCCTTTACGTAAATGACTTACCATCTCAGATACCTGCATTTAAATCTATATTATTTGCAGATGTTACAAGTGTTTTACTGATGGGTGAAAATGACACGACTTCAAAAATCAGTGGAGGAAGTAACATGTCAGCTGTCCTTATGGTTCAACAATAATGGACTCCTTATCAACACTAGTAAAACAGTGGCTCTTAATTTTCACAACATCTCAGAATAAATAAATGCAGTACATTTGCATTCTTCTGTTGGCACAGGCTAGAGTAAAATGTGGCTTTTCACCAATGTCTCAGTCTCACTCATGGCTGTGATTATATGGAAGCTACTGAGATATGGGTGGTGCTTAGTAATGACATTTGGGGCACAGTCAGTGCCTGTGGATGCTGTGAAAGTTTCTACTCATGGGTTAGTACTGCTGTTCTGACTCAGTGAGGAAAGCAATGGCAAACTACTTCACTCCTCATCTTGCCTAGTACACCTCAATATAGTGCTGCCTTGGGTTTTTGTGGGTATCTACCCACATAACCTAACAGCAGTACTTTTTGAGGATCCAACCAGCCTTCGGGCTGACTACCTAACAGACAGACTCAGAATAAAAGTATTAATATTCCCTCCATAATTTTAAGTGACCTTAAAATTAGTAATGCCTCTTCTACTAAATTCTTAGGCCTTTGGTTGCAGGATGACCTAAAATGGAACTATCATATCACTAATCTTGCCAAGAAACTAAGCTCAAGTTGTTATGCATTAAGAGTATTAAGACAATCTAATAGCTGGAGAACTGTTCTTAGTACTTATTTTACTTATTGCTATTCACTTATGAAATATGGAATCATATTTTGGGGAAATTCACCTGCTGCCCACCAAATCTTTATTATCTAGAAAAGGATAATTAGAACGATGAAAGGAATTACTAGATTGCATACATGTAAGCCTCTGTTTAAACAACTTAAAATTTTACCTTTACCATGTATTTACATTGAACTTCTCTTATTTGTCAAGCAAAGCTTAGGAAATGAGGATATCTTTGAGATGAATTCAAATACACATAACTACCAGACTAGAAAAAAGAATAATCTTCATGTACATGCTGCAAATACAACGCTGTGTAAAAATGGTGTATTTCATCGTTTGTCAAATTACATTAAAAACTCAGCAAACCACCCAAGCTTCAAAAGAAAGAGTTCTTTGACAGTGATGGCGTTTTTAAGTACCTCCTTCGGTCCGTGCCCCTTGGTCAACGAATGTCCTATGACCCAACTTGCCCGATCTCCGTATCAGCAGGCAATTGACCTCCATGATTATCTGGCTTTCGCCATTGCAGTGTCTGACTGATCTCTTATGATCTGAGCCCGCAGCTTTTTATAGTGGTAAGAGACCTGAAGAGTGCTTAGGTATGTGTCTGTTGCAGTTACCGTTTTCATAAAAATCATGTATTTTCCTGATATATAAATAGCAGTGTTGCTGCTACCACCAGCTTCTTCAGAAGCCCAAATGCATGTGGCCTACAAGCCACCCGAACTTGGTTGTGGCCAGTAGGACCAGGCAAATTAGCTGTACTGTAGTTCTGGTCAGTATCACAAGCTCCTGTGTTGTCGCGACTGTCTCCCACCAAGAGGACTCAAGGTAAAGTCTTTCTGCCGAGAGTTAATCTAAAATCTTAATAATAGCATTATTCTTGGTGTTGTCGGCAGTGTTGATTTAATGATGAAACCCAGGTTCACTCAAGCTGGATAGCTCCGCTTAAGTTGAAGTGCTCTATTACCACAAAATGCAAAATGTTGAACCATTCCTTCCCCATTCTTATGTTCAACAAATATAAAACAGAATAATTTGATTCATACCATATTAATATTGTTAACAGGGGTCTGTTATGTAGTTATGTATAAAATACGTTTACAAAAGTTCCATTTAATGTAATCTCCCTCCCCCCATTGTAACATGTAACAATTCTTAACTTTAAATATTTATTTTTATTTTTATTATTGCCTTCAACAGAATACAATTCCAATTACTGGAAACCGACCAATATTACACATAATGGAATTACTGTTTCCCGAAGGATACAGAAAATGTATTTCTCCGAATGAGCGTGATAATAATAAAGTGTTCTCGAAAGAAAGTAACACAGATCCGGTTAGCTCAATTCATTTGGCAGTGTTTCACCCCGGTGTACTATTGGGCTTGCCAGTTGGTATGGTACACCTCACCAAGACAATTGGCTTGTACATACTGTGAAGGGAACTGCAAGGCTTTTCCATAAAGTGAGTTTGTCTCTCATAGTACATTGGCATTGCTCGTGGAATCATTTGAGCCTTGAAGTTAAACTAATCATAAAATTAAATTAAATGAATAGAAAATTCACATTTATTTGGTGACTTGATAAAGTTAAAGTAAACTTAAATTAAATTAAGAACATCAAATCCATAAAATATCATGTGATTAATCTGTTTAAAAAGCTAGATAAACTAAATTTAAGATAAAGATGGAGGTACAAGAACAGTTAGACGTAATAAATGAAAAGATTGAGCAATGGGGATTGAAGATAAATGTGGAGAAGAGTAAAACAGTGGTGATGAGTAGAGATAAGAAAGAAGGAAGAGGAGTAATCAAAGTAGGAGATAAGGAATTGGAAGTGGTGAAACACTTCAAATACTTGGGAAGTGAACCGACTGAAGATGGAAGACTAGATTTGGAAATTAGTAGAAGAATACAACTCGGGAGTGCTTTCTACCAACAGGTATGGGGACTAGTAGGGAACAAGGATATACCAATTAAGGCTAAAGAAGTTATGTACAAAGCATATTATGTTTCTATAATGACATATGCAGCAGAAACTTGGACAATGACAAAGAGGGATGAGAGCAGAGTACAAGCAGCTGAGATGAGATTCCTGAGAAGTATGGTCCAGAAAACGAGGAGGGACAGAGTGAGAAATGAAGATATACGGAAAGAACTGGGAGTACAGAAACTCAATGACAAACTGGAGCAAAACAGATTGAGATGGTTTGGACATGTCAAACGGATGAATGAAGTAAGGCTATCAAGACGAGCACTGGAACGACGGATGACAGGATAGAGAGGACGAGGAAGACCAAGACTGCGTTGGATGGAACCTGGATTGGAACACTGTGTCGGAAGAGGAATGGTGGAACGACAGAACAAAGTGGAGAGGAACCATATTTGCCCCCACCCAGTGTCAACTGGAAAAGGGGAATGATGATGATGATGATGATGATGATGATGATGATGATGATGATGATGATGAAGATTAAATTCATAAATATTTGGTGACTTCAACTAAAAGCTAGTAAAATTAAGTTATGTTAAAAGAAGATAAAATTCATGAATGTTGTTTGGTGAAATGTGTGAAAGCAGAGTACACAATGCATGTTGCAAAAGTGACGTGGAACTGTGCACAGGGGCGCACCCAGACTTTTGGTTTGGAGGGGGCTTTCCTCAATAACATGATTTCAGCTATGGAAAGAGAATGTGTCCATTATTAGTCTTGTATGTAAATATGTATATTTGAGATCATATGCATAAAAATATATTCTATAAGATCAAACATACTGTAGAATGTTCTGTTAAAACCAATACAAAAGATGCTATTGGACTGGAGATTATTTAAACAAAATGTGCATTGGTTTTATACAAATTTTAGTTACAGTACCATTGAGCTAAGTTTATACAAGTAATAAAAAGGAACTGCATGATTTTTATCAAAAATTAACTTTTGATCACGATCAGAGTGATAACGACTGGATTGCTCTACTCACTATTTTCATAGCTATATATCCAGCTACCAGGATCGTCAGATTGATGTGTAACATCAATTATCTGCAATCATTTACTAAGTTTTGAGTTGTTTATACCAAGAACTAGTATAGGTTTTAGTAAATTAATAATAGCATTTTGATTTTGAATACCGTATATACTCGAATACCACCCGTACATTTTTAAACAAAATCGGACGTGAAAATTTGGGGTGCGGGTCTTATTTGAGTCATCCTGATTTTAAAGATTTAAATTGCCCGCCACGCGCGATATCGGGTGTTGCGAGTATCCGCTAGATGGTGCTAGCCTTCTTCCGGCTATCACTTTGTTTTACCGTAAGCAGGCGGCGTCATACTTCCTCGCGCAAGTGTCGCGCACGTTTTCCGAGTGTAAACATGAGTTGTACGAAGAGTTTGCGGTCGTTTAATGTGAGTGAGAAGCTGAAAGTTGTGAGGGAAGCTGAAGTTATTGGAAATCGTGCCCGGCAGGAAATACAGTGCACTCCCGATAATTCGCGTGTGGATAATTCGTTTTGCGGTTAATTCGCGGGTCACCATGAGTATTTTTTAAATTGGGAATTCTCACAGCAACTAATCATCACGCTGAGTTAAGCAATCTCTCTGTCGTTTAAAAGAATTTTGATGCGACGCAATGCGTAAAGACGAAATCATTGAGACTAGGGAAGACTGAACTGCATTTCTCTGCGATGCAACAGTAGGCCTAATTGCGCGATCTTCGAAACTTACGCGCATGTTGCCGCGAGTGGTATAGCACAGATTTCCTTTGTCTTTGAAGCCCAAACAATACAAGAGGAATGCACTTTCACTCGGAACCTACCCTCCCTTTCCCAACAGCCACGCTCCAAGGTCGCTGATCTGTGAGTTGTGAAGGGTGGATGTGCGGACAGCGTATTGTAAACAGCGATTATTGCATAATGGCGCAAACGCGCACGACATCGAGAGCGTGTTTGTTCGATGCTCTTCATGCAGTCAACTAGTCGGGAGGAAAGTACCGCTACTCCGCTCGTACAAAAGCAAGCGCTTGCCGACTTTTGTAACGACGATATTTCGAACGGGCAAGTTAGACGTCGATAAAGACGATTATGATTTACTACAGAAAAGCAAAGAAGAAATAGCATGGCATTTGACTGTTGGTGAGGAAAACTGAAATCCAGTAGATTTCGAGTGCGAGAGTGATGCAACGGAAATCCCGAAATTTTCCCACAGTCAAGCTAGTGTCTCTAGTCACACTTATCTTTTATATAGAAAAACGAGATGAATTTTCGTTTTCATATAATATTTTCTTTGGAAATGTGCAATCGAAAAATAGAATAAACGATCTAAAAAACAAAAAGTAATGACGGTTTTTTTTTAATATATTAATGTAGGCATAATCCACATAGGCCTACCAGTAGCCTAGCATGTCGTGTAAGACACTACAATCAGGAGTTAAAATTATTATTTCGCGTGTTCAAGCCTATTTCAATATTTTAACCAATAGTTTTGTTTTTCCTAGGCTTAACAAAAATAACTGCGGATAATTCGCGGAAGTTCGTGCATTAATTACCGCGAATTAACGAGAGTGCGCTGTATGATATTGACGAGTCATGTATTCGTGATTGAGCGGGATGACGTCTATGCTACAACCACTGGATGTCTGCGTGAACCGCCCGTTCAAAGCAGCCTTGAAACAGCTGTATACGGAGCAGATGGCGGCCGATAAGCACACACTGACTCCAACCGGTCGTATTCAGCGCCCGGAAGTTCAGCTGCTATGTTCGTGCATTTTGACGGCATGGAATCGTATCTCGGGAGATCTCATACGGAAGAGCTTCAAGAAATGTAGTATTTCGAATGCTATGGATGTCAGTGATGACGACATTTAGTGGGATGGTGATAAAAGTTCCGAAGTTGGTACTTCTGATGACGATGAATGAAGTGTTTGTGTACTTTTATTTGTATTTTTAATCGTTTGATGTGTGTTATTTTAGGACGACTTCAAAACTGTTGGAAACTATTTTGGATAAATGCCATTCTGTTTATTTAGTTACGATTGTACATAATTTTGAGTAATTTTATTTTATTTTAAATTTGTTCTTCAAAATCAGGGTGCGGGTCTTATTCGGGGGCGGGTCGTATTCGAGTAAATACGGTATGTAAATTTACCGTAATTGGAACTAAAAATTACATTTTAAAAATTACGAGATGTAATTGTATATCATAGTGTTATGGATTGTAACAAATGTTTTATGTACTGTACGTGAAAATATATAAGTTATTTTAATTTTCCTTAATAACTAACATTATAATAAAAAATCTTAAACATTTCTAGAATTTCAAGTTGAACTTAATCACACAGGCTGAAGGCAAGTTTAAACAAATAGTTGGATACAAATCATGTATTAATGAATTAACATTAACGTTGTTTGAATAAAGTGGAAACTCGAATTTCACAGAACAAAATCCAAAACGGAAACTACCTCTACTGGTGACTTCAATTTCCCGGTGAATATTCAGTGCTGCTAGTCCAGTCAGCCTGTCTGCACCCATGGTATTCCTAAGATATGTTTTCAGCCGACGTAGTGTAGAAAATGACCTCTCAGCAGTGATTGTAGTCACAGGGATGGTACACAAAATTCTCAACAATGTGTGGATATTAGGAAACAAGTCCTTGTCACATAGATTCAACATATCGATTGCGTTTTTAGGGATATTAGCGTGGGTCTTGAAGCTCTTGTGCCACAGTTCAAACTCAGCCATAAGCAGGCCTTTGTTGTTTCCTCCACTTTCATTTATGTCATTCTTATAAAAATTACACAGCTGTAAGAAATCAAGTTGCATTTTTTCTTGGAAGGTTTCTTTACGTGTATGTGATGCATTGGCTGATGGCAGTAAGCACTCAAAACTCTTTAATAAGTATTTATGCTTGATGAATCGAGATTCCAATGATATAATGAAAGAGTCAATCCAAGGGATGAAAACAGATCTTTTATAGTATAATTCTGGAGTTTCTGCTGGAATGTTGCTTCTGTTCAGTTGTCTTCCAACTGTTCGAGGCATCGAAATTATTGAACCACAGTTATTAGCAATTTTGGTAGGTTCTTCAAACAACGAGTGAAATTCTTGATCTGCATTTTTTCTTAGAGATTTTAAGCTTTCAATCACAGTTTCAGCATGTGTAATTGCAGACGATAAATCTAAATCAATTCCCTGAAGCTTTTTGCTTAGGTTTACTGAGTAACCTAGCAGTTTTTCTGATGCCATGAGAGAAATTATAAATTCACCTTGACTTAAGGAGTTTAGTAGTATTTGAGCTCCTGAAGAAGATTCCCTATCATTCCAGTTTTTAATCTCCTCCTTCAAGAGGTTGCAGCAGTTCTTTCGTAACAAAAATAGCATCGTGCCTTTGCACCCATCTCGTTGGACAAAGCTGCAGGAGTTTTTCCTTGTTGGTTTCAAGATTTACCTCAGATTCAATGCACTGTTTTAAAACTGCTTGTCTTTTAGGAGTGTTAAAAAAATCCCACAACTTCTCCACTATTCCAAAGCAGTTCCTGATTGATACAACCTCAGACGTGGTCGACAATGCCAGGTTAAGGCTATGAGATGCACAATGCACGTATATTGCTGAGGGGTGAGCTTCTTGGAAGCACGCTTGAGCCCCGTTAAACTTATCACCATCAATGTTGCCAACTAAAATTTCTCTACAAGCACTAAGTTCACGGCAAACATCACTGCTGCACTCATGGCAGCCGCCCCATCGTACCCCTGGCCACGTAGGTTATTTATGTCTTTATTACTGTCTTCAAGACCTTTAATCAATGTTTTTGCCAATACGCTACCCGTAGTAGAGGTTAGTGGCATGAACTTCAAAAATTGCTCACATTTCATAACCATTTAAAGTATTTGGCGTTACATAACGTAAACACAAAGAAAACGGTTCAACAGTTGAAATATCAGATGTTTCATCTGCGAGAACACTAAAAAACTTAGCTTCTTTTACTTTACTTGCTATTTTTTCAGTTATTATTTGGTTACAAGCATCGATGACTTGATTTTGAAAATTCCAACTTATATAGGTCGCATTTTTGCCACACGACCCAAAGTGATCTTTCAAATTGTTGTCACCTGCTTCAATTCTAGTTCTGAGCAAAGCTCTTAAGTTCCCCTCATTTTCAAATGGTTTGCTGTCGATTTGAAACTGACCATAATCTCTATGGCCCCTAAGGGCGATATTTTGCCTGCCACAGAAAATTATAGTTTCTATTATTGGAATTATTCTTTTCACATTATTTTGGGCTTGGACGTCTTTTCCTTTATCAAGAGATTTGTCAATCGGTTTCATTCGGCAGTCCATAACTCTTTTAAAGTTAGCTGGGCTTACACATGAGTCTTTATGATACTGCGAGTTTGCATGTTTTTCAAACTTTTCTAGTGCTTTTTTCCAGTTACAAAAACCTTCTTCAACAAGTTTTCCAGTATGTTGAGCGTTACTCTTACCTACTTCTTTTTTTGAAAAAGGCATACAATGGACACAGTATGCAGAGTCTTCAATTCCAGAATACGAAAGCCAGGTATATTTCTTTAGTCATGAAAACGAAAATTTTTGTTGTTGGTTCCCATGCGATCTAAAAGGAAAGTTAAAGTTGCTCTGAGGAACCCATTTGTCATTCAAAACTTTGAACTTTTCATTGTCCATCAACACTTTGTTTTTAAATAAACCAATGTCCAAATCCATGTTATGTTTACTTACAACGGCTGTTCTTGCTGGTCTCCAACTTTATCACAAGTTAAATTAAAACAGAGCTATTTGAAAGGAGGACATCTTTAATACACAAAGAACAAGGTACAACAAAAAAAGAAAACATCTGAATGTCAAAGACATCGAAACTCAAAGTCCAAACACTTCAAACATCACATCCTCCCACCTAAGCTAACTGAAATGGTATGAAGTTAGCTTACAATATGCACAAAAACAGAAACAATTAACTTACCAAAGCAACTAGAAACACATGGAATTTAAGACATTTTAAACAAGAATCAAATAACAACTGTACACACTGCAGTAAAGCATACACAAACTTCACGATCTCAGTCCAAGTATCTTTTAGGTAACACAACTGTTCTTCCACTTCGTGTCACAGTTATATTGGCACCATCCTTTTTGGAAGTTGGTGGTGTCTTCACCTTCAATTGTAGCAGTTCCTCAATAGGCATGACACTTTCACTTTTAGCCTCAAGTATGGGGTAGATCCTCTGAATGGGTCGAAGTAGCTCTCCAGAGGCTGTTTTCAATTTGACAAGTCGAACTGTGCCCTCTTGATCTGGTAACAAGTCACTCACAGTAGCCAGAGGCCAATCTAACCGTTTATCACTGTCATTCCCAACAAGAACCACGTCACCAATATTAACATTAGGAAACTCTTTACCTTTGCTTCTCTGTACGAGCTGACCAAGGTACTCATTACGGAAACGTCTCCGCAAATCTTCCTTAATTTTGGCACGATACTTCAGTCTTTGTTCCAGATTAGTCGACTCAATCACATCACACTCGGGCATTCCTGCTTGCCTGATGTCTTGAATGAACATTGCTGGAGTAATAGGTGTGGGTTGTAGGCCATCTGAATCCAATTGGTAGGTGAGTGGACGAGAGTTTAGGACACACTCACAATCACACAGCACAGTTTCCATCTCTGGATAAGACAGAGATGATCGACGGAGCACCTTCCTCAGCAACTGTTTAGTTAAGCCAATTATTCTCTCCCACCAACCACCCCACCAGGCAGCTGTAGGAGGATTAAATTTCCAGTCTATTCTTTCCACTGAACAATACTCCAACACTTTGTCCCAATCAATTTTCCAAAATGCATTTTTGGCACCTGTGAAATTAGTCCCATTGTCACTAAAAATTCTCACAGGTCGACCTCTCCGGGCAACAAATCGTCTTAAAGCTTGCAGAAAACTGTCAGTTGATAAGGACAAAACGAGTTCCAAATGCACTGCCCTTACTACACCACAAGTAAAGAGACATACCCAAGCTTTTTGATTGTTCTTGAGATAAATAGGCCCTGCCATATCTACGCCTGTAATTTCAAAAGCTGCTGCTTCTCGTACTCTGTCAACAGGTAAAGGGGGTGCCGGTGCATCCAGCCTTTTGGAGTTTTGCCTCCTACAAACGATGCACTTAGACACAACGGAACGAATAGTCTTTCTCCCTCCCATTACCCAATATTTCTCTCTGAGAATTGCAAGAAGGCCTTGGACTCCCACGTGACATTGTTTCTCATGAATATGTCGAATCAGACGTTGTACAACAGGATGACTTTTGGGTAAGATCACAGGAAAACGGAAGTCCATTGAATCAGGGCGATAGGATACTTTAGTCTTCAAGCGTAAAAGCCCACTTAGATCCTCAAAAGGTTGTAAAGCCGAGATGCACTTATCCGCAACACTTGAGAAACACTCACGTTGAACATATTTCCAAATTCTCACTTCAGCTTGCATTATTTCATCCACAGATAGGGAACCTTGTTTCCTGACAAAATGTTGCGACTGAGAAGCTTTGCAATTGTGAATGAACCTATACATCCATGCGTTCATTCGAACCAATTTTTCGAATTGTGAAAAGTACTTAAAATACCAGTCTGAACCAAGATTCTCAGAGACATTAGACATGGAAACCACAGTTTTTCTTCTTTCCTTAGAAATAATTTCTTCATCATAATTTACATCCAGGGACAACAACCAACGATCAGGTGATCCACGAAGCCATTTTGGACCCTCCCACCAAGAAGACTGTAAGAGCTTGTTCCCTGAACACCCTCTTGAAGGTAAGTCTGCTGGGTTTAAGGTGCCAGGTACAAAACGCCATTCTTCGACTTTTGTCAGTTTTCTTATTTCCATGGTGCGATTCCAAACAAAAGGAGCCCACTGGTCTTCTCTTCGTATCCAGGCCAAGGTTGTCGACGAGTCACTCCAGAAAACAGATTGACAATCCACTGGAAAGCTTTCCCTCACAGAGTGGTGAATTCTAGCACCAATAGTAGCCGCTAGTAACTCTAATCGTGGTATAGTCATCCTTTTTGTAGGTGCCAATCGAACTTTGGCCTGGATCAACTGGACGTTCACACCAAATTCCGTCTCTACTCGAAGGAACACAACAGCAGCATATGCTACCTCACTTGCATCACAGAATGTGTGCAAAGACCATTTGTGAACATTGCTTGATCCTGGTAACCACCTAGGAATCTTGATTTGCAAAATACTAGGCAATTCTTCCAGCCATCGTAAGAACTTTGTTTGGATTTGGCTAGGTACCTCTTCATCCCAGCTCAGTTTAAGTTCCCACACTGTCCTCAGTAAAATTTTCGGAAACAATGTAGCTGGACAGGTAAAGCCAATTGGATCAAAGACCTTGTGTGCGAACGACAGGATAATCCGCTTAGTCACCTTAGTAGCACAAACATTTAAGCTACCAGGGCTAATACTCAAGAATTCATTTCTTCTGTCCCATATGAGGCCAAGGACATTAGAAAGTTTTGTTTCTGGAGCACAGAAAGGATCAGAAAATTCCCATCCCCTAAGATCAAATTTACATTCACTCATTAGGGCTGTAGCTTCATTGACAAGTCGTTTTAGTTCCATCTCATCATCCACTGAGCTAAGAAGGTTGTCCACATAAAAGCCATCAAGTAATGTCTGAATTGTAGTTTGTGAGTATTGTGATCCTCCCTCTTCACACCTTGCAAGTGCCGTCAACAAGTGATTGCGTATTACCGCCCCAAGCAAAAAGGGACTTGGCGCTACTCCAAACACAACCCTTTTGTGTCTAAATATTACAAGATTGCCATCTTTGTCTCGCCACAAAAATCTAAGAAAATCACGATCAGAAGGATTCAGACTTATTTGCAAGAATGCCCTTTTAATGTCAGCAACCACACCAAGTTTTTTCATGCGAAAATTTAACAACAGCGAAGGAATTTGCTCAATCAAATTTGGTCCCTTTTCTAAACAATCATTTAGCGAAGGAGCGTGTTTTTCATGAGCAGAAGCGTCAAATACAGGCCTTACCCTGGTTGTGCTGTTCTCCTTCACGACATGCCTGTGAGGAAGATAATGACCTCCCTGTTCAAGATCAGACATTGGAACCTTCTCAATCACTCCCTCATCTAGCCATTCCTCGAAAACCTGCTGGTACTCATCATAACACTGGTCACCTTTTAGTTTTTTCACAGTGTTGTCGAGTCTATTAAGTGCTAAATTCAGGTTACTTGGGAGAGCGGGGTGCCCATCCAACCATGGCAAGTGAACTTGGTATCTACCTGTATCATCCGTCGCAACAGTCTCCAAAAAGTGTCGCTCAGCTTCAGCTTGTAGCTCTAGTTTAGTCCTTTTTTCTGCTGGATCTGTAATTCCAATGAGATCTAACTTCCACATGTCGGCAATAGATACATCGTTGACTAGCATAGATATCACCATGAGAGCGGAATCAGTTCTTTCAGGTCTTTCAGATACCTTACCCAATACCGTCCATCCAAGACGGGTGTGTACAGCAACGAGTCCAGGGGTAAGATCTTTGACTTTTCTTGTGAACAGCTTGCCTGCTACATCAGCCCCTAGCAACAGCTCAATGGGACCTGGATGCCTACTAGTAGCCCTATCAGATAATGTGATACCTGTGTCTTTCAATTTCTCCAAGGTTTCACCATTGAGGCAAGGCAAATTGTCAAAGATGTTGACCTGATCTAAAGCTTCAAGATTGCACTTGTATTGACCATCAAGACTACTTAAATATATTCTGTACCTGGTGTGGAAACAGTTATCACTTCTCTGACCTCCAAAGAGTGAATGAACGATTTGCTCCTCACCAACAGGTTTGTATTTCATCTCTTTGGCAGTGCTTTTCAAAACATAAGATCTCTGCGATCCCGTGTCCACAATTGCTCTCACTTCTCGCTGGTGGCTTTCTCCACGAAGGATGACCTTGAGTGTTGGTAGCACAACGCCTAAATCACATGATAAACTAGAAAGTACTTGATCCGTCTGGGCAGGACTTGGCTTATCAGATGCTGAAGCAGACTTGGCATTTACATTCCGTGGCAAATCAGGGCATAACAGAATCACATGTTTCCTGTCACACACTGCACATTTAGGTTTTGATTTGCATTTGGTTGAAATGTGATTTGGTTTCAGACATACAAAACAGCACTTCTTATCTTTTATTATGCTCATTTTTTCATCGATTGACATATCCCTGGCCCTGTAGCAATCCACGCTAACATGACTATTTGACTCGCAAAATATACAAGTAAAATGTGTTATCTTACTCTCTGGCTTTGTGAGGAGTCCTACAGCGGTGTATGGAGGTTTTTCTATCACAGAATTCCTTGGCTCCTTGTCGTGCGCCCTGACATGTGTAGGCTTAACCTCAAATCCTGATAAAGCAAGAGAGATACGTTCATCATTTTGCACTTCAAGTTTCATAAATGTCATCAAATTTGATAGCCTACATTCTGCCTGAGTCACCTCACTACATGCTTGACTTCTCTGCCATGCCCTTAAAAAGTCCTCGGGCATACAAGATTCTATGAGTGGGCACAAAATAGATGCACATTTTCCACTAGTTACTCCTAATGCTTCCAAAGACCTCATATGGCTCTCCAATTTGTCATATAATTTTCCAAGAGGTAGCCTATTGCTCTAATTCTGTAATACTAGGCCAAGTAACTCTCTAATGTACACTTCTATCAGGATATCCTCTCGGCCAAATCTATTCTTCAAAGCTTCTATAGCTAAATGATAGTTCTCTGCAGAAGGTGGATAGCTACTTACAATGTCATTAGCACGTGAACCGGGAATCATTGCCTGCATGAGATACAAAAACTTGTCCTCTGGTGGTATATTTGAGTCTTCATGCACTTTCCTAAACTGGCTCCAGAAAGGAATCCATTCCCGCACATCGCCACCATACTTCCGAAACTCGATGACCGGGAGTTTGAATTTCCTAACATTAGTATGCGATATTTCACTTGCGTTACTTGTATCCACTTTTAGTAACCGATTTTCGAGGTCACTGACCTTGACCTTTATAGTTTCAAACTTTAATTTGTACTGGCTCACCTCATTCAAGTGGGCCTCTAACTCGCCTTCCGTCGCGTCGTTCTCTAGCAGACTTTCGAATATTTCTTCGTCCTTTTGGTTTATGGTAAGCATACTGTCTTCAAAGACCCCGAATTGATCCAAACACTTCAAACATCACAACGGCCTTAAGCCTGCTCACATTTGTCTCTGAGCCCTCCTCTGACGAACAACTTGGCTGTTTTTCTATTCTTGCAGTCCTTGTTAACAGTTCCTTACTCGTTGAAGGATTGCCACATTCACTAACACTAACCACATCATATTTATTGATTTTTAACGGTTTAAAGTAGTTTTGCATGTTTGACTTCCTTTGTCTCCCATTACTACTAGTCCAATTGGACACACTACGAACACCAATAGCCAATAGAAAATACAAACACAACAACAATCAACGAATCAACTTTTATAAACACCAACACTGACTTGACGCCTGACACAGAGCACAGCACAATACATTGGGGAGAGAAATTTTCACCGCTGTCCCACGCGCATCTTGCTCCGAGCATAGTTACGATAACGCCCGGAAATATCCGATCGTGTTGTGTTTACAATATATATTATTATCACTCAAGTGTTGCATAAATATAGGCCTAACATAATTCTGTTTTAAACCAGTAGAAAATCGCAAAATGTTCCAACGTTCCAACACTAAGCATTCTGGAGCCCGTTATGCAATCAATTTTCTTGAAAGATATTATCAATGTTTTTAAAGTGTTCCCAGGTTTTTAGGGGGGGCTTAAGCCCCCAAAGCCCCCCCCCCCCCCCTGGGTGCGCCCCTGACTGTGCATACCATGCTTCTTGCCATTACACACCAAGTAACTATTCAAACATTCTCTTGATTCCATGATTGAAGGCTCAAAGGTCTCCAAATACTTGCCGAGTGCTTTCTATGGTGTAATATTATCAATATAAGTATTTAGCAACCAACATGAAAATGATACAGTATTATAGTCGTAAGTTACCATCCTGAATAAGCTGCAAGGATTTTGACAACACAAGTGCCTAGCGTTACATACAGTATATGTAGCCTCATATATATCCAGAACTTAAGATGCCACCTTTGAAAAATATGGTTTGAGTAGTTTAATAACTTCCAATAGTATGACTTATAAACAAAAAACATAATTTTTCAATTAGTAATAATTTGGGCATTCATCGGTTAATGTTGGATGGACATGGTCAAGTCAGACATTGCAATCAAGGGAAGGACACTAGATGATGTTATGAAGAACAAGACGTACATGGACAGAGGAGAGTGGAAGAGGCTTGTCAACAGTACCCGGGAAACTGGAACTGTAAATGGATGATGATGATGGGTTCATGTTGCAAATAATTTAACAATTATTGTCAAACACGTGCTATATACTATACGTATCACACGTGGAACAGTTATTTGGCTACATCTCTACCACAATAAAATTTTGTACAGTAGGTACCTTCCTCACTGAATTCAATATAATAAGAGCATTTTATTAGTGATATCAGTGTGGGGTAAATTACTGTACATACCTGAACTTATCTTTCCTTTTCCTTTCCAGTTTCTTAAACATGTTGCAGCCCTTGTGTTGTTGACATCGATAATTAATGGATCTACTATGCTCTTCATAATAAGGATTCTTGGATTATCTGATATATCACCAGCTAAGAAGGCAAACATGACAAATGCTGTTCGATACGTAGGGAATGCACGTGATAGGTAAGATCAACGTCTCTGCTTTCACTTTTAAACAATTCTCAAGATTTCTAGAGAGATTTAAGGGGGAAAAAAGCCAGATCAGTTTAATCAAACATGTGGCCAGTTCCCCACTGACCCCAAGGCGCATTTCTTTTATGTAGGAAATTATATAAAAGTATTTGAGACTCCGCCCAATCAATACTTTGAATATTTCTTATTTCAATATTAATTGTGGTAATGTTCTCGCCTTCTGTGCCTAAGGTTGCAGGCTCGAGTCCTGGCGCAGGCAGTTGGCATTTGAGGGTGCGCAAATGCGAGGGAGCCGTGTCAGTAGATTTATTGTCACGTTAAAGATCCCTTCAGAGCAAAATTCCGACACCCTGGCGTCTCTAAAATCCTCAGTAGTTAAAAGGGATGTAAAACCAATAACATTAACATCAATATTAATTACAGTACATGTACATGTTTCGAACATCTGATGTTCTTCTTCAGCACACTGATTAAATTATTTAGTCAAGCATCTTTTAAAAACACTAGTCTTCACTTAACAACATTTATAACATTTCCAAAACATTATCATGCATACTTAACATGTTAACATTTTGTTCCGTACTAATTGAATAGTCCTTTTTGGTCAGATAGCTTCATTTTCTTAAAATTTTGATATCAACGTTGTACATCTGCTGATTTTTTAACTCTCAGTTGGTATCAAACGTCTGAGAGACGGCTGTAAATGTTTATCAAGACCATAACTTCTCCTTCCGGGGCTCTATGCTTTCTCTCTTTGTGTATCTTACAGTAGGAAGGTTTGTCCCTTGTGGTAAGGGTGGCACACGTGTCGCTCCACCTGATCTTCAGTACATGCATAGAAATATTGCCGCGCCGCCTCACAGACGTATGATGCAATTCAAATTTTGAAACTGATAAGGAAGAGATGATAAATGAAGTGATCCATATTACGAAAGAACCTACCATTATGTGTTAATGTTTATCATAGTTTCCTACACAGTAAAATTATTACTCACATTTTTAGTTATTTAATGTAAACATAAGTGTTTTGAGTTTTCCTATATTTTGTTTTCATTTCTTATAAAAGACTGAATTAGCAGAGAAATAATCATTCCAATATTTTTTCATGGGGTTTTAAGAAAAATAGGAGGACCCACAATTTTTTTTGGATCATAAGTTTAGTAATTTGATACCTCCTCCTAGGGTTGTAATTTTTTCTTCGAAGCTTTGCTGTTGTATGCTTGGAATCATATGTTTAAAGGAAATAAGTTCAATAAACATTTTACGAAGGGATCTTTAAATATAATACAAGATATCTGACTGACACCAACCAGTTATGTTACAAAAGTACTTGATACTAACTGACAGTTAAATAATTCACTTACTAACAATCATTGTATTGTAAAAATATAAGTGTCCCATTTGTCATCTTTATACATCTTATGACACTGCTTTTACCTTATTGTGTCTTATGACACCGTTTATGTATTGAGTATTGTTCTTATTGACTTAAAGATGGCCTTATGTATGTTGCTAAATGCTTTGAAATGTGTTGTTCAGATAGGTTCTCATAGTTGAAATGGAGAGCATAAACAAGTTGTCTGATGTGTCATGACACAAGATGTGAAGTGTATGGAAAACTAGGGCTCTCAGTATTGATGGAACACGAGAACGAAGCCAATGAACTAGTCTCCACAAAGAATACAAAACCAAACCCAGGAAGGAGGCAGTAGCAAATTTCCATGTGATATTCTGTATAAACCTTGTTTGTAATCAATTTCTAACAAAATCCTAAATCTCAAAATCCTGATTGCTATAAAACACTGTAGCCTTCTTCTTCTTCAAGTACCTGGTCCTCCAAGAACATTAGTGATCAGTAGCATGATCTGCTGTTTGTCCATAGCTGTTCTAAACAGTGACACTGTATTAAGTCCAAACCACTGGCTTAAGTTCTTTAGCCAGGATATTCGTCTGTGTCCTGGATCCTTAATGCCACCAATCTTCCCTTGGATAATTAATTGCAAGAGGTGGTATTTGTTGTTGCGCATAAAATTACCAAAGTATTCTAGTTTTCTCCATTTGATGATACTGAGAATTTCCGAGTCTTTGTTCATACGCCGCAGTACTTCCACATTTGTGACCTTGGTTATACATCCACATTTCAAATGTTATCAGTTTCTTACTTAAAACCTCGGTAAGTGTCCATGATTCAACTCCATAGAGCAGGACACTAAAAACGTAGCATTGAAGCAGTCGGGTGCGTAATGACAGACTTAAATCAAGACTGGTCAAAACTTTTCTCATTTCCATGAAAGAACTTCTGGCCTGCTAACAATTCAAATTGATAAATTTTGGACTTTTAACCTTTTAAGTGCTGAGTTACCAGTTTGCCTGTTTGCTAGCTCAGAGCTAAGTTTTTTCATTCGCATGGGGGGAGGGGGCTTAAAATGTCTATATTTTTTGTGTCTTTATTACAGGTAAAGGGCTCAAAATAAAATTATCTCCTAAAGTCAGTAGGAAATTAATTCATGTTGCTTATTATTATTATTATTATATATGTTCAGCTCCCTAAGGAGCACGTAGGACCATTAAATAGCACTGGAATTCATCTTTTTGAACTTCTTATTCGCCCAAAATTTCTTCATTCTTTCACTCTGGGCCTGCCGTCTTTCTTGTGTCCATGAGTTTTGGAGTTTCAAGCTTTTCTCGGATGGATTCTTGGGTGCAAATATGTGGGTGTTGACCTTTTGTCTGTATGTAGTCCTTGTTGTAGTCATTGGATCAATGTCGACTTCAGTAAGGTGTGTCTACTAGCCGGCAAATTTTGATTTGTCGGTTCCCATTGATGATAAGAAATATTTTCTTGGTCAGACGTTGCTTGTTACTAGTACAAAATTAACAGTCTATATTCTTTGATCCAAAATCACAATGTGGTGAGAAGAAATTACATCTTGTTCCGTCATGCTTGCTTACATCACACATGAATTCCAGCTGTAGAAGACAGACATCAACAAAATAGTTTCTTAGTTACATCTGGAAAGCAAAAATCCAAACTCAAGTAGTACCACATAATGAGATGGCAGAACATGCCAGAGATCAACTCGACACTCGAGAGGAAACGGAGAATATGATAAAAATAAATGTTTCCATGTACTGTCTATAATCGGGGTAGCACTCATCAGGTTAAATGTTATAAACCACAAACTCTGCTGATGACCCAGTGAACAGGATTTTACTGTAGGTATATTCAATAAGATGGCTAGCCATTCCTCACCAACTTTGCAGCTGGAAGATTTTGCAGGTGACAGTAATCAATGTTTTCATATCATGCTGAAACAAAAAATGCAAATTTTTTATATTCCAGACTTGTGTTGCTTTTTAATGCTACTATTTTTGTGGTAGTAAACTATTTCAGTTGTGGTACAGCAGTGTACGAATCATCCACACTGATCTACCCTTAACAACAATGGATCACGCCGCATAAGCAATTTAGCAATTTGAATTTTTAGTAGGCTATACTGTATTGTTTTCTAGCAATCAGGATTTTGAGAAGAAGAAAAAAATTTAATGTCCATAAACCCTTTATGACCTCACATCCCTGTAAAATCAAGTATGTTTCAGAATGCTAACAAGCATTTTCGTATATATTGTTCATTAAAAAATAATTTTTCTTCCCTTTTTCTGCAGGTCAATTAATATGCTTAAAATGGATCGATTCCTAGGAGATGTCAACTGGATATTGGTTGAAGAAGGAACATGCATCAAACATCCATATGATATAAAAATAGGGGTAAATTTTATACTTGTTTGTTGTACAGTATTCTTTAGAGAATCTGAGTTAAAGTTTGAAATATTCTCTCCTGGAGAACTTCTAGTCTCCTATCCAAATATTTATATTGCATTGCAATACCTGCATTTATAACAGCAGGTCATATGTCCTTCTCATATGACAACATTCTGGCATAATATTGCATCAAATTTTAAAGAAGATTTTAAAAATTGATCCAGTCTTCTCAAATAATAGAGTTAGTACAGCCAGGCAGGCTATTTTTTTGCATTATGAGAACACAACTTTCATAGTACATAGCCTCTGCTCGGCCTCATGGGAGCCTTACTCTGTATGTACTTTCCAGCATCTTGGTGTACCTTTCCAACTGACAAGCCCAATGGTACACTGGGGCACACAGATTTGAGATGACAGATCAATTTTTCAATAAAAATAAAAAAAATAAAAAGGATGCAATGTCATTATGATCAATCAAAGTTCAAAAATATCCTGGATATCTTTATGAAATAGATGGTATATTGGCTTTCAAGGCCAGTGAATTAAAACTCAGCAATTCTTCTAGGTTTGTGCTCTGTCTTGTGTGGGGTTGGTGTCCTAGGCAAAACCCCACACAAGGCATGGTACAAACCTAGAAGAATTGCTGAGCCTTTAGGAATTAGTTTATCTCAGTTCTGGCATAACTTATTTAAATTTAAAAAAAATATGTACAGAATGGGTTGAGGTGAACTAATAAATATACAAATGGATAATCAGATAAGTTGCGGAAGAGCTGTATATCTTCCTCCTCGCCTTTTTCCGTTACGCGGGGTCGGCTTTCTTAATCCTGAGGCACCACTCATTTCTTTGTCAAGCATCATCAGCAGATAGGCCCAATACTCTCATGTCCCTCTGGACATTCGTCATCCATGTTGTTTGAGGTCTGCCGCTCCCTCTCTTTTGCGTAGTAATGGAAAGGCACTTCTTCACTACATGATTCTCCGGTCTTCGCATAACATGTCCATACCACCTTAGCCTGGTTTCTAAAAGTTTCTCTGTTATAGGCGCTACTTTGAAACTGCCCCGCACATGTTCATTACGGATTTTATCTTTGAGATAACGTAATATACGCATTTCAGTGGTATGTAGCTTTTGCTCATGTGCCTTTGTAGTAGCCCATGTTTCACTACCATAGAGTAGGATTGGTCTTACGGCAGTTTTATAAACTTTCCCCTTCGTTCTTATGGGTATTTTCGGATCACATAAAACTCCTGTTAGTTCGCGCCATTTGTTCCACCCAGACGTGGCTGTATGTGTAAGTTTGAAATATGCGAGCACACCAAAAAAGGTTTTGCATAGCAATAAACTTAACGAAAAATAAATACATACTATTTAACACACCAAATTTCTTTCTCTGTGTCCTTTGTAATTTTCTTTCCAGACATGAACAAATTCTTCATGATATTCCTGAGAATGCAGTCTCCCAATATCCTTCATAAGCTTTGAATCATGGTGAACAAGGATACAAAACATTTTTTGATGTGTATATAATTTTCACCCTCCAAAGGGAAACCCCTGTTATATTCTGCATTCAATGAAAGGCTCAATAGCTATTCTGAAAAAACATATGTATAGCTTATAATAATATGACTCACACTTATATTCCTTTTTTTTTAAATTATTATTTTGTTATATTTCCTTGAGTTGGATTCTTATACTGTAATTTCAAAAATTGTAATTTAATTTGTATTTCCTCCCCGATGTATCAATGATTGACTTGGTTCATTATGGAAGCCTAAGGACTTGGGGGAGTCTTTCAGTCAATCATGTGGCCATTCAAATTGTTAGGTGTGTTTCTTCAATTATTATTCAATTATTAAGAGTAGAAGTGTATAGCGATATTGAAATAAAATGCAGCACGCAACTTTATATGCTAAAGGATTCAACCCTCTTCAGTACAGACCTCACAAACCTTTAATTTGTACTTGTAGTTGTTGGAGCGAATAGAGAGACACATTTTATTTACCTTTTTTTAAATATTTTTATTTTTAGAGTATTTATTATGGTTTCATCTTGTTAAGGTTTTATGCCTTTTTTTAGGATGATGAAGAGGATGATGGTGATGACAACTATATGGGATTCCGTTTCGCTGTGTGTCCTGATTGCCAGAAGGAAGTTCAAATTGAACCAACCATAAAAGAGCTTAAGGATATGACTGCAGAAGCTAATTTACGAATCCTTAAGGCAAGAAAGGTAAATTTATTTCTGTAGTGTAGGACTTGAGGACACTGCCACACTTATTGATTTTCATAGTGAATTTTTCCTCAAGACTACCTATGTCCATTTACAAATGATATAAAATATTCATAAAAAGGTACGGTACTTATCAAATCCAAATGTTCAGATATTGGTTTGTAATTCCTCTTCATGAATACTTCAAACACTGATGCACAACCACCTTCCACAAACTCCTTTTGGGTGGCTCCACACTTTTGCCAGCTTTTGTAAAGGTAATGGAAGCACTGTGGAATCCCTCGTTTCAGCATCCTGTAATGAGCCTGGTAAAAATGCTTTTACCTCATTTACTGCTGTAAAATAACATCCCCTCAGATGTTTCTCCATCTTTGGGTGGAGATAAAAGTCACAGAGGATGAGCTGTGTCTGACAGGGATCATGTTCACGTACTCTTCAGTGTAGTGATTTATAGTCCACCCCAAAGCTGTTATTCAACATATTGAGCACCTACTGTACAGTCACAGGTGGACGATCATTTGCATGATCTACACCACAAGCTAAAAAGGGTGTAACGTCTTCGCTAGCCCACACGTTGAGCGACAAGTGTAGCGGTTATTAATGCCCCATGCTGTTGGGTGATAATTGTAACTGTTTACCTTTGCCTAAGCTATGTTGTTTTAATGGGCGCCAAGACCTCAACCCAATGTTGAAATCTAAATTTGTATTTAACAACGTCTAGCTCTGGGAGAACACCTTCAAGAATCTATTCACTCAGATCGTGGTATGATTTGATCATTAACCCAACAAACAATTGTATCAGGAGAAGGAATTGGTCTATATCTAATGCTACCTACTGAAAGCAAAGATTGCATTGTAAAAGAAATGAATTTATTATATAAAACAAGTATAGCAAAATTAATAATAATAATAAGTATAAAATTTAAATTGGAGCGTTGCGATTTTAATATTACCGATAGAAAATTACGTGAAAACGGAGTCTGATAAATTGATTTTACTCTTATTTCCAAGCTATGAAGTTACTGAAATATGAAATGTAAAACAAAGAGAAATGAGAGATTGCGTATTTCTGCGTCATTTGCGCTTACCACTGGAAATTGCCAAAGCATTTCCCTCGTACTAGATGATGCTGTGAGCTTCCCACAGTCTCCTGGACGTCGCCATCTTCTTCGTTATTTGATGATATTCTGGTAGATTAGATTAGACACTCGTATAACCACACTGGTTAAGTTTCACAAAGATAGTCGCTAACTCCACTGAACATCGGAGCGACTCCCGCGTGAACCATACTCGTTAAGTTCTACACAGATAGTCGCTAACTCCACTGAACATCGGAGCGACTCCCGCGTGAACCATACTCGTTAAGTTCTACACAGATAGTCCTCGTTTCACGGCTCGTCGAACGATATATCCACATGCCGGCTCCCCACTCTAGTCTCAACTTCCAGCTTACGTGGTCTCCCCAGATTGGCTGACCCACCACGCGATCTTCCCCTCCTCCGGGTCATTACACTCGGCGGGAGGGTTCCGTTCCAACAATTCGCCTTTCCTTGACGAAGCGACCCAGGATTGCGTCATGCTTTCCGACAAGATTAAACGTGTACTTGAATTCCCAGTGAGTCACGTCTCTCGATATACCCTAACTGACGAAACTCCGTAAATTTCCGTAATCAGATAATTTTCTATGATATCGTCGTTCGTAATAATTTGCATGATAGCGTTTTCTAAGACATAGAAAACCTATCTGTATGCTTATAATTTTTATAAAATGCTCCGAAAATATCTAAATAATAATTATAATAAATTAATAATAATAATAAATTAACATGAAAAATTCTCTTGGCTGAACAATTTGCCGCGTAAATAAATATAGAATGGCTTCCTACTGACTTATGCCAGTGGCATAAAAACCCCTCGAAAAACACGTTACAAGGGGAAAGGAAGGGTGTGAAGGTCCAATTCGATGCCACCAAGGGAAGTTCAAAGTCAAATACAGAAAATACAAGTTCACAGAGTCGGGCCAAAGTTTCATCCTTGATCTCAAGTAAAATAAATGTCACAGGGTTTGCTTTCTGAATCATTGAATTTCTTTTGTGCTGCCAAATGCTACACCCAGATATAGCCATAGGATCTTCATGTCTATAGCTATTCCTGCCACCATTGCTTCTGTGTACTGTGCAAGCATTTGCCATCAATGGTGAAGTTGTAGGCATTACGACTTGCAGACATAAGTACTTTTCTTTGGAGCAACTCCCATTGGCTGCTAGATCATGTCATTGTATTCATGTTCAAGGAGAAATACCCTTCAAAATGAATGGAATAAGCATATTTCCATGGAATGTAATAGACGCTAGGTGTTTGTGGTAACAAGGTAGCACTCTGCTCCATACAGTCCCATTGAGTATATCATTGTTTGGTATATCTTTGAAATGAGCTACTGTATATACCAGTATATCAATATCATTCAACAATGAAATCAACTGTAATCCATTCTTTCTCAATCATATGCATGGTGATAGAGTGAGTGGTGGTAATGAAATGAAAAATGGTTAAGGAATTGTTTGTGCTTAATAGAAAAGATAATATTTTTCCTTCTCTTTAACATTGGGCAAAACTGATAATGACAGTGACATCTGTTGAAATACACATCAGAAAATGTCATCATCATCATGATCATCAAGTTTCCACTCCAGTTTCCTGGGTGTAGTTTACGAGCACTCGCCATTTTAGTCGATTCATGTACCACTGCTCCTTTAAGACTTCATCCCAGTTGATTCCCTTGGATGTGATATCTTCCTTCACTTGGTCCAGCCATCTCTTCCAAGGTCTTCAAACAGGTCTCTTTCCAGTAATCTCAGTATGTAACCATTGTTTTGCAATTCTTCCTTCTGTCATACGTTTGACGTGTCCAAACTATTGCAAACGTGCCCTAGTTATGGTCTCCTTCAGGGACTGATTTATTCCAGCTTGTTCAGAAAATGTGAGTTGCATTATTTTAAAGACATAATGGTAAGAAAGGGAGAAAGATCTTATTGTGGAGGTATAATGGTACCCATGTTGAATGTTTTGTGCAGCCATTTGGTAATTATTTGTTTTATCCATGTTCCCTGCTGGTCCTTGAGGTATCTTACTGGAGACAGTTTGAACATGGAATGCTGTCCAAGGAAGGAATTCGTGTTTTGGTTGGAGCAGTAGATGTGGCAACAGACAGGAAAGATCATATCATGACGGTTGGTGATTTGAAGTCCGCCTGGGAGGATAGTAAAATTGTAATATACATAAGAAAGAAATTCATTAATTTGATGTCAGCTTCAAGCGACGCATATCATCAACCTCCACGACAAAGGTATAGTATTATGTTGTATGCTGCACACAACCTAGTTGATACTTTGTTCTGTCTTATTAAAATTTAAAATTTCACTTGTTTCTCTTTCAGGTGGAGATTGATATATTACAAGATTTCTCTTAACAAATGGTTTGAATATTTTATCTACCTTGTAATCATTCTCAACTCAGTACCAATAATTTTAGAGGTGCAAATGAATCCTAAACCAAAATCGCAATTAAGTATAATACTCAAAAGCATCAACAATTTATTTTTCCTTATTTACCTTGGAGAATTCATAATAAAGGTATAGTATGAACTATGAAATTATAAAATCTTGTAATTTGCAAGTAAACTCCCAATTATCCGACAATGGCTTATTATCTAAAATGTGCATGAACAGGGTAGTCAAAGCATTCGACTTATGCCAGTATACTGGTAATTGCTGAGATGAATACTCCACCCCTGCCTATCAAGGACCTACTTTATATAGGCTCAGAGTGGTAGAGTGGCATCGGTGGCATAGTCGGTAGCAAGCTGAACTGCTGTGCCCATGATCGCGGGTTCATACCCGGCCGAAGTCGTCAGATTTTTAAGAGCGTTAAAATCCTTCAGTATGCCTTCCTTCAGAGAGGAAGTAAAGCCGGCGGGCCCATGTAATAGATTTATGGCATATAAATGAACCTACCGCTACAATTGGAGTGTGAGTATCCAAATTTGTAGATTATTTGGTTAGAAATGCTCTATCAAGCTGCCGCTAGGTGGCATAATGTAGCCAAAGTTGGAACTACTTGAAATTGAACTTGCAGGGAGCCTTACGGACATTCAATTAAAATACCCTACTATGGCCTTTGGCTGCAATTCATTATATAGACTGCTTGCCACGGTGGGTGAGTGGTCAACGTGTCGGTCTACTAACCCCAAGCTTGCAGTTTCTCTCTTGGCCATGGTAAGTGATTTTTGAAAGTGGCAAAAATTACGACACCATGTCATACGATGTTGGCATGTCAAAGAACCCATTTGAATTCAGTAGGCCATGTTCATAAAGGCAAAATTAATCTTGGGAGTTTCCGCCAACACAAAGTTCCTCATTTCTCTACTAGAAAGCGCTATAGTGTTCAAGGAGCTTAGATATCTAACCTCCTTGACTTTCATAGTGCTCAAGGAACAACAAAATTCGACATGCAAGCTACCCTTTGCGTGTCAAAAAACAAAGCTTACACCCGGCACCCAAGGTCATACGATATTATTATTATTATATAGAGTTTTTCTTTTTTAGCGTATGGCTTTTAGTGCCGGGAGTATCCGAGGACAAGTTCGGCTCGCCAGTTTTGTAGCTGCTTCGAGACGGACACCCAAGGGGTGAGCTACAAGTACCGTTGGGGAGGAAAGTATGGATGTAAGGACGAGGAGTTGGAAGGTAGCGGCTGTGGCCTATAGTTAGGGACCAACCCTGGCATTTGCCTGGAAGGAAGATGGGAAACCACAGAAGACCATCTTCAAGGTTGCCGGCGGGGGGATTTGAACCTCCTCGCCTCCTGGATGTGAGAGACTGCCAGCAGTCATGCCGTAACGACCACGGCTAACTCACCCGGTAGTGGTAGAGTAACTATACAGAATGAAACATTCTGGAACTTAATATCTACAGATAATAGAGTAATATTTTTTTTGTGGAGTATGCAAGGAAAATGTAGGGAGTGAGAAAAGATTTCAAGTAGTTCAGCATATAAGCACAGAAAACATTAAGAGAATTTAAACAGAAAGCTTACAAATGGAGTCTATCAAAAGCAATTAGTAGAGTGTTTCGAGAGTAGGGTCAGTCAGTTTTCTTATGAGTTGTGTAAAGTATTTTTAGCTATTGATGTTCCATTCTAGAAAAGTAATAATCCCAAATTAAAAGATTTAAGTCCATACTTGAAGGTTGCTCATTGTCAGCTGTTGATGTATTGGCTGAAGCTATGGAGCACCATACAGTCAAAGACCAAGAGCTTTGCATGGCTATGATTGTGCACTCTGGAAGTTATTTTCTGAACCAGAGATATAAAATTTTTAGATTCATAGAAAATACTTTAGAATGTTATATAATCTCTCTTAAAGTGGATGTACCGAGGTAGTTCAGAAATTAAAGAATGTTTGTGCAGGTGTGTTGAAGCAGCTGATCCTGTGTGCAAACTGTGTTTAGTGTGATGTTGACTGTTGTCTTGTATGGTTGTTGGCTAGTTATACATTGAATTGCTGAGTGTAGTGGCCTTCGGCAGTGAACATGCAAATTTACCATCCCCATTCTTTAAAACAGCAATTCTTCTAGGTTTGTGCCGTGTCTTGTGTGGGGTTTCGCCTAGGACACCAAGCTGGCTCATCGGTGGGCTCTTGGTATCCCCGCCCGGACCCCCACTGGAGTAGCGAACTGTGCGCCACCTCCCTTTATATAAGTTGCAACTGCACCTCTTGACTGCGAGAACTAAAAGCCCAAGCAGCCTTAACCTCCCTATGAAGGCTTCCAAAAAGATGGTATATTGGCTTTCACGGCCAATGAATTAAAACTCAGCAATTCTTCTAGGTTTGTGCCGTGAAGCCTTCATAGGGAGGTCGAGGCTGCTTGGGATTTTAGTTCTCGCAGTCAAGAGGTGCAGTTGCACCTTATATAAAGGGAGGTGGCACGCAGTTCGCTACTCCAGTGGGGGTCCGGGCGGGGACACCAAGAGCCCGCCGATGAGCCAGCTTGGTGTCCTAGGCGAAACCCCACACAAGACACGGCACAAACCTAGAAGAATTGCTGAGGTTTAATTCACTGGCCGTGAAAGACAATATACCATATTCATTCTTTGCTTGCTGAAAACGTTAAATCTTATGGCATTCACTGGGGACTTGCTGCAGTGTATGGAGAAGGTGTTATGAATGTGGCAGTTGTTAGGAAGTGTTGCATTCATTTCAGAAATGGAAGAGCAAACTTTCAGGACACAGATGAACTGAAATAAAAGATTGGTCACATCGTCCTAATGAACAGTGGAAACTCATGGCAACTGTTTTCTAGTAAGTCGTCATTGAATTCATGCTAAGAAACACCACCATAAATGCTGATACCTACTGTGCTCCTCTAAGAAGTCTTCAACAGATTACTTAGAACTACTACATCTTCTTCTTCTTCATTTCCCGGTTCCAGTAATCTGGGTCGGGGCATGAATCAAGGACCTCCATCTGTGGCCTCGACTCACACACTATCATATTTAGGCTATATGTTCAATGGGTTCGCCACACCCAAAGGTAGACAAGGGCCAATTAAGGCAGGAAATTGAAAGACTCCCTAAGCCTCGGATACCCTACTACCGTCGGGTTTGGAAGAGAACAAGTGGAGACCAAGGGAGGCCAACAGGAAAAATAACTGAAAGGAGCCCGGCACAAGTAAGTGGAAGCAATACCGGACTCAGCTGAGGTCCCATGGTCGCCGACCCACGTCTCACAAGTTGTGAGCCCCTGGGGGTGGGTTACTTAGAACTCCACATGGAATTGTTCTTCTTGAGGTTAACACTCGACCTCATTCAGCCAAGAAGACACAGGGCTTGCTGCATGAATTTCACTGGGAGACTTTGCCTTATCCACCCTGTAGTCCTGACTAGGCACCATCAGATTTTCACCCATTTTCGAAGGAATTGATGAATTGACAATGACAACGACATATAGGATGCTGATATGGACTGATTGAAGTAACAGGCAGCAACCTTCTATGATAAGAGAATGTTTAAACTGGTCTCCAGTTACGATAAGAGCGAAATGTGCAAAGTTACTACAGTATATGGAAAGCTAGACTAAAATATTCAACATGATTTTTATATTAAGTTTGTTTATTACGAGGGTAATTCCAAAAGTATGGTCCGATTCGCCGTAAATATTTGAAAGCGGCGCCAAGGGCAAAACACGCATGCGCCCCGACTCCTGGCATGCCTAGTAGCGTTGTTACTGTTGCTGTGTGCTGTTGATAGTGTCAGTTCACAATGTTTAAGACAATTAATCAGCCTGCCGATTGTGAAGTAAGGGCAGTGATATGGTTTCTGTCTGCAAGAAACATTTCTGCGGCAGAAATTCATCGGCAGATTACTGAAGTGTACGGTCCTAACATAATGAGTGATAGTAAAGTGCGCAAGTGGGTGCGAGCCTTTAATGAAGGACGGGAAAAAGTGCACGATGAACCCCGCTCTGGCAGACCATCAGTGATTTCAGACGAGTTGGTTCATGCGGTTGACGACAAAATTCGTGAAGATCGACGATTCACTATTTCAGGGACAACGATCAATAAAGCAGCCTACTGCGCTACCCTGACTAAACTTCGACTTGCAATCCAGAATAAGCGACGTGGTCTTTTGTCGTCTGGAGTGTTGTTGTTGCATGACAATGCCAGACTTCATACTGCGAATGACACGCAAACTCGAATCAAGAAATTTGGATGGGAAAAGATGGACTACCCACTGTACAGTCCGGACTTGGCGCCAAGTGATTTCCACCTGTTCCGCTACCTAAAGGAGTTTCTTGGCGGCAAGCGCTTCGACACAGATGATGAAGTGAAAGAAGCTGTTAAAGACTGGTTAGCTTCGCAGGCGGCCGGGTTCTACGACTTAGGCATTCAAAAGCTTGTGGAACGATGTGACAAATGTGTAAATAAGAATGGAAATTATGTAGAAAAATAGAGAAAGACGTAAGGAATGTCAATAAAACAATTGTTTTGGAAACAATTTTGATTTTGGATGTTTTTTTTTAGTTTTGGAATAGCCCTCGTATTATTATTATTATTGAATATTGACTCCGACCATTTTTTGTCAGAGATCAAAACGAAATTTTAACCAAATAAATCCAAACCTAAATTTATGAAACTCCCTAAAATTGATACGAAAGTCTTAGCAGAAAATAAGGTTACATTTATCAATAACCTAAATATAAAACCAATGAGTACCTGGGAAGAGATCAAAGATCCAATGGTTGAATCGGCGAAAGTATTGGGTCAGCCATCAAGGAAGAGAAAACGTCGGTGGTGGAATGCAGTATATGATGCGACACTCGAACGTAGACAAAGAGCATAGCAGCAATGGAATTTAAGAAAGAAGGAAGATGATTGGACTCATTTTGTAGCGATCAGGAAATTTATGTCCAAAATCATTAGGGTTGAGAAACGTAACTATGATAAGAAGCGATTGGAGAGCATTGATGAAGAATTTTAAAAGAACAACTATAGAGAATTCTACAAGATATTTCGTGAAGAGATTCATGGATATCAACCTCTGAACCTTCACTTCAAGGATACGGCAGGGGAATTAGTCACCAACAATAAAGACAACTGTCAGTTGCTCGCCAAATATTTTGAGGAACTTCTAAATTTTGAAGAACCTATAGAAAGATTAAGTTTCAAAGCACCACAACAGGTGAACCCTCCGTCAACTCCACCGACATTACAGCAAGTTGAAGTGTATATTGAACAACTTAAAAACAATAAGGCATTAGTTGAGGAAGGGATACTACCTGAAATGTGGAAACTCGGTCGTAAAGTGGCAGCTGTAGCCCTCCATCAGTTTATCAATGACTGTTCCAGTAGTGTTAAGAAAAGCGTCTGACGGTCAATCGAATCATAAGCTTTTTGGAAATCAATAAAGGTAACACGACTTCTTCATTCTGTCGACTTGCAGTCTTCCTTCTATGTCTGAAATCATCCTACCTATTGTTTGTTTGTTGATCTTAGTTTGTAATGAGCTTTGTTTATCTTGGCCGTTTCTTAATTTTGGCAGCTTCGGTGGCGTAGTTGGTAGCATGTTGAGCTTCTATGACCAAGATCGGGGGTTCCAACCCGGCTGAAGTCGTCGGATTTTCCAAGAGCTCCGCCAGGAAATTTAATTCTGATCTGAAGGCTGGAACAGGGTACACTCAACCTCGAGAGGAAAAACTGAAAATAGACGGATTCGATTTCTACCTCAACCATCTTGGAAGTGGTTTTCCGTAGTTTCCCATTTCTACTCCAGGCAAATGCCGGGATGGTACCTAACTTAAGGCCAATGCCGCTTCCTGTGATGGATACAAAATTTGTCGAAGACTTATCACATCATGTATCTTCATGTTCCATGACCCCTACGAGTGGATTTTAGCAAAATTATTTTCTGCAAAATTCATTTGAGGGGCTTTGACATAATGATCATTTAGCCCTGTGTACTTGGGTGTGTGTATAGAATTTGTTTAATAACATGTGTTATTGTGATGTCTGTAATAAGTAGAGTGTGTGTATACAAATATACAGATCACCTTGTGGTGTATCGGCTAGCGTTCTTGGCTGTCAACCCGGAGGTCCAGGTTTTTATTCCTGGCTCTGCCAAGGAATTTTAATTCTGGTGTGAGGGCTGGAACGGAGTATCTTCAGCCTTGTGAGGCAAAACTGAGAAGAGGAGGGTTTGATGCCCACCTCAGCCATCCTGGAAGTGGCTTTCCGTGGTTCCCCCCACTTCTACTCCAGGAAAATGCTGGTAAGGTTCCTAACTTAAGACCACAGCTGCCTCCTTCCCAATCCTATCTCCCCATTTACAAATACACACACTTGTATATCCATCACAATAACACAGGTTATCACAATTCCAAACATACCCAAATATACACAGGGCTATATGACCGTGATATTGCAGCCCCTAAAATAAGCAAGAACAAATATACATACCAAAAATATGCAAATTATCACCATAATATTATTGTACATACAAACATTCAATTTAGGGGCACATGACCTCGTAGTTCCACCCCTTAAAGCAACAATAACTAACATTCAATTTAGTAGAGATGATGCATTCTGCTTGTTGAAAGTGAAAAATATCCCTTACAACGAACAATTTCAAACACAGTAGGCTATACCCAAAAGAAAGATATTTTTAGCTAACGAATAAACAATTATTCAACTATTTTTACAGTTCTTATGACGGTATACACCACTATTATTAGACCACCTTGTAGTGTAGTGGCTAGCATTCTTGGCTTTTACCCCAGGGGTCCAGATTCGATTCCTGGCTCTGCCAGGATATTTAATTCTGGTCTGAGGGCTAGAACGGGGTACACTCAGCCTCATGAGACAAACTGAGAAGAGATGGTTTTGATTCCTATCTCAGTGATCCAGGAAGTGGTTTTGCTGTGTTTTCCTCACTTCTACTCCAGGCAAATGCCTGGATGCTTTCTAATTTAAGGCCATGACCGCCTCCTTCCCAATCATCACCTAAATTACAAATACACCCATACTCTACTAATTACAGACACCATAATAACACATGTTATCAGAAGAAATGGATGGACCAAATCAAGGATGATCTTGAAGACAAAGGAGAAGGACTCATGAAGACCATCTATTCATGGACAGAAAAAGGTGGCGAGGACTCATTAACAGCACCCGGGCGACTGGAGCTGGAATTTGATGATGATCAGACAAATTCTATACACACACCCAAGTACACGGGGCTAAATGATCATGATGTCCAAGCCCTCAAATGAAACGAGAAACCATTATTTTAATTAAAATTTGTGTATTTTGCATAAAATAAAATAAAAACACATGTGTTGCAGAAAATAATTTTGCTAAATTCCACTCATAAGGGTCATGGAACATGAAGATACATGAAGTGTGAGTTTTCGACAAATTTTGCATCCTTCACAAAAAAATTATACAAATTTTATTGAAATAAAACCATATTCCAGTGGTAAATAAGAAATCGCCTTGAGGTGGAATCGAAATGAACCTCTTGCGGTCTGGTTTCCCTTGCCTTAACCATTACGCTATTGACATTTAGTGAGTTGGCCAAGATATTTAATTCTGGTCTGAGGGCTAGAACGGGGTACACTCAGCCTCGTGAGACAAACTTTGACAACATTTCAATCTTGATCGCCCACTGTCAGGAGAAATAGTCCTTCATTTCATTAACAAAAGAATGAATGTTGCACATCGTATATACATACTGTTAACTGTATTTTATTGTAATTAAGGACTTGGTTGATGACAGTCTTCAAATACACGGAAGCGGTATGAATGGGTGGGGCACAGTTATTTGTTGGGTAGTGGCTTGGCCATGTTTGAATGGCAACAGTCAAAGATTTATGCACGCATGGGAAGTATTTAATTTTGAAAATAAATATATTTAAATCTATCTTTTGAAAAAATGCAAGATTTTTCCTGTACGTTTGAGACGATTTGTAAGATTTTGGTACAAACTGCACCTCCTAACATCACACAAGATACAAAAACATAAAAGCGACCATCATTGGATAAATATGACCTATAGGCCTAAAGTCAAATGGGTCACGTTAGTTAGTGTTGCTTTAAGGGGCAGAACAGCGAGGTCATCTGCCCCTTGTGTCACATTAATTACAACTATTTTGTATAGTAAAAAGTTTTGGAAATCTCCTTTTTTCTTCGTTATCTTGTAATTTACAGTTAAGTTTCTGATGTTTCTTTTTGTTATCGAACACTATTACTGAATGTATGGTTTATATATAACACTTTAAAAAGTTTGTTCTGTTTGTAGAAACCCATGATCTTCTTGAAAATAAAAGAATTATTGGTTAATTAAAATATTCCCATTTGAATGTGCCCAGTACATCCTTTGATAATACTGTATATGTTATGCTTATAAAGCTTATGAATATAAAGTCTATAATTATTGTATAAAATGTATAGATTTATATTGGCTGGCCTGTCAAATACCGGTGTGTTGAAGATAATTTCTTGTAAATCCCTGAAGCAGAGCTGTTAACATCTTGAGCCTTTACGTCAATACAGATTGCAGGTCGAATTTTTAATAATTCTTCTAATATATTCCTCATTGGAAACAATGTTAAGATGTTGAAAAGCACCAAATTGAATTATAACCATACAATTCTTCGATTTCTGAACTGCCCACATACTTTGAAGCAAAAGAGTTGAAAATGAGTCTATTATTGGGCATTGAATCCGAATCCTCTGCATTCTCAGCAAGTGTGTGAACTGTAACTCATTGTCAACTCTTGATGTAATGTCTCATTAATATTTTTAGACAAGTTTCTTTGTATTACAGGTCATTGGACTGAGTTTTAGACAGTACATAAGGTCTAACTGGAACCGGTTAGACTTCTTCATTCTGATCATATCAGGCGTTGATCTTGTGTTTGATTACCTGGACCTATTTACAGATATTAATAAGGATACTTCGGAAGCTTTTGCTGTTGTTATTACTACTATAAAATTACTTAGGCTACTACGTTTAGCAAGACTCTTCCGACTCTTAAGAGTAAGTACAGTTATATTCTTTAGTTTGAATTGAGTACTTGTCATAAAAGAAAACCTTAAACAATATGTATTGGCCAATATACAGTTATCTATGAAATGAAAATGCTTTTCAATTGGTCAACACGATTGTGCCCAATTAAAATCGATGTTGTTCCCTAAACCTGAAAAAAATTACATGAGATTAAAAAAATTCACCCGGTTACTAGCTTTGATCGTCAAGCGACCATCATCAGATCCCTTATACTCAAGCTATTAAACTTATATCAACGAATATGTCTATGTTTTAATAGCCTGAGTGTAAGGGATTTGATCATGATCGCTCGACGATTGAAACTAGTAACCCAAGTGAATTTATTAATCTCATGCAATTTTATTCAGGTTTAGGGAACAACATTCATTACAATTGGGCACAATCGTCTTGACCAATTGAAACGCATTTAAATTTTGTTTACTAAGGCAACACTAATAAAAGGTTTCCAACAAAATAATACAATACTCTAGAGCTTAGCAACTTCAAGTGTGACCCTGTGTGAGCGCTAGCTCCGTCAGCCAGCGTGACAGAGAGGACAACGAGCTTGTAGTTCGCATTTTTGCCGGGGTTTCAGTTGGAGTTGCTGAGCTCTATATATATCACAACATAAAATTTACTGTTTGAAAGAGTCTACAGATATTCAGCTCCACTTTTCAGGCACCTGTCCCAATGCTGAACAAGTTTCCCTATTCCCTCCTAGGTCGCTAGTTGCTGGTGAAACCACTCTTGCAGCCCTGTTCTCTTTTCTTGCAACTATCATGTGTTTGGTCCATTAAAGAAGTCCCTGAAGGGGAAGCGTTTCACCAATGATCAAGCAGCTCTTGATGCTTGATGGTACAATACACCTTGCCAAGATGAGGAGGTGAAATGCTGGCAGATTGTTTTAGATTTCTGGACAATTTCAACTTCTTTGAAATTTGAATTGATGTTCATTCAATTCAATTGGACTATAAAATCTTTTAAGTTTCTTCAGAAACAAAGACAATCCACCTGAACTGCCAGGCATGCAATTTTTTCAACCTAAGAGAGCTATGTCTCTCATAGTACACTGGCTCTGCTAGTAGTTCACTGGTCAGTTAAGCAGCTTTGACCCCGTGTGGGTGCGGGTTAGAATACACCCACGGTATGCCCTGCCTGTCGTAGGAGGCGACTAATAGGGCCGACATGGCCGAATAACTTGCCAGTTTTGATTTGTTCAGACCCCCTGTGGATGGGGAGGGCAGAATTCATCCACGGTATCCCCTGCCTGTCGTAAAAGGCGACTTAGAGGGGGCCTTATAAAGGTCGATTTTGGTTTTCTGGTCCCAGCTCTGGTTTGACCAATAGAAACAAACATGCATGCTGTTAGGGGAAGGGCCACCAGCTTGGCCATCTGGCCAGAAAGCCTAGACGGTATGCCCCATCCCGTCAGGTGGGTGCGCCATGTACCCTACAGTAGTATCCGCCTTACAACGAAGGTCCCTGCATGGCCGAATACTGGAGCTGAATAAATCCTGTGCATGCCGAGGGGGAAGTGCCTGTTCGAGGCACTGGGACCCCGGGCAATATCTGCTATGCCAGGTAGGTATTGCCTTGGCTGGGTGGCGCCCACAGTGATAGCCCCCGTTCGGAGTGGGCAGTATTCGGGGAGGATTTCGTCCGGGATGCCATCAAAGCGATCACGGACACCTGTACAGGGTGGCACCCTTAAAAAGCCGTCTCTGGAGTGTCGAGCTAATCCCAAGGTGTATACGCCTTGGGATGAAGCCTTTAACCAACGATTTGCGACAGACAGATCACCTCGCTACCTGGTAGCTACCAGGACTGACGGGGATGATTTCAAGCTCGTAAAATCGATCATTTTCGCTGAGGAAATCGAGGGGAAATTTGGTGATCTTAACGGGATTTCCAAGCTCCGGAACGGGCAGCTCTTGCTGCATACCGTTAGCCGGCAGCAAACCGAAGCGTTGCTGGAATGCACGCAATTCGGCGAAATCCCCGTTAAGATCACAAAGCACGAAACGCTGAATGAGGTCCGTGGAGTTATTTTCCATCGTGACCTCATTTTGAATAGCGATGCTGAACTGTTGCGGGATCTGGGGAAGAGAGGCGTCACAAAGATTAGGCGCATCACCCGAAAGATTGGGGAAAGGAGCGTCGATACCGGCGCTTTTATTCTCCATTTTGAAGGTGATGTTGTACCTAAGCAGGTGAAGGTCACATCGTACAACTGCGATGTGCGACCGTACATCCCTCCACCTATGCGCTGCTACCAGTGCCAGAGATTCGGGCATGTTTCCGCCAGGTGTACTGCGAAGGCCGTATGTAGAGAGTGTGGCAAGGGGACACATGAGGGTGACGAGAGGTGTACGCCTCCCCCGATATGTCCCAACTGCCAAGGAAGTCACTCTCCACGGTCAAAACAGTGCCCTGAATTCATTATGGAAGCCAAGATCCAGGAAATCAGGACTCTTGACAGGCTTTCATATCACGACGCTCGCAAGAGGTACCGTGATATGAATGCCCCCGAATTTCGGGTATCGTTTGCAGCTGCAGCGACGCCCTCAATCACCCCTGCCGTTAAAGTTTCCAGTGCAGTACCCTCGATGTCCTCTTTTAGTACGAGTTTGAAATCTCCCCTCGCTGTACCAGCGAGCACTGTCAGCCCGAAGGAGGTCCCAAAACCTTCTTCGGCCACGGTTAAGAAGGCGCCGGTTTTAACACCTAAACCGGCGAATTCGGAGAAGTCCTCTTCTTCTCCGAAACGGTCGGCGAACAAGTCTTCCCCAGCTAAAGGGGGAAAGAAGACTTTGCCGACCAGGGCTGGTCCTTCTTCCAGCCCACCTAATACGAAAAATATAGGGGAGAAGAGGGAGACGGTTCGTCGCCGTCTCTCTCGTCCTCCTGCTGACGGGGTGGCTACTGTCTCTGCTGGCCTTTCTGCTCCCACTACCACCAAGGGGGCGAAGCCTGCTGAAGCCAAGCCCGTCCGTATGGAGGAACTCCCCTATAGAAAAGAAAATAGATCGGCGGAGGAGAGGGGAACGGTTCAGCGCCGTTTCTCTTCCTCTCCTAAAGGCAGGGCTGCTCACGTATCTGCTGGCCATCCCGCTCCCACCACTACCAGTGGAGCGGTGCCAGCAGGAGCGACCTTGTTTTATAAGGACCCGGCGTCTGTGGGGAAGGGACCATCTACTTCCCCAAACACACGTCGGCGCCGATCCAAGAAGAAATCTCTTCGGGGCGTGTCGGGGACAGACACCCAGTCTTCGGACCGGGAGGAAGTCCCTCGACACCGCTCTCGCTCTTCCCCAAGAGCGAGACTCGTGAGGTCCGACGACGACCGCGCGCAACCCAAGAGAGCGCCCGCTCCATTTTCTTCGTCTTCGGACGGAGATGTGGAGATTGAGGTGTGCTCTCCTGCCCCATCATCTCCAACTAGAGATGGGGAAGGGTGGCAAACGGTCAAGCATAAGTAGAAGACCAACTTCTACTTAAGTCCACACCATGGCACTATTACAATGGAACTGTAATAGCTATTCTGTTCATCTCGCTGAGTTACGACAATTAATATCTTCGTTTTCGGCAACCATTGTCTGTCTTCAGGAATCCAGGTTTCGTCCTGGACATGAGACAACAATGCGTCACTTCAAACTCTTCTCTAGAGACCGGGTGGACGGAGCTGTGGCCGCTGGTGGCGTCTGCACTCTCGTCCACTCTAGCCTCTTTAGTGAAGAGGTGCCGTTGCGTACTCAGCTAGAGGCAGTTGCAGTTCGTACTTCGTTGCCAGTAATGGCAACAGTATGTAACGTGTACATCCCGCCTGATTCTCAGCCGGATTACGACCAGCTGGTGGATCTAGTCTCTCAGCTCCCCCCTCCTTTTCTCCTTCTGGGAGATGTTAATGCCCACAACACCATCTGGGGCTCCGCTACCACTAGCGGTAAAGGGAGAGATTTTGAGAGACTGATCAGGCGGCTGGACCTGTGCCTGTTGAACACAGGGGAACCTACGCACTTCTCTATTGCACACGGTACTTATTCAAGTATCGATATTACCCTGTGCAGTCGTGCGCTGGTTCCCCTGCTACAGTGGGGTGTACACAATGACCTTTGTAATAGTGACCATTTTCCAATTATCGTTACTCTTCCGAACCAGAGAGCCATCGAGTTACCAAGTCGATGGCTTCTCCATCGGGCTGATTGGCCAACTTTCACGGCACGCGCGGTGTTTGCCGAAGATACCTTTGAGAGTGTCGACGATCATACCATTCACATAACGAATGGTATTTTGGCTGCTGCTGAGGAAACAATACCTTCCTCGTCCGGCAACTCACGCCGGAAGCTTGTCCCTTGGTGGACAGCCGAGATTGCAGCAGCCATTAAAGATCGTCGACGTGCTTTCAAATGCTATCGGAGGCAAAACACTATGGCCAACCTTATCACCTTCAGAAGGATGCATGCTAGAGCCCGATATCTGATTCGGGAGAGTAAGAAAACGACGTGGGAAAAGTATGTGTCGTCCATGACGGCGCATACTCCTTCATCTCAAGTGTGGACTAAGCTTCGTCGGATCTCCGGACTCCCGACATCACTGTCGATACCCGGAGTGTCCATCAATGGAGACATCATCACGGACCATCTCGCCATTGCCAACAGCATTGGCTCGCACTTCTCCGATGTATCCTGCTCCGGGAGTTACGATCCTACGTTTCTGACTCTGAAGCGGGAGGCAGAGACTCACCCCTTGTCCTTTGCCACTGCTGCTTCGGAGTCCTATAATGTACCATTCTCTGAATGGGAACTGCGCAGTGCGCTTGCACTGTGCAGGGATACGGCTCCTGGACCGGATAACATACATAATCAAATGTTAAAACATCTGTGCGATTCCAGTATAAAAAAACTGTTGATCCTCTTCAATCGTATATGGATTGAAGGGGAGTTTCCATCTCAATGGCGAGAGGGGATCGTGATACCGATTCCTAAGGCTGGAAAGAATCCCAAGTTTGTAAGCAGCTATAGGCCCATTTGTTTGACAAATGGCCTATGTAAGCTGCTCGAAAAGATGGTGAACCGTCGACTGGTGTGGTTCTTGGAGGATAAAGGTCTCCTGTCTGAGTACCAATGTGGATTTCGCTCTCATAGGTCCACCACTGACCATCTGGTGCGACTTGAGAGCGCCATACAGGAGGCTTTTTTCCGAAAGCAGCACCTAGTCACGGTTTTCTTTGACCTAGAGAAAGCCTACGACACCACATGGCGCTACGGGATCCTTTCCACCCTTCACAAGTGGGGACTCCGTGGTAACTTACCGACTTTTATTGCGAATTTCATGTCCGTCCGACTCTTCCGTGTAAGGGTCGGTAGGACATTATCGCAATATTATACCCAAGAAAATGGAGTTCCTCAGGGTTCAGTGCTGAGTGTCACCTTGTTCGCGATTGCCATTAATGGCATTGTTGCCGCCGCCGGGTCCGCGGTAGTTCCATCGCTGTATGTAGACGATTTAGCTCTGCATTACAGCTCTGGAAGTATGGCAGTCGTGGAACGGCAATTGCAGCTAGCTATCAACCGGGTCGACAGGTGGGCTCACGACCGGGGTTTTCGTTTTTCAGCAGCGAAAACCTCCGTCGTCCATTTTTGTCGGCTACGGAGGCTACATTTACACCCTGAACTACATCTCAGGGATGCTGCGTTGCCGTTGGTTGACACTTATCGCTTCCTGGGGCTCCATTTTGACAGCAAGTTAACGTGGCAGCACCATATACGGCAATTGAAAATGACATGTCTCAGGAAACTGAACATGCTCAGGTTTCTTAGTGGCACTACGTGGGGGGCTGACCGTGCGGTGCTGCTACGGTTCTACCAAGCCCTCGTCCTGTCCCGGCTAGACTATGGTTCTGCGGCATACGGTTCAGCAAGGCCGGCAACCTTGAAAATGCTGGACAGTATCCACCATAGTGGCGTTAGGCTGGCTACCGGTGCCTTCCGGACCAGCCCGATACCCAGCCTACTTGCCGAATCGGGTGTTCCACCTTTAAATTATAGACGCCAACATATGCTTTTAGCATATGCTGCCAATGTGCGTCAAATGCCGCAACACCCGACCTATCAAGCTCTCTTCGGTACCCAAAACCACCAGGGGTACGCCAACCGGCCTCGTGCCACTCGGCCGGTTGGTATTAGACTTGATAGCTCGTGTACTGAAATAGGAGTGGCTGTAGGTCCCTGTATGATCCGGACATCTAGCGAGGTGCCTCCGTGGCAAGTCCCGCGTCCGGAAATTCGGTTAGATCTTCACCAAGGTCCTAAGGTGAACACGGATGCGTCCGTTTACCGGAGGCAGTTCCACAGCATAGTTCACCAATTTCCGGACGCTGGCATTCTATACACGGATGGTTCGAAGGTGGACGAGAAGGTGGGTTGTGCTTACGTTATTGACGGTGCAAATACCAAGATCTCTTTGCCTGAGGCCTGTAGTGTGTTTACTGCGGAGCTCGTTGCCATCTATGAAGCTCTGCAGTTTGCACTACAGGATGCACGAATCCACTTTCTCGTGTGTACCGACTCTTTGAGTTCGTTGCAGTCAATTGCTACATGTTTCCCGCAACACCCCCTAGTGCAGCGAATCCACGACCTACTAGCCGGGCTGTGCCACGCTGACACTCGAATCACCTTTCTGTGGCTTCCAAGCCACATGGGAATTGCGGGAAATGAGTTAGCGGATCAAGCTGCAAAAGAGGCGGTATCACTACCACCTCGACCAATGGAGGTACCCGCTAGAGATATTCGCTCTCAGTTACGCCTACAAGTTCTGGCTTTTTGGGAGAGTCAGTGGCTAGCTGACCCAATGCCCAGTAAACTGAGAGCGATCAAGGGAACTACTCGCGTGTGGCGGAGCTCCTTCCGGGCCCGGAGAGAGTCCGTCATTTTGTGTAGGCTAAGGATAGGTCATACAAGATCCACCCACTCATACCTAATGAGAAGGGAAGACCCCCCACTTTGTACCTGTGGAGCCGTATTCACCGTGGCCCACATTTTCACCCAGTGTGTGGATCTTGCTGAGTTACGAAGAAACCTTGGTTTGCAGACGACACTCAAACTTATATTAGCCGATGACGCGGTGGCTGCTGATCGCGTTATCCGCTTTATAAGTGAGAGTGGGTTAGGGCCAGCAATCTAAATTTTCCAGTGAACATTGACTCAACGACTTGTTCGTTTTTGAATGATAATGTTTTGTTTTTTCCGTAATTTTTGTTTATTTTTATAATTTTTTATTTAATTGTTTGTTTTTTGTTTTATTAATTTTTGGTCTTTTTAAATTTAGATATCCACCTCAAAATTTTAAATTCAATTCAAAATTTGTATTCTTTAATCTGTGTTAAGAGGGGCAGATGACCTCGTTGTTCCGCCCCTTAAAACAACAATAACTAACTAACTAAGCAGCTTTGGTGGCATAGTCGGTAGCATGCTGAACTGCTATGCCCAAGATCGCGGGTTCAGCCCCGGCCAAAGTCGTTGAATATTTTAGAGCGTTAAAATCCTTCAGTATGCCTTCCTTTGGAGGGGAAGTAAAGCCGGCGGGTCCATGTCATAGATTTATGGCATGTATAAGAACCTACCACTATAATTGGTAGTGTGTAGCTAAATTTGTAGGTTATACGTCGTTAGAAACGCTCTATCAAGTTCCAACGTTCGTTGCTAGGTATCAGTGGCATCTGGTAGCCAAAGTTGGAACTACTTGAAATTGAACTTGGTCTTTCATCTTCATTTCATATCATCCACATGCGACGGTACTTGTAGCTCACCCGATGGGTGTCCGCATAGAAGCAGCTACAAACTCTGGCAAGCTGAACATGTCATCGGACACTCCCGGCACTAAAGCCATACGCTAAATAAATATGGTCAGTTTACACTATCATTAGCTTGCCACGGTGGGTGAGTGGATAGCGTGTCGGTCTACTAACCCCAAGATTGCAGGTTCGTCCCTGGCCGTGGTAAGTGATTTTTGAAAGGCGGCAAAAATACGATACGCATGTCATACGATGTTGGCATGTCAAAGAACCCATTTGAATTCAGTAGGCCGAGTTCATAGTGGCAAAATTAATCTCGGGAGTTTCCGCCAACACAAAGTTCCTCATTTCTCTACTAGAAAGCGCTATGGTGTCCAAGGAGCTTAGATATCTGTTATCTAACCTCCTTGACTTTCATAGTGATTCAAGGAACAACGAAATTCGACATGCAAGTTACCCTCTGGGTGTCAAATTACAAAGCTTGCACGAGGCACCCGAGGCCATACGATATTATTATTATTATTATTATTATTATTACACTATCATTTTTGAGATCAGCTCAATGAATACTAATGAGAATTTCTAACATTCCGATCAATCACATTGCCAGAACAAAACGATGTTCATCTTTTGCCAAATAAAAAGATAAGGGAGACCAGGGATTAAGAAAGTCATGTAGCCATCACATGATGAAGCACACATGTGGTTTCAAAGCAAGGCATATTGAAGCACTGGTGAACCCTTATCAGTCTTTAGTCACATTCCAAGCAGACAGTGCAGCATTCAGAAGCATTCAACAACCAGGTAAGTTTGCATATTACAGCTATTTAACACAGTATTCGTGAAACAATTCTAACTTACTTGTGTCTACAGATCTAAAGGTCAAGCTGCTTGCTTCCCATCAAGGCAGACAGGGTTCGATTCCCGGTCAATAAATGTGAGACTTTTGAAGTGAAATGTCACGTCCTGTGGTTTGGATTCCACATAAAAATGGAGATCCCGTGGCTCATGTTAACAAGATTAATGGTCACGTGAAACTACAAGCTTCCTTCCTTCCTACAGATCTAATCAAGAATGCTTATAACTAAAATGTCTCCCAGTCTTGCAGACTAGTAATGGCAGGCCATGACTGTTTGTAAATAATTAACATCAATGAGTTAGCAATACAGAAAAACTTGCCTTCATTATCATCATCTTCCAGCTCCAGTTTTCTGGGTGTGGTATACAAGCGCTCGCCATTTCCTTTTGTCAGAGTAGAGTTGCTGTTCTTCTACGTCTTCCCATCTCACATTCTGTTTGTTGACCTCAGACGTCACTGTGTCTATCCATTGATTTCTTGGCCTTCCTACTGGTCTCTTCCCTCTCACTTCTCTGTCAATATAATTGGTTTTCCATTTCTGTCCATTCTCATGACGTGTCCAAACCACTGAAATCTGCGTCTTCCTAGGAGTTCAGCGACAGGTATTTTGATACCAACTTCAATGGATCCTTTATTAAACGGGAACTCGTCTTAAATGGAAATATTTAATGGTCCCATGAAATTCAAGATAAAAAACATGTTCAATTCCCTCATTAAACGAAAACTGTGTTACACGGACAATGGAAATTAAATGAACACATTTTAACTAATAAGAAGTTCCGAAAAGCAGTGTTTAGAAAATTTTCAGGCACCCTGTGAAAGTCTACCTTGTCTGCTGTAACAGTTGATTGTATAGCTAATGAATGTTCAAATAGGTCTTCCTTTTCTCCAACTTTCACATCCAAGTGTACTGTAGTGGCCTGTTTCCTGTTCCCCAAGCCTTTGCCAATGTTCGCTTTAACGAGCTGTCAGTCACCTGTCTTTGTCTCGATGCTTGTCAATCAGCTTAGAATTGAACTTTCATCTAAGAACTGACATTCATTCATTCATTCATTTATTTGCAATTGGGGGTGTGTCCCCCGGTAGCAAATTGGATATACATAACAAATAATTATACATAACAATTCAATAACAATTAAACTGGAGTATTTACACAAATAGTCAGTCTTTTCTTAAACACACCTATATGTTTGGAAAAAGGCTCTAAGACTGCGGCAGGTAGAGAGTTCCAGTTATCAATGGCACTGTTTACGAAAGAATATTTACCATAATTTGTTCGCTGTGGTCGGCCCTTAACTTTGAAAGGATGATCGCTCCTACCCATGTAAGTGGGCTTTCCCATATGTTTGCTAAGCTCACCCCATGCTGGTTGATTTATATATGTGTTGTACATAGCGCAGAGTCTAGATTTCATCCTCCTAGCCTCCAGTGATTCCCACCCAAGTTTCTTTAACATACGACTCACACTGCTCCTGGGATTAAAGTCACTGAGCACAAATCTAGCGGCCTTTCTTTGTACCATTTCCTACTCATTTATGAGTCCTACTTGATATGGATCCCAAACCACCGAGGCGTATTCCAGAATAGGTCTTACAAGTGACAAATATCCTAATTCTTTAGCAGAGGTAGTACTTTCTTTTAATACCCTCATTACAAAGTGCAGGGATTTGTAAGCTTAGAAACTACACATCCTACATGACTACTCCATTTCATATCATTCCTTACGTGAACGCCCAAATATTTCCAAGAATCTTCTTTTACAAGTATTTCTGAGCCAATGTTATATTGAAAATCTTGCCATCGCACTTTCCCTATTTCTAAGAGAGTACATTTACTTGTGTTTATTTTCATTTTATTTTCAATCACCCACTTATAGACCAGGTTCAGGTCATCATGAAGTACTGCATTGTCTTGTGAGTCACGTATCTTTCGATATATTACACAATCATCCGCAAACAATCGACAGTCACTGCGAATCTCATTTGGTAAGTCATTTATAAACGCCAAAAATAACAAAGTTCCGATTACGCTGCCCTGAGGGATACCCGACGTTACAGTCATTTCATCCGAGAATCGGCCTTCAACTTTCACTTTCTGGGAACGACCCGTCAAAATTCTTGGATCCGTAAAATTACTCTTCTATCAATCTTCGTTGAAGCTAATTTATGGAGTAGCATGTCATGCGGCATGACATCAAATGCCTTCGCAAAATCTATAACTACGGCGTTGACTGAAACTCCATGATCTAATGATTCGCTAATATCTTGAAAAAGTGATAGCATCTGACTCTCGCATGAGTAACCTTTCCGAAATCCATGTTGCCTATCATTAAACCATGATAATGTTTCCCACTGTTCCCTCAAGTAGTCCCAAATGAGATGCTCCATCTGTTTACAAACGATGGACGTAAGACTAACCGGCCTGTAGTTGCCCAATTCAAGTCTGCTCCCTCCCTTAAATATTGGGACTACCGTAGCTCTTTTCCAGTCATCTGGGATTTGTGCATTGTTTATGAACACATTAAACATCACCTCCAAGTATCGTGCCACTGCCCTACCTCCTAGTTTAAGTACTTCACTAACAATATCATCAGGACCCTTCGATATATTGTAACGTAATTTTTGTATTAGCTTTACAATTGCTGACTGGTTTATTTGGAACAGGGGAGCCCCTGATTCACCGTTAAGGTCCAACACACAGCTATTGGATTTATTGAACACACTACCGTAAAAGACATGGCCTGTTTCTCAGAATTAATTTACCGTCACCGGACATTATCAACGACAAATTATTTGAATTACCCTTTCTTCTCCTAACATAACTGTAAAACTTTTTCCACCCATCGCCTCCCGAACCAAGTAAACCTTGCATATAATTGTCATGAGCAGCCCCCTTTTTTTAAGACGAGCTCCCTTGATAAGGACTTAAATATCAACATATACTTGTCACTATCATGTCTTTTATTATTATTATTAATCTTGATTGGTCACATTGGACCACTTGAGTCGTTCCACAATCACTTCTTCTTTGAAGGTAGTACTGCTTGGTTCTTGCGCTCTTTCCAGTACTTTTGCATTCTTTCAGATCGGGATTTTCTCAACTCATCTGAAATCTCCCTAGGCTTTCTGTGTGTCATTTCTGCATCATGTCTTTTATTGTATAATTTCTTAATTTTCCATTTTAGACTCCTGATTTCTCATGTGTAATACTCAGGATCTGGGTTTTGTTCCAGTAATTTAAATGGAACAATTTTATCAACAGCGCTATTTAAAATTTTCAAAAAGTTAGTCCACAGGATATTAATGTGATTTCCTTCCGATGCCCATCCTACAAATAGCTCATTCAAATACCCCTGAAATTTGCCCTGATCCACCATGCGATACTGGAATATAATCTTTTTTAGCTACATCAGATTCTAATTTTGTAATGTCACCGTATCAAGCCCAGAATGGTCACTAATTCTTGGTACTTTCAGACAGTTAAAATACAGCTCTACAGGCCTTACGAGATAAACATCTCAGGTATTATTGCCTCTAGTAGGGAAGTCAACTACTTGGGAAAATCCCCCCTCCCTTATGAATTTGTTTGCAGTGTTCTGAGCTTGACCACAGCTAGTTGACTCACCAGACGAGTCTACTTTGGGGAGGTTTACATCTCCGGCAATTATTATGCTCTTTTGCATAGCATTACCCGTACAAGTTTTATCATACAGTGTGTCGAGGAGCGAAAAGTTATCTTTCGGTGCTCTATACGCCCCTATCACCTGAAGAGGGAATTTATTTCCTTTATCCGAAATTTGTACACATAACATTTCATGATCCATATCAGCCCACTTTAAGAAATTAGCTATATTTTTGTGCACACAAATAAATAGCCCACCACCTCGCTTCCCCCGATCCCTTCTGTACATTTCATAGTTCCCTTGAATTATTTCGTTACTATTTATATCCTCATATAACCAAGATTCAGTAGCAATGACAATGTCCGGAGAATACGTCTCTACAAGATTCCAAAATTCAATTAATTTATTTCCTAAACTCTGGCAATTCACCTGCAGTAATCTTAGAGTCTTACCTCCGCAGCAAATATCCCGAAATAGCTCCTTCTGTTCCCGTCGGCTGGCATCCTCTGGACCTGCTCCTCCTCACAAAAGCCGGCACGATCCAATGACCCTGTCATGTAGGCTACCTAGGTTGAAAGCGCCCCGTCGATATAAATGCAGCCCGTCTCGGGCGAAGTCACGGCCACCAATCCAGCAATCAGCATCTACGTACACTAATCCCAGTTGTGCACATACCCAGTCCATGCGGTCATTTACAGTCTTAACTCGCCTTAACGGAACATCTCCCCACCGAACAATACCACTCATTATAAATTTTGCATTTCTAAACTTGCTTTTAGCTTTTCTGCTTAGTTTGAAGAGCTCCCCCATGATGTAATCAGCTGTAGCCCTCTTCTTCAAATCGTTTGTCCCAACATGGAGCAACAACACTTTAACTTTTTCACAGTCCTCTAGATTTGCTTCTTCCACTTGTTGGGCAAGCTGGTCGATTTTAATCCCCGGATAACACCGCACTTTGGTACCTGATTTCCTCTAGATATTCGCATTCCATCGTATCCTGGTGTAATCATTATGGCTTTGAATTGAAAGGAAGAGTTGTGCTTGATTTGTGATACAGTACTGTATTATTACTGAATAAGGTATGTTCACTTTTTCTGTATGTCCATTATAATTATGCATGTCTGTGGTTTAATTATTTTATCATAGACCTACCTCCATTAACCAGAAACCTATCTTTAACGGAAATTTGTGAGTCCCGTTCAATTCCATTGAAGGAAGGTTTTACTGTACTTCAGTAATACTAATTATCTTGTATATATATTTACACAAATCAGCTTAATTAACCTGGATAACTTGCATAACAAACAGAATTTGTCTCACCCTAATTATTGTCATGTAGTGAAGTGTTACTTATTATTATTGATTTAAGCCGGCTAATGAGCGCTTATGACTAGTTCTTCTTTGATGCTCTCTTCCGTGTAGTGAAGTGTACTATTTGTAAGCGAGCATTTCAGGTATTGTGTGAAATATATTAACATTAGCCACCAAGATAATTTGTATTCCCTGTGAACTTTGACTGGTGGAAGAATATTTTCTTGTAGAATCTTCACAGTATTGTTGGTCCTTTGTCATCATCTACTGGCATACTTAATCGCATCATTTCAGGTCTTCGAGATATTCTTTCCAGCTAATGATAGCAAGTTAACTATTTCTTGACTAACAAGTCATGTCATCCCCTTGTTTATCAGTGGACGTGGTGGCTCATCGGTCTAGCTGTATGCCTCTCACCAAGGCGGTCCAGGTTCGATTCCTGGCCAATGCATGTGAGATTTTCGAAGTGAAATGCCATGTCCTGTGGTTCGGATTCCACGTAAAAAGGAGGTCCCGTGGCTCATGATCTCGAGATTAACGGTCACGTTAAACTACAAGCTTCCTTTTTACCTTGTTTATCATTTATGTAGTGCAGTGCATATTGGAAAGTGTATTAATTTGTGTATTTATCTCATGTATTCAAAAGGCTTTGTGTAGATTATATTTTATTAACTGCTCAGGGTAATTGAGCTTCTGGCAATGTGTTGACCACCTTTTTCCTCTTGACTCATAGAGTCACCCATTTTTCCGTATTGACTTACTATAATATTCAAAAGATTTCCTAGTTCCGCCTCGTCAATACACTATATTCAAAATGTCAGCATTTTATTACTGTAATTACAAAGTGATTTTTAAATGCTGCCAATACACTGTAAGGCTGATGATGATGCCAATGCATATAGGCATAGAAACATGTACCTATGTAGATTCCGACATGTAATTACATCACAAAATTTTGAATATCATGTATTGACGAGGCGAAAGCATGTTATGGAGCAAGGATGTCCCTCAGAACAGCAAGAAGATCATATATCGGATGTACTATGTCCCTATCCAGACATATGCCTCGGAGACCTGGGTTATGAAAGGAAGGGAGAGGAGCAAAATACAGGCCAGTGAGGCCAGTGAGGTTCTTGAGAAGCAGCATTGGAGCTACAAAGATGGACAGAATAAGAAATGAGAGGATCAGAGAATTAATGAAGGAGGAACCATTACAGGATGGTATAGAGAAATCTAGACTTAGATGGTATGGACATGTAAAACGAATGGAGGAGAAGAGGATACCCAGGAGGATACACGAGACGAAGTGGGAAGGAAAGAGACCGAGAGACAGGTGGAAGGGGGTGGAAGAAAGCGTGAAGAAGAGAGGAGAAGACTGGACAAGGGTGGAGGCTGAGAGATGGTGGGAAGACAGAAGACGTTGGAGAGGCTTGTGTTCCAAACAGACCCGGCCAGTGGCTGGAAACTGTGCAAGATGATGATGATGATGACGAGGCAGAACTAGGAAATCTTTTGATTATTAATGTGTTGACCAACTGAAAAATCAATAATTACATGGAAGTATAATGCGTTCTATCAAAATATAACCTTATAATAATAATAATGAAAATTGACTTAGTACATTTTTGTATCTTTGTAGGCCACATTACCCCATGCTGTGGCATATTTGGACAGTAGATTGGATCTTCAATCTTCTCTTAGTTATGATATTGGCAAAGGGTTTGTAACAGGAGAAGAGGAGTTGTTGAAGATTCTTGTGCATATTGTTGACAACCCAAAGATATTTGAAGAAACAAAACTGAGAATTGAAAATGACAGACTCACTGTAACAAAGAAACTAGGTTAGTGCTTCTAAATATTTATGTTTTCTTTTCTCTTCTTCATTCCCTCTCGATAAACTTTTACTCATAGGGCAGATGACCTCACTGTTTCTTCCCTTAAAACAACATTTATCATCATCAAACTTTGACTCATTAGATTTATTTGTGTGTAGGTCTAATGCAACTAGATCGTCCCTGGATAGCAGTCACAGTGAAAACACGTCAAGCAATACGTAGTGTCCTTAACTTCTTACAAGAAGCTGTACTTGAGCTGAAGGATGGAGGTAATGGCATTTGTTAGAATTTGTATATATGTTACAGGGAAAGTCGATCCTTCGTAAGAGTTGACTCTCTCTAGGTAGACTCAACTCTTACTAAAAGTATCAGTAACAGTTGATTGAACACAAACAGATCAACTTTTCCTAGGAAGAGTTAACTATGCCTGCTGTGGTTTAGTAAAAACTGATTCGCAGATGCTGCTCTGAAAATGTAACCGCGTGTGCCAAACTTATGAAAAACAGTGGATTGCATAGTGGGATAAAAACATCCCCGTATTAGGCAATGTTCGGTTGTCCCCTGAGACACGGCTTATCTAGTTCAAAACTACCAAATGAGGTACTGGCAAATTTAGAAACAGAATAGGATCTTCAATGCGCAATTGATCAAATTCAGCAACAATAAGAAAACAAAATTGAAAGCAACGGGAATGCAAATCCTGATGAAAATGAAACAAACCAAAATTTATCAAGTAGTGAAAAGTTCGTAGATGACCTGAACAAGTCTACTCAGGACATCAAGACACAGAGAAATGAAGCTTTCTACTGTCTAGAATAAAAAATAAAAAATATATATCTCTCTACTCTCTCTCGCTGCCCATAGTATTAAATTGTTCAGATTTCAATGATTATATTTTTTCAGCTCTCAATTCAGTAAATGTCCTACGAACATTATCCATGGAAATGAAGTTCCTACTGATAAAACAATAGCTGTGAGGACTGTTGCAACTTCACAATCACTTGGAAATGGACAAGGTTTTTTCATATGCTCTTGCAACACTATATGTGAATCCATGAAGTGTATGTGTAAGATGAAAAGTGTGCTTTACAACTCAAAGTGTCACAAATTTTTACCTTGCTGTAATAAATGATAAACATTTCTATCCTTTTATGTATTATACTGTAAATGTTTTGCCTTTTTATTTGTTTTTTTATTAGCTAGTGCCATTTCCTTGCAAATTGTCAACTGTTACTAGCTCAAGACAGTGAGAGTATACTTTCCCTAGGTATAGTCAACTCTGACTAGTAAATGTTGATCAAAATTGAACACTTACCACTTGGAGGCTGGATTTAGACAGCTCCTTAACCCGGTCCATGAGTCAATTAAAATTTACTACATGGATAATTCTTGCCAGGTGCGTCCCCGTCGCGGGGGTGGGCAACGGTACTGTAATATTCCATGGAACTACAGTAACGGCTAAGTTCTGGTGAGGACCCAGTCCTATGGGGTATAACATAGGCCCCGTGCAAAGGGTTACGTGCGAAGACCTCAACGGCATCTGCAGTGGAGAAGATAGACTTCGGTACAGTGGAGATGGCGGAAGGGGCAACCCAGTACTCGGGGGTTAAATATGAGTACAACCTCAACGGAATCTTCAGCGGAGGAGATGGACTTCGGAACGGTGGAGATTGCGGATGAGGTAGCCCTTGCCCAGGGTTACGGGTGAAGTCCATAACGGCACCTTTGGCAGAGAAGGCGACCTTCAGAATGGCAGAGATGGCGGATGTGGCAACCCATCCTCTCTGGGGTTAATTAGAAGGGGATACCAACGCTGCAGCCTTGTAGAAGTGGCAGGGGACTGCCAAAGGCTAAGGGAGAAAACCCTAACAGAAACTCCTCTCTAGTGTTAGGCTTAGCAAGCCAGCTGAAGAGTAATTTGAATTGCTTTCAAAACTAAAACGAGCCTCGGAAAGAAAAACAAATACCGACCTGACAAATCTTCTCAAACATTTGTAACGTATGATGACCGAAAGGCTGATGATCTTTCACAATGGTATGCGAAGAAATCCCAAATCAAGAAAATCAAACATAGGATTGGAACACTAAATATCCTTACATTGACAAGTAAATGTGAAGAACTGGTGGATTTGATGGAGAGGAGGAAACTTTGCATCCTTGGCATCAGTGAGACAAAATGGAAAGGCACGGGAGTAAAACAACTGAGGAAAGGATATAAACTTCACTGGATGGGTAACAAAACCGAAGCTAGGAATGGTGTCGGATTTGTATTGAGAGAAGATATAGATGCTGTAAGTGAAGTGATCTATGTAAATGACAGAATCATCAAACTGGATGTCTCTTTCAATAAGGAGGTGTTAACAGTCATACAGGTATATGCCCCACAGTCTGGATGTGATGAAGAAGAAAAGGAGCAATTTCGATCTGACCTGGAGGAAGCTACTGAAGGAGTGGAAAATGTATTAGTGATGGGTGATCTGAATGCACAAGTGGGAACAGACAGACTTGGGTATGAAAATGTGTTGGGTCTGCATGGTTTTGGTACCAGGAACCAGGAAGGTGAACAACTTCTAGATTTTTGTGTGAGAAATGGTTTAAAAATAAATAACACCTGGTTTCAAAAACAATTATCTCACAAAATAACAAGGTATAGTTGGGATGGACAATCCAAATCCTTAATAGACTACATACTATCTGATGGAAAAGCTGGCCAAACTATTTGTGATGTTAAGGTTGTGCCAAGTGAGAGCTTAGATAGCAACCACAGACTGCTTCTTGCAATCATCAAAAATGTAAAAATCCACACACCACGGAAAACCAAAAAACCAAAGATTAAAACCTGGGAACTGAAAAAAGTAGAAAACAAACTGATGTATACAAAAAAGGTGGACTCCAAAATACCTCGAGACAGAACACAAGGAGGAAATACAGAGTGGAACAGATTCAAAGAATGTCTTGTTGGAGCTGCTGTAGAAATATGTGGCAAAACTAGTAGTAAAGTGAAAGAAAGAAAAACAGCCTGGTGAAATAATGAAGTAAAGAGTGCAGTTCAGAAGAAAAATGAAGCAAGAAAGGTTCGAGATAAAGAAATTCAGAAAGGAGATGGAAAAGATGAATTAAAAATGAGTGAATTACAACAGGCATACAGAAGCCTCCGTGGCTTAGGCGGCAGCACGCCAGCCTCTCACCGCTGGGTCCGTGGTTCAAATCCCGGTCACTCCATGTGAGATCTGTGCTGGACAAAACGGAGGCAGACAGGTTTTTCTCCGGGTACTCCGGTTTTCCCTGTCAAACTTTCATTCCAGCAACACTCTCCACTATCATTTCATTTCATCTGTCATTCATTTAATCATTGCCCCAGAGGAGTGCGTCAGGCCTCGGCAGCCGGCACAGTCCATATCCTCGCCGCTAGATGGGGGCTTCATTCATTCCATTCCTGACCCGGTCGGAGACTGGAAGCAGGCTGTGGATTTTCACAACAGGCATACAGAGATTGTAGACTGCAAGTGAAACGAATAGTAGCAGAAGAAAAGCAAAAGTTGTGGATTGATTTTGCAAATAAATTGGAAGAAGATAGTAAAGCAAATTCCAAATTGCTGTACAGTGTTGTTAAAAATACCAGGAGTAGTTATGAGCAAATAACGGCTTTACAGAAACCAGATGGGAGCATCACTAGGGAAGACACAGAAATAAGAGAAATTATGAAATTATATTTTGAGAATTTATACAATGGTACAAAGAAGGACTCCAGTCCTAATGCACAGATTCAGTCAAGTGATAATATATCTGAAGAAATGCCATCAACTTGGAGTGAAGTAGAATCAGCCCTTAAAAGTATGCGCAATGAACGAGCTACTGGCTTTGATGAACTAAGTGCAGACATGATTAAAGCTGCTGGCCCACAAGGAATTCAATGGCTATACAGGGTAATAAGGGCAATATGGAAGGATAAAATAATACCAGATGACTGGAAGAAGGGAGTTATAGTTCCCCTGTTTAAGAAAGGAAGTGGAAAAAAGTGCAACAACTATAGAGGTATTACTTTACTGTCTCATGGTTTAAAAATATTTGAGAAGATTCTTGAGAAAAGATTAAGGAAAATTATTGAACCACAACTGCAAGAAGAACAATATGGATTTAGGAAAGATAGATCAACTATAGACCTCATATTCGCTCTGAAAATGATATTGGAAAAGCACTGGGAGAAAGATCGGAATTTGACATTTTTGTTTTTAGACATCGAAAAAGCATTCGATAGTGTCCCTAGAACAACTACATGGGAGTGTCTTAAAAAGAAGAATGTGACTATGGAACTCATTCAGAGAGTAAAAATGCTTTACGATGACTGCTACAGCTGTGTTCAAGTGGGAAATGGATATTCAGATTGGTTCCAGACATCTAGAGGAGTGCAACAAGGCAGTGCCCTTTCACCATTACTATTCATCACCATCATGGATGAAATCATAAAGGAAGTGAAGCAGAGCACCAATATGGATCTTCAAGCATTTGCTTTTGCAGATGATATAGTTATCTGGGGAAATAGTGAGCTGGAAGTCCAGGAAAGGCTGGACGTCTGGAATGATCATTTGAAAAAATATGGACTGAAAGTAAGTGCTACAAAAACTGCTGCAATGTCTGTTAACAGACAGAGAAGTAAAGATAATATAATGCTGGAGGGTGTACAATTGGAAGCAGTAAACCGGTATCAGTACCTTGGATGCTTAATATCAAGTGACCGCAGAATACAGCTTGAATTAAATAACCGTATTCAGAAATCAAGTCAATTCTATCAGCAAGTTCGATATCTACTCTGGAATAAGCAAGTGCCACTAAGATCAAAACAAACTCTGTTTCGAACATTCTTTGCCCCTATATTGACTTATGGGTTGGAAACATGCACAACTACCAAAAAAGATGACAGCAGACTTCAGGCTTCAGAAATGAAGTTTCTAAGAAGCATGCTTCAATAAACTAGGAAAGACAAAGTAAGAAATGAGAGGATAAGAGAACAAGCTGGAATAAATCAGTCCCTGAAGGAGACCATAACTAGGGCACGTTTGCGATGGTTTGGTCACGTCAAACGTATGACAGAAGGAAGAATTGCAAAACAATGGTTACATACTGAGATTACTGGAAAGAGACCTGTTGGAAGACCTAGGAGGAGATGGCTGGACCAAGTGAAGGAAGATATCACATCCAAGGGAATCAACTGGGATGAAGTCTTGAAGGAGCAGTGGTACATGAATCGACCAAAATGGAGAGCGCTCGTAAACCACACCCGGGAAACTGGAGTGGAAACTTGATGATGATGATGATGATGACCACTTTTAATAAACTTTTACTGAAAAGACCAGTAAGAGTCGACTTTACCTAGGTAGAGTCAACTCTTACTGGAGAATCGACTTTTCCAGTAACATATACATTATGTGTGTATTTGTATATCATTTTTTCAGTTTCACTATTCGTATCAGAGAGTGTAGAGGAAGCCATTTTAAATAATTACACATATTAGCTTAATGGATCTGAAGATGTTCGCATAACAAACAAAACATGTTAACAGAACATAATCAATCTGTTTAGCACTGCCATCTGGTGGTGAAAACCAGAACTCTACTTGAAGACCTGTCGCTTTTGTCTTGTATTCAGCAACTAAGATAATCAGAGATCTTTTATGAACCAACATCGTACGACTCGGAGTGCCGTGGATTTTTTCTGCCTTTCAAAAATCCGACTTCCTCGGCTGGAAATCAAACCACCAATCTTGCGATCGGGCCAGACGACCTCTCTGTTCCTCCCCTTAATACAATAATCATCATCAATCTTGGGATCTGGGGGCAGAAACACTACCTTTGATCCACTGAGGAAGCTTATTTTAAATATGATTTCCATATCAGCAATTGATATTACAACTTTTCATTGTAAGTAATTACATGTGAATAAAATTTCAATTACACCAGGTGAATCAGCTGCCCCTAATAATATTGTTTTATGCAACACTCAACACTATTATTTTGTCCTCGATGTGACTACAGACTAATACTGTATACACAATACATTAATGTATAGTTATTACTAGGGCTCGGATTCGAGCATATTTGCATATTTTTTCCCTGAATAGTACACATTGAAAGAAGCTTTTCGGTGGTATTTTCACCTCTCTGGGACCAACAGAATTGAAATTTATCGAGCATATAAATGCATAAAACCGCCGTTTTCAGAATAGGAGCATATAAATGCATATTCTTGTGGTTTTCGTCTAAATAGTTTGTTTTTCTTCGAATTCTCCCCCGTATTCGGGCCCTGACAATCCTTAAGGTTCGAAAACAGAAATAATTATTGAAAAGCCTATCTGGTGTGAATAATAGAACCGCAGGCTTTTAACCTTTTGTGAGGTCGTTCTCGTCATCGAAACTTTTATTGACTGATTTAAGAAAATCATTCAAAACTGAAAACATAGAAAATTTCTTGTTGTACAGACCAATGCAGATCTACTTCATTAACTCGCCTAATTCTGAACATTTTGTAAATGAACTTTTAAACTGTATCTTTTATAAGAGCACTTCGAGGTACTTGTAAAACTTGAATGCGAGTATATTGCTGTGTATCATACATACAATTAGAAAATAAAGCTCGTATTTTAAGATATGTTATTGGTTTTTTTGTTTCACTTTCCTTTCAATTTTTTTTAACGGTGTTTTTCGAGCATATTCTGCATATTTAACCGCATATAATGGGGGTTTCGAGCATATCTATCGAGCATATAATGGGTTTATAATGGTTTTTTCGAGCACATAATGGGTTTTTCGAGCATATCTATTGAGCATAAAACACATGGTTTTCGAGCATATCTGGAGATTTTATCGAGCATATCGATCCGAGCCCTAGTTATTACTGTGTAGATATTTAACTTTTTCATGTTCAGGCATCTCTCTCTCGTATTATATAAATGAAAGTTTGTCTATTTTTTTAAAAATTTCCACAGAATTTTGCGTTATTTATGGATCTCAAACTGTTTTATGACGAAGTGCACAAAAGTAATTTTTTGTCTGTCTATTTGCATGCTTATAACTCAAGAACGGCTGGGGGGGATCAAGGTAAAATTTGATATACAGTAGGTATATTTTTTTTATTCACCTTTTTTTTTTTTTTTAGTAAGCTTGCCACGGTGGGTGAGTGGATAGCGTGTCGGTCTACTAACCCCAAGATTGCAGGTTCGTTCCTGGCCGTAGTAAGTGATTTTTGAAAGGCGGCAAAAATATGACACGCATGTCATACGATGTTGGCATGTCAAAGAACCCATTTGAATTCAGTAGGCCGTGTTCAAAATGGCAAAATTAATCTCGGGAGTTTCCGCCAACACAAAGTTCCTCATTTCTCTACTAGAAAGCGCTATTGTGTTCAAGGAGCTTAGATATCTAACCTTTTTGACTTTCATAGTGATTCAAGGAACAACGAAATTCGACATGCAAGCTACCCTCTGGGTGTCAAATCACAAAGCTTGCACCCGGCACCCGAGGCCATACGATATTATTATTTTTTCAGTAATTGAGATAACATTGTGTTGACCAACTGAAAAGTTATAATATCAATATTATCACTAAGGCAACACTGAAAAAATGGCTTCACTTCAAAGCTATATTTATATATCAGCAATGACAAGAAAGATGTCCCTAGCCCCTACATGAAGCAGCTCTTTTAAACCACCATTTATATGATTCCTAATTTTTACACCCAGTTTTGTGCATTCAAAGGCAGTTGTGACTTGTACTCCAAAATTCACGATCCTAGTGGTCACTCACAAATTTTAAGCTGATATCATCTTATTTATGCATGATACCATACTTGAAAATTTTATGAAGGAAGAGTTTCAACCACTTGGATCAGGAGGGCTTCGCAATGAAAGACAACTAGACCAATGAGATTATCACAGGCTTCTCCAGAATTTGTACTCCTGGCATGTGGCTCTCTAATAGTTATAACCTTGAAAGGATGATATGCTTCTGGCAGAAGAGGAGGACCAACATGATTCGTTGACCTGGGGTAAAATACACACAGACCACTTTATGTATTCGCATATGTGCATTATGAGGTCAATGCATGAATGTCCTGAGTAAAGTTCAAACACTTACAAGAAAAAATGTAAATGAGGAAGGGAATATTTTTGTTTATAAAGAAGGCAATATGAAATTTATGTGTTCATCGTTTTTATTTCTTTACACTGTTTGCTGCTGTCAGGAAAAATTATGAAACAGCATATTTACTAGCATATTTCCTCCTCCTCTTTGTTAGTTATTTAACTTTTTCATATTTAGGCATCTCTCTCTCTCTTATTATATAAATGAAAGATTGTCTATTTTTTAAAATTCCCACAGAATTTTGCATTATTTATGGATTTCAAACTGTTTTATGACGAACGTGCACAAAAGTAATTTTTTGTCTGTTTGCACGCTTATCACTCAAGAACGGCTGGGTGGATCAACATAAAATTTTATATGCAGTAGGTATCCATCACAGGCCAGGCACCAATCATTTATATATTGGTTCACCTTACCTATCATAAAAGGGGGGCTATGGAGTAAACCCTCACAAAATACAAGCTAAAATAGGCAAAATTATCATAGAAGGATGAGACAGAGCTCGTTTTGAGCACCTTGAAGTGTGAAACAAAATTCGGCAGGTCCCCACTGGGACCCCTAAAATAATCTGGAACCAATTGTCTCAATGATATTTAAAAAAAAAAAAAAATCCCCACTGTTGGCAGATGCAACTTCAACATTGGTGGTCTTTGGAGCTCTATTCCTGCTAAATAGTAAAACTAATCTAAAAGTGGATTGGACCAATAATTTAGATTCGGCAAGATCTACAAGTTTGCTCCAGTCACTTTTGGTCGTATCTCAGTCGGTTGTACCTTAGATTGCACTAAAAACATAGACTTTGAATAATTTTTGTACATTTTTCACACATTTGTTTTTGCATTTTTGAGTACTTATAAAACAGCAAGAACGTGAAATTTGGAAGGCATTTTGTGCATCCAACCACAAATGCATGCTAAAGTAATGATTCTATCCATCTTGTAAGTGTGTCAAAAAGGTAAGTAATGTGAGAAGAATGTACAAATCTTCATATTGTATGGGGTGTTTGAAAAAGAACTCCCTAGTTTTAATGTGTCATAGAATCTGTACAAAGTGACATACACTATTCTAGTTTGTGGAATGTGATTTATCAACTCTCCAAGCTTGGCTCCCCCTGCAGTTGGCAGGTCTGCTTGACCTTGAGATGGCCCCAGTGCTGTTTGTTTCCTCTATTCCCTCAGTTCAGTCCATGCGTACAGTGCAGAGCAACTCAGTAGCAATGTGTACTCCGCAACAGAAAGCGCAGTGTGTTATTTGGCTTTTGCAAACTGAGTCAGTTATAACAGTGCAACGTAATTTTAGACGTCAGTTTAGACGTCTGTTCACGGATCTGTTCAACAACAGCTTCAGAAGTTCTCGGTCTACCTGGTGATTTTGCTTTTAAAACACTACCGGTTTCCCTGAAAGACTTAAGCCAATGACGGATAGTTTCTGCTGAAGGTAGTTCACTGCCATACTGACGTCTAAAATTATGTTTCACTGTTATAACTGACTTAGTTTGCACAAGCCAAATAACACACTGCGCTTTCTGTTGCGGAGTACACATTGCTACTGAGTTGCTCTACACTGCACTGCATGCACGCATGGACTGAACTGAGGGAGCAGAGGAAACAAACAGCACTGGGGCCGTCTCAAGGTCAAGCAGACCTGCCAACTGCAGGCCAGCCAAACTTTGAGAGTTGATAAATAACACACCACAAACTAGAATAGTGTATGTCACTTTGTACAGATTCTAGGACACATTAAAACTAGGGAGTTCTTTTTCCAAACACCCTTTATATCTACACAGTCAAGGGCAGATGACCTCACTGTTCTGCCCCTTAAAACATTGTAACTATGTAAGTAAATAACTAACTATAGATGAGCTACAAATTTGAAACTTAGCAAACTTGCAGCTTTTAGCCTGTACCTAATGGAAAAATTCTCAAAAATTTAACTTTCTTCGACAAAATTAAAAACTGGTGGACCGAACTTAAACATTGGTGGTCTTTGAAGGTCTATTACTATTAAGCAGTAAGACTAACCTAAAACCAATTGCACCAATACAACTATAGTATATTGATACTTTGGGACTGGTAGTAGCAAAGGCTGTTCAAAGAATATGTATTCTACTAAACCACCTCTTAATTTTAATCAAATTTTCTATTTTTAAACTGTGTTGTGAGGGTCAGTTGACCTTGCTGTTGTGCCCCTATAAACAACAATCATCATCATCATCATCATCATAATCATCATCATCGATGTAGCTTGCCAAGGTGGGTGAGTGGTTAACGTGTTGGATTACTAACCCCCAAGCTTGCAGGTTCGCTCCATGCCGTGGTAAGTGATTTTTGAAAGGCGGCAAAAATTACGACACGTATGTCAAATGATGTTGGCATGTCAAAGAACCCATTTGAATTCAGTAGGCCGTGTTCATAATGGCAAAATTAATCTCGGGAGTTTCCACCAACACAAAGTTCCTAATTTCTCTACTAGAAAGTGCTATAGTGTTCAGGGAGCTTAGATATCTAGCCTCCTTGACTTTCATAGTGCTTCATGGAACAACAAAATTCGACATGCAAGCTACCCTTTGGCTGTCAAATTACAAAACTTGCACCCTGCATCCGAGGCCATACCATATTATTATTATTATTATTATTATTATCATCAATGTACATATGGTAGGTACCCAGAAGTAGACAGTTCTGCACATTGTGGGGAAATTTCCTTGGTCTTCCTGGTTGTGACTCCTGCTGCAGTTGATTACATTGTCAATCTGTAATTTGTTCTGCATAACTGACTGTCAATGTACTTCATTTTTGTTACTTTTTATATTTAAATTTTAATGAAGTTTACCTTTCGTTAAGTATCAATATGCTCTATGATGTGTTTGTACAATAGCCATATGTTGGATAAATAAATGATTACAGAAATTTAGGACATCACAAAAAGGTTGACATAATTATAATCAATCAATAGACAGAAAATTTAGGATAGAAACTTTGATAAAGGACAAACATAATGACAGGCAGTGTAGCAGTTTTGCTTAGGCTCGGATGACAAGTGAAACGGTATTTACTTTGCTCCACGTTGAGCGTACAAATGTAGCAGTTTGACTGGTCCTAACTGTTGGGAGAAAAATGTAACTGTTTACCTTTGCCTAAGCTATGTTGTTTTAATGGGCGCCAAGACCTCAACGCAATGTTGAAATCTAAATTTGTATTTAACAACGTCTAGCTCTGGCAGAACACATTCAAGACTCTATTCACTCAGATCGTGGTATGATTTGATCATTAACCCAACAAACAATTGCATCAGGAGAAGGAATTGGTCTATATCTAATGCTACCTACTGAAAGCAAAGATTGCATTGTAAAAGAAATGAATTTATTATATAAAAAAAGTATAGCAAAATTAATAATAATAATAAGTATAAAATTTAAATTGGAGCGTTGTGATTTGAATATTACCGATAGAAAATTACGTGAAAACGGAGTCTGATAAATTATTGATTTTACTCTTATTCCCAAGCTATGAAGTTACTGAAATATGAAATATAAAACCAAGAGAAATGAGAGATTGCGTATTTCTGCGTCATTCGCGCTTACCACTGGAAATAGCCGAAGCCTTTCCCACGTACTGGATGATGCTGTGAGCTTCCCACAGTCTCCTGGACGTCGACATCTTCGTCGATATTTGATGATATTCTGGTAGATTAGATAATTCTATGGTCCATACCTCGGACCCAAACACTCGTACAACCGCACTGGTTAAGTTTTACAAAAGTTAGTCCTCCAATCCACGGAACATCGGAGCGATTCCCGCGTACAAGCGTACTCGTTAAATTCTATAAAGATCGTCTTCGTTCCACGGAACATCGGAGCCACTCGCACGCGCACCCATACTCGTCAAGTATTTCACAGATTGTCCTCGTTCCACGGCGCGTCGAAAGATATATGCACCTGTCGGCTCCCCCACTCTTCAGCCGACTTCAGCTTACGTGGTCTCCACTGATTGGCTGCACCCCGCTACTTCCCCTCCTCTAGTTCATTACACTCGGCGCGGCGATGATGAAGTCGATTTCCGTTCCAACTATTCGCTTTTCCTGGACGCTGCGACCCAGGATTGCGTCATGCTTTCCGACAAGATTAAGCGTGTACTTGAATTCCCAGTGAGTCACGTCTCTCGATATACCCTAACTGACGAAAACTCCGTAAAATTCCGCAATCACATAATTTTCTATGATATTGTCGTTCGTAATAATTTGCTTGATAGCGTTTTCTAAGACATAGAAAACCTATCTGAATGCTAATAATTTTTATAAAATGCTCCGAAAATACCTTAATAATAATTATAATAAATTAATAATAATAATAAATTAACATGAAAAATTCTCTTGGCTGAACAATTTGCCGCGTAAATAAATATAGAGTGGCTTCCTACTGACTTATGCCAGTTGCATAAAAACCCCTCGAAAAACACGTTACATATTCGCCTCGGATCATCGGATGATTTACCGTGACGACGGTCCATTATCCGATTATCCCAGACACGTTAATAATCCCCATCCAAAATACATATTACATAAATGAAATCACCCTAAATTACAGATATATACACTCATAATTTTTCTTCACGCACTTTGCGTCAAAGTTTGTTGTCACAATGGATTGCACTTTGCAACCAGTCCAATGTTTTACATATAGAATAGTGTTCCACGGATATTTCCGCCTTTCAAATTTCTCTATGTTGGAGAAATAGACATAATTAATGTGTGAGCACTATGTATTTATGATGTCATATCACACGCATTGAAGGTGTTCTGATATATTTATATCTCCATAGAACTTCCTAATTTCACTGGAGGTCCCTTCCTTATGGTGAAATTTAATCTCACTTAGCACTGAGCACACGATCACACTATTGTGGCAGCGCCTCGTGACCATAATACTTAATCTCTCTTTAAAGTAGATTAAATTAATATTGACTTCTGAAAAAAAAACAGTAAATGCGCATTACATATAACACCAAATATTTCTGTGCCGTAATCGCCCTGTCTTGTTAAGTTCCCGTAGACCATATTCTACTTAATACTAGTTCTCAACACAGAAATAATACCATTGTACAAATTACCTTAAAATCTTACAAATCTTACATGGCGAGGCCGTAAACAGAAATCACGTGTGCTGATATGTATGAGTTTCATGAAGGACTGTCTCGCATTCTGATGGCCCATCCTTTGCCTCGTGGACGCCTTAAGCAAAAATACCCTGTTCAAGCGCTCACCCATCTCTAGGAGGCAAATGGGAATTCACCAGCGCTACCAAATTCTGGCCTTGGTGTATCGAGACATTTTAGTGCTCAAGAGCATCCGACAATCCCGTCATATTTCCCTGTACCTCAAAAACTCTCATTTACTTACATACTACCCCACTGTGTGACTTCTGATACGCCTGCCTGGAAGACCATCTCCTCCCACGCACCAAATACCTCACTTACTCATTTGATAGGCTGGTTCGCCAGCTAAACACACTCACTTTATGACACATATTTTCGTAGACTATGTATATTATACGTCCCGTATAATCTGTTTCCCTCACTATTCTCCAGCACATATGCTGTTTTCCCAATACGTTTGGAAACTATAAATGTTTCTGAGTCACCTGCTTCCAACCTTGCAAGTGGCTCCCTTAAATGAACGTCATCACGTTGCTCTACCTAGCATATTTCTCAGTGTCTGTAACGATGCCCTGTTGCTACTGTCCACACATGCACATATTAAAATACCGTCCTCTGCTTTAACCACAGGATAATCCCTACATAAATTAGTGTCCCTCGATAGCATGTCTGCAAGAATGTTATCTTTACCTTTAATATTTTTTACTGTGAATTCGTCGACCTGCAGAGCAAGAATCCACCTACTAACTCTGTTAGAACTGTGTTTACAAGTCCTCATATACAGTAATGCATGGTGATCTTTGTGGATCTCAAATTTCCCCCCTACTAAATACATTCTAAATTTCCCTAAACTGAAAACAATACCTAAAAGCTCTAACTCAGTAATCGTGTATCTTTTCTCTGCTGCTGTCAGTCCTCGCGAGGCTAAAGATACAATGCACAGATTACCCTCATCATCTTTCTGACATAATACTCCAGCAATGCCTATATGTGAAGCATCTGTCATAACCACATATTCCTTATCTTTTAACGGATATTTCAGCACTACAGCTTTCTCAAAACCTTCCTTCAGCGCTCTAAAAGCCTGATCATGCTTGGACTCCCATCTCCACCGAGTCCCACTTTTAAGCAATTCCCTGAATGGTTCTACCAACCCAGAGTATTTAAGAACGAACCTCCTGAAAAAGTTGCAAATTCCCAGGTAAGTTTTTAACTGTTTAACATTCTGTGGCACCTCTGCATTAAGTATCTTATTAACCCTACTTTCTTCTGGTGTTACACCTCTACTCGACACTCTATGACCTAAAAATGTCACTTCTGACTGACAGAATGACGACTTAGACAGCTTCAAAGTGAACCCTGCCTGATCTAACTTCTGAAAAACTATATCTAAATGACGTAGATGCTCCTCAAAACTGCGTGAACTAATTACCATATCATCAATATAAATGGTTACAAACTCTCCTGTGTCATCCCCTAATGCGATGTTTAAAGCCCTAATTAAAGCTGCTGAACTACTCTTTAACCCATAAGGTGTTCTACAAAATTGATAAAGGTTATATTTATGACTAAAAGCTGTAAATGGTCTATCTTCGTACATAAGTGGCACTTGCCAAAAACTGGAACTCAAATCTACACAAGTGAAATACTTCTTCCCCTCAAATGTTTGCATTAATTCCTCTATTGACATAGATTTCAGCTGATCTGAACTAATTCTACTGTTAACCATATTTAGAGCAGTTATACTTATTTCATACATACATACATACATGGTTTATTTGCAAATGTGGACACTGTCCATGGTGGCAAATTACAATAAATACACAAAACAATTCACAACCACAAAAATTTTAGAAAATTAGTACTAATTAGAAAATAAGTAATACTTGCTAAGAGAAGAAACCGGTAATCATAAAAATAATCATTCTAAAATCAGGATAAACATAAAATACTAAACATTTACACTTTCTTTCATTGCTTCAACTTATGCACCGTTCATCACTGCCTTTTAATCTGGTGCTTTTTCACCAACTCCTTAAATTTACCAACATCAGAAGGCAAAGGGCTGAAAATGCCCCCTGGCAAACTGTTCCATTCTATTTCCCCCCTCCCAATGAACGAATATTTGCCCCAGTTACTTTTCCACTGACTTAATTTCAATTTACAACAATGACTGTATCTGCCCATATATGAACTTTCCTTTCCCAATCTCTCATGAATATCTTCCCATGCAATTTCCCCCTTGTAAGCTAAGAAAATACCCCCTAGTCTTGCTCTTGAACGTCTATCAGCCAGACTTTCCCATCCCAAATCCTGTATCATCCTACTCACACTACTCGTCGGTCTGTGGTCCTCCATTACATACCTGGCGGCCTTCCTTTGCACTCCTTCCAATTCCTTTATTAAATACATTTGGTATGGATCCCACACTCCCCCAGCATATTCCAGCAGAGGACGGACTAGGGACATGTATGCCCTTTCCCTAATCTCTCTGCCAGCGCCTTTAAAGACTCGCATAACCATATGTAGTGACTTGTATGCTTTCTTTACTATTTCCCTTATGTGCTTACCCCAGTGAAAATTCCCACCCCCCACAGTTACACCTAAATACCTACATTCGTCCCCAAATACAACTTTATTTTCGCCCACTGAATATTCAAAAACAATATGATTCCTTTTGTTAACAAATCTCACTGCCTGACATTTCTTTGAATTTATCATCATATCACTTTTATCCGCCCAGCTTTGTATGTCCGTCAAGTCCCTCTGCAATATGCCGCAGCCATCCGGGTGATTTATCCTCCTGTATACTACTATATCATCAGCAAATAATCTTATCTGGGATGATATTTTAACTCCTATGTTGTTTATGTAAATGAGAAATAGTAAAGGACCCAATTTACTCCCCTGAGGTACCCCCCTCCCCACCCTAGACTGTTCTGACACTGACCCACCAACCCTTACCCTCTGACTTCTCCCCTCCAAAAATGATCTCACCCATTGAACTACTCTCCTGTCCAATCCTATAGCCTCCATTTTCCTTAACAGAATACCATGATTGACCCTATCAAAAGCCTTTGATAGGTCAACTGCAATGCAGTCAACTTGACCTCTGTTATCCAAGGCCTCTCTGATATCCTGCTGAAAGCCTGCTAGCTGCGATTCACATGAAAATCCCTCTCTGAAACCATGCTGTTTATTTCCCAACCACCTACTACTCCCTAAGCATTCCCTTATGTATTCATTCATAATTCCCTCAAAAATTTTGCATATAATACATGTTAGACTGACAGGTCTGTAGCTATCACTATCCCCCCTTCCCCCTCTCCCTTTATATACCGGAACTACCAGAGCCTGTTTCCAGTCCTCAGGCACTACCCCATTATTTAGACAAAAGTCAAACAGAAATCTTAAATAAGGCACAATGTTCCATCCCATAACCTTTAACAATTCCCCATTTATCCCATCTACCCCGGCTGATTTTCTTGACCCTATTCCCCGTATTGCATTATAGATATCCTTATTTACATAACTTAATTTCTTACCCTCCTCAATACCCTGCTCTCCTCCCTGATCCACATTTCCCTCCCCTGTAATTCCTACCACCTTACCATATACCTTATTAAATGCCTCAGCCCTCTGCCCATCTTCCACCAGCAGCGTTCCATCCTCTCCCTCGATATCAGGTATGCGGCCTTGAACCCCTCTTACTCTCCTGAAATAGACATACATATTCCTCCACCGTTCCTTGAAAGTCGTCCCCCCGCCAACTAGCCTACCCATAAAATGTTTCTTAGCTACTATCTTAGCCCTAACCAGTTCCCTCCTCAACCTATTTAATTCTTTTCGGTGGCCTATCCCCTTCCTAATCTTATTGCTTTCTAATCTACATTTCTTCTTTAATCTTCTTACCTCCTTATTGTAATAAAGTGGATCAGTAGTCCCCCCTACTTTTTTAAATGGCACATGTAATTTTTCACAATCCAGAATTATTGTTTTCAAACCAGCCCACAGTCTATCTACATCTAGTCCCCTCTCTATCCACTGATTGAAATTTTCAGCTAAGTAACTACCAATCATTTCCTTATTAGCTTTGTAGTACTGTTTCACCAATCTTGTCTCCCTCTTGACCTGCCTCTCAATGCTCAACTTTACCTCTACTAAAACAGCCTTGTGGTCACATATCCCTTCAATTATCTCTGATTTGACCCAAATATCCTCAGGCTTTATCAAAAACACATCCAATAAGCTGTTCCCCCTAGTGCATCCCTCAATAACTTGAACAAAGCCCCCCTCCCATATGATTTTGTTGGCCAGCGATTGGTAATGTTCTTGAGAGTCAGCCCTACCCTCCCAGTCCACTCCTGGCATATTAAAATCACCCCCTACAATTATATTTCTTCCTGCCCTGTCAGCCTCCATAGCATAATTTACTAAAGTTGTCCCTAAATTGACATCCCTTTCCCCCCTTCCTGTTCTATATACACCCAAAATGTCTACCATATCTTTAAAACCAACCCTAACCCCCAGAATCTCATTTTCCTCATCTGTAAAAACTAGGCGACTCCTAAATATATCCTTAACTAATATAAAAACCCCACCCCCCGTGCTTCCCCTATCCCTCCTGTATATCCTATAACCCATAGGAAATACCTCTCCTTCCACAACATTATCCACTAGCCATGACTCAACCCCGATTATAACATCTGGATCATATATTTCCACCATGGTTCCAAATGTTATGCCTTTTCTGACTACACTACGACAGTTTACCAGAAGGCATCTCAATCCTCCTTCATATTCTTCACAAAAATGAGATTGCTCACCTCTTACATACCTTATCTGTTTTTTTGCAAGCTCTTTACTATTCGTTCAAAGAGTTGACCTAATTTTACAGACCCCCTTCTATTTAAATGTAGGCCATCCCACCCCAAGTCACAGTCTTGAACCCATACCCCTTGTCGAATACATAGAATACGATGTGGTGGACTGTATAAAGAAATATATTTTACACTGTACGTACATGATTAAACACTGAACAAGTACAGTAGATATTACATGCGTGCTATGACACCATGTCCGGTAGCCACTGCTACCTGCTTGCAAGTGAGTCCTGCTTGACGCAGGTAAGAAAACGACCCTTCCTCTTAATGGGTCAACAACCCTCCAGCAGGGGGACCAACTGTCATTAGAGTATGTACAGTGCCAGAGTTGCCAACACCCCTGAATTAACAAATATCGCCCCCTCTTCTCCACACACCCAGTCAAGTACCCCATTCACTCCATCAATATATCGTGGATCTACATCCCTTCTATGCAGTATGCCGCTTACAATAATGGACGTTTCAGGATATTTCCTCCTACATGTCCTGATCAAATTTTTCATGTCATTTCCAATTGTGTCTGGCGTACCACTGCTTCTAACATCGTTTGTGCCTACATGAATGACCATCGATGCTACATTACGTTCTCCGTCCATGGATTCCACTTGCTTTCGGAGCTGCCCCGTACGTATTCCAGGGAAACAAATTACGTCGGCTTTTTCTACTCGAAGCCGTCTGATTATCGAGTCTCCAACAATGATCGATACAGGTCCCTCTTCTGTTCGCCCGCAATGGTCGTTTGATACAACCGCATCACCAGCTTCATGAACCTTCTTCGGCCGTGGTTCATTCATGTTCTCTGCCTGCCGAGTACGTCCGATTACCTGTTCAGTCAGATGGTTAACGCCCCTGTCCGCAGGAACATGAACTACACTCTCCGGCGCTTGTAGCCATTCACCTATTTTGTTGGACCCTTCCTGAAAGCACCCATCAGATGCTGCCCTCTGCACGTCAAGCACTGAACTTAAATTTAAATGTGACGATTCATATTTTACAATTACTTCACTCATGTATCTATTTTCCTGTTTCACACGCTCTAACTCTGCCACTACATTGTCAAACTCCAATTTGAACAGCCCAAGTACCTCGTCCCGACTTTCGATTTCCTTATTCAATGCTTTGCACTCACCACACTTAAAAACACCAGGCATGGCTGCCAGGTTCTGAACGTTATTCACTTCGACAACCTTAGCGGACGATGTTGTCGTAATTTGCCCGGTATTCTTCACTCGAAGATCACAGTTCCCGCAAATGACACCATTCGGGTAGATTTTTTTACATTTCCTGCACAATAAACTATGAATTTTCGTAACCGCACATCGCTCTTGACCGTTCACTCCGCTCGCCATCTTGTAGCTGTTAACCAAACGAGCGTCTAAACAAATACGAACCGTGCCGTCGGTCTTGGGTACAGTACCGTGATCAAAGAATTAACATATGGACTGTTAGAGTGCTCAATAATCCCATCTTCAAGCATCTGGTTAATTTGTGCCTCAACTGCACTCTGATAAGCGAAAGGTACGGGATATCTATGTCCTGTGAACACTGACCTATCAATAACGTTCAATGAATGTGTATAGCAATTGGCCATACCAATGCGATCCTCAGAAACTCTCCTATTACACAATAACACATCATAGAGCCGAACACATTGTTCCACCTCTATATTACCCTGAAATGCAGCATCACGTAACGAGTCCTCTAGACTTCCGTTCGTAATCACACTGCCCACAAAATATGGAGAACCCCGCTCTACATAAAATGCACTACTTATGCAACTCTTCATACAACCACTATCAATTAAAACATCTGTGTACGCCTCGGACACGTTAAATTTAACTATGGGGCTCTTACTAACCACTTCCTGAATAATACCTTCATCATTTAGTTCATGTAATAATTCATTTCTCACATTTAGGTCATAGGGTTCCTGTATAATTGTATGGACAGGGTATGCTACAGACTGAGATTCTGACCTTACTTCGCAGCCTGGTTCGCGTTTAAAGAACCGCTACAGCTGGCCGTAGTACTAGTTACTACTGCACTGGTCTGGTTGTTCTGAGTTGTGTTGTCATTGTTTGGCTGTATATTACTACCACTAGGCTGTCCTCTTCCTTGACCCCTATTCTGGTTGTAATTATTGTCATTATAATTTCTTCCTTGATTTCCCCTGAAATCATTGTTTCTCCCTTGATTTCCCCTGTAATCATTGTTCCTCCCTTGATTTCCCCTGAAATCATTGTTCCTCCCTTGATACTGATTACCATAGCCATTTCCTCTGTTCTGATTTAGCTGATTATTATTATTTCTATTTTGAGCGTTGGCTCCTTCGCCACCGTTCCCTTGAACTTTTGATGCCTGGCTTCATTAGGTCTATTATTATTATTACCCTTGTTCCTATTGAAATTGTCCTCATAACCCCCTCTCCTTAGTGCATCAAATGTGCTTAACAAATTTTCTACTTGTGATATAGTCTTTACATTCTGGATACAAGCAGCCTCCTTGATCCTATAGGGAAAGTGCCTAAGTAGCAACCTCACCACATCACTTTCCTCCTTCAAGCCATCCAGATATTTACACACTAATACCTGCCCTAAAAAGTATTCGGTCATGGTGGAGCTTCCTTTAGGGTTATATTTACCACACACTACTCCCTCACGATGCTGCGACTGAATAACCTCATTCCAGAACTTTTCACAGAATTTCATTTTAAAGTCATTAATATCAGTAAACTTGTCTCTGTAGACAGCAAACCAATTCCTCGTTTCCCCCACAAACACTTGTTCTGAAATTTCAACTACCTGGCACCACTCAATACTACCATTTTCCAACCTCTCCCCGAATTTATTTTCTATAGTGTCCATGAACTCCATTGGGCACCCCTGTCGATTGCTGAACTTACCCAGTTCTACCTCCCTGTGTGTGCTATTCACAAAAACTGGCCTATTCTGACTATTATCTTGCCTGATCCTAGCTTTTAATTTTAACTCTAATTCTGCGATTTTCTCCTCAGCCTTCCTCTCAATACTGTTTACTGTTAATTTAATGTTTCCTTCTGATTCTTCTACTTTATCATATAGCTTTGCTTGTTTCTCCTCAATCTTGCTAATGCTCTCTCTATTACTCTCTCTTAAATCATTTACTTCTGCAACTATTTGTGAGTGGACTTTCTCAATTCTCCCCCTCAGCTGTTCCTTAACCTCTTTAGTAGCTACCTGAATTTTGTCAATTTCTCCCCCCAATTGCTTTTTGACCTGCTGTGTTTCCAGTTGCACTAGTTCTTTTAAATTTTCAGCCTGTGTACTGATTCTAATTTCTAACTCCTCCTGTACTTTTCCTAATTTCTTGTCTACATCTGCAATGATCTCTTTAACCTTCTCTTCCATTACTCCTCTGATTTCTCCTCTAATCTGCTCCATTTTCACACTAATTTCCTTGTTGTTCTTATCTAATTTTGCATTATTCTGTTCTAATTTTTTATTTAAAGCTTCTGTACTTTCTTTATTTTCCCTACTGTTTTGTTCTAATTTTGCATTATTCTGTTCTAATTTTGCATTATTCTGTTCTAATTTTGCATTTAAAGCTTCTGTACTTTCTTTATTTTCCCTACTGTTTTGTTCTAATTTTGCATTATTTTGTTCTAATTTTGCATTATTCTGTTCTAATTTTGCGTTTAAAGCTTCTGTACTTTCTTTATTTTCCCTACTGTTTTGTTTTAATTTTGCATTATTCTGTTCTAATTTTGCATTTAAGGCATCACTACTAACTTTGTTCTGATACATGAACTCGAGAAGTAAAGTTTTTAATTCTGGTTGGCCGCCTACACTCCCTGTTTCAGTATCGGGATTTACCTCCGCTACCCCGGTACTACCATCACTCGACATACTGCTCGTATCATCACTCTCCAGTTGATGACCACTACGTAACCTCATCTGTCTTGCTTTCTCATCCCCCATAATGATATACACTGATACAGACAAATAACCCCCAAAATACAGGCACAGAAATATATACCCTTCTCCTTCCACAAATGTTATTAGGTTTTCAGCCCCAAGTTGTCGGCGACAATTGTAGCAGTTTTGCTTAGGCTGGGATGACAAGTGAAACGGTATTTACTTTGCTCCACGTTGAGCGTACAAATGTAGCAGTTTGACTGGCCCTAACTGTTGGGAGAAAAATGTAACTGTTTACCATTGCCTAAGCTATGTTGTTTTAATGGGCACCAAGACCTCAACGCAATGTTGAAATCTAAATTTGTATTTAACAACGTCTAGCTCTGGCAGAACACATTCAAGACTCTATTCACTCAGATCGTGGTATGATTTGATCATTAACCCAACAAACAATTGTATCAGGAGAAGGAATTGGTCTATATCTAATGCTACCTACTGAAAGCAAAGATTGCATTGTAAAAGAAATGAATTTATTATATAAAACAAGTATAGCAAAATTAATAATAATAATAATAAGTATAAAATTTAAATTGGAGCGTTGTGATTTGAATATTACCGATAGAAAATTACGTGAAAACGGAGTCTGATAAATTATTGATTTTACTCTTATTCCCAAGCTATGAAGTTACTGAAATATGAAATATAAAACCAAGAGAAATGAGAGATTGCGTATTTCTGCGTCATTCGCGCTTACCACTGGAAATAGCCGAAGCCTTTCCCACGTACTGGATGATGCTGTGAGCTTCCCACAGTCTCCTGGACGTCGACATCTTCGTCGATATTTGATGAGATTCTGGTAGATTAGATAATTCTATGGTCCGTACCTCGGACCCAAACACTCGTACAACCGCACTGGTTAAGTTTTACAAAAGTTAGTCCTCCAATCCATGGAACATCGGAGCGATTCCCGCGTACAACCGTACTCGTTAAATTCTATACAGATCGTCTTCGTTCCACGGAACATCGGAGACACTCGCACGCGCACCCAAACTCGTCAAGTATTTCACAGATTGTCCTCGTTCCACGGCGCGTCGAAAGATATATGCACCTGTCGGCTCCCCCACTCTTCAGCCGACTTCAGCTTACGTGGTCTCCACTGATTGGCTGCACCCCGCTACTTCCCCTCCTCTAGTTCATGACACTTGGCGCGGCGATGATGAAGTCGATTTCCGTTCCAACTATTCGCCTTTCCTGGACGCTGCGACCCAGGATTGCGTCATGCTTTCCGACAAGATTAAGCGTGTACTTGAATTCCCAGTGAGTCACGTCTCTCGATATACCCTAACTGACGAAAACTCCGTAAAATTCCGCAATCACATAATTTTCTATGATATTGTCGTTCGTAATAATTTGCTTGATAGCGTTTTCTAAGACATAGAAAACCTATCTGAATGCTAATAATTTTTATAAAATGCTCCGAAAATACCTTAATAATAATTATAATAAATTAATAATAATAATAAATTAACATGAAAAATTCTCTTGGCTGAACAATTTGCCGCGTAAATAAATATAGAGTGGCTTCCTACTGACTTATGCCAGTTGCATAAAAACCCATCGAAAAACACGTTACAGCAGGTATGGGCGGAGAGAGAGGTAAAAGGGAAAAGTCACGTAAATGGACATGGGCAGTGCTTGATTTGTAAGACAAGAAGTTCCGGTACTGTGGGCTACTGTGTGTTGGTGGGAGAGGGGGGGGGGGGGATTTATGGAATATAGAGTTCTAAGAACAATATTTTTACGCTTTTCTGAACATCTTTAAAAATTAATCAGTGGACAAAATAGCTATCTAATTTTGATTGCAATTTTAATTTAAATTAAGACTCCTTCTCTTGAAAATTGTTCCCAATCGAGTGATGTAAGTGTTCAATGTGATAACAATTCTTTATCCATTGAAGAGGTGTGTCTTAATTGTGAAGACAAAGCATGTAGTGGCGAAAAAATTGTGAGATGTGAAGGAAATCAACTGGGAAAAAAGTACGAGTTGCCGCGAGCGGCGAGTGAATCTGAACTCCTCAAATTAGAATTGGCCTCCAAAGAGGAAATAATCAAAATGCTTGTGGTTGATTTAAAAAACGCACAATCTCAAATAAGTGTCCTTAAAGAAAGACTACAAGCAGAAGAAGATAGGCCTACTCAGGCAGACTATTTAGAGGTTAGGTCTAAAACGAATGCACGCTTTCCAAGACGTAGGCCTACCTTGGTGAAATCTGGGAATATTCCTAACAACTTTATCTCCCAGAATCCATTTGAAATCCTCAGCCGTTCCGATTCCCAATTAGAAGAAAGACAAGATACCGGTATTGAAAACGGGACATCCAGATACGACAAACCTATCCATAACCCTACTAATAAGAAAAGGAGACGTCCCCGTGTACTTGTCATGGGTGACTCAATTCTGCGAAATGTAGGCCCAGTAGTTGATGATGCCGCAGTCTATTGCTATCCAGGAATAAGAACTGAGCAATTAACTAGAAAGGTATGTGCAAACGAGGTTCGTGAAGACCCTGAGGTGGTAATGATTCATGTAGGGACCAATTGCTTGAACAGTTCTCCAACACCAACTCACATTATGAATGACGTGGACAAGCTCGTGGACGAAGTGAAAAGTGCCTTTCCGAGTGCAAAAGTGTGTATTAGTGGTGTATTGCAAAGACGTGACATAGACCCACGATACATTAATGCAGTGAATTCAACACTGGATTGGTTGTGTGGTGAAAAAAACATTATGTTTTTAGAAGGGAACTCTTGGTTACAAGACAGGGACCTTGCTTATGATGGTCTCCACCTCAATAGAAGAGGAACAATGAAATTTGGAAAACTTTTAAACAGAGTTGCCAAGTTTTTACTCTCGGAAAACTAATTGCTGGAACGAGTGATGACATTTTATTGTTTAGAGAGAAGAAAGCGCTGACTACAAGTGGACACCTAGGTGAAGTACAGTGCAGTGAACATAAGTACAACTGTTTGGATGATTTCATGCAACAGGACTCTAATATAAGTGCATGCATAAACTCATTAGAATTAGGTGGAGAGGTTAGGTGTTTGTACATTAATAGCAGAAGTATTCGGAATAAGCTTGATGACATTGAAATTCTCGTGCAGATGATAGGTCAGATAGATGTATTGGTAGTTACAGAAACCTGGGTGAAAAGTAATGAGGCAGATTTTTATAACTTCAACAATTTCACAAGCGTGTTTGCTCATAGAGATGACAAAGTTGGTGGGGGTCTGGGTATTTATGTATCACACAAATGGAAAGTGAACGTTAAAAGAAAGTGTGAAATGAATCATAGTTTGATGTGGATTGAGGTATTCAGAGATGATGTTAAAAGTAATAGGCCAACATACAAAAGCATTGACATTATTGCAGCATATAACCCCAATAGAAGCAATGCCATACCCTTCTTAAATTCATTTGAAAGTTTTCTTAGCCAGATAAACAATAAATTATGCATCTTCCTCGGAGATACCAACATTGATATCCTAGCTGATGATCAATTAAGAAGGAAATATCTGAATTTAATAGCATGCTATGGTTTTAAACAATGCAACACTAAATATGCTACACGACTTTGTGACACTGCAGCTACCTTAATAGACCACGTGTCACTAAACAATTCAGAATTAAGTTATAAAATATCAAATGTCAGCAATGATATTAGTGATCACAGTATATTAATTCTTGATATTTCCAAGACCAATTATAGCACGTACACTCTGTCACATAAGCCGACAAAATCAACAACACACGAGGACTCTTGGGATAGGCAACACACTCCTGAAACTAATATATCTATAAATGCAGATTCCCATAATGATGCAGATAGTACTGTTAACTCTCTATATAACTCTTTCATCAAACAATTGAATCTAAGGAACAGGCATAGCCAAAGAAAAATAACAAACAATTCTAACAATAACAGACAGACTACTAACTTACCATGGGTCACAGCTGAACTCCTTACACTTATAAAACAACGAGACACTCTGCATGCAAAGCTCAAAAATCCCCTTCACAGAAATAATAATGATATGAACCAAGAATACTGTAGATGCCGGAATAATGTAACAAACTTAAAAAGAAGACTAAAGTCAAATTACTACTCAGATAAATTCAGAACATATGGAAACAATTCTAATAAAACTTGGGAGACTATCAAAGAAATCATACACAACAAAAAACCAACAGTTGAGACATGCACTTCACTTGAAATAGACAACAAAATTATCACAGACAATCAAGAACTATGTGAATCATTTAACTTGTTCTTCACAAACATTGCTGGAAGTCTAGCAAAAGCTATTCCTGAACAGAAGGAAATCCTCAGTAAGGACCACAATCAGTCAAATTCTCTCTACTTATATCCGACAGATGAAGCAGAGGTCAAGTCCATCATCACAAATTTAAAGAATAAAAAGAGCTGTGGATTAGATAGGATCAAGACAAATTTCATTAAAAACAATATACAATCATTTATTAAAATCTTGGTTGAAATGATTAATGAGTCCTTAGTTACTGGCATGATACCAGATGACTTAAAAGTGGCCAAAGTAGTTCCTATATTTAAGGGTTGTGACAAAAGAAATCCAAATAATTATAGACCTGTTTCTATTTTATCGGTAGTTTCAAAAATTCTGGAAGAAGTGGTAAAAACAAGATTGCTTTCATTTCTGAACAAGAATACATTCTTTCATAATATGCAATATGGATTCAGGGAAAATTCTAGTACTGAGGCAGCAACTATTGACCTAATAACAATGCTACAAGAAACTATTGACAAAAATAATATGGCAGTTGGGTTATTTATTGATCTCACAAAAGCCTTTGATACAGTAGATCATAAAATACTGTTATCAAAATTAGAAAATGCTGGTGTCCGAGGTATAGCACTAAAATGGTTCCAAAGCTACCTTATTGGAAGAAAGCAGCATGTAGCTTTGAATAAATGCATAAGTTCAGGAAAATATATAACTCATGGAGTTCCACAAGGATCTATACTTGGACCTACATTATTCTTAATTTATATAAATGATATTGTGGAATGTAATTTGAGAGGGCATATCAAATTGTATGCAGATGATACAAATATCTTCTACACTGGGAAAGACATAATTGAAATCATACAAAATGTGCAACAAGATATAAATACTCTCTCACAATGGTTCCAGGCCAATAAATTAACAATGAACCTACAGAAGACCAATTACATGGTAATTTCAAAGCAAAGCATGAAAGAAATCACACATGACAAAATATATATAAATAATATTGAAATAAAAGAGGTTAATCAGGCAAAGTATTTAGGTCTAATCATCGACAAACACCTGACCTGGATTGAACACGTTGAACGAATTGCTAAGAAACTCTCACCTATAGTAGGGATCCTAAGGAAACTTCGGTATCTTATTCCCCTAAACCTTGTAAAACAAATCTACTATTCACTTGTACATAGCAAGCTCCAATATTTAAATGTTATTTGGGCTCACTGCAGGAAATCCACACTGAATGATTTAATGACTATTCAGAATAGGGCTATTAGAAACATATTTAACCTTCCTTACTGCACTCCAGTAAAAGATCTGTACATCAGAAGTAAAATTCTACCCCTCAGCATAAGTGCAGATCTCCGAGCAGCTATGCTAATATACAAAATTAAACACAACACAATACTCTATAGCTCTCCCTACATCTTGAACTCGGACAATCATTCTTATGGAACTAGGCATGCGAAGGACGTAGCCTTATATATCATTCACTCTTCTAAATACGGTAGAAATAGTTTCAAGTTCTCTGCATCACAGTTATATAATAAACTTCCCGATGAAGTAAAAAGTGCACCAACTTTGTCAGTATTTAAGAGGAAAACTACGAAAGTATTGTGGGAAAAATTCGATGCATCGTAATACATCAAATAAGCTCAAAAATCCTGTGCTTATCATTTTAAGAGACCTTGGTCTAAACAATCTTAGATATAGTATCAACTTTACTAATAGGCCTATGCCCTTATTCATCAATTTGTGTTACCTTCAGAATTTTCTTCCTGGTGTGTAAACACACATATTACTGTACAATTCCTCTGTACGAGCCTATGGCTCTTTGGAATTAATTGAATAAATATCATTCATTCATCATTCATTCATTAGCAACATTTTTCTTACCATAGCCGTTGGCCTATATTGAATTTTAATGTAGGCCAACTAGGCTACCATTCGAACAATGTGCATTGTTTCAATTTAATTTTTTTACGTAATTTAAAAAATGTAATTCATTTGGTTTGAAAATACACACATGTTCACCAACAATCTTCACAGTTTTCTGAAATAATTATTTATCATGAAATGTACTGGACTAAAACATGTTTTACCTCACAGTTTATAAAATTGTCCCAAGTTTAGAAAAGTTTTTGTTGTATGTGCCTCCTCTCTCTCTCTCACCTTGCTGTTAGTATCCAGAGCGGAGTGCCGTCCCCGAAGCAGCCAAGACTCCACGTACTTTGAAGTACAGTCCAGTCAAAACCAAGTTGACCTGGAAAACTAACGTTCCACAGTTCTAAAAATTATGTTATGTATCGATTTTTTCCCGGATCAGAGGTTTCGGTATGGCTTACCGGTGCGTACCGTCACAAATCTAGCCCTGGACATGGGTAATCTCCACAGATGGACACATGCCATCCATGCAGCCAATAGCTCTCTGATGCTATAGCCCTGATGAGCTTGTTTTGATCTCCCAGTCTCATCAGTCTCATCTTCTGTCGCTCAGAACATGTGCATAGCAGGGGGGCGCATTCTTCAGTGAGATCTTCAATTGTGTGAATGCCCTCCTTAGAAGATGACAGTCTGTCTTGGATGTGGAAACTACCTTGTCTTTCCCTTTCATATCTCCCTACACCTCCACCTGCACCTGCCTGTCATTGTGTTTATTCTTTATCCAAGTTTCTATTCTCCTTTTCCTGTCCATTGATTGTAATAATTAGGGGGCAGATTTCTATGACCTAAAAATGTGTGAAATATGTATACATTTATGACCTAAAAAAACATAAAGATATGACCTATAAAATTCACAATATGACTTAATGAATAGCATCTATGTTACATAGAAACACTTTTATTACTCCATCCGTACTGAATATGTTTTCACCTAACTCGTGAACGAAACTTCGCAACTTCCCACAAATTGAGACTTTTGTTTTAGGCATATTGAAAGGAACTGAATGACTGAAGCTCCCTAATGAGTGACCAAGGTCATTCAGAGTGTGGAAGGTGGAAGAGGGAAGGGGGAAGGAGAGAGATAAGAACGATGACAAATAACTGCGGAATTACCTCTGCTTCCGTGTAAACAATAGCCCGGTTTCCAGGAATTGACCCAGCCAGCAAGCAATAGCTCCTACCTGTTAGAAACATTCCATACACTACTTTAGAATGGTTCTTCAGTAGTATATTCCAGTCCATCCTGAACAATAATTTCTAGAGCTTATTTTTATAAAACGAAATTCAAATGAAAATAACCAAAATATGCCGTTTATAATGATATTTTGTTCAAAATATGCCATAAAACTTAAGAAAGCCAAAATATGCATTTATATGCCCAATAAAACCTGTTTAATTTTGGTTATCATGCTTGGAAACGTGTTGATAATACAAGACTATAAGATATAATGTTAAGGGTAAAAATATGACTTCTCTTAGAAATCCACCCCTAGTAATGATTATAAAAATCATAAGACATTTAAAAGTACATTTTTTTATCTTATGTTGCAGGGTTTCTGGATGAAGTTGAGTGCTCGAAACTGATGGAAATGCTGGAAGGCCGTTTGAAGTACCTACGAACCCACAATACGATCATACAACCTTGTCCACCACAGGTTATACTGAAGGAAGTATCTTGGATTCTTGGAGATGAAGCTGTAATTTCCTTCATCCTAGTATGTTGGTGAATATTTTTTTGTGCTGATTTACCTCAAAAACTGTCTCCATTAAATCTTTCTTTATGTATTTCCTGATTGGATATAGAATGATTAAGATCTGAGAGCAACACATATCATGTTAAAATTTTACTAAATGAAGCACTTAGAGGTTGTTCAAACAGAACCATCAAGCGTGAGGTGCTGAGGACCAAAAGAGAACTCATTGAGCTTGGCCATGCTAAGGTGTATTCAAAATTAAACTTTAGTTGACTGAGAAGTATATAAGATAGGAATTAGCCTTGAAAACTTGTTCTGCCTAGTCAATACCTTGTTCCTATAGTTTATCTGAGGTACATGTTTCGGGGAAAATCTAGATTCTCTTCTTCAGCCTCTATCTATTACTAACACATCATTATAAAACACATAACATTCATTCAGTTGATGAAACTGAAGAAAAGTCAAAGCCCAAAATGTGGGCAATAGACAGACTGAAAGAGGAGGATGTAAACGAAAGATTCAAGAAGTGTATAAAGGAAGAGCTAATGAAAAACCCTAAACAAATTTCAATTGCAGACGAATGGGCACTTATAAAGAATGAAATAACAAAATCCGCAGATGAAAACATAGGTAGGAAAGAAAGAATAGGTAGAAAAGCGTGGATCACTCAGAATGAAATAACAAAATCCGCAGAAGAAAACATTGGTAGGAAAGAAAGAATAGGTAGAAAAGCGTGGATCACTCAGGATATACTAGAATTAATGGATGAAAGGTGGAAACACAAGAATATAAGTGATGAAAAGGGGAAAGCAGAATACAGACGTCTGAGAAATTAGGTTAACAGGAAGTGCAAGGAAGCGAAAGAAGAATGGTTGAAAGAGAAATGTGCAGGCATAGAAAATTGTCTGAAATTAGGAAAAGTAGACACAGCTTATCGAAGGATTAAGAATACTTTTGGGGGAAAGAAGACTAAGTGCTGTAATATTAAGGACACAGATGGAAATCCTCTATCAGATAGGAAGAAAAGGTTGAGAGATGGGAAGCTTACATAGAGTGTTTTTATAAGGGAAAGGAGATTGAGAATCATGTAATGGAAAGGGAAGAGGAAATTGATGAGGATGCGAAAGGAGGTTTAATATTGAGATCAGAATTTGACAGAGCATTGGAAGACTTAAACAGGAACAAAGCACCAGGCATAGATGATATACCGATTGAGTTGCTACGCTGCATAGGTGATGATGGTCTGGTCAGGTTATTTCATTTGGTGTGCAGGATTTACGAGACAGGTGAGGTACCCTCTGATTTTAAGAAGAATGTTATCATCGCTATACCAAAAAAAGTAGGAGCTGACAGATGTGAAGAGTACCGTACAATCAGCTTGATTACTCATGCTTCAATGATCCTGTCTAGAATAATTTACAAGAGGATGGAAAGCCAGATAGAAACGGAGTTGGATGAAGACTAGTTTGGTTTCAGGAGAAATGTAGGAACAAGGGAAGCTGTACTAAGTCTTAGGCTGAATTTGGAAGGTAGAATAAGGAAAGACAAAAGAACGTTCATGGCATTTGTAGACTTAGAAAAGGCTTTTGATAACGTTGATTGGGCTAAATTGTTTGACATATTGAAAACGATTGGAATAAAGTACCGTAAGGGAATGGAGGGTGATCTACAATCTATACAGAAACCAGACAGCAGTCATTCGAGCTGAAGGACATGAGGCTGGTATTCAGAAAGGCGTAAGGCAAGGCTGCTACTTATCACCCATACTTTTCAATCTTTACATTGAACAAGCAATGAAGGAAATTGGGAGTGAAGAATCAAGAAGAAATAATTTCAACTCTGAGATTTTCTGATGACATCGTCATCTTGGCCGACACGCCTGAGGATTTGAATGTGTTTTTGAATGGTATGGACTCCGTCTTGAGGAAAGAATTCATGATGAAAATTAATAAATGTAAAATAAAAGTAATGGAATGCAGCCAAACTAAATCAGAAACCTCTATGGACATCAAATTGGCAAGTGAAAAACTAAAGGAAGTAGAAGACTTCTGCTAATTAGGAAGCAAAATAACCAGTGATGGACGAAGCAAAGAGGATATAAAAAGTAGGTTGGCTCAGGCAAGGAAAGCATTTCTACAAAAAAGGAATCTGTTGACATCAAATATAGATTAGGTATTAGGAAGTCATTTTTGAAAGCCTTTGTCTGGAGCATGGCACTCAATGGAAGTGAAACTTGGACTTTTGGTGCAGCAGAAAAGAGGAGTATTGAAGCGTTTGAAATGTGGTGTTACAGGAGATTGATGAAGATCAGATGGGTAGATAGGGGCACAAAGGAAGAGGTATTAAGACGAGTGGGTGAGGAGAGATGTTTCTGGCGACTGCTAATGAAGTGAAGAAATAGCTTAGTAGGACACATACTAAGACACCCAGGAATAGCAAGCTTTGTTATGAAAGGAAGGGTCGAGGACAAGAACTGTAGGGGTAAACCAAGGTTAGAATATGTTAAACAGATAGCCTCGGATGTAGGGTGTGGTAGCTATGTAGAGATGAAACAATTAGCTCAGGACAGGGAGGTGTGGAGAGCTGCATCAAACGAGTCAAAAGACTGAAGACCCAAACATCAACAACATTCATCAAAAATATGTGAAATCACTACTTTATATACATAGCCACATTAGTCATTTTAAATACGAAGTAACATACTGGTCTACATGATACATTTATAGCCTACATTTGAGTCTTGTGATAACGTTTCCTTTACAAATGAAAAGTTATCTAACTATGGGATTCCATTTGACATAAGTTAAAATTTGTTAAATTTTTTGTTGTGCTGTTAGAATAAAATTTGCTAAAACATGCTTGTAATAGTATTTAGGAATCTAGGAGTATCACAACTCCAAACAATGACCAAGAGAGAGAGATTATCATTTCATTTCATGAGATCTCTGGGTTAACACCTGTTTAGTTTGTGGCCAAGAGCACTTTTTCATGTAGGATCCTCATATTGTTACATTTAACTTCAAGGGTCAGGTGTATTTTCTCCTAGCCCTATTGTATTATAAGTGATTCTTTGCTGTCCAAGTTGGCTTTGTATACATCACCCTATTCTGTATATTTGTTTATACCTATTAAAGAGATTGTAAATTTTCAGGAGAATGCCAACCTTGTACATTTCAACTATGGTGAAAGCATGATAACACATGGAAGTTATCCAAAAGGGATATTCGTCCTTGTTTCAGGCTTGGTGAAGCTTACATACAGACCGACAGAGAACACCTTAGCGGTAAGTACCACCTCTCCGTCGCCACTCTGCTCCAGTCCTCTCCTCTCTCCCTTGGTCTTCCCCTCTGTCGTTTCTTCTGCATCTGCATTTCATGCGTCCTCTTGGGAATCCTCTTCTCTTCCATCCTCTTCAAGTCTCCATACCATCTCAGTCTTGATGTCTCAATCCTACCCTGCAAGGGCTCCTCTTTCACTATTTCCCTGATCCTGTCATTTCTCACCCCATCTCTTCTTGTTACTCCTATCCTACTCCGTAGGAATTTCATTTCACTTACCTGTACTCTGCTTATGTCCCTTTTTTTTTTTTTTTTTCATTGCCCATGTTTCTGATGCGTAGGTTAGTATCGGGTTATAGTAGCTTCTGTACAGCACCTTTTTGCTTTTTTGTGGGACATCTAGTGTATATGATGCTTCTGCCTGTCTGCCACGTTCGGTTATCTCTTTGTCATTTCTCCCAATTTCCTCCACTACACTTCCCAAATACTTGAGGCTTTCCACCTACTTCAGCTTTTCACCTCCAAATGTTATCTCACTCATTGGTCTGTCTTTTTTCCTTGTCGTTAATAGGCACTCACATTTACTGATGTTGAATTTCAGTCCATATTCTCCCACCGTTTCTTCCCAGGCCTCTAGTTGCTCCTGTATGTCCTCCTCCTTGTTTCCCCAGACCATTAGATCATCTGCAAACATCATTGTTTTCATCTTACATTCTCCAATGCAACATATGAAATACAAAACCCATTGTGTTACAATTTTCTCTCAATTTTCTCTCAACTTTATTTCTTATAACTATTGTTATTTTCTGGGGTGTCAAAAAATTGACGATGTCAAATGAGTTTTATTACGTACTCTAATAATAAATCAATTCATTTGGATGCCATGGCATGAGTGATGGGCAGTTTCTCAACTGTCATGTCTTCACTGGATGTAACGGTGGTAATGTTCTCGCCTGCTGTTCCCAAGGTTGCAGGATCAAATCCTGGCACAGTCAGCTGGCATTTGAGGGTGCACAAATGCAAGGGAGCTGTGTCAGTAGATTTACTGGCACGATAATGATCCCCTTCAGGGCAATGTTCTGACACCCAGCGTCTCTAAAAGTTGCAGTAGTTAAAAGGGACGTAATACCAATTATTCCCTCATGTGTGCCTGTGCTAACTCTTTTTACAATGTCTGCATGCGCATCACTCAGCTGTATGAATCACATGCATCACTGTACACCCACACGATTCACCCTTTCCTAACTTACCTGTCATTTCTAATTTGTTTGCTAGAGATAGAACAACATGTTCACACTTTTCTGCCATATCTTGCTAATAGTACAGATAACGCCACGATTTTTGGCCGGTGAACCCCGATTGCACAGTTGTACAGAGGACAGGTGGCGAACCTCAGTCATGTGCAATTGATATGTAAGTTGCTTTCCGCGCAACTGAAAACTCATATTGTATCAATTGCACATGCGTGAGGCTTGCCAACAGTCCTCTGTACGACTGTGAAACCGGGACTGACCAGCCAAAACCGTGGTGTAAACTGTACCATTAGTCACAAAGTGTTTATAGACCTAGTTCATAAGACTTTTGACATAACTTGTATTAGGCGTAAATGTTTCAATCTCTCTTTATGGTCCCCCCTGTGGGTGGGGGGTTTAGAATACACCCACGGTATCCCTTGCCTGTCGTAAGAGGCGACTAAAAGGGGCGACCTTGGCTATACTTTAAGGACTCCGCGTTGGTTTGTGAATTGGACCTCCAGTGGGTGGGAGGAAGCGAATACATCCACGGTAATCCCTGCCAGTCATAAAAGGTGACTAAAAGGGTTTCTCGGATCGGTCCCCTTTCGAGGGTTTGACAGTCAACTCTAAAAGACATACACCCGTGCGGTATAACTCTCATTAGGTTATATCGCACTTCTTTCCGTTACTGCTTTCAGGGTCTGGCAACCAAAATTTCTATATGTGCGTGCTGTTAGGGGATGGGCCACTTACGCTTGCGACTACGTTCGAAAGCCTGTTCCGGTCTTGGCCGCGCCGACAGGTGGGTGTGCCCTGTACCCGTGCAGTAGTATCCGCCTGACTACGCAGGTCCCCGCACAGCCGAATGTCAGAGCTGTAAAATCCAGTATATGCCAAGGGGTACATGCCGATACGGCATTGTAAAACATCGGACCCCCGGGCAATGCCTTCCAAGCTAGGCGGACCTTGCCCTAGCGCCTACTGTGACGGCCCGTGATCGGATGTTGGTGGCATTCGGGGAAGATGATCTGGTCATGGGTTCAAAAAGAAAAATCCCCAAACAGGGTGGTCCTACACCCAAGTCTTTAACATTTGATTCCCTATGGGGATCAACCCCCTGGGAACAATCTGTGCATGAAAACCTGGGTTCTAACACCCCCAAGTTTCTGGTAGCTACCAGAACAGATGGGGGTGATTTCAAGCTGGTAAAGAGTATTTTGTTTTCTCGCCACATAGAAGGTGTCTATGGTGAGCTTGAGAAAGTACAAAAGATGAGGAACGGTAGCTTGTTGCTCAAGACTAAGACTGGTGAGCAAGTTGAACAACGTTTGCAATGTGACCACTTTGGCGACATACCCGTCAAAGTGGAAAAGCACACGTCCCTGAATCAGGTCCGAGGAGTTATTTTCCACCGGGACCTGATTCTGAACACTGACGAGGAGCTCAAGGAGGATATGCAGCAACGTCACGTGACTGATGTCCGGCGCATTACACGCAAGGTCAATGGTCAAATCGTGGATACTGGTGTTTCATTATTTCATTTGAGCTTTCGGTGCTCCCGGAGAAAGTTAAGGTAACAAGTTACCGTTCTGACGTACGGCCTTATATCCCTCCACAAATGAGGTGTTATAAGTGCCAGAAGTTCGGGCACATGTTATCCCGATGCTCGAGCCCAGAAATCTGCGGAACATGCGGTAAGGTACCACACGAAGCGGAAGAGTGCACAACACCCTATCAGTGCACTAATTGCCCCGGATTTCATTCTCCTCGGGACAGAAACTGCCCTGTCTTCCTGAGTGTGAAGAAAATCCAGGAGATCAAAACCCTGGATGGTCTCACCTACCAGGAAGCCCGCAAGAAGTACCATACCGCGATTGCTCCTTCGCCTACGATTGATTATCGAGTTATAATACCCAATTTGGTTCCGTCTACCTCATCTTTTGTACCAGCTGTGAAACCTGCAACTGAGTTTACTGTTCAGAATCCAGCACCTATGATTATGACGAAAAGCCCACCTTCGGCCACCACGAAGGCTGCTCCGCCCGCACAGCAGGGGAGGAATTTGAAGACTTAGTCCCCACCCAAACGGTCGGCGAAAGCCGTGCCGAAGCCGGCAGAGGCGGCATCGTCGACCAGGGTCAGGAATTCGTCTCCTGACCCGTCTAAATATCTTAAAGAGGCGGGGAAGAAGGGACCCCGCACTACGCATTGCCTTTCTCCAAAAAAGGGGAAGCCATCCGCCCCACCACCTGCAGATGCTTCTGCGCCTGGGGACGTTTCGGTCCCCAGATCTGCGCGCTCCCCATGGAGATCCCCCCGCCGCCGAACTGCGTCTAGGAAATCTTCCGCCGAGTCGATTCACTCCACGACCTCGCCTGAGGACATGGAGATTATAGTCGACGTAGTGGCTGATGATCCTCCAGAGGTTAAGTTGTAGCTTGCTACTCCAACTTATCCCCTAGTTTATAAGTTCACACAATGGCACTGTTACAGTGGAATTGTAACAGTTATTGTAAAGGGTTGACTGCCCCTAACTGTTGGGTGACAAATGTAACTGTTTACCTTTGCCTAAGCTATGTTGTTTTAATGGGCGCCAAGACCTCAACGCAATGCTGAAATCTAAATTTGTATTTAACAACGTCTAGCTCTGGCAGAACACCTTCAAGAATCTATTCACTCAGATCGTGGTATGATTTGATCATTAACCCAACAACAATTGTATCAGGAGAAGGAATTGGTCTATATCTAATGCTACCTACTGAAAGCAAAGATTGCATTGTAAAAGAAATGAATTTATTATATAAAACAAGTATTGCAAAATTAATAATAATAATTTTAAAATTTAAATTGGAGCGTTGCGATTTTAATATTACCGATAGAGAATTACGTGAGAACGGAGTCTAATAAATTATTGATTTTACTCTTATTCCCAAGCTACTAAGTTACTGAAATATTGAATATAAAACAAAGAGAAACGAGAGATTTCGTAGTTCTGTGCCATTCGCGCTTACCACTGGAAATTGCCGAAGCATTTCCCTCGTACTGGATGTTGCAGAGAAATTCCCACAGTCTCCTGGGCGTCGTCATCTTCTTCGATATTTGATGATATACTGGTAGATTTGATAACTCTATGGTCCGAACATCGGAGCCAAACACTCGTACAACCACACTGGTTAAGTATTACAAAGATAGTCCTCCACTCCACGGAACATCGGAGCGACTCACGCGTGCAACCATACTGGTCAAGTCTTACACAGATTGTCCCTTATTCCACGGCGCGCCAAACGATATATGCACTCGTCGGCTTCCCACTCCAGTGCCGACTTCCACCTTACGTGGTTCTCACTGATTGGCTGTGCCACCCCGCTACTCCCCTCCTTAGGCTCAATACACACGGCGCGCGGATGATGTCGTTTGCCGTTCCAGACTATTCACCTTTTCTTGACGTTGCGACCCAGGCTTGCTTAATGCTTCTTGACAAGAATCAGCCTGTATCTGAATTCCCAATGAGTCATCTCTCTCATAATACCCTAACTGACGAAACTCGTAAAATTCCGTAATCACATAATTTTCTATGATAATGTCGTTCGTAATAATTTGCTTGATAGTGTTTTCTAAGACATAGAAAACCTATCTGTATGCTTATAATTTTTATAAAATGCTCCGAAAATACCTTAATAATAATAATAATAATAATAAATTAATAATAATAATAAATTAACATGAAAAATTCTCTTGGCTGAACAATTTGCCGCGTAAATAAATATAGAATGGCTTCCTACTGACTTATGCCAGTGGCATAAAAAAAACTCGAAAAACACGTTACATTATGACAGGCATTTGACAGAGCCCGTCAGCTTATTGCACAATACGCAGCGAGTATAGTCTGCCTACAGGAAACAAACCTCAGACCTGATCACGAGACTGTTCTGAGAGATTTCCGACTATACTCTAAAGAGCGACAAGACGCCGCCCGGGCTTCCGGGGGCGTTTGTACCTTCGTTCGCTCTGACTGCTATAGTGAGGAGTTTCCACTCGCCACTTCTCTGGGAGCTATTGCAGTTCGCGTGTCCTTGCCTGCTATGACAACTGTTTGTAACGTGTACCTTCCACCAAACCAGCCCCTTGATATTAATGACGTCTTTGATCTTGTTGATCTACTTCCAGTCCCTTTCCTAATCGTGGGTGATTTCAACTCTCAACACCCCCAATGGGGATCACCATCTTCCTGCCCCAGAGGAAGGGACGTGGAGGGCTTAATTCAAGGGTTGGATTTATCTCTATTAAATACAGGGGAAGCTACACATTTTAGCTTAGTGCACGGCACGTACTCACACATTGACTTGAGTGTGTGTAGCCGTGCGCTGGTCCCCCTATTTGGTTGGTATGTACACGACGACCTCTGTGACAGTGACCATTTCCCGATCGTTCTTACACTTCTGAACCAGAAGCCCGTGGAGTTCCCCAGTCGTTGGGTGCTTAAGCGGGCAAATTGTCCCTCGTTTCAAGAACGAGCTGTGTTCGTTGATCTTGGTTGCCGGAGCGTGGATGACGAGGTACAAATGTGCTTCTTTCTGCCGCCGAAGAGTCCATTCCATCCTTTTCTGGGACTCCTCGTCGCAAACTCGTCCCTTGGTGGACAGAGGATATTGCAGCGACAATAAGAGACCATCGTCGAGCTCATAAGCACTACCGTCGGCGTCCAACCATGGCCAATTTGGTGGTGTTTAAGAAATTTCGTGCCAAGGCAAGGATTCTTATCCACCAGAGTAAGAAAGAATCATGGGAACGGTATGTGTCGTCTATTACGGCACATACCCCCTCCTCTCAAGTGTGGACTAAACTACGATGCATCTCGGGTATTCAGACATCTTCTACTGTACCGGGAATTTCCATCGATAATGAATTGGTTACAGATCCGTACCACGTTGCAAACCATCTCGCATATTTTTTTGCGGATATATCCGGTTCCGACAACTATGATCCTGCCTTCGTGGCCATGAAGCGTGAGGCAGAACGTTTCCAGCTCAGTTTTGCTTCCCGCGCTTCGGAGGAGTACAACGTGCCCTTTACGGAGTGGGATAATATTCCCAACCAGATGCTTAAACACCTTAATGATGAGAGCATTCGTTATTTGCTCAGGGTGTTGAATCGTATCTGGTTGGAAGGCATGTTTCCAGTGCAATGGCAGGAAGGTATCATTATACCTATCCTGAAGCCCGATAAGGATCACAATTTGACAGGGAGTTACAGACCTATTTGTCTCACTAACGGTCTGTGCAAGCTCTTTGAGAGGATCGTCAATCGGCGCCTGGTGTGGGTCCTGGAGAAGCGAGGACTCCTGTCTGAATACCAGTGTGGATTCAGGGCGGCTCGGTGTACCAACGACCATCTGGCACGCCTGGAGACCGCCATACAGGACGCTTTTCTCCGGAGACAGCACCTAGTCTCTGTTTTCTTTGACCTCGAGAAGGCCTATGACACCACTTGGCGTTACGGCATCCTCTCTACCCTGCATCAATGGAAATTCCGAGGTAACTTGCCGGTTTTTATTGCGAATTTTCTGTCCCTTCGCCTATTCCGTGTCCGAATAGGGGGGACATATTCGCAATATCATATACAGGAAAACTGAGTCCCACAGGGATCGGTGCCTAGCGTAACATTATTTGCGATTGCCGTAAAAGGTATAGTCGCTGCTGCTGGTCCAGCAGTGGTACCGTCGCTATATGTAGACGACTTCGCTCTACATTATAGTGCGCAAAATATGGCGGTCGCTGAACGACAGCTACAACAAGCTGTTCGGAGAGTGGAACGCTGGACACTAGAGCATGGCTTTCGGTTCTCAACCGCTAAGACCTCGGTTGTCCATTTCTGCCGAAAGCGCACTCTCCATCCTGATCCTGAGCTTTATCTGGGCGATGTAGCTTTGCCTGTTGTTGCTGTGTACCGGTTCCATGGGCTCCTTTTCGATCAGAAATTGACGTGGGAGCCACACGTGCGGTGTTTGAAAACTGCCTGTGTTAAGAAACTCAACATGTTGCGGTTTCTTAGCGGCACATCGTGAGGGGCGGACCTCGCGGTGCTCCTACGTTTTTATCAGGCACTGATTTTATCTAGATTAGATTATGGCAGTGTAGCATATGGTTCGGCCCGTAAGTCAGTGCTTGTTAAACTGGACAGTGTCCACCATGGCGGTGTGAGGCTGGCGACGGGAGCCTTTCGGACGAGCCCAGTCGTCAGCTTGCTCGCCGAGGCTGGCGTACCTCCTTTACACCTGAGGCGCCAACAAGTACTGCTGACCTATGCTGCAACTATTCGACAGATGCCACTTCAACCTAGCTATCCATGTTTGTTTACCAATCCGAATCGCCGGCTGTATGATGCGCTCGCCGGAGCCACTCGGCCGGCGGGGATTCGCTTGGATGACTTATACCGTCAGTTCCGATTTCCTTCTGTCTCCTGTATCGTCCGAGTACCTAGCAAGGCGCCCCTCCGTGGATGGTCTCTCGCCCTGATATCATCCTGGATTTGCACACCGGCCCCAAGTCGGACACGGACTCCTCCGTCCATCGGAGGCTGTTCCAGTCCGTGGTGAGCCGGTATCCAGGTTCAGGGCTTCTATTCACGGATGGTTCGAGGGTAAACGAGAAAGTAGGCTGTGCATTTGTGGTTGAGGATCGTCGGTTTCTCTTTTCACTTCCCGAGGCTTGTGGCGTGTACACAGCGGAGCTATATGCCATCTTAGAGGCTCTGCGGTACACGTTATCAGACGATCACCAGCACTTTCTTGTGTGTACTGACTCTCTGAGTGCCCTGCAAGCGCTCGATGTGTGTTTCCCAAAGCACCCATTGGTCCAGCGTGTGCACGACCTGCTCGTCAGTTCGTGTAATGCTGGAACCGGGGTGACCTTTGTGTGGCTTCCTAGCCACATGGGTATTGCGGGAAATGAGCTTGCTGATCAGGCGGCGAGAGAGGCGGTCGCACTGCCCTCGCTACCATATAAGGTGCCTGCTAGTGATGTGCGCTCTCAGTTGCGGCAGTCGATCCTGTCGCATTGGGAGGAAGCGTGACATGCCACGCCTCCACCCAGCAAACTGAGAGGCATCAAGGAGACAACGAAGGTGTGGAAATCTTCCTTCCGATCTCTCCGAAAGGAAGCTGTGGTACTCTGTCGACTCCGGATCGGCCATGGGATTGCTACGCACTCCCACTTGCTAAAGAGAGAAGATCCCCCTGTGTGTACTTGCGGTGCCCATCTAACTGTGGCACACATTCTCTTGGAGTGTGTGGATCTGGCCGATCTGCGAAGGACTCTTAAACTGCCTAATACCCTCTCCCTTATTCTCTGTGATGATGGGCCGTCAGTAGACCTCGTCATCCGGTTCATTAGGGAGAGTGGTTACTTTTTTAAGTTTTAATGTGTAGTTACGACTTTTAATTCAGGTTAAGTCTGTTTTATGTTTTTTATTGTGTTCATCTATTTTATTGTTCACTATGCCTTATTTGTTTTATTCTTTTTTACCATCCACCTTTTATTCTTTTTATTCAAATAAGGCATACTTTTTGGGGCTCACTGTCTGTTTTATAAACACCATTTTCATTTCATCCATGGCAGTGAGCTGTTTTTATCTACATCCTTTCATTTCACGCCATTTCATTTCATTAGGGGCCGATAACCTCGATGTTAGGCCCCTTAAAACAACAATTATCATCATCATCATCATCTCTTTATGGTGCAGATTCAATTTTAAGAGAATTTTAAGTGCTACGCAAAAAATATTCTTGTATCGTTCTGTCATATCGGCTGATGAAGTGGCCAAAACTATTATTTAGGCCTCGAAACATGTCCCATTAATGACCACACAGTGATCTTAATTAATAAAAGTATTGATCAGGCGGAACTTTTAACCTGTTTATACTAATTAGTTTATCAATATGGAACCAGAATGAACCTTTTAAGTTCTAAAATCAATGACAAAGACTAACCAGTTAATTGGCAGACTGCCTGAGATGTGGTAAATAAGAACAGCAATGTATTCCTAGCAGTACCCTTTTAAACTGTAAGCTTTTAGCAAGGGGGAATTTTTTGTGAATAAGCACAGAACAGATTTTTTACTGATCTATATGCAGATAAGCTACAAACTGGATAATGAGAGTAATTGTAATTGACATGTGTGCCATCTACAATTTGTGAAAAGAAAGCAATACATTTATGTATTGGTTTAGATTATAGTATATTATAGTAGTGGTCCTCTATACCTTGTTTCATGCACACCATCTATAAATTTATGAAAACTAAGATAGAGATCTATACATCTGTAGATTTAGACTATAGTAGTGATCTACTATACCAAGTTGAACAGAGGTTGAATCATTCTGTGATGAGTTAGAGGAATCGTCCCATGAGAACATGCGCTCCATTTATAATGTATCAAATGCACCAGTAGTTAAAGATTCTTCTTATTATTAATCTGCCTTATCCGATACGGACGTTGGCTACCACCATGGCTAACACCTTCTTATCCTGTGCAACCCTGAAGAGTTCCGTGGAAGACAACCCAAACCACGTTCGTAAATTATCCATCCGAATCATTCGTCTCCTTCCCGATCCATGCTGACCTTCAATTTTACCCTGAAGTATAACTTGGAGTAGATGGTATTTTGGATTCCTCATTATGTGTCCCAAGTATTCCAACTTCCTCTTCTTAATTGTCTTTAACAGCTCAGGTTGGCTGCTCACACGCTGAAGAACCTCGGCATTACTCACATGTTCCGTCCACGAGATTTTAAAAATCCGCCTGTATATCCACATTTCAAAAGCCCGAATCTTCTTTTCTGTAGCTACCGACAAGGTCCAAGTTTCAACACCATAAAGAAGGGTGGAGACAACATAACACTTCACAATTATTTTCTTAAGCGTCATACTTAGATCTCAACAGCATAGTAGTTGTTTCATTGTCATAAAGATGGATCTAGCCTTCTCTATACGGCATCTTATTTCAACCGTAGGATCCCAGTTCTCATTAATATTCTGTCCTAAATAAACCAAACTCTTGACTTGCTCAATCCGATGTCCATCGACCAAAAGGACTTGTGACAATGCTGGTTTACGCGATATTGTCATATATATTGTTTTCTTAACGTTGAGGACTAACACATGAAAGGATGATGATGATGAACGTTGAGGTCTAGGCCATATTGTTTACTCTTTTGATACACCATAGTAACAATCTCTTTAAGTCCTTCAAAACTATTTGCAATCAATACAGTATCATCTGCATACTGTATATTATTAATATAATTTCCATTGACCTTGTTGAATGCCATCAAGTGCCTCTGAGAAAATCTGTTCTGCATAGATATTAAAAAGAAGAGGCAAAAGAATGCATCCCTGTCTCACACCATGCATTATTTCCACTGATCTCTAAATATGTCCATCAATTTTGATACTAGCCTTTCGACCCCAGTATAAATTAATGATGATCCGAATGTCTTTCTTATCTATTCCTGAGTTCTTGAGTGCATTATACAACTTATCATGCTGACAATGGTCAAAGTCTTTTGCATAGTCCAGAAAACATGCATATACATCCTGATTTACCTCACAGCATCTCTGGAAAAGAACTTGAAGCGCAAAAATGCCTCACGAGTTCCTAGACCGTTGCAGAACCCAAACTGCGTGTCACTGATATTCATCCCGCATTTCCGGTATATGTGATTATAGATAACTTTGAGAAATATCCTGAGCACATGGCTCATAAGATTATTATACAAAATTTCACTCTGATTGTTTGAATAGCACATGAGAAATAAGGATATGCTTTTAAAATTTTAACAGCCATGATCTTGAAATTTTGAAAATAATTGAACAACATCAAATGTTGATCTACAGTATTTAGTTCTAAATAAAGATTTGGTGTACCAAGTTTCACCTCACACAGATCATTAGATCATCAGAAAAGTAATTTTGAACACACTATCAAAGTTCCAATGCTCACCACTAGGTGTCAGTGACATCTGGTAGCGAACATTGTAACTACTTGAAATTGAACGGAACTTGTGGCTCACCCAGTGGGTGTCCGCATTGAAGCAGCTACAGCCTCTGGCGAGCCGAACATGTCCTCGGACACTCCCGGCACTAAAAGCCATACGCTAAATAAATAATAATTAAATTAAACTTTGCAAGGCCGCCATGTTGCATTTTTCTTATTAGGTTATAAAAGTCACATACCGTAATAGTCTTCTATCACCATACAAAATTTCAGTTTGACTGCTGTAATAGTTTTGGAGGTATTGAGTACCGTACTTGTGAAATATATTGTGCCCCACCATGTTGGATTCGCGACCCCTATCAAAATTTAAAAGGCGCAGTCAGGCGGGGTTGAATAGGGTAGTGGTACGTCCTTATCAAGTTTTATTGAAATCGCTCCATTTCAATAAAATGAAAAGAAATAGACCGTTGTTGTTGTTAAACTATCATGCTAGCGGCTTCGGTGGTGTAGTTCGTAGCATGCTGAGCTTCTATGCCCAAGATCGCGGGTTCAAACCCGGCCGAAGTCGTCGGATTTTTTATGAGCGTTAAAAATCCCTCAGAATGCCTTCCTTCGGAGGGGAAGTAAATCCGGAAGTCCCATGTCATAGATTTATGGCATGTTAAAGAACCTTCCACTAATTACACCTGTGTGAAGCTAAATTAGGTTAAAAATGTAAACAACGCTCAGGTTCCTACGTTCGTCGCCAGGAGCCGACTACGGTGGCGTCTAGTAGCCAAGTTCTGAACTAGGAGTTGTTGACGGTGGCGTTTGGCGTCAAAAGAAGGAACGACTTAAAAAATTCAAAGTAAGCAGTCCTTCCACGAATTAAGAATCAGAAACACTCACTAATACAGTCATCACAATTAACACCGGTTTTCAGACAGATTCTACACACACCCAACGTACACGGGGCTACATGACCGCTTTGTCGCAGCCCCTAAACTGAGGAACCAACCATCCAAACTATCATGCCGATGCTTGTTGTTTTGTTGCATTTACTTCTTAATTTTAGCTGTAAGGCTCATACTTATCATATTGTATAATTTATGGTGTATGAATATTTCGGTATTAGGCCTATTAATTAGCTTTTTTGAGTTGTATGAATATTGTATAAGTGTCTAGTTTATTGTATATTCTGCAACAGAGTAAATTGCTCCACTTGCAGGGAATTATATCGATTGATTAATTGCATGATTTATGTATTAGAAGGGGCAGATGACCTCACTGTTCTTCCCCTGCACACACACAAACTGGTTGTATTTACTTCAGTACCTCACATCCTATTTTACAGAATCTTGCGCAGTATGGTGCATTACCGAATGTTGATTACTTTTCTACACTTCGGTTTGAAGAAAATCGAGAAGACTATATTGTTTCTGGAAATGTAATCGGAGTGCTGGGCGTACTAACTGCCAGACCATATGATATCACTGTCTCTTGTGAAACTTCAGTGCAGGTATGTGAGTTTTTATTATTATTCCTTATTATTAGCTGCACAATCTCTAACCTGGTCAACATAATAATAAAAAATGCCTATCAAAACTGTAACTCTCCCTAAAGCCACTTCTGCTTGTGAAACACTGTTCCAAATTAAAAATGAACAAAGAACTGATCAGCTCCTCAAAATGGAAAGAATCATTAGAACATGCATAAATAAAAAGTATCAGATAGAGGGAGTCTGGAGGATTCTCCCAAATGAATCCGTCTATCGTGAGATTGATCCAATCATTAGCAAAATGAAGAAGAAAAGAATTTCATATTTTTTTCACATCTTACGGCTTCCAGAAAACAGAATTGTACGCCAACTAGTGATGAGAAATCTAGCGGTAAATGGATCCAAGAAATCCAACAAGATCTCAAAGCAGTTGGACTCAAGATAACAGATGCTGAGGAGAAAAATAAAATTAACACCATTCTTAAAACTCACAAATTTTCTGCAGAAATCACACATAGAAAGCCTACGGAGATTTAAGGTGAGTTGAGAAAATCCGGATCTGAAAGAATGAAAAAGTACTGGAATGAGCGCAAGAACCAAGCAGTATTACCTTCAAAGAAGAAGTGATTGTGGAACGACTCAAGTGGTCCAATGTGACCAATCAAGATTAATAATAATAATAATAATAATAATTAGCTGCATCATATTTCACTTTTCTTTCTTTTTTAACTCTGCTCTAGAAAACCGTCTATATGATTTGTCAATGATAATGTTGTATGGAAAAGTATTTTATGCCACAGTAGGACTCTTTCCCCAGTCTCTGATAAGTTTCCAGACATAGAGGCATGTCTCAAAAAATATTAAAAGCAAAGCAAAGCTTGTAGTTTGTACCAAATATGAAGTGCCATGGCCATCTTGAAAATATAGAATATGGTAATGAATAACTCTAAGTACTTCTAAGTTACCGTCAACTGGGGCTACTTTAACCCAATTTTCTGCTGTTTTATTTTTAATTATTTCAAATGAATCTGCTCCAATAATTTCACAAACAATGTTTCCTAATTAATAGGTCTTTACTCAGCACACCACATCAGGTGCTGTTGCAGCACTTAGGTACATGAGTTTACCTTTTCAATAAGTGGGCCAATGTTGTACCAAGGTGGGGTTAAATTGTCCCAGTTTTTTTCCCTCCAAATAATGACTATTTTAGTTGTCTTGGGCTAGAGATACCTTTGACAATAATAATAATAATAATAATAATAATAATATTACCTTTGATAATAAGGTATTGTGATAATATAGCAATAATTTACGGTATTTGTGTTTATTTATAAGAACACACTCAACTGAGCACATTCATAAACAGCGACAAAGTTTGTTGTGTATGCAACAGACATGATTCCCACAAATTAATGAATGAATGAAAATCCACAGCCTGCTTCCAGTCTCCGACCGGGTCAGGAATGGAATGAATGAATGAATGAAGCCCCCATCTAGCGGTGAGGATATGAACTGTGCCGGCTGCCGTGGCCTGATGCACTCCTCTGGGGCAATGATTAAATGAATGACAGATGAAATGAAATTATAGTGGAGAGTGTTGCTGGAATGAAATGTTGACAGGGAAAACCGGAGTACCCGGAGAAAAACCTGTCTGCCTCCGTTTTGTCCAGCACAGATCTCACATGGAGTGACCGGGATTTGAACCAAGGACCCAGCGGTGAGAGGCCGGTGTGCTGCCGCCTAAGCCACGGAGGCTTTCCACAAATTAATAATAAAATGAAATAAAATACGTAAACAAAAGAACAGGAATGCTCTAGCCTCTACATTACACAAAATTGTCTAACTCTGGCACTTGAAAATATCCCCTCTTGGAAAGAAGTTTTGGTGGAGATATTTTCTTACAACAGATGGCCAGGGGTATGTCATTACATCTTTCTTCTGAGGCCACTTCCAGCATTTCCTACATTTCTCCATACAGTCTACTGTAGGGCCTTCCACTGAGTCCATCCTTATGATTACTCCAGGGTATTCTTGTTTATTGTGTATAACAGTTACAAAATCATCCACATTCAGATTGACAGATAGATCCTGATTCTGGAGTAGTCCCACAGCTGTAGGCTCTTGCTGCTCGCTGAGTTCATCTTCAGAGAAACCCAACTCTGATAATGAATCTTGAACACTGAAGTTATCTGCATCAGTTTCTGAGACTGAGGATTCAAAAGTCTCCATTATTTTCCATTATTTTCTTGGGAACAGAACTATAATCACTTGAGACTGAAGCTACGGTACTTGCAGTCGCAGGTGAATCTTTCAAGTCTATCGGGCATATACTCTTCCCTGGAGGGACATTTAATTTCCTGCGTCTCCTCTTCTCAGTTGGTGTCTGATGTTCATTTCTTTTCTGGATTAGGTGTTGTAGGAAAGCACCGCTGACCTTCTCTACTGAAACCTAATTTCTTCTAAACACTTTTCCAGATCATCTTCTGTATAATTGGCATAACTTCTCACCCCAATCTTCCTTTTATATATTCGAACTATGTTTCAATCTGCACAAGAACAATAAATGCAGAACACTTGACAATTAGACCTACTATGCTAAGTTGAACCTACTGCTCATTTATCCGGGGCTACTTTGGCCCAGGACAAAGTAGCCCCAATTTTGGTGCAGACCATCTCACAATTCAATCAGTTCCAGATTAACAATAAAGTGTGAAGAATTACTTAACCTTAACTTCAGAGCATAAAACTAAATGATTGTGGTAGTTCATCGTTAACTTACCAGATTTTTCCCTCTTATATGAGTCAATGTATAAGGTGCGTTCAAAAAGTAACGAACCGGAGGCTGGAATGCGCAAACCGGTGACTACATCGACTAATCGTGGGGTGCGTAACGAGATGTGGTTCCGACCAGAGTGTGGAAGGTCACAGCCCGTCGCTAGAGGGCACGCGTGCACGTCACGTGACGATACAAAGCGAGCAGCAGCATGCATCAATCGTCCAACGCAGCCAGTCGCATTGCAAACAGTGACATGGAGGAGTCAACCGAAGAGCAAAGAGGTGTTGTTCGGTTTCTGACAGCGGAAGGAGTAGGGGGAACGGACATTCATCGCCGAATGTCACAAGTGTACGGCGAACACTGCATGTCCCTTGCAAGGGTCAAGGCGTGGCACAAGTGCTTCAGGGAAGGACGGGTGTCGTTAGCCAATGATGCCGGGTTTGGGGCACCCCCCTGCATTACCGATGACAACGTTCAGCTATAATAATAATAATATTGTATGGCCTCGGGTGCCTGGTGCAAGTTTTGTAAATTGACACCCAGAGGGTAGCTTGCATGTCGAATTTCGTCGTTCCTTTGAACGCTATGAAAGTCAAGGAGGTTAGATATCTAAACTCCTTGACACTGCAGCGCTTTCAAGTAGAGAATGGAGAAACTTTGTGTTGGCAGAAAATCCCGAGATTAATTTTGCCATTGAACATGGCCTACTGAATTCAAATGGGTTCTTTAACATGCCAACAACGTATGACATGAGTGTCGTGATTTTTGTCGCCTTCAAAAATCACTTACCATGGCCAGGAGCGAACCTGCAATCTTGGGGTTGGTAGTCCGACACTATAACCACTCACCCACCGTGGCAAGCAACGTCCAGCTGGTTGATGCACTCATTACCCAGGACCGCCGAGTGACAGTGAACGCCATAGCCGCCGTGGTCGCTCCAAGACAATGCACAACCTCATACGGCCAACTTATTCGCGGCACTCCTGCAGAAATTCAAATGGGAGGTTCTCGGCCACCCTCCATACAGTCCAGACCTCTCTCCCTGTGATTACGCCATGTTTGGTACCCTGAAAAGGGCTCTGCGGGGCCAACGATTCACCTCGGACGCCGACGTCCAGCTGTACATGCGGAACTGGTTCACATCGCAACCCAGGAAATTTTATGAGACAGCCATTCACCGCCTCGTGTCACAGTGGGACAAGTGCCTCAACAGCCAGGGCCAATACTTCTAACATACAGGTACTGGTTTCTGTAATTAAGCTTCCGGCTTGTTACTTTTTGAACGCACCTTATACAACACAAAGTGGGAAGGTAACAAAAATTGCACTTCTTCCTTGTTGTTCAAAAACATTAGCACTGCACTCTGGTGGATGATTTTGGAAGCATTTCAAATATCTCAGAAGCTTGCTAGTACTGCCACCTATGATTTAGGATAGGTACTGCGTGCAAATGTTGACGCATGTGCACTCACTGAAAATCAAAAATTTGTATTTCCAAGTGGGCCAAAGTAGCCTCGTAAGGGCCAATGTAGCCCCAGTTGATGGTATAACAACGAAAATCAGCAGTAATGTAGAACCTTGTAAGTGGTTTCCTATGTCCAAGTCAAAAGAACTACAGCTCCATACATTCATGATGGCAGCTGGGCATATTCTTAATATTTGACTATCATTAACTCACGATATAATAGCACAACTAACGTGAAATTTGGTAAATGAGGGGTACCATATAAAAGTTCTCGCTAGCATTATTCATGGTAATATCATACAGATTATAGCATGTAGCAGCCATCTTAAAATTACAAAATCTACAGTACATACAAATAACTCTTATATATTTTAGAGCTACAATATCTCAAATTAGCATTAATGAAGAACCGTATATGGGTTTTGTTTGCCAGAGGCAAAAGAACACCCCCGCCATAAGCATAACTTACCATTAAAACTTCAAAATCAATAACAAAGTTAACACAAAACATTGTAAGATGGGGGAAACAGATAAAATACCTTACTTGCATTAGTCTGCGACTATCGCACTGTATATAGCATGCAGCCGCCATCTTGAATATATAAGACATTAATTTCGACACTCCACTATTTATTACAGTTACAATGACAAAATGCAGCAATTATGTAGTCTCGCATATAGAGCTTCCTCCACAGAAGAAGCAAGGTAAACGATTCCATACATTCAAGATGGCGGATGGGCGTACTTTTCTAATGTTTCCATCAATTCTTCTGGCTGCAAAAGCGGAATTACAACAATACATGTCTTATGTAAGGTGCAACACTTAACCTTGATCACAAGAGCATTCAAATATTCATGATGAGGACAAAGTGTTATACGGTAACTATTTAGGAGAAAGTAGGCTATATGTTCTTTTCTGAACATCTTGTTGTTATCTTAAAATATTATTTTTATGTTTGGATATTGAGTTTTAATTTATTGCATATACTGTACTTTATCATAATGTAGGTCATGTGCCAAAAGCTATTTAATCCATCATAAATCTATTGAATTGATGGGAGTGTTTTGAGATGGCCCAGTAGGATATATAATTGTTATGATAGCTCTTCACAAAACTACTTGTTTATCGTCTCACTGACTCTTCTCTTATTCTTTAATTCCACATTCAAGATGTTGAGAGATAAAATAATGAGGTATGTATTCCTATTTGTTAACCAGGCTTATGAGATATCAATGGACGATATACACCGAGCAATGGAGCTATCACGTGATATGAGCCAAGGTTTAAGAGCACGCATGTGGAAAACTATTGGTGTTAGATTAGCCAATGTTGTACTTATGAATGTTCCAACCTACCAGGTAAGAATACATAAATATTGCTCCAGTTTACTTCAATTTACTCACCTGTATAATGCTCATTAACATTTGAAGCATGAGGTTTGTAATTGATTCTGAAAGAGGTAAGCTGAAAAGCAGGGACGAACTCAGAACAGTTTTGGGAAGTGGCAAAATCATTATTATCCCAAGCTCAAACTTTAATAACTCTTTTTAGTGGTGATGTAAGACCCAAAGAGGATAGAAGAATTCAGATATTCACAGGGCAGAGTTCCTGACAGAATTAGTACATGTGTCTCAACTAGCCTCAACTGGCAGAGCATTCATCGAACTGCAGACATTGTACTCTTCCAACAGCCATTTTGCTAGAAAGTACAAAGAGGTAATCAAGAAAAACAGGTAATCAAGACATCAAAATCATCCAAAGAATGTATTTGTGACCAGGGCATACAACTTTCTTGAAACTGACATTAAAAAGTCAACTAGAAGCACCAAATAGCCATAGGCAGTGAGAGTTTCCCTGCACTGTTCTACATTACAGTCCCTCATCCTTACAGGTCGCATGCCATCCGGCTATAACTCTCAGCACCCCTTTCATCCCCCATGGGGCTTACTTTTAAAAATACAAATACATACAGTATTTTAATATAATACAGTACTATTGACATCTTTTCTTCGAGTTTCACTCCACTGAATACTTAGACATGGTAACTGCTTACTTTGGTTTGGACCAACATTGCCAACCATATGATAATTTGCTGTGATCTCTGATGATAATAATAACATCAAAGCAATATGCGATAATCGTCTTCTGAAAACTGTTCAATCTACGATAACTGTATCAAAGATATTAAAATATAAATTAAAATTTTTCATGAGCTGGAGGTTGTGGGTTCGAGTACTGCATGAATCAGACATTTCAATACTCTACCTTTCATCTAAATGGCTGTAAAATGCACGACCTAATAGCTGGAAGCTTCAATTTTCATCAATATGGTCATAAATAACGACGTTCAACAACAACAACTTAGAGTTGCATCAATCACGGCACAACTGATTTAAAGAAGGCTTTGGTGGTATGGGCACATTGCGTGGAGTAAAGGAGGATTTGATGACAAAGAAAGTCATGCATCTAAATCCTGATGGTTGGTGACCCAATGGTAGACCAAAGAAACGACGGGTGGACCTCATGAGAAAGATATAGAGTATGTTAATGCCACCCCCAAAGACGCCTTGGATCGTCTAAAATGGCGACGGGTTCGCTGACGCTGCCATAGTGCGAGAATAACGCTAAGAGGAAGAACATGAAAAGCCAATTCTGAAATCCAAAACCCACAGCAGCAGTGTGATTGTACCTAATATATGTTGGCTTCGTATCTTGGGCGCCCGCAGAGAGAGGGGGGGGGGGGGGGGGGGGGGGAGGAGGCCACCCTGGAGTCTTAAAAAGTAAAAGATATAAAAATCAGACAGAGAGCAAACATTTTTTGCAAAAGTGCTTACAGTATTCTAATTAATTTTGTGGTAAATATAAATACTTCAGATATTTTATCTTCCATCGGGCGCAACATTAAATATAGCGGTTGTGGGTGCATTAAACCTGTCTGGCACACCTCAGAAATCTGAATTTCAAAATATTACAATATGTGCTGAAGAACAGTTTAGTGAATACACTCATTGGTTCTCTACATATTACGTAATGATGCTCGATCAGGCGCGATCTGCTGGGCAGATCACGTTTGTAACAACAGCAAATGTGTAGAAGGGCCGTTGACAAACTGGCCGATATGGACTTGAATGTCATGTGGAAAGAGGTAACTGCTGAAAGGTGGAAGTACCTTCGCCCCCGCAAATGACGAATATGAGATAAGAATTAACTTGTGTGCCTGTCAGATCAGTGGCACCCACCCTACACTCAGTTATGCAATGCTGCTGGTGTACTTTCGTTTTATATGAGACACTTGAGTAATATTACAAAGGACTATTGTAATTTATATGCGCGTACATTCCATTCGTGTGCATGAACTATGAACGGCCGCCTAGGCTGTGTTTGTGTGCTTATAGTATTATTTATTTATTTATTTATTTATTTATTTCGTGTGCATCGTCTACGAATGGATTTATATTTCATTTATATGTAAGTAGGCCTAATGTAAACTTAACTTTTTATTTTTTGTGTGGCCTCCAGAGAGGCCGAGTGCAGGTCTTTCCAGTCAACGCCCGTGGGCGACCTGTGCACTGGGATGAGAGATGGAATGATGAAGATGAATGAAACTGGCCAAGGATGAGGAAGGAAGTGGCCGTGGACTGTCAGAAGGTACCGTCCCAGCATTTGTCTGGTGTTGAAAATAAAAACCCTGGAAAACCATTTCAAGGATGGCCGACGGTGGGGCTCAAAACCACGCATCTATGAGTCAGCAGAGAGATAGGCCCCATGACCTAACGCTGCGCTTTAGCAAGCGCAGCCACTGCTGTCGGTATCTTATCTTATTATATACCGGTATAATCCAAAAACGAAGTACTGATTCATTAATCATCGCTGACATTACATTACATCTTTGCAACACAAGGGCTATGAAACTGAAATTTTGCATGTTGATTACTCTCAGTTTGTAAGTGCTCACTAAGAAATGTTCTTAGAATATTCAAGCTTTAAGTGGGTCTGTTTGGCCATTTGGCACTCATGCATGGGTTAATATCATTGGTGCCTGGATTTATTGGAACGTTTCCATTTGGATAAGCTTCCATATCTGGTAGAGCTTGTAACGTGTTTTTCGAGGGGTTTTTATGCAACTGGCATAAGTCAGTAGGAAGCCATTCTATATTTATTTACGCGGCAAATTGTTCAGCCAAGAGAATTTTTCATGTTAATTTATTATTATTATTAATTTATTATAATTATTATTAAGATATTTTCGGAGCATTTTATAAAAATTATAAGCATACAGATAGGTTTTCTATGTCTTAGAAAACGCTATCAAGCAAATTATTACGAACGACGATATCATAGAAAATTATCTGATTACGGAATTTTACGGAGTTTTGTCAGTTAGGGTATTTGAGAGACGTGACTCACGGGGAATTCAAGTACAAGCTTAATCCTGTCGGGAAGTATTACGCAAGCGGGCTCGCATCGTCCAGGAAAGGCGAATTGTTGGAACGGAACCATCCCGCCGAGTGTAATGACCCAGAGAAGGGGAGTATAGCGCGTGGGGGTCAGCCAATCAGTCGAGGACCACGCAAGCTGAAGCCGGCTGAAGAGTGGGGGAGCCGACGTGTGCATATATCGTTCAGCGCGCCGTGAAACGAGAACTATCTGTGCAGAACTTGCCGAGTACGGTTGCAAGTGCGTGTCGCTCCGATGTTCCGTGGAGTGGAAGACTAACTTTGGTAAAACTTAACCAGTGTGGTTATACGGGTGTTTGGGTCCGATGTACGGACCATAGAATTATCTAATCTACCAGAATATCATCAAATTTCGACGGAGATGACGACGTCCAGGAGACTGTGGGAAGCACACAGCATCATCAAGTACGAGGGAAATGCTTTGGCAATTTCCAGTGGTAAGCGCAAATGACGCAGAAATACGCAATCTCTCATTTCTCGTTGTTTTACATTTCATATTTCAGTAACTTCATAGCTTGGAAATAAGAGTAAAATCAATTTATCAAACTCCGTTTTCACGTAATTTTCTATCGGTAATATTAAAATCCCAATGCTCCAATTTAAATTTTATACTTATTATTATTAATTTTGCTATACATGTTTTATATAATAAATTCATTTCTTTTACAATGCAATCTTTGCTTTCAGTAGGTAGCATTAGATATAGACCAATTCCTTCTCCTGATACAATTGTTTGTTGGGTTAATGATCAAATCATACCACGATCTGAGTGAATAGAGTCTTGAAGGTGTTCTGCCAGAGCTAGACGTTGTTAAATACAAATTTAGATTTCAGCATTGCATTGAGGTCTTGGCGCCCATTAAAACAACATAGCTTAGGCAAAGGAAACCATCACATTTGGCGCCGACAACTTGGGGCTGAAAACCTGATAACAATTGTGGAAGGAGAAGGGTATATATTTCTGTGCCTGTATTTTGGGGGTTATTTGTCTGTATCAGTGTATATCATTATGGGGGATGAGAAAGAAAGACAGATGAGGTTACGTAGTGGTCATCAACGGGAGAGTGATGATACGAGCAGTATGTCGAGTGATGGTAGTACCGGGGTAGCGGAGGTAAATCCCGATACTGAAACAGGGAGTGTAGGCGGCCAACCAGAATTAAAAACTTTACTTCTCGAGTTCATGTATCAGAACAAAGTTAGTAGTGATGCCTTAAATGCAAAATTAGAACAGAATAATGCAAAATTAGAACAAAACAGTAGGGAAAATAAAGAAAGTACAGAAGCTTTAAATGCAAAATTAGAACAGAATAATGCAAAATTAGAACAAAACAGTAGGGAAAATAAAGAAAGTACAGAAGCGTTAAATGCAAAATTAGAACAGAATAATGCAAGATTAGAACAAAACAGTAAGGAAAATAGAGAGAGTACTGAAACTTTAAATGCTAAATTAGAACAAAACAGTAGGGAAATGAGTGACAAATTCGAACTGATTAGAGGTGAGATCAGGGGGGTGATGGAAGAAAAGGCTAAAGAGATTGTTGCAGATGTAGACAGAAAATTAGGAAAAGTACAGGAGGAGTTGGAAATTAGAATCAGTACACAGGCTGAAAATTTAAAAGAACTAGTGCAACTGGAAACACAGCAGGTCAAAAAGCAATTGGGGGGAGAAATTGACAAAATTCAGGTAGCTACTAAAGAGGTTAAGGAACAGCTGGGGGGTAGAATGGAGAAAGTCCACTCACAAATAGTTGCAGAAGTAAATGATTTAAGAGAGAGTAATAGGGAAAGCATTAGCAAGATTGAGGAGAAACAAGCAAAGCTATATGATAAAGTAGAAGAATCAGAAGGAAACATTAAATTAACAGTAAACAGTATTGAGAGGAAGGCTGAGGAGAAAATCGCAGAATTAGAGTTAAAATTAAAAGCTAGGATCAGGCAAGAAAATAGTCAGAATAGGCCAGTTTTTGTGAATAGCACACACAGGGAGGTAGAACTGGGTAAGTTCAGCAATCGACAGGGGTGCCCAATGGAGTTCATGAACACTATAGAAAATAAATTCGGGGAGAGGTTGGAAAATGGTAGTATTGAGTGGTGCCAGGTAGTTGAAATTTTAGAACAAGTGTTTGTGGGGGAAACGAGGAATTGGTTTGCGGTCTACAGAGACAAGTTTACTGATATCAATGATTTTAAAATGAAATTCTGTGAAAAGTTCTGGAATGAGGTTATTCAGTCGCAGCATCGTGAGGGAGTAGTGTGTGGTAAATATAACCCTAAAGGAAGCTCCACCATGACCGAATACTTTTTAGGGCAGGTATTAGTGTGTAAATATCTGGATGGCTTGAAGGAGGAAAGTGATGTGGTGAGGTTGCTACTTAGGCACTTTCCCTATAGGATCAAGGAGGCTGCTTGTATCCAGAATGTAAAGACTATATCACAAGTAGAAAATTTGTTAAGCACATTTGATGCACTAGGGAGAGGGGGTTATGAGGACAATTTCAATCGGAACCAGGGTAATAATAATAATAGACCTAATGAAGCCAGGCATCAAGAAGTTCAAGGGAACGGTGGCGAAGGGGCCAATGCTCAAAATAGAAATAATAATAATCAGCTAAATCAGAACAGAGGAAATGGCTATGGTAATCAGTATCAAGGGAGGAACAATGATTTCAGGGGAAATCAAGGGAGAAATTATAATGACAATAATTACAACCAGAATAGGGGTCAAGGAAGAGGACAGCCTAGTGGTAGTAATATACAGCCAAACAATGACAACACAGCCCAGAACAACCAGACCAGTTTAGTAGTTAGTAGTACTACGGCCAGCTGTAGCGGTTCTTTAAACGCGAACCAGGCTGCAAAGTAAGGTCAGAATCTCAGTCTGTAGCATGCCCTGTCCATACAATTATACAGGAACCCTATGACCTAAATGTAAGAAATGAAATATTACATGAACTAAATGATGAAGGTATTATTCAGGAAGTGGTTAGTAAGAGCCCCATAGTTAAATTTAACGTGTCCGAGGCGTACACAGATGTTTTAATTGATAGTGGTTGTATGAAGAGTTGCATAAGTAGTGCATTTTATGATAAAATGAAAGGAACTGGAGTAAATTTTGAGGAGATGCCAATTAAAAGCACTTTTGTTATCACAGCTGTTGGGAAGAGGTCTAAAGTAATTTCTAAGCAAGTTTTAGTAGACATTAAAATTAATAATCATGTAGAGAAGCAGATTTGCCTTGTAATTCCAAATTTAGTATTCAGTGTTATCTTGGGTTCAGAGTGGCTAAGTAGAGTGTCTGGTAACTTATGTTATGATGTAGGGAGTTTGAAATTTAAATGGGGAGATTCTGAAGTAGAAGTAGCGTTCAATGACCATATTCAGAGGAGTAGTATTGTAGGTGTGATTTGTACTTTAAATGAGATATCGCCAGCCGTAGAGCGGGGTTCTCCATGTTTTGTGGGCAGTGTGATTACGAACGGAAGTCTAGAGGACTCGTTACGTGAGGCTGCATTTCAGGGAAATATAGAGGATGAACAGTGTGTTCGGCTCTATGATGTGTTATGGTGTAATAGGAGAGTGTTTGAGGATCGCATTGGTATGGCCAATTGCTATACTCATTCATTGAACGTTATTGATAGGTCAGTATTCACAGGACATAGATATCCTGTACCTTTCGCTTATCAGAGTACAGTTGAGGCACAAATTAACCAGATGCTTGAAGATGGGATTATTGAGCACTCTAACAGTCCGTATGTTAATTCTTTGATAACGGTACCCAAGACCGACGGCACTGTTCGTATTTGTTTAGACGCTCGTTTGGTTAACAGTAGAATTAGTTCAGATCAGCTGAAATCTATGTCAATAGAGGAATTAATGCAAACATTTGAGGGGAAGAAGTATTTCACTTGTGTAGATTTGAGTTCCAGATTTTGGCAAGTGCCACTTATGTACGAAGATAGACCATTTACAGCTTTTAGTCATAAATATAACCTCTATCAATTTTGTAGAACACCTTATGGGTTAAAGAGTAGTTCAGCAGCTTTAATTAGGGCTTTAAACATCGCATTAGGGGATGACACAGGAGAGTTTGAAACCATTTACATTGATGATATGGTAATTAGTTCTCGCAGTTTTGAGGAGCATCTACGTCATTTAGATATAGTTTTTCAGAAGTTAGATTAGGCAGGGTTCACTTTGAAGCTGTCTAAGTCGTCATTCTGTCAGTCAGAAGTGACATTTTTAGGTCATAGAGTGTCGAGTAGAGGTGTGACACCATAGGAAGGTAGGGTTAGTATGTGTGGACAGTAGCAACAGGGCATCGTTACAGATACTGAGAAATAGGTAGGTAGAGCAACGTGAGGATGTTCATTTAAGGGAGCCACTTGCAAGGTTGGAAGCAGGTGACACAGAAACATTTATAGTTTCCAAACGTATTGGAAAAACAGCATATGTGCTGGAGAATAGTGAGGGAAACAGATTATACGGGACGTATAATATTCATAGTCTACGAAAATATGTGTCATAAAGTGAGTGTGTTTAGCTGGCGAGCCAGCCTATCAAATGAGTAAGTGTGGTGTCTGGTGCGTGGAAGATCTGGTCTTCAAGGCAGGCGTATCAGAAGTCGCACAGGGGGGTAGTATGTAAGTAAATGAGAGTTTTTAAGGTACAGGGAAATATGACGGGATTGTCGGATGCTCTTGAGCACTAAAATGTCTCGATACACCAAGGCCAGAATTTGGTAGCGCTGGTGAATTCCCATTTGCCTCCAAGAGATGGGTGACCGCTTGTACATGGTATTTTTGCTTAAGGCGTCCACGAGGCAAAAGATGGGCCATCAGAATGCGAGACAGTCCTTCATGAATCTCATACATATCAGCACACGTGATTTCTGTTTACGGCCTCGCCATGTAAGATTTTTGTAAGTGTGTAATTTAAGATAATTTGTACAAAGGTATTATTTGTGTGAGGAGAAATGGTCTGTGTTGAGAACTAGTATTAAGTAGAATATGGTCTACGGGAACTTAACAAGACAGGGCGATTACGGCACAGAAATATTTGGTGTTATATGTAATGCGCATTTACTGTTTTTTTTTCAGAAGTCAATATTAATTTAATCTACTTTAAAGAGAGATTAAGTATTATGGTCACGAGGCGCTGCCACAATAGTGTGATCGTGTGCTCAGTGATAAGTGAGATTAAATTTCACCATAAGGAAGGGACCTCCAGTGAATTTAGGAAGTTCTATGGTGATATAAATATATCAGAACACCTTCAATGCGTGTGATATGACATCATAAATACATAGTGCTCACACATTAATTATGTCTATTTCTCCAACATAGAGGAATTTGAGAGGCGGAAATATCCGTGGAACACTATTTTATATGAGAAACATTGGACTGGTTGCAAAGTGCAATCCATAGTGACAACAAACTTTGACGCAAAGTGCGTGAAGAAAAATTATGAGTGTATATATCTGTAATTTAGGGTGATCTCATTTATGTAATATGTATTTTGGATGGGGTTTATTAACGTGTCTGGGATAATCGGATAATGGACCGTCGTCACGGTAAATCATCCGATGATCCGAGGCGAATATGTAACGTGTTTTTCGAGGGGTTTTTATGCAACTGGCATAAGTCAGTAGGAAGCCATTCTATATTTATTTACGCGGCAAATTGTTCAGCCAAGAGAATTTTTCATGTTAATTTATTATTATTATTAATTTATTATAATTATTATTAAGATATTTTCGGAGCATTTTATAAAAATTATAAGCATACAGATAGGTTTTCTATGTCTTAGAAAACGCTATCAAGCAAATTATTACGAACGACGATATCATAGAAAATTATCTGATTACGGAATTTTACGGAGTTTTGTCAGTTAGGGTATTTGAGAGACGTGACTCACGGGGAATTCAAGTACAAGCTTATTCCTGTCGGGAAGTATTACGCAAGCGGGCTCGCATCGTCCAGGAAAGGCGAATTGTTGGAACGGAACCATCCCGCCGAGTGTAATGACCCAGAGAAGGGAAGTATAGCGCGTGGGGGTCAGCCAATCAGTAGAGGACCACGCAAACTGAAGCCGGCTGAAGAGTGGGGGAGCCGACGTGTGCATATATCGTTCAGCGCGCCGTGAAACGAGAACTATCTGTGTAGAACTTGCCGAGTACGGTTGCAAGTGCGTGTCGCTCCGATGTTCCGTGGAGTGGAAGACTAACTTTGGTAAAACTTAACCAGTGTGGTTATACGGGTGTTTGGGTCCGATGTACGGACCATAGAATTATCTAATCTACCAGAATATCATCAAATTTCGACGGAGATGACGACGTCCAGGAGACTGTGGGAAGCACACAGCATCATCAAGTACGAGGGAAATGCTTTGGCAATTTCCAGTGGTAAGCGCAAATGACGCAGAAATACGCAATCTCTCATTTCTCGTTGTTTTACATTTCATATTTCAGTAACTTCATAGCTTGGAAATAAGAGTAAAATCAATTTATCAAACTCCGTTTTCACGTAATTTTCTATCGGTAATATTAAAATCCCAATGCTCCAATTTAAATTTTATACTTATTATTATTAATTTTGCTATACATGTTTTATATAATAAATTCATTTCTTTTACAATGCAATCTTTGCTTTCAGTAGGTAGCATTAGATATAGACCAATTCCTTCTCCTGATACAATTGTTTGTTGGGTTAATGATCAAATCATACCACGATCTGAGTGAATAGAGTCTTGAAGGTGTTCTGCCAGAGCTAGACGTTGTTAAATACAAATTTAGATTTCGGCATTGCATTGAGGTCTTGGCGCCCATTAAAACAACATAGCTTAGGCAAAGGAAACCATTACAAGCTGATGGCGGTGTGGATTCCAACTTGACCATGGTGTGATGAATAAATCCATCTATGTAGTTCTTGACAACTACATAACAGCTGTTCTCTTCGTTGCAATTGAACTCCATAAAGCTTAACTACACACATCAAAAAAAGTTTTGCATCACCTCGGTTCCCAGATCTCCGGCATATAGACGTTGACTGTGTATATTGTATCAAAGATACAGTCCCTTTGACTGTTCATAGATGTCACTAAAACTGCTCAAAGATGTAAACAACCATGCATGAGCAGGGCCTATTAGACGGAGGGGGTACGACAGCCGATCAGTTCCAGTCATTCCACCAGGACGAAGGTACGCTGCTCATGTTGTCTGTAGTTCTACCATGCCTAGAAGGTCAATACCGCAGTTCGATCGCGTCCGCATTGTTACTTTGTGTCAAGAAGGGCTCTCAACAAGGGAAGTTTCCAGGCGTCTCAGAGTGAACCAAAGCGATGTTGTTCGGACATGGAGGAGGTACAGAGATACAGGAACTGTCGATGACAGGCCTCGCTCAGGCCGCCCAAGGGCTACTACTGTAGTGGATGACCGCTACTTACGGATTGCCGCTCGGAGGAACCCTGACAGCAATGCCACCATGTTGAATAATGCGTTTCGTTCAGCCACAGGACGTCGTGTTTCAACTCAAACTGTGCGCAATAGGCTGCATGATGCGCAACTTCACTCCCGACGTCCATGGCGAGGTCCAGCTATGCAACCCCGACACCATGCAGCGCGGTACAGATGGGCCCAACAACATGCTGAATGGACCCCACAGAATTGGCATCACGTTCTCTTCACCGATGAGTGTCGCATATGCCTTCAACCAGACAATCGTCGGAGACGTGTTTGGAGGCACCCTGGTCAGGCTGAACGTCTTAGACACACTGTCCAGCGAGTGCAGCAAGGTGGTGGTTCCCTGATGTTTTGGGGTGGCATTATGTGGGGCCGACGTACGCCACTGGTGGTCATGGAAGGCTCCGAAACGGCTTTACGATACCTGAATGACATCCTCCGACCCATAGTGCACCCATATCGGCAGAATATTGGAGAGGCATTTGTCTTCATGGACGACAATTCTCGACCTCATCGTGCACATCTTGTGAATGCGTTCCTTCAAGATAACGACATCGCTCGACTACAGTGGCCAGCATGTTCGCCAGACATGAACCCTATCGAACATGCCTGGGATATGTTGAAAAGGGCTGTTTATGGACGTCTTGACCCACCAACCACTCTGAGAGATTTACGCCGAATTGTCGTTGAGGAGTGGGACAATTTGGACCAACAGTGTCTTGATGAACTTGTGGATAGTATGCCACGACGAATACAGGCATGCATCAATGCAAGAGGACGTGCTACTGGGTATTAGAGGTAGTGGTGTGTACTGCAATCTGGACCACAAATGCTGAAAGTCTAGCTGTATGATGGTACAACATGCAATGTGTGGGTCTCATGAGCAATAAAACGAGCTGAAATGTTTTTTGTGTTGATCTCTATTCCCTTTGTATTTAAAGGTTCCGGAACTCTTGGAACCGAGGTAATGCAAAACTTTTTTTGATGTGTGTAGTTTAAAAAATGCTTATTCTGCCTATTCAATACACTTTCTTAAAAATATTTTACAGGTACATGTTTCGGGGGGGTTTCTACTCCCCCTTCTTCAGCCTGCCGGTACCTATCAAAACATATGTAACACCTTGCATGTTATACAATTACAAATTTCATGAAGAAAAATACACCTATTACTCTTCATATCACTGTTGAACAAATTAAAAAATTGCATGCAAATAATGGTAATTAAAATTTAAAAACATGTTATACAGTATATATAATAAAACACTGAACATAATTCTGGGTGAACCTTGTCCTTGGTCCTCTTATTTGGTTGTGCATCTGCTAATGCTTTCACAGAAACAATAGCCCATTAAACTTGCATGTGAAACAGAGTTCAATACAATTTAAAAAATCTGAGAGTGACAGTTTCAAGTTTTAGAAAACATTTTCTTCGTGTACCTAGGTATAAACAATTATTAAAATATTTTGGCCGGAGATGTTACAATTTGATTCTGTTATATTTGGTTCCTGGTTTATGATTTAATGTTGGTCCAGAATGGTCTTCTCAGTGGACATACAGTATGTTGGAAAAAGACGTGTGTGTTCCATATCACTTTCCTCGAATAGGGCGGATCGGCCGGAATGTGCTGTCATAATTTGTGCAACAACGGCATACTCCCACGATCGACATTGAGGAAAGAAATGGTCTTATCCTTTATATGGAAAAATTAAAATAAACATTTTTTTAAACTTGTTAATTTGCATCAATACGGACCACTATGAGCGACATTGTGGATCCATAAAGCTTGATACAGCAAATGCTACCTTCTGATCTTATGGCCTTGCGACTGCTGGGAGAGACATTTTCTCTTGTAAAATTTGGGTCCCAAACTATCAAAGTCAAGAATATGAACTGTTTCTATTACCTTTACTTGAAACTTGCCTGGATTTTTGACTTAATAATACATACATATCCTATCCATCCTTCGAATATTTTGCTTTACCAATCCGAAATCTTGATCGTTAGGTAAGAATGAGTGGCTCCGCATAGAAAAGTAGGTAGTGACACTCTTTTATTTACGAAAAGAGACTTAAGATGCAAAATCTTGTTTTGTCTGCAGCATCCATCCAAAGAAATGTAGAACGTTTCACTTCAGGACGAATATCTCTCTCTCTCTCCTAGCATTTATCCCGCTGTGCAGGGTCCGCCGCTTTGCTACATCTCCTCCATTTCAGTCTGTCGTTGGCATCTTCCGGTTTTAAGCTAACATCATGCATGTCGACCTTGATACTGTCGGTCTACTGCTTTGCTGGTCTTCCACGCTGCTGCATTCCTCCTGGGTCGATTTGAAGAGCTGTTTTAGCGACTGAGTTCTCATGACTCCTCAGTATGTGACCATACCAGTGTAGCAGAGGTGTGCTCTCTCCTAGTCTGGCAGTTCCGTGCTTAGAAATACTGTGGATACTCAAAAAGCCTTTTTTGTACATTTCTATATGTCCTGTACTACAAGTTACAGCATACTTAAAGTTTTGGCATCGAGGTGTTCTCGTTTCATCATCAGGATCCTTTAAAGACCTTCTTCATTTAATAGCACGAATTTCAACAGTCAATACTCACCCACATTATTTTCTCCAGCCGTCTTGGTTGTCCCAAATAGTTCACTTCTTTTAATTACTTCCCGCTTGTATTCCAGTCATTTTACTTGCATTTATTATTCCCTTCAATGGGGACAACAACATCCCTTCTGTTTTGTGCGTTTTTCCTATTATTATCTCTCCCTCTGCTCACACCTGCCTGTCATTGTGTTTGTTCTTTTCAGATGTCTCTATTCTCCATTGATTGTTTAAAAAGGTCAACAGTAAGGGCCCCTTCAGACGAGGCCATTCAGCAGCGCTTCTCTGAACCGCTTCTGTTCATAAATACTATAGATAAATGAGAGCGTTCACACACCGTGACTGCCACAGAACAGTGGTGCAGCAGACGGTCTGTGTAGTTGACTTCGCCACTGGTGGCGGTCACAAAAAGTAGCACTTCTCTTTGCGAAACCAGGAAATATATTGTTGGTTTCAGACGAGGCCTCAGCCACACCACTAATTTAGTGGCGCATAGGTAGCGCTACTAACGGCTCGCCACATGATTGTGTATTTTGTTATTCCCATGTTCCTATTATTTCATTTTTGCTACGGGCTAGGTACTATATTTCTTGCCTTGTTTTCTGTACTCTTTCCGAATATTGATGCTGATACTATCTAAAAGCTCTTGAAATTAATTTTTGGAGATGCGAAAGTACGCAATGAACTTATCGTCATCCTGTTGTAGATCATCGAATAAGTTGTAGAACAGTCCTCGGTTCAGTCTTTTCCAAAACCAATGGATGGACCCTGAATTTTCTTGTTTTCTGTTGAAGTCTCTTTCTCCTCCGTATTATGGCAAGAATTATATCACTTTCTACGTCCATGTTTACTGGAAAACTGACGAGTTCTCCACTGGGTATCAAACACTAGCAGGGCCACCAACGCTTGGTAGAAGTGCCACCAACGCTTGGTAGAAGCTCCACAAACGCTTGTAAGAATCCATTGGTATGTTACCAACGTGCCACAAAACAGCACTGCTAAGTGGCCTTGTCTGAAGGGGCCCTTAGTTTTCGAAACACACTAGGAACATAAAATACTATTTTTAATACTCAGCAATTCTTCTAGGTTTGTGCCGTGTCTTGTGTAGGGTTTCGCCTAGGACACCAAGCTGGCTCATCGGCGGGCTCTTGGTGTCCCCGCCCGGACCCCCACAGGAGTAACGAACTGCGCGCTACCTCCCTTTATATAGAGTGCAACTGCACACCCTTGACTGCGAGAACTAAAAGCTCAAGCAGCCTGAACCTCCCTATGAAGGCTTTAATGTTGCATCATTGCAGTACATTAAGAGCCGCCAACATTGCTTTAGTGTTAATGTAAGCTTTGTATTATTTTGATTTCCTTTTTGCTGACACTAGGTACCATATTTAATTATATGCTGTAAATAAAATTGCTATTATACAATGTTTCAGTCATGGTCACAAGAAAAAATTAAATACCTCTTGGAAAGAGCATTTGTACCAACATTAACAGGCTCCTCTGTGTTTGTGGTAAATGAATTGATGGAAGATGTATTGTTGATCGAAGGGCAGGTGATGGATGCAAACACACAAACTATTTTCCTTGCTCCAGCGTACATACCACGCACTGTGCAGAAACTCTTATTTCCTGTAAGTTCTAGTATAATATTACTGTTTGCTAGTAATTTAGATTCATGCATTAAGATGCAACTTATCAATATTTAATGGCATTTTTAATTTAACTATGGTAGGCCTATATCTCTCAAATTTTGTTCAAACTTTTGTGCAAAAATTTTAATTGTGAAATTTTGTGAATACTCGTATAATTATAAATCAAAATTTTTGTGAATTTTGTTGATATAAAGAGCATTTAGTTTGACTTACAATGTAAAGTTTTGAAGCCATTCTTTCAGTGTTGCCTATACAAACTGTTATTTGCCGGCTGCCGAAGCCTGTCGCACCCCTCTGGGGCAATGGTTAAATGAATGACAGATGAAATGAAAGTGGAGAGTGTTGCTGGAATGAAATATTGACAGGGAAAACCGGAGTACCCGGAGAAAAACCTGTCTGCCTCCGCTTTGTCCAGCACAAATCTCACATGGAGTGACCGGGATTTGAACCATGGACCCCAGTGGTGACAGGCTGGCATGCTGCCGCCTAAGCCACGGAGGCTACCTTTTTTCCCAGTATTTTTCTATAATCATCCTAATAGTAAAGATGAGGTCAGTAGTTGTTCTATCACTCCTGAATCCATACTGCACTTCTTCTGAGGCTCAATGATCAATTATTAGCCTATTTTCATTTATGAAAAAATAGGCTTATGAGATCACCTTTTGTCCGTGTGTGTGTGTGTGTGTGCGTATGTGTGTCCCTAATACAATCTAAATGGCTGGAGCGATTTCAATGAAACTTGATGAGGTCATAGGTCCATTTTGGCCGACCTCGACCGTGCCCTTCAAATTTTATTACATCCCACCAAACCAACATGGCGGCTGTGCGAAATATTTCACCGGCATTCTATATCTCCAGAACTATTACCGATATCACCCGGAAATTTTGTACGGTGATGAAGGGCACTACTAGAAGTTCACCTGTGAGACTTTCAAAAACCTGTTAACTACAAAACGAACATGGCGCCCAAGCAAAGTTGAAACATTTAAATAGAGTTTTCTCGCGATTTGACCATCCAAAGCCAAACGCAGTGAAACTTGGTACAGCAAATGTTTGTACACATTGTAATGCACTCGCATCTAATTTAGTTCAATTGTTTACATAACGTCAAGATGGCGGCTGTGCAAGATTTTAAAATTAAGTTTTTATTCTTTTGTACTAATCATGCGATCGAAGTCAACGTTTGAATAATGAAACTATGCAATAATCTTCATCTAATAGTACATTACTCTATGGCCTACATATACAGGGTGTTTCCGGAGGAATAGTAAATATTTTAAGAGGTGGTAGTATAGATGAATTGCAATAAAAAATTCCATATAACATGTGTCCCAATTGTATTGAGTACCGAGATACAGCTGGTAGTATTTAACCCAAACAAATGTAAAGCCAAGGCAAATGAGGACGTTCAAAGTTGATTTTCAAAACTGTTGTTGTTGTTGTTTCTTATGGCTAGCCAGGATTCCAATCCATCAGCTTTCTTGCGTTCCAATAGAGTTGTGTGAGGTTTCCAGAAGTTCTAGCAGTCACATCAAGTTTGTTGCAATGTAGCAGGTGCCCCTTATCCATTTTACTTCCAGGTTCATGACAAAGTGTGCATTCTTCAGATCTCAGGATGTTGATTCGTTTCAGATGAGCTGCAAGGCAGTCGTGGCCAGTGTTAAGTCTGAAGAAGGCTACAGCTTCTCTTCTTGGTGTTAATTTATATTGATCCCATTTAGCATCAATGTCTTTCCATAATTTGGTTTCTGCTGTTTTCTTTGCCATTTCTTCATACCTGTTTTTGATAGTATTCTTCAAGATCCTTTTTGCTGACACAAAATCAGTCTGACTGACAGGTTGTTGTAGTATGGTACCTTTTTTTGCTAATCTGTCTGCCTCTTCATTTCCTACTATTCCAACATAAGAAGGGATCCACTGAAATGAGATATGTTTGTGGAGTCTTTGAAGGGTTTTTATCATACAAAAAAATTCTTTCAGTTCTTTATTTTGGGGCTTATAATTTGACGAGATGGCTTGGATGGCTGCTTTTGAATCTGTAATGATAACGCATTTTTGATAATCAATGTTTCTGCCTAATAACTGATGGAGTGCATGTGAAATTGCTCTTATCTCAGCATCAAAGTTTTGGCCTACTGGGCCTACTGGGAAGTAGAGTGAGAAGAGAGATGAATGTATTCCTGCTCCAGTTCTATTTTCTTTGTCTTGTGAGCCATCTGTAAATATTTTTAGCCATTGATTAGATGGATATCTTTCTTCCATTGTACAGAGGGCCAGTTGTTTTAGATCTTGTGGTGAAGAGCCTTTCTTGCAGACCTCTTCTAACAAAGTAAGATCTGTAGTCACTTGTATATATTCAATGGGGTTGACTGGCATACAGAGTGGTTCAAGTTTTATTTGCAGATTGCTCTTATTGATGTATTCTTTGGTGAGACTTAAGGGATCTTTTTGAGTTTTAAGATTGGGGCTAGAGACTGGTTTTTTGATCCATGTCATTTGAGGTAGTCTTTGTATACTGAGATATGCATTGGCTGTTTGGTGTTTCATCTCTTCTTCTATTGGTAAGTTGTGGGTATATAATTGCAAGGCGGTTATAGGTGTGGTTTTTATTGCACCTGTTATGATTCGTAGGGCATTATTCTGACACCTCTCAAGGCGATCAATGTTTGACTGGGGTGCTGTAGAGAGTACTTCACTGCCTATTTTATGATAGGTTTGATGTAAGTATTGTAGGTTTTGTTGAGTGTGTCTTGAGTGCTCCCCCAAGTAGCTCCTGCTAGTCTCTTCAGTAATTTCATCCATTTGCTTACGTTATCCTCCACATGTTTTATGTGTTTGGTCCAGTTCAGCTTCTTGTCCATGATGATACCTAGGTACTTTGTACTTTCACTTTTTGGAAGGTCTTGATTACTAAATTTGAGACTAAAAGTTGGATTGTGGTGTCTCAGGGAGAAAAACTGGTATACTGTTTTGGAAGTATTGATTTCCATATTATTGTTTTCAGTCCAGTTTTTGAGTTTTATAAGTGCCTGGTTCGTTCTGTGTTCAAGAAGCATTTGCTGATTTGGGCTGTTACGTGCTGTGGTCCAAATGATAACATCGTCTGCAAACATGCTGATATTCACATTACCTACTTTCTTTATTGTTTTTGGAAGATCGTTGATGTACACATTGAATAAAGTTGTGCTTGATACAGCTCCTTGTGGGAGGCCTAGTTTTGATTGCTTGCAACCTGAAGTTTTGTTGTTGTAACGAACAATGATCAGAGGAAGAAGAGGGTGAGCATTTATTTGCAGATAATGAGAAAGCAAACCTATTTAGTAGGGAATTCATAGATTCAGTGGAAGATTGTCAGGAGTTGGAAACCGTAAATGAGACTGGAGAGGGTGAAACACATAAGGACACAAGAAGCTTCACCTTTACAAATGAGGATATTTTTAGAGAAATCAAACTGCTTCAGCAAGGAAAAGCAGCAAGGTGTGATCAAATTACTGGGGAATTAATAAAGGCAATGGGGTGGTACATAGTGCCTTATTTAAAGTTTCTTTTCGACTATGTCATGAACAATAGTAGAATACCAAAGGAATGGAAGGAATCTATAATAATACCAATTTATAAAGGAAAGGGAGATAGAAGTAAACCTGAGAACTACAGACCAGTAAGTCTGACCAGTGTAGTTTGTAAAATCTTGGAGAGTTTAATTGTAAAATATATTAGAGGGGTATGTGAAGATAAAAATTGGTTCCTGAGGAGCCAGTATGGATTTAGAAAGGAATTTTCTTGTGAGGCACAACTGGTGGGATTTCAGCAGGACATATCAGATCGGTTGGATCTAGGGGGACAGTTGGACTGCATAGCTATAGACCTTTCCAAAGCTTTTGACAGAGTGGAACATGGAGTATTATTAAAGAAAGTGGAGAGAATGGGATTGGACTCGAGGGTTGTACGTTGGATAGGAACATTTCTAAATTCAAGGGTTCAGAGAGTCAGAGTAGGAAATTACGTATCACAGGAAGAGAAAGTTAAGAAGGGAATTCCACAGGGTAGTAAAATTGGTCCATTGCTTTTCCTAATATATGCAAATGATTTAGGGAACAATATAGCATCAAAAATAGGATTGTATGCAGATGACATTATCATCTATAGGGAAATAAATAATATAGAGGATTGTAAAATATTACAAAGGGACCTCAACAGTATACAACATTGGGTTGAAGAGAACCACATGAAGGTTAACGGAGGTAAATCAACTGTCACAATATTCACAAACAAGAGATTAAAAACTGAATTTCAATATACATTGGATGGGGTAATCGTACCAAAAGATGACAAGTGCAAATACTTAGGTGTGAGATTTGATAGTAAATTGCACTGGAAGGGTCTTGTTGGGAAAGCATACAGATCGTTGCAAGTCATTATGCGACTACTTAGAGGATGCAACAAAGAAATAAGAGAGAAAAGTTACCTCAGTTTGGTTCGTCCAATATTGGAATATGCAAGCAGTGTATGGGATCCGCACCAGGAATACCTAATAAAAGAAATTGAGAGTGTTCAAAGGAAAGCAGCAAGATTTGTGATAGGGGATTTTAGGAGAAGAAGCAGTGTATCAGATATGTTAGAGAAGCTTGGGTGGGAAACATTAAGTAAGAGAAGGGAGAAAAACAGACTTGTAGGGTTATATAGAGCATATACAGGAGAGGAAGCATGGGGGGAAATCCGTGAGAGGCTCCAATTGGAAAGTAATTATATTGGCAGGGCAGACCACAAATTCAAAATTGGACGGCACTTTAGCAGAAGCGATTGGGGTAAATTTTCATTCATTGGGAAGGGTGTGAAGGAATGGAACAGTTTACCAAGGGCGGTGTTTGATCCCTTTCCAAAATCAGTCCAGTTATTCAAGAGCAGAATAGACAAAACCAGGGAAAAGAAAGAAGTGGTATAACTTAGTGCTGTATTCCTAGAAACATTATACGTGCTATGTAATTCCTACAGCAGTTGTGAGAGGGGAGTTCAATCAATGTGTGAATAGTACATTAAGTTACTGTATTCTTTTAATATTGTGTAGTATTTGTTACTGTATTCTTTTGGGTGTTTGTTACTTTATTCTTTTAATATTGTGTAGTGTTTGTACATTAAGTTACTGTATTCTTTTAATATTGTGTAGTGTTTGTACATTAAGTTACTGTATTCTTTTAATATTGTGTAGTGTTTGTACATTAAGTTACCGTATTCTTTTAATATTGTGTAGTGTTTGTAAATTATGTACCTCATTTGCCACCGAGGTTGACACCTCATTGCAAATAAAGTGATTTTGATTTGATTTGTTTGTGAAAGGAATCTTGAAAACCAGTTTAACATACATCCATTTACTTTGAAGTTGATAAGTTTCTTTAGCAGCATGTTTCGCCATACAGTATCATAGGCTCCTTTAAAATCGATGAAAACTGCAAGAACACTTTCCCTTTTGTTAAAGGCTTCTTTAACAGCTTGTGTAAATCTCATTATTTGGTGGGAGGAGGACCTGTTTTGTCTAAACCCTGCTTGTTCTTCAGATAGAAGAGATTTTGTTTCCAAGTACCAATTGAGTCTATTTGTAATCATCCTTTCTAGAATTTTTACCAGAATGGAGGTAAGTGCTATAGGTCAGTACGAGGGGACTTGGTTTTTTGGCTTGCCTGGTTTTAAGATTGGAATGATGGTTGCTTTGGTCCAGTCTTTAGGTAGGTTATCATTTGATGTCCAAAATTTGTTGAATATGTGTAGCAGGATGTTTAGAGCAGATGGACCTAGATTTTTTATGAATTCTGGGAATACCTCATCTGGTCCTGGTTGTTTTCTGACTTGTGTGTTCTTTAATGCTAACATTAACTCTTCCATTGAAAATTTATTGTTAAAGATATCATCTGCATTATTATTCATGAATTTTTTGACTATTTTTTTGAGAGTCTTGTCTTCTTTCTTTTTCTGTTTTGATAGTCTAATTGAAGTAGTCGGTAGCATGCTGAACTGCTATGCCCAAGATAGTGGGTTCAAACCCGGCCGAAGTCGTCGGATTTTTTTAAGAGCGTTAAAAATCCTTCAGTATGCCTTCCTTCGGAGGGGAAGTAAAGCCGGCGGTCCCATGTCATAGATTTATGGCATGTAAAAGATCCTTTCACAGACTGAACTTGTGTAAAACAAAATTTGTTAGGTTAGATTTCGTCAGAACGCTCTATCAAAGTTCCAACGTTCACCACTAGGTATCATTGATATCTGGTGGCGAAAGTTGGAACTACTTGAAATTGAACGGAACTTGTAGCTCACCCTGTAGGGTGTCCGCTGGAAGCAGCTACAGACTCAGGCGAGCCGAACATTTCCTCGGACACTCCCGGCACTAAAAGCCATACGATAAATATATAAATAAAGTCTAATTGAAGTGAAATGTTTACAGAAGTGGTTTGCTATTTTATGACAGTCTGTAATTTCCTTATCATTTATCATAATAGGATTCAAAGGAGTGACTACGTGTTTGTTGTTTAGAGAATTTATAAGTTTGTGAGCTTTATTGCTGTCTGTCCTATAGTCAACTGTTGTTAAAAATGTGTTCCAAGATTCTCTTTTGGATATTGTTATTGCTTGTTTTAATTTTGCTGTTGCTTGTCGCCATTTCCGTACATCATTTTGATCCTGAGTAAGTTCAGCTGTTCTTCTTGCTTTGTCTCTGGCGGACTTAAGATTGTTCAATTCATCTGACCAGAAAGGTTTGTATTTTGTTTGGGCACCTCTGGGTATGCACAGTTTGGCTATGTCTTTTATGGCTGTAGTAAATTTATTCAGGATGATGTTAGGAGGTGCATCAAGATCAATTTCCGACATTTTTGTTTCAAGTTTGTTTCTGAAATTTTCCCAGTCTGCCTTTTTAAAGTTCCACCGAATCTTCTGGTCTGCACTTTGAGCAGATTCACTGTATGATGTAATAGTAAGAAGGGACATTCTATGTCCACTGCCTGGATCTTCGAGTACTGATCGATGACTGTGATTTGTAAGATCTGTTGAGACTAATATGAGATCTGGGTTAGTTGTGGAACCAGAGTGGTGAATGAATGTTGCTGGGTCTTTGTTACTATATAATAGCTCAAGAGAGCTACTCTCTATAAGGTCTTTTATTGTTTTACCAGCTGAATTTGTGTAGTTGTAGCCCCAGACTGGAGAAGCTGCATTGAAGTCTCCTATAAAAATAGTAGCTGTTTTGATTTCTAAAAGGTGAAGATTCAGATTTTTATTGTTTGGAGGACTGTAAACACAGAATATTGTTATTTTCTTGTTGTTGATCCATATGGATAATTCGATAATTTCTGATGTATCTGTTGGGTCCATTTCTTTTACAATTCTGAATTTTGACATGATGTTGTTCTTCACTGCTGCAAATATTCCGCTTGCTATTTGTCTTGTTTTGAAGAGAGTGTAGATGGTATACTCTTGGATCTTTAAATATTGTATGTTTTCAGGTGTAGTGTTGGCTTCATTGATTAGAAGGATGTCTATATCTCTGTCCATCATGATTTTCTTTACTTCCAAAAGTTTCTTTGTTGATAGACCACCTGCATTCCATTGCAGTATTCTTACTTCGTGTTGTTTTGCTCTGAAAAGAGCAGTTTTATTTGTTTGCATTTGTTTGCTCATGTTTCTCTATTCTGGAACGTTTTTGCCAAAATTGTTACTCGTTTAGCATCACCCAGGGGACACGTACAGCTTAAGGTATGCTGCGGACGTGAGTAACTTCCACCACCAATTTCAATGCATTTTGCACTTCTCTTGATAACGCCCCGTGTAGCTCTTCGGAGGGCGTCTTGGCGTTCATTGATGAGGGCTGCATTATGCATAATCTGAACGACCAACTCGACTTATGTATTAACTTTTTCCTTGTAGACTTCGCCTTTCAACCATCCCCACAAGCAAAAATCCAAAAGGGTAAGGTCCGGGGACCTTGGTGGCCAAGAAACGTGTCCATATCTCCCGATCCATCTTCCGGGGAATATTAGGTTTAGATGTTGTATCACCATATCGACACCGACAGTAGTGGCTACGCGCGCTAAAGCGCAGCGTTAGGTCATGGGGCCAAGCTCTCTGCTGACTCGGTAGACGCGTAGGTTCGAGCCCCACCGTCGGCCGTCCTTGAAATGGTTTTCCGTGGTTTCCCATTTTCAACACCAGGCAAATGCTGGGACGGTACCTACTGACAGGCCACGGCCGCTTCCTTCCACATCCTTGCCCAGTTTCATTCGCCTTCATCAATTCCATCTCTCATCCCGACGCGCAGGTCGCCCACGGGCGTCACCTAGAAAGACCTGCACTCGGCCTCTCAGGAGGCCACACGAAAAAAAAAAAAAAAAAAAAAAAAAAAAAAAAAAAAAACATATTGACAGCTGGGTACTGCACCAGTGTCACGCAGTGTATTGTAAGGACTCTTGAATCTGGTCGTCTGCGGTTAGGAAATTGTATTCCGTATTCTCTACAAGCAGCAGCGTTACAAAACCCATGCACAAATATCATATCAGCCTACTCAGCATGTGTAAAAACGTGCGGCATGTTTAAACGATACAGTACAGACAACTTGGTCAACAAAGCACACTGACAGGTGAACACATTCAATGGAAATTAAAGCACAACTTCACAACGTGAACAACAACACACGACTGTTGACTTGACTTACTTACTTATTTCCTATGATAGGTTATGAATATTCCCAAATGGGAATATGATGTAATTTCCGTTTGATCAGATAAATTATCAATTAATATGATAAAATTGGTCCGGCTAGATCAAACACAAAATGCCAGCGTTTCGCCCCAGTGTGCCGTTGGGCTCGTCAGTTGGTACAGACACACCTCACCAATACGCATGGCTAGCACATACTGAGAAGGCCATCACAAGACACAAAATACAAGTAGTATTGACATCACGAGTGATGCCAATGTGCTACGGAAGTCAAGCTCCCTTTCATAAAACAAAAACCTCAGATAAATCATCAATTAATATGATAAAATTGGTCCGGCTAGATCAAACACAAAATGCCAGCGTTTCGCCCCAGTGTGCCGTTGGGCTCGTCAGTTGGTACAGACACACCTCACCAATACGCATGGCTAGCACATACTGAGAAGGCCATCACAAGACACAAAATACAAGTAGTATTGACGTCACGAGTGATGCCAATGTGCTACGGAAGTCAAGCTCCCTTTCATAAAACAAAAGCCTGATCAAACGGAAATTACATCATATTCCCATTTGGGAATATTCATAACCTATTTGGATTGCCAAGGTAAGGTTTTTGTTTTATGAAAGGGAGCTTGACTTCCGTAGCACATTGGCATCACTCGTGACGTCAATACTACTTATATTTTGTGTCTTGTGATGGCCTTCTCAGTATGTGCTAGCCATGCGTATTGGTGAGGTGTGTCTGTACCAACTGACGAGCCCAACGGCACACTGGGGCGAAACGCTGGCATTTTGTGTTTGATCTAGCCGGACCAATTTTATCATATTAATTGATAATTACTTATTTCCTTTCGCTCCGTGTGGAGCATAGGGCATCCAAGAATGATTTCCATCGGGCTCTGTTTGTTGCCAAGTTCTTCACTTCCCTCCAAGTCTTTCCCGCTTTTCTGGCCTCCTCTTCAATGGTGCATTTCCAGGTGTTCCTCGGTCTTCCACGTCTCCGAGCCCCTTGACGATTCCAGTCCAGAGCTCCCCTTTCTACTGCATCATTCTGTTTCCGCAGAGTATGCCCAGTCCAGCCCCATTTCCTCCGTTTAATTTGGACTTCTGTAGGTTGTTGGTTAGCCCTTTGCCACAGCTCTTCATTTGGGATTATATCTGGCCATCGTATACCCAGAATTCGATGCAGACAACGATTGATGAATACTTGAAGTTGGTGGCTGATAGGATTGGTAACTTTCCATGTTTCACATGCATACAATAGGACAGCTTTCACATTGGTATTAAAAAGTCTGATTTTCGTTTTCCTGGATATGTTACGGTTTCTCCATACTGGATAGAGCTGCACAAAAGCCCCATTTGCCTTTCTTATTCTGCTCTTGATGTCGTCCTCAGCCCCTCCACTTCTTGTTACCACGCTTCCCAAGTAAACAAATGTATCCACCTGTTCTACATCTACTCCTCCCACAGTGAGACCAGCCTGTACTGTGGAGTTCACTCTCAGCTCCTTTGTCTTCTTTGGGTTTATCTTAAGTCCACCCTTAGCAGCTTCAAGTTCTAAGTTTGCCAGTTTTCCCTCTATGTCTCTGAAGCGCTGTGCTAGCATGCAGATGTCATCAGCAAAATCAAGATCCTCCAACCTGTCATGAAGTCCCCACTGTATCCCTCTCTTCCTTCCTCTCCCCACCTTCCTAAGAGTATTATCAAGAACAATCAGGAACAAGGTGGGAGAAAGTTTACAGCCTTGTCGTACTCCAGTCTGGATGGTCAATGGCTGGGTTAGCTGACCCTCATGCAGGACTTGACATTCATAACCAGAATACATCTCTCTTATGATGTTAACTATTTTACTTGGTATACCATATTCCTTTAAGGTCTCCCACATGACCTTCCTATTAATGGAATCAAAGACCTTCTCAAAATCTATAAACGTGATGTACAGTGCTGCTTGCCATTCGTTACTCTGCTCCACAATAATCCGTAAAGTGTTAATTAAGTCCACACAACTGCGGTGCTCCCTAAATCCAGCTTGTTCTTTCCTCAACTTCGACTCGATAGACTTCTTCACGCGATTCAAGATTGTCCTGAGGAATACTTTGCTTGGTACGGATAGTAAGGTAATACCTCTCCAGTTGTTACAATTCGTCAAGTCTCCCTTCTTTGGGATTTTAACAATCACACCTTTCTTCCATTCCGCAGGCAGCTTCTCTTCAAACCAGATCTTTTCCATCAATGGCTTCAGGATATTAGCTGTGGTGTCCATGTCTATCTTGAGGACATCTGGCAAAATGTTGTCGACACCGGGGGCTTTTCCATTCTTCAGCTGTAGCAAGGCTTCTTTGATTTCAGCACAAGTTGGACTGTGCAAAAGAATATTTGGATCAGAATTATCAGGTTCATCATTCCTCTCTTCATGGTGTTCATTAATCCCTCGATCAACATTAAAAATTTCGGTGAAGTATTCCCTCCACCGTTCTTGCTGTTCTTCTTGAGTTGTGAGTAAATTTCCCCGTTTGTCTTTTATGGGTCGGTTCTTTCGGAAACTTTTCTTGGACAGCACTTTTGTGATGCAGTACATTTCTTTGCTGTCACCCTTTGATGCAGCATCTTCTGCCTTCTTCGCCATCTCATCGATCCAATTACTCTTATCTCTCTTCACACTCTTTTTGACTTCTTTGTCAACGACCGTGTATTCTGCTTGCACTTTTGCTTTCTTATGTCGAGTCTTACAAATATTCAACCTCTCCTTAATCATTTTCCTATGACTTATTGCCTCCCAAGTTTGTTCTGACATCCAATCCTTCTTGAGAGGATTGCTTTTTTTCCCAGGACCATTTCACTTGTATCTAGGATGATGTTCTTTACATTACTCCAGGAAGATTCAATATCAGTTTCTGCTGTATCAGATTGGAGTACCTGAAAACGATTTCTTAGCTCCAATTTAAATCCTTCTCTGACCTTTTCCTCCTTCAACTTCCTCACATCAAATCTCTTGTTCTGTTTTTCAAACCTCTTCTTTGCCACCATGATCTTCATCTTGTAATCAGCCAGCATAAGGTGGTGATCACTGCTAGCATCAGCTCCTCTCTTATTCCGAACATCGGTGAGTGATCTTCTGAATCTCCTACTCACTGCGATGTGGTCAATTTGGTTCTCAGTGTCATGATCAGGGGAAATCCACGTGATCTTATGACACCTCTTATGAGGAAACAAAGTACCTCCAATAACAAGGTCATGGCTAGCACAGAAGTTTGTGAACTTTTCCCCATTTCCATTCCTATCCCCAAGGCCATGTACACCCATCACATGTTCTAGTCCCTCATTGTTCTCTCCTACCTTAGCATTAAGGTCTCCCATTATTATAATCACATCTCTCTTACTGCTTTTCTTTACTGTCTCATGCAGAAGGGAGTAGAATGCTTCCTTAAGTTCTTCTTCTGATGGTTCCGTGGGTGCATAGCATTGTATAATCGTAACATTGCGAATACGAGTCTTGAATCGTGCTGATAATATTCGCTCGGAAATGGGTTGCCAACTAATAAGGCTTTTCTTTGCATGTTCAGTAAGCAAAAGACCAACTCCATCTCTGCCTTCCGCATTCTCCTCGCTCCTTCCAGAGTATATGAGGGTAAGTCCTTCATACTGTTACGTGCCACCCCCCTAGTGGCACTTTTGTTAACTGGATTACGGTGGGGTACAAAGCACAACACCAATTACTGCTTAAAGAAATAATTAACTTTATTGTGGCCAGAAAATTACACGAATCAGCAAATACAAGCAATTAGGAGCCTTCTCCAGTTTCCTCAAATCTCTTCCTTATGCGCTCTTGGCCCCTTTCACTTGCAACAGACCACAGAAGTTAATCCGTCCTAATGAGTACGGTGGCCTTGACAGAAACTACCTGTTCCTCTCATTTATGTTCTCCGACCACAATTACTTACGATCACTTGCTGCAGGCTATTTCGCTGTCCACAAGCTGGGAGAAACAATGTCACAGGATTTCGTAACTCGCACAGCACATCGTCACCACACTTCTGTCGCACAAGATAATCGCTCGCACTAGCTCGTAAAACACAACACAACTGCTTCACGGGTCACTCTTATATAGCAGGCCGGTGACTCAATAAATGGTTCTAGATCCATCCAGAGTCCACGGCTTCTCGAGGTTTCCACCGCTGGTCCAGTCACGAATCTTCTGGACTATCCCTTTGTCTGTAGTAGCCCTGTTGCATAAGGCGCGCGCAATACAGGAGGCAAGCCACAGCCCAGCCCCTGGGGCAGTTGTGACTCAAGCGGCGAGCGATGACACAAACTCACAGCCGTAACACCACCCCCTTCCTAAAAAGGCTGATCGTCCCGATCAATCATTGGTCCGTCTGTGTCCCTCCGTAGGCTGCCAGGCGATCTCGATGCACGATCTTCATCTTCGCCCTCGGGCTCCGCTGGATCCTGTAGACGACATCGTTGATCCGTTTCACAACTCGGTACGGGCCCTCCCAGGACTTCTGCAGTTTGGGTGACAGGCCTTTCTTCCGTAATGGGTTGAAGAGCCAGACCAGGTCGTCCTCGTGGAATCCGCCGGCATCAGTCTGCTGGTCGTATCGGGTCTTCATTCTGTCGGTCTCGATCCGCAGTTTCCTCCTCGCGAACGCGTGCACGTCCTCCAGTTGGTCGACCAGTTCTTGACAATACTGGCTTACCGGGATCGGATCATTCCCAGGTCGGCCAAAGGCAAGATCGACAGGTAGACGGAGCTCCCTCCCAAACATGGCCTGGGCTGGTGTGCACCCGGTGGCTTCATGCACGGCGGCGCGGTAGGCCAGGAGAAATAGTGGAAGATGTTTGTCCCAATCCCTCTGGTGCTCGCTGACGACTATTCGAAGATGGTTCTCGATGGTGCGATTGAATCGCTCTACCATCCCGTCGGACTGAGGGTGTAGTGGCGTTGTCCTTGTCTTCCGGATTCCCAGCAGCTGGCATAGGTTCTGGAACACCTGCGACTCGAAGTTCCTCCCTTGGTCGGAGTGCAGCTCCAGGGGTACTCCGTACCGGCTGACGAGTTCCTTCACCAGGGTCTCTGCAATCGTCGCGGCTTCTTGGTTAGGGAGCGCATACGCCTCCGGCCATTTGGTGAAGTAGTCGCTGACGACTAATATGTAGCGGTTCCCTGCCTCGCTTAACGGGAATGGCCCAGCAACATCGATGGCCACTCTCTCCATGGGGCCGCCCACGTTGTAGGTCTTCAGTGGACCACGTCGTCTTCGTCCTGGGCCCTTGCTGGCTGCGCAATCGTGGCACCTCGCGCAGTGGTTCTCCACGTCTGTTCGGCATCCGATCCAGTAGAACCGCTCTCTCAGCTTCTCCAGGGTCTTCTTTATCCCTAGGTGTCCACCAGATGATCCTCCATGAACTTCCTTCAGGACTTCCTCCGTCATAGCCTTTGGAACGACGACTTGTTCCCGAGATGTCTTCCCGTCGGTGCTCTCCCAGGTACGGCAGATGAGGCCATCCCTTACAATCAGCGAGTCCCCCTGTGCCCAGTAGGACTTAAACTTTGGGCTGCAGTCACTCACAATGTTCCACCCGGGTCTGGGGACACAGGCCCTCTTCCATTCGGCTATCAGTCCCAGGTCATCATCCTCTGCTTGTGCCCGCGTGAAAGATTCGCGGCTCCAGTTCCCTTGAAGTTCCACAGTAGTCCGTCGGCACAGTATCCCGGTGTTCTCCTCCCTTCGGGCACAGAAGGTGCAGTCTTCGGGGCACGGTCTTCGTGACAGGGCGTCGGCGTTAGAATGCAGTTGGCCTTTCCTGTGCTGAATCCAAAGTTGTACTGTTGAAGTCTCTCTAACCACCGCGCGAGTTGACCCTCGGGCTGCTTGAAGTTCAGGAGCCACCGCAGGGATGCATGGTCGGTCCTGATGAGAAATTCTTGCCCGTACAGGTACTTGTGGAAGTGTTCAATGGTCCTCACGATGGCGAGCAGCTCCTTCCTGGTGACGCAGTAGTTCCGTTCTGGCTTTGACAAGGCCTTGCTGAAGTAGGCCACTACTCTCTCCTCGCCGTCCACTACTTGCGACAGGGTCCCCCCTATGCCAAAGTCGCTGGCATCGGTATCGACGATGAACCTTGTTCCAGGTCTGGGGTAGGCCAGAATAGGCGCGTTGCACAGAGCCTGCTTGAGTTGTTCGAAGGCACTGTGGCATTCTGCTGTCCACGTGAAGAGTTGGTCCTTCTCAGTCAGTCGATGTAAAGGTTTGGCGATGTCGGCGAATCCTCTCACGAAGCGACGATAATAAGTGCAGAGTCCCAGGAAGCTTCGTAGTTGCGACTTGTCCTTCGGAACTGGCCACTCCCTCACAGCTGCGGTCTTCTCTGGGTCGGTGCGCACCCCTTCCTCGGAGACGATATGCCCAAGGTACTGGACCCGCTTCTGGAAGAGCTGACACTTCTTGGGGCTCAACTTCAGCTGGGCAGCCCGTAGCTTCAACAAGATCTCCTTCAGGTTGCTGTAGTGCTCCTCGAAGCTCCTCCCCAGAACGATGACGTCATCTAGGTATACCAGGCAGGTCTTCCAGTGTAGTCCCCTCAGAATGGACTCCATTAACCTTTCGAAGGTTGCAGGGGCGTTGCACAGACCGAATGGCATGACGGTGAACTGCCAGAGCCCGCTGCCCACAGAGAACGCTGTTTTCTCGCGGTCCTTAGGGTGGACCTCCACCTGCCAGTAGCCACTCTTCAAATCCAAGGTGGAGAACCATCTTGATCCTGATATGGTGTCCAGCGTGTCGTCGATCCGGGGTAGAGGGTAGCTGTCCTTTTTCGTGACGTCGTTCACCCGCCTGTAGTCCACGCAGAACCTGGTGGAACCGTCCTTCTTCTTCACTAGCACGACCGGAGAACTCCAAGGACTATGTGATGGCTCGATCACCCCTTGCTCCTTCATCTCTTCTACCATCCGGTCGACTTCGGCTTGCTTGGCGAGCGGGACACGTCGGAATGGGGCCCTAATCGGTGCGCTGTCCCCAACGTCGATTCTGTGCTGGACCAAGCTTGTCCTGCCGAAGTCTTTGCTCCCCACGGAGAAGACATCCTGGAATTCGCGTAGCAGGTCCTGAAGTTGGCGTGATTGCTCTTCGTCTAGATGGTCCTGGGATCCTTGGTACAGCTTCTGTAGTTCTTCTGGCAGGGCGCGTCTTCTTCGGTTGTCCGTCTGCAGGTGTCCGTCCGTCGTATCTAAGATGCGGGCAATCCAGGTAACGGGCTCGCAGACTCCTAGGTTGGTGTCCCGGTGAACCGTAATGTCGTAGTCGTTCAGGTTGGACAGGCGGACGTACGGCCGAGACGTCGTGTTGATGAGAGTCTTGGCAACTAGCAATCCTTTTGTCTGGATGTCCTCATATTTTGGTTCGATGACAGCCGCCACTCCCTCAGCTGTTCCGTCGACAATTACGGCAGCGCTGACTTCCGTCCTGGCGGGAACGATGACGTCCTCTCTCAGCCTTACTCGTCGTGCGGCGACGGCCTCGTGTGCTGGTCGCAAAGCAAGTTCCTCCCTTCCGAAGTGCAGAGTGTTGGTACTCAGATCCAAGATGATGTTGTTCCGGTCCAGGAAGTCCAGTCCGATGATCACTTCATTTGATACGTCAGCCACAAGCACTGGATGCTTTATCGCCCGTCGACCAATGACGAACTCCAGTGATGCTTCGCCATGTACCGGTGCGGTCTCTCCGGTCGCGGTTATTAGCTGGAGGTTCCTTTGTGTGGGTTGCACTCTCCACTTCGGGATCACGGTGGGGCTGACGATGGTCCTCGATGCTCCCGTGTCGATTAGCATGGGCCAGCTCACTCCGTTGATGACTCCGTCGACCATCAGGCTGCTTTTATCCCTCCGTAACTGCGTCACACGAACTTGGACTGCCGGGGCTTGAGCCAACCTTCGCCCCTCATGGCTGGCTGATACTTGCTTTCCTGGGCCGCGCGGTTTCCCTACGACTGACTGTCCCGACGGAAACTCTTGGCGGCGGCGATCACCGCAGTCCTTGCTCAGGTGGCCTCTCTTACGGCAGGTCCAGCAGGTTGGTAGTCCTCTTCCGGGCCGCCTCACCGGATGTCCTTCGGCTAAGTTTTTGTTGGTGGTACTGCGACTCTTGAAGAACTGGCCTAGCACCTCCATCAGTTCATCGGCCAGGGGCTTGGTCTTGTTGGCTTTGGCTGGTTCGTCAACGTCCACCTGACGCACCCGCGCGCACATTCTAGATACCTGCTTTGCCGTCTCGAACTCAAGTGCGAGGCTCAGCGCATCTGCCAGGGTCTTATTGCGCGCGAGTCGCAGCGCCTGTTGAGTGTCCGAGTCCCGTAGTCCGTCGGTGAAGGTTTGCGTCGCAATCTGCTCCAGAAAGTCGGCCGGCGCTGTTGGGTAGGCTAGCCTTACGAGGCGTGCGATGTCCATCTCGAACTCCTGCAGGGTTTCCGCGTTCTTTTGTACCCGGGTCCGGAGCTGCATCTGGTAGGCCTGCTGAAGATGGCTATCCCCAAATCTGGACTCCATATGTGCGATCAGTGAAGCGTAGTCCTGGGATCCGGTCGGGATGGCCTGAAGGACGTTAAGGGCGTCCCCTCTCAGCGCTACAATGAGAGCTGTAGCCTTTTCCGTGCTGTTCCAGTTGTTTATGGAACAGGCTGCCTCGAACTGACGTAAATAGGTGCTCCACGGGACCTTTCCGTCGAAGGTTGGGGGCGTCACTCTGCTCTGTCCCGTTCCTGGTGTCCCCGGTGTACCTGTGGGCGGGCGTCGGCGCAGCTCGGCAACTTCCTCTTGAAGAGCGTTGACTTTCTCTTCCACCCCCGCGAGTGGGCGTTGGCGCAGTTCGGCTACTTCCTCTTGTAGGGCTTTGACTCTCTCATCCACCCCGGTCGGCGGGCGTCGGCGCAGCTCGGCGACTTCCTCTTGTAGGGCTTTGAATCTATCTTCCATCCCTGTCGGCGGGTGTCGGCGCAGCTCAGCAAATTCCTTTTGTAGAGCGTTAAATCTCTCTTCCACCCCCGTCAGCGGGCGTCGGCGTAGCTCAGCAACTTCTTCTTTTAAGGCGTCGAACTTCCTTTCCACTGCCGTGACTTCCTCACGCAGACCCAGTTCTAATTTCTTCAAGTCCTGTGCTAACTTATTCTGCCCGTCTTCCATCTTCTTCTGGCCGTCCTCTATCTTCTTGGTTAAATTCTTCTGGCCATCTTCTAATTTAGCAGTTAGGTCCTCGGCTAACTTCTTCTGGCCGTCCTCCATCTTCTTCTGGCCGTCCTCCATCTTCTTCAGGTCCTCCGCTAACTTATTTTGACCGTCTTCCATCTTCTTCTGGCCGTCTTCTAATTTGCAAGTTAGCTCCTTGGTTAAATTCTTCTGGCCGTCTTCTATGCCATTTAACTTTTCTAGCAATGCTGCCAATTGCGCCTCCATTTTAGTTGTTTGCCTTGTAAAGGGCATGCACTCACAGGAAAATTTTAAAAAAATTGACCTGCTCGGGTTTTGAAACCAGGACCGTCAGGTGTTGTGCTTGAGTTCGTAATCCCACTTCTGACACCAGTTGTTACGTGCCACCCCCCTAGTGGCACTTTTGTTAACTGGATTACGGTGGGGTACAAAGCACAACACCAATTACTGCTTAAAGAAATAATTAACTTTATTGTGGCCAGAAAATTACACGAATCAGCAAATACAAGCAATTAGGAGCCTTCTCCAGTTTCCTCAAATCTCTTCCTTATGCGCTCTTGGCCCCTTTCACTTGCAACAGACCACAGAAGTTAATCCGTCCTAATGAGTACGGTGGCCTTGACAGAAACTACCTGTTCCTCTCATTTATGTTCTCCGACCACAATTACTTACGATCACTTGCTGCAGGCTATTTCGCTGTCCACAAGCTGGGAGAAACAATGTCACAGGATTTCGTAACTCGCACAGCACTTCGTCACCACACTTCTGTCGCACAAGATAATCGCTCGCACTAGCTCGTAAAACACAACACAACTGCTTCACGGGTCACTCTTATATAGCAGGCCGGTGACTCAATAAATGGTTCTAGATCCATCCAGAGTCCACGGCTTCTCGAGGTTTCCACCGCTGGTCCAGTCACGAATCTTCTGGACTATCCCTTTGTCTGTAGTAGCCCTGTTGCATAAGGCGCGCGCAATACAGGAGGCAAGCCACAGCCCAGCCCCTGGGGCAGTTGTGACTCAAGCGGCGAGCGATGACACAAACTCACAGCCGTAACAATACGTTTTTATCTCACCAAAATCTGGCCATCTTATCTCACTGAGCCCAAGTATATCAAGTTTATACGAGATCATTTCTCTGGTCACCTGCCTCAGCCTACTACTCTCACCAAGAGTCCTCACATTCCAGAAACCTATTTGTGTCTTCCTTTTCGTGCCGAAAGTTGTCAACATGAGATCCGTCCGGTTTTCATTCTTTTCAGTTTCTTTAATAAACAATTTCGGAGAGTGCGAGTTATTAGCCCACAGCTTCCTAGTTTTCTGGTAGGGCTGCCACCTTAAGGACTGAAAACGAGCCCCCGCAGTTTTCCAACCGTACCACTGAATTTCAGCTCCGCCTGGAAATAACCTACTGATGACGCTGCTGCCCACCATCATGGTGTAGTCTGTCATTTAGTCGGGTCTCTCACCCTCAACCTTACCGGCATGGGTGACCCTGCCAGGAGCCAAAGCTCCTGCCAGCATTGCTCTCGGGATCACTGAAACACACAAGCCTCCCCACCACGTCAAGGTACCAGACCATGGGGGAGGACACGACTGTTGACAATCGTTAAATATGCCCATAGTAACCGGTGTACCAACACACGAAATTACAACTGCTCTGGCCTGGTTACATACCAACATCTGTATCTCGGTACGCAATACAAATAGGACACTTGTTATATGGATTTTTGTATTGCAATTTATTTATACTACCACCTCCTAAAATATTTACTTTTCCTCCTAAAATACCCTGTATAAAAATCCAACATGGCAACCATCTGGCATTTCACCGGCATTCTATATCTCTGAAACTATTTTTGATATCACCCTGAAATTTCGGATGGTCATAAATGGCACTACTACAAGTTCATCTATGTAACTTTCAAAAACCTGTTAAGTATAAAACGAACAAGGCAGCCAAGCAAAGTTGAAACATTTTAATAGTCTTTTCTCGTGATTTAAACATCTGAGCACAGTGAAATATGGTACAGTAAATGTTTATACAAATTGTAATGCACTGGCATCTAATTTAGTCAAATTGATTACATAACCTCAAGATGGTGGCTGTGCAAAATTTTAAAATCATGCGATCGAAGTCAATGTTTGAATAATGAAACTATGCAATAATTCTCATCTAATAGTACATTACTCTATGACCTACATATATAAAAATCCAACATTGCGACCATCCGAATTATTTAGACAGTTCTCAATATCTATTAATCTATAACAGCAATCAAACTGAAATTTTGAATGGTGATAGAGACTATGAATATAAGTTCACCTATGGGACTTTCAATAACCAAAAATAACCAAATTCAACATGGCGGCGACGTGAAATATATATATTTAAATGGACGTTTCTCGCGATTTAACCATCCGAGCGCAGTGAAACTTGGTACGGTAAATGCTTATACAAATTTTTATCCACTGGGATCTAATATATTCCGATTGTTTTCATAACCACAAGATGGCAGCTGTTCGAAATTTTAAAATCTCATTTTTATTTCTTGTGTCCTAACCATGCGATTGAGTTTGAACACTACACCTACACTAATTTTCATGTAATAGTACATAACTCTAAGACCTACAGTACATATGTAAAAATCCAACAAGGCCACCATCCGAAATATTTAGACGGTTCTCAATATCTACGAATCTAAAAACAAAAGTTTGATGCTTTTCAGTCGGTTAACACAATTGTACCCAAATGAGATGGGTTATTCCCTAATCCTAAAAAAAATTACATGAGATTAATAAATACATTTACTAAGGCAAAACTGAAAAATGGCTTCAAACAACATAATAATCTACGAATCTCTTTCAGCAATCAAACTGAAATTTTGTATGTTGATAGTCAATTAACATAAGTACTCTAGGATATATAGATAGCGACCACAGAATACTAGTAATGAACCTGAGAGTTGTTAAGGATAGCAAGAGGAGAGAGTATCAGGAAAGGTGAATCAAAGTATGGAAACTGAAGGAAAAGGAAGTCAAGGAAGAATTCCAGAAGATAATAAGGGAAATGATGCCAACAGACAATCCTAAAACAGGGGAAGAGGATAATCATCATCATCATCATTTCCCCTTATCCAGCTCCTGCCGGGTCGGGGTATTTATGGCACTTCTCCACTTTCCTCTTTCCTTCCACGATCTTATCCCAGTCCAGATTTCTTTTTCTTATGCTGTTCTTCACTGAATCAATCCACCTTGTTCTAGGTCTTCCTCTTGCTCTCTTACCCTTGCACTTCGCCTCCAGCATCTGTCTTGGTATTCTATTTTCCTCCATCCTCTTTACATGTCCAAACCACCTTAGTTTATTCTTCTCAATTCTCTCATTTAGTTTTCCCATCCCAACTTCCTTCCTAACATCTTCATTCCTCACTCTGTCTTTCCTTGTCTTTCCTATCATACTTCTTAGGAATTTCATTTCACTGGCTTGGATTCTACTCTCTTGCCTGCTTGTCAGGGTCCAAGTCTCAGCTGCATAAGTTAATATGGGAACATAGTACACTTTATACATTACCTCCTTGCTTTTCCTTGGTACTTCCTTATCCCAAACAAGTTTTCTTACACTTTGATAGAATGCATTGCTCTGCTGTACCCTCCTGCCAATCTCCATGTCCAACCTACCAGTTTGCATCAATTCACTTCCTAGGTATTTGAACGTGTCCACAATTTCCAAACTCTGACTTCCAATTTTCACAGTGCCCTTTCCTTATCTTTCCCCTCTTGTCATCACCATGGTCTTGCTTTTCTCTATACTGATTTTCAGGCCGTACTTCTGAATATTTTCGTTCAGTGCATCTAGTTGTTTTTGCACTTCTTCAGTGTTCCTTCCCCAGACCACAATATCATCTGCAAATAACAGTAACTTCATTTCTTTATGTCCATATGCTTCCTTTGTTTCCTTTACAATTTCATCCATCACCATTATGAACAAGAGAGGTGACAGCACACTCCCCTGTCTTAGTCCAGTCTTGTTCCTAAACCAATCTGTCTTTCCAACTGGGGTCAGTACCCTGCTAACACAGTTGTTGTAAATTGCTTGCACCATTTCCAACATTTCTCTTCCCAGTCTCTTCTTAACCATGGTTTCCCATACCTTCTCTCTGGGGACACTATCATATGCCTTTTCTAGATCTATGAAAGTCATGATCAAATCCTCTCCATATTCCCAGTTCTTTTCCATCACCTGCCTCAAGCTAAAGATTGGGTCCACTGTGGATCTTCCACTCCTGAAGCCATACTGTTCCTCTTGCAACTCTCCTTCCACCTTTCTTCTCATTCTTCTTTCTTATATCCTTTCCAGTATTTTTACTATCTGTGATAAGAGGGTGATCCCTCTATAGTTATCACACACCTTCTTGTCCCCCTTCTTAAACACTGGTATTATTAGCCCTTTCTCCCAGTCTTCTGGTACACATTTCCGTTTCCACACACACTTTAGCAGTCGATACAACCATTGCATAACAACAGGTCCAGCAGCCTTTATCATTTCTACACTGATTTCATCCCTCCCTGTTGCTTTTCCCATCTTCATTTTCTGTACTGCTAATTCCACCTCCAGCATTGTTATATTATCTTCTGTTATAGAGTCGTCAGGTTGTGTCACTTCCAACTCACCAGTACAATTGCTCACATTCAATAGCTTATCGAAATACTCCTTCCATCGTCCCTTTATCTCTTCTGGGTGTGTTAACAACTCTCCATCTTCCTTTTTCACCAGCTTTGTGGTAACTCTTTCTTTCCTCTTACTTCTTAGAAGCCCATACAGCATCCTTTTACTGCCACTTACATCTGTTTCCATTCCTCGTGTAAATTCTTCCCAACTTTTCTTCTTTTCTTCTCCTACCACTTTCTTACACCTCCGTTTGCTGTCGTGATACTTCCTTTTGCTTTCTTCTGTTTGATCTCGGTTCCATTCTTTCCATGCAGACTTCTTTTCTTTCACTGCTTTCCTCACTTCCTCATTCCACCATGGTGTCTCCTTCTCTTTCACTCTTGTTGACGTCCTACCACAAGCACTCTCTGCTGCACCAACAAATGCCTTTTTAAAGTGGGACCATTCCTCTTCTATGTTTTCCATTTCAGTAACTGGGATTTGTTGCTTCAATCTCTCCTGAAAATCTTCCTGTACAGTTTTGTCTTTCAATTTCCATACTTTTATTTTACTTTCTCTGATCTCCTTTAGGTTTTCCAATTTTTCCCATCTAAATTTTGCCACCACAGCTCTATGGTCCCCATCAAATGCTTCTCCTGGTAAAGCTGTCACATCTATCAGCTTTCTGCGATTAGTCCTTTCCACCAGAAAGTAGTCAATTTCTGATTTTTTTCTTCTATCGCCCCAACGATATCTCGTAATTTTCCTGCTGTTTTTCTTCTGTTTCCAGTCTGTGGTGCATACACTTGTATGAAGTCCATCACGTTATTTTTCATCTTCATTCTAATTTTCATTATTCTGCCACTCACACACTCGACCACTTCAACATACTCCTCCAGTTGTTTCGAGGTTATCAGTCCCACGCCATTTTTTGCCTCTTGGCCACCACTCCAGTATAATGTATATCCTTTCCTCAATGTCTTCCTTCCTTTACCTTTCCATTTCACTTCACTCAGCCCCATCAATCCCACATTCTCTCTCTCCATGAAGTCTACCACCTCCTCCACCTTGCCTGTCAGGGTCATGACATTCATGATTCCCACTTTCATTTCGGTTACTGGTCGCCCATTTCTCACAGTTCCCCCAGTACCAAAAGAACTGCGCATCGCCTGCAGGGTACGCCCTAACCTTCTCCGAATCATTTGAAGTGCCAGAAGATAATAAGGGAAAGGATGCCAACAGACAATCCTAAAACAGGGGAAGAGGAATGGAAACAATTCAAAAATACAATTGTGGAAGCTGCAGTGGCAGTATGTGGAAGAACAATGAACAGAAAGTGGTGTAAGGAGACACCATGGTGAAATGAGAGAGTAAAAGAAGCTGTGGGAAGTAAGAACAGGGCTTTCAGAGTGTGGTTCCAGGAAAGAACTGATCTAGCAAGGGAAGATTATAAGATAAAGAAGAAAGAAGCAAACAAGATTGTCAGTGAGGAGAGGAAGAAGTGGATGGTAAAGTGGACAGAGATGATGGAGGAAAACAGCAGAGGAAATAAGAACATACTTTATGGGATGGTCAAAAGTATGAGAAGAGGTCTGCGAGAGGATGTGGTAATGGCGGACAAAAAAGGAAATGTGGTACACAACAAAGAGACACTCAACATAGTGTGGAAAGAGTACTTTGAGGATTTGCTGAATCCAAATGGTCCTAGGGAGGAAGACAACGTAATGGAAGATGGAGAAGACAACACAGGACTGGAAAAGGACCTGGCTTGGAGAGAACTGGAAATGGCTATAGACAAGATGAAAGGAGAAAGGGCACCAGGTGTGGACGAAGTGAGTGTTGAAATGGTGAAGGCAGCAGGGGAGGTTGGGAAACAATGGCTGTTCCGTGTGATGAAGGTGGTATGGAAGGAGAAAAAGACCCCAGAAGATTGAAAGAAAGGATTAATTGTCCCAATATTTAAGAAAGGAAGCAGAAAGGAGTGCAGAAATTACAGGGGAGTCACACTCATACCACACTGTGCCAAGATATATGAAAAGATATTAGAAAGTAGAATACGAGCCAAAGTGGAGAGAGAATTGAGAGAGGAGCAGTATGGATTCAGACCTGGGAGATCAACAGTGGATCTTATATTTTCAGTGAGACAGCTCCAGGAACACCACTACGAATTTGGAGAGGATCTGTTGATGACCTTCCTGGACATCGAAAAGGCCTATGATAGTGTGTGTTGGGAGAAGGTTTGGGAAGCAATGGAAAACATGGGAGTGAAAAAAGGGACTGTAGGCAGAATGAAGGAGATGTATTGTGGAAGTGTGAGTTGTGTGAAAGTTGGAGGAGAAAGAACAGACTGGTTCAGACAAATGAGTGGCCTGAAACAGGGTAGTGCACTGTCACCCGTTCTCTTTATTGTGGGTATGGACGAGGTAATGACACGGGTAGCAGGAAAGATAGGAGAAGATAAGATGAAAGCAATGGTGTTTGCAGATGATCTCATGGTCTGGGGAAACAAGGAGGTGGAAATTCAGGAGCAACTGAAGGCTTGGGAAGAAACAGTGGGAGAGTACGGATGGAAGTTCAACATCAGTAAATGTGAGATCCTGTTAACAACCGGGAAAAAGGACAGACCAATGAGTGGGATAACACTTGGAGGTGGACAGCTGAACTAGGTGGAAAGTCTCAAGTACTTGGGAAGTACAGTGGTGGAAAATGGGAGAAATGACAAAGAGATTACGGAACGTGGCAGACAGGCAGAAGTATTTTTGAGAAGCATTAGGAGCTTAGTGTGGAATAAAGATGTCCCAGAAAAAAGCAAAGAAGTGTTATACAGAAGCTACTCTATCCCGATACTGACCTATGCATCAGAAACATGGATAATGAAGAAAAGCGGAATACTGGCAAGTGAAATGAAGTTCCTGCGAAGTAAGATCGGAGTAACAAGAATAGACAGGGTGAGGAATGAAAAGGTCAGGGAAATAGCGAAAGAGGAGCCCTTGCAAGGTAGGATTGAGACATCAAGACTGAGGTGGTATGGATACTTAAAGAGAATGGAAGATAAGAAGTTTCCCAAGAGGATACATGAGATGCAGATGCAGAAGAAACGACCAAGGGGAAGACCAAGAGATAGATGGCTGAAAGGAGTGGAGGAATGTGTCAAAAAGAGAGGCGAGGACTGAACCAGAGTGACAGCGGAGAAGTGGTGGGAAGCAAGGACTAAGTGGCGAGGCTTATGTTCCAAACAGACTCAGCTACCAACTACGCCACCGAAGCCGCCTCTTCAAACAGATTGCACGCTACAACAAGTGTCACAATGTCGGTGGCGACTATGTCGAAAAATATTGCGTGGTCCCTGGGGAAGGAAATGGTGAGTTATTTTCGGAACTTCCCTCGTATAAAAACAGAACATGCCAAATATTGTTTAAAAAAGGTAATGAAATATCTTGGAGATGTTAACTGATGTTAGCAATACAATACTAGAACAATCAGACTTGATTATACAGTAACTATGTTTTTCCTGGGACTTGACCCCAGTATGCTTCAAAGTGAAATTGCCAGATTGAGAAACACTGTTCTCACAGTATTGTGAGATTTTAAGAAATTATTACCTCTCTTTATAGGAACTGTGATTAGATTTTGTAAAGCAAGATTTTCTAAGGCATTATGAAATTGTTAGTTCTAAATAATAATGGTAATTTTCTTGTTTCCAGAAATGTAGTATGATGAATGTAGACACACCAATTGAACCAAAACTTCTAATTATACCAGCGAAGGATGTAATGGAAACAGACAAATATTTTGAAATGATTTCAATGGCATCTTCGAATTGCCTGTGGCACACTGTACAGAGTAGAACCTCAAGTGCTTCCAAAAAATTTAAAGTGAGTGATCTTCAGTAATGAGAAAAGCACTAAAGATAGTTGTGATAAATTATTTATATTTTCATATAAAGTAAGAACGCCAAGCGGCGGTTTTGTTATCCGCTGCTGCGGGGGCCTTGGCCGAGCTTGTCGTGTGCCGTGGCCCCCTGCTTTAAGCATGTGTACAATCCTATATGAAATATTACCTTATAGAAGATGCTGGAAGTGTCGTCCTTCCTGGGTTATACAGCCATTGTATCTGGTAACCACATTCTAGCTGACGCGAGTGAATTCAGCCACTGTAATGTTTCTGATCTTTTATTTTATGTCTTTTATTGAGCACTGAGCCAGTAGTGTCAAACTTATTTACAATTACATGAATCTGTGGTAGTGAAGGTGGCACTTCATCAGGAAATTGCTGAACAAATGCATCAAGTACCCGTCGAGCCGACTCGTACTTAAAATAAGTTTTACATACAAAAATCATCATCTTCATTTCCCCTTTTCCAGCTGACATTGGATGGGGGCAAATATAGTTCCTCTCCACTTTGTTCTGTTGTTCCACCATTCCTCTTCCGACACGGAGTTCCAATCCAAAGTCCGTTTATTAATGCTATTCTTCACCGAGTCCATCCAACGCATTCTTGGTCTTCCTCGTCCTTTCTTCCCTGTCATCCAGTGCTCGTCTTGGTAGCCTTACTTCATTCATCCGTTTGACATGTCCAAACCATCTCAATACAAATACATACAAAAATAGGATGTTGTAATAATAACTGTCTCACCATGTTAGCATCTAAGGTTCAGACTGAACACCTGCACGCTTATCGCAAGGTCAAGTATGTGCTTTGTGTGTGCTTTCCATGCTACAGCAGGGGGCCATGGCGTGCCACAAGCTCGGCTAAGGCCACTGCAGCAGCGGATAACAAATCTGCAGCTCGCTGTTATTACTTTATAAGAAAGACCTTGTATACAGGGTGGGCAGGAAGTAACTAGGTATTGAAATCGACGTACAGTATAACTTTTATGTTTTCAGAGTTATTTATTTGAAATTAATACAGTATGTACACTGTTATATGGGAATATGATTGCATACCATACAATTCCATTACATTTTGATGTAGGCATATGTGGCGTCGACCAATCTCCTCAAACGACCTGGAATGGAATACACTGCTTTCTGGAGGAAGTTGTGTGGGACGTTGGTAAGAACATCCCAAATCCATGCTTCCAATTCGTCCAATGTACGAGGATTCGTCCGGTACACCTCCTCTTCTGCCCAGCCCCATAAAGAAAAGTCACGGGGTGTCAGGTCTGGACTTCTTGCAGACCATTCATAAGATGCACGTCTCCCCAGCCAACGTCCTGGAAACTTCTCATCCTACCAGTTCCGCACGTCATTTGCAAAGTGAGGCGGTGCGCATGAAGATAATGCCGGTGGTATTTTCCCATCCAGATATCGTGGGCCAAACGTTATCCTGAAACATTTGAAAGGAGCTCTTCCCATCAATTGTTAATTGTGTCACGCAGGAGATATGGGCCGATGCCATTTGTAGCCGTTATTCCACACCACACAGTCAATTTTGGACGTGACTGCATCTTCTCCACCGTTACTCCAGGATCCTGTGGCCCCCAGTAATGGCATTTGTGCCGATCGAGAAAGAACGATCGAATTCCGGACCTCATAGCGCGAAGCAATCTGCGCTCGTTCTCTTACTGTCAGACGATTGACCATCCTTGTTATTGTTGAGTGTACCTCCTCCCGCGGCCATCGTCGGTACTACGCGGCATGAATAATCAATATCCTATCTAATGTTCTGTATGTTTCTGCTATTTCCAACATTACTCGTATTCCATCAATATTAAACACTTAACAGCCATTTAATAATACCTAGTTACTTCCCGCCCAACCTGTTATGACTAATCCAGTTGCAGGACCACCTCGTGGCACAGTGGCTAGCATTGTTGGCTGTCACCCCAGAGGTTCTGGGTTCGATTCCTGGCTCTGCCTAGAATTTAAAAGTCTTGCTATGATCTGGTATGGTCTCCCAGCCTCGTGATGCGAAATAGGAACCTGTCGGATGCTGTAGCAGGAGGAGGAGTGAAAAGGAACTGGCCACCCTACCACACACAATCTCTGCTCTATAGAAAATGTCAAAGCTCATTTCTTTTAAAACATCACTCTCCGTACAACACAGCCACTTACAGTCTAAAATTTTCATTTACTACCCCACCCAAACGCGAACTCATGCCTACTAGGCCCCACGCACATTCTCGCGCCAGGTCCCGCGCACCCTCGCGACGGCCCTGCATGGACTGGTACAAACCAGGAACTCCGCCATTTTGTGAATTCCATGGCAGTACACAGATATCACCACTTATCACCACAACCCAGGATCTGACTGCGTGTTTAAACTCTGTGATCAGTACTGTGCCCGTTATCATGTTGTGACATGTGAAGTCAATACTAGTCTATTGCAAGAACTGACATTCATTCAGTCAAATATATAAATGTATGGGTGTGTGTTTTTTAAATAAATTAACCCTCAAACTGTGTTGTGGGGTCATTTATGATACGCTGAACTAGCTTGCTCTTATAACAGGAATTGGTTCATATATAATATAATTGTTGGTAGCCCATGTACCTTCCCGTATGTATGTCATTTAACTATTGCCAGGGTTGCAAGCTTCTGTTCAATTTAGTTCGTATTGTAACATGTAACAATGTGACCTGATAATCATTACTGGAGCCACATTTGACCCAACGATGCATTTTGGTTGGTTCCGTACTTTAGGGGCTACGACAATGCGGTCATGTAGCCCCGTGTACTTTGGGTGTTTGTAGAATCTGTCTGATAACAGTGTTAATTGTGATGACTGTATTAGTGTGTGTTATCTGTTTTAATTCAAGTAAGGACTGGAGACGATAATTTCAAGTAGTTCCTACTTTTGCTACCAAATGCTACTGTCCACAACACCTAGCTGTGAACTTGGCTACTACTAGATGCCATCGCAACCAGCGCCCGGTGACGAACTTTGGAACTTGAGAGCATTAATCAAACCTAACCTACAAATTTTATTAATTCTTTACGAGAGGGTTTCATGACATGAAATAAAAGGCAAAACTATTGGCCTGGATAAAGATTATTGATGCGTGACTTCCCCACTGTGCGTGACAAAAACCAGGGGTGTTATCTATTAGCTAACGCGGCCCAGCTATCAATCCACCATTGGTCTGGACAAAAATATTGGTCTAGGCAAAACCATTGTGAAACCCTCGTGTGAAGTTTTACCCAAATTTTGGCTTCACACAAGTGTAGTTAGTGGAAGGTTCTTTTTCATGTCATAAATCTATGACATGGGACTGCCGGCTTTACTTCCCCTCCGTAGGAAGCCATACTGAGGGATTTTTACCGCTCTTAAAAAATCCGATGACTTCGGCCGGGTTTGAACCCATGATCTTAGGCATAGAAGCTCAGCATGCTACCAACTACGCCACCAAAGCCGCCAACGATGCAGTTTATGTCTAAAAGTTGTTATGTGTGTTTGCTCATTTTAATAACTTTTGTGAGTGACTGAAGGAGTCTGTGGGTAAGATAATGTTGTGGTGTCCTTCAGAGAAGGGGTATTTCAGTTATAAACTTGAATTTTTTGAAAGTTATTTAGAACTCTTAATGAAAATCAGTAAAAACAAAGCAAATATAATGGAATGCAGGCAAAAGAAATCAGGAACTTAAAATGACTGAACAGAAGCTTGCAACCCTAGCAATAGTTAAATGACACACATACGGGAAGGTACATGGGCTACCAACAATTATATATGAAACAATTCCTGTTATAAGAGCAAGCTAGTTCAGTGTATCATAAATGACCCCACAAAACAGTTTGAGGGTTAATTTATTTTAAAAAACGCACCCAAACTGTACAAAATTATTATACATTTATATATTTGACTGAATAAATGTCAGTTCTTGCAATAGACTAGTATTGACTTCACCAGCGGCGGTTCGTACTCTTAAACAAGGGTGGGACACAGCACATTTTTGAGAGAACATACGCCCATAATGGTACATGTTGGCCGTACCATGAGTAGACAAGAAAACCGATGTCACTCAATTGGTTTAATTGTGGCGGCCATTTAGTAATCGTTTCTCTGCGGTTTTATCAGGCTGTGATGGTGCAGCGGAAAAGCTGCTTGCCTCGCACCAAGGATGGTCCGCTTCGATTCCTGGTTAATGCTGATGAGAATTCCGAGGTGAAATGGCATGTCTGGTGGCTTGGATTCCACGTAAAAAGCAGGTCCCGTGGTTTATGATCGAGAAGTTAATGGTCACGTATTAGTACAAGGAGTCCGATATTCCTAAAGTAGATTACTTAAACTCAATCATTTCATGGATCCACTAAAGACATTAACACGAACACTTCGAATTCCTAAAAATCCAGTGAATATTATTAAGACCTTAATCAAATGCGCGACATAATATACCTATTCTTGTCCACAAGTTCGTTGTGTTTACAAACAGCCATCATCCAGTTGCTGCCCTATACTATATTCACCAACACTGCTAAGCTCATTTCATTGTTCGTATGACATTTTGACTTTAAACAATGTTTCTTACCTTTTTCAGGTAAATGTTTTAAATCATTGATGCCAGTCATGGTCCATGTGTCATTGCCATCAAATAACTAGCACGGGAAACAAAACAAAATGAATTTACTACCGACACCCACATATCCAATCCCATTTTTCATATACAGATGTATTGAAAGTACTGTTATATGTTCTGTGTTTATCTTTAGAGACCTGATTAATGCACAGACCTGGTTTTGGAGGGCCTAATTCATTTGTTAATAGTCTGTCCTCGACTGTACGCCACATGCAGATTTCAAAGAGAGTTTGATTATTTATTTAATGTAATTGTCACATATAGCTTTTGTGGCTGCTGCTGTTCATTGTTATGTGTGGATTCAAAATGAATGCACTGTTGTTTGTAGAGTTAGTCCTAAATACTTGAATATTTTCACAGTCCGGATTGGTTCTTGGTTTAGAAAATTGGTTTACTTTGGTGGGAGTCAGCCTCCCTTCCTGAATACCTTTGATTTGTTGAGGGTTAAAATATAAGATTTTACCTTGAATACAAATGAGCTAAACAGTAAGAAAACCTGGATAAACTACACATTACTGGGAAACTAGAGAAAACACACTTTCGTATGGGAAAATTTTCTTTAAAATTACAGTAATGGAGGGTCAGTGAATACCATATCCTAGACAGGGTGGACATACAAAATTTGTCCATTGATTGTTTGTATGTAATGTATTTGTGACCCCCTTTTTGTCATTCACAGGGGCGTGGCAGAAAAAGAAATTTATTTGGATTCAACACAAGATTTGATTTGAAATCTCGCATGGCCATGAAATCATATGTCTCCAACAAAATATTTCCTGATGATAAGACAGGCATGCCAGAAAAGTTGCTACAGTCAATAAATCCAAATGAATCAGTGAACATATTATATGGATCTACTGCAAATGTTAAGGAACAAGAAGGGAAACCATTATTACAATCAACACAGCCATCTACAAGTAAAAATGAAGACACCGGAGATATTCCTCAAGTACGTAGTATTTATATAAATTATGATTATAGTTCTTTTGAGTGTGTGGCCTTCTACATAAGTGATAAATGCCAAATACATGTGAACTTCACTTAACCAGGTGTCTCCCTCAAGAGTTACCGACAGCAATGGCTACCCTCGCTAAAACGCAGCGTTAGGTCATGGGGCCAAGCTCTCTGCTGACTCGGTAGACGCGTGGGTTCGAGCCCGACCATCGGTCGTTCCTTGAAATGGTTTTTCATGGTTTTCAACACCAGGCAAATGCTGGAACGGTACCTTCTGACAGGCCACGACCGCTTCCATCCACATCCTTGCCCGGTTTCATTCATCTTAATCCATTTCATCTCTCATCCCGACGTGCAGGTCACCCACTGGCGTCGACTAGAAAGACCTGCATTCGGCCTTTCAGGAGGCAACACGACAAAAAAAAATCTCAAGAATTGTCACTCACATATTTTCACGTGCTTATGACGATATTTTTAATTGAGTTTATTATTTTTAATCAGCCAGTAGTGTGCCCAATCGGACACGGCAGACTGGCATCGAACTCAGGTCTTATCAGAGAAGACCAGGCCCATGATTATGCCTAGAGTCGAACCATTGATCTCTGAGGGGGAACAGCTACAGGGAACCCGAAGAGCAATGAGTTGTATAATGACATAATAATATCGCATGATTTCACGGCTTGTATGTGAATATCATAGCTGTTTAAGGGAATAATTGTCAGAAATTGCAGTCATATGTACGTTTTCAAAGTATAGAAACGTGAAAGCAGGCCAGCTTGACATTTTACTAATTGCAGCCAGCGAATGGGAGGAGATTCATGGCACCGGAGGGACTTTTTCCGTCTGGACCGAGGAGACAGCTCGAAATTAATGATCCTGGGAGTCCCCAATGGACAACGCTTGAGACTGTAGTGGGGATGATTGCCCACGGAAATTAATTGATTGCAGCCAATTGGAGCATCGAAATGGAGTGAAATGTACACCCAGGTGAATATATTCTGGGAGAGATAATTTAGGAGAGGTCTTACACTTAAATTAAAGCCTATATCTCTAAATAAGCCTATTAACACCGAACTTACGCTCGAGAGGAGTAATTTGGTGACCAGCCAGAGGGGAATCACCATGGTGGTGTCATGACGCGATGGAATAAGGCAATTAATTGTAATTAATTGGCCGAAGCAATCGCTTGCACGCAAGTGATTATGGGACCTCCACATCTAGATAAACAAGGTGTATACGTCATTTTGAATGGAAATACATTATTTCAAGAAAGGAGTCGCTCTCGTGTGTCCTGTGGACTACATTTTACGAGAAACCTTTATATAGGGGAAGCAGCACAGACCAAGCCAGTTCGTCTTGAGTTCATCTTCAAGTTGCTCTGCAGTCTACACGTAACTAAACGCAGCCAGTAGCACGCGAAATGTTCGAGTATCGACGCTCGAGTATATATGAAGAACAATGGAAGCACATCATATATCTTCTTAATGGTAATCATGAATCGCGAAAGATTTAATCTACAGAAGATATTTATCCATTATTATACGCAAGTGTAATTTGCTACAGCGTAGCAATAATTTAGGATGGTTTTGGACACTGAATACCAGGAGGTATTGTCATACTTATAAATGATGCAGTATCGTCAGGATCATTGCAGTTATGGGAGCCCGAGAGGCATCACAAGTAATCATGACGGTGAAATAAACAGTATTGAAGGGAACGAGAATCGAACGCACGTACACGCAGATAGACTTTCACGGAGACCAACGGTTGTCATAGTCATCGCATCTCTGGGGTCAGGCGTTAGGAGGAGTCCGATTAAGGATCAACCTGTGAAATAGTGAAAAAGTGTATATAAATTTTATTATAGTGATTTCAAAAGTGTTTATGTGTACTGTGATTAATATGTATTGTGTAAAACTGAGAAAAGCCACTGATAAGAGTATGATTATCATGTAGGAAATATGTGAAATCAAGTGTCGTGTGAGATATAGCATGATGACTTAAATCAAGCGTCATGGTAGGCCTGGGGCTGGTGTGCTGGTATAGTCCAGCAAAAATGAAAAAGTGAGTACCAATTTACAATGTTATTCTAACTAAATAGTTCACCATACAACGAAACATCACTTGAAGAATAAAATGTAACAGTCACTTATTGTACGAGATTTTCACCACTCGTATTTGGTAGAATATGGCTTGGAAGGTGATTTGTTTAGGGCCATTCAGGCGAAAATTGTGATGAATGTAACGGTAACGTTAAATGGTAATAATAATAATAATCTGGGGTCGGTAACAGTAAAGTAAAGTAATAGGCATTTCAGGCCTAAATAACGTTCAAAATGTGTCATGTCTAATATAAAGATACTGTATTTGGTAAACAGTAGGAAAGTAACGTGACATATAGCGAGATACGAGAGTTTTTCAGTGTCAAGTGAAGTGTTGAATGAATATTTAATATGGTCAATTCTTAGGATTGTATTTGAGTACCATTAAAGTAATGTAAGCCAGTAAATTTATATTTTGTTTTTAGGAGCTATTTAAAGCTTTGGCTTAAGTGTAATTGCAGAGAGGACGCGGGTACCTCAATAATTGAGTCATCTATGAGAAGTATTGTTTGAAGCCGCATAGAGCGAGCGAAGTAACGTAGAATCCAGTGATTTACGTCAATAATAGTGCGGGGACCATTCTAGCATAGCTTGCACGTTAGGTGAAAAGTTGGCTAATCTACGAGTTAGTACCGCCGTGGAGCGTACTTATATTATTCGCAGCGAATTGGACAGAGCCTGTCTGTATCCATCGCTTGCAGGAATAATTGCCACGAGGGATGTTCTTCGAGACCCCGTGAGCACATGTATTGGTTGATCTGCCCTGAGAGGTAAGAATCAAAGTTCGTCGTTTAGGAAACGCAGATTTCCTTATATTATTGAGACAGCTGCTGGTGAGAAATCTTGTATTCTCATTATGATGCGCGTCCAAAGCCACTAGTATTCACCATAGAACGGCAAGGCTATTACAGAACCCATCCCCAGCCATGAATGTTAATTAAGGAGCCGAGTTGAGCCCATTACACTATAAATATAGGTGTTAAATAATTAGAATGACTCAATTACTTGAGACAATACTCTGGGTCACTCCACTGTACTGCAATTGTAAACAAGGATGACCTTGCTAGCAGATGAGAGGGGTGTGGAAGTAGTCCACTGAGACAGCGGCCATCTTGCGCGGTCAGCTGGAACTAATTTTATTGCCTGCTAGAGAGAGGGGAGGTCGGTCGGCCGGATCCCTTTAAATTAGAATCTCGATATTTCGATATGTAATTAAGATATGCTTGTTATGATGATGCCAATTGAATTATATGATGTGTTTCAACACACATACATTGTCGGATCATTGAAATCGGATATTTGGCCCAGTTATTCTCTGAGGAGGAACACTGAACCAAATAAATTGTAGGCATCGTTTTAAAGTGCATTTTTGCCCAGTTCACACTAATTTATGCAGAAGGGTATGTGATTTCTAAGAACATGACACGTTTGTAACGATAATAATTTCGACCAGACCCAGAAAATCGTTGTATGGTGAAACTATAAACATTTCTATCCATGTGTATTTTGGAAGGGAAAACGTACCACTTTTTAAGCGTTTCATATTGATGGGAAGGAGGAAGATGATTCACACGACACAACAACATTTGTTAATTAAGGCATAAAATAATGAATTTATGTTAATGAAAGTAAATGCCCGTAAGAAACGGATTAATGTTTTATTATTACAGAACTAATGTCAATTAATGTGATATGTGACTTTTGTGTTGTGATACTCCAGTTTTGTAAAATTGTGTCACATAAAGAACACTATGGAGACTCGTAGAGGTCTGAAAGTATCAATGATAGGATGCTAGAAATAGATTTGAGTGCAGTGTAGCACTAATTAAGAAGAGACTCACAAAATAACCCTGATTTTAATTGTGGGAATTAAATGTAAATTATCCTTTGTTTGTATTTTGTTGTATAGCCATGATTTATATCCGTAAATGTTTTATTTAGGAATGTTGTTTCTTTCATGTAGAGTAGTTACCTGGTAGACTCAAATCCTGAGCATGTGGTCGTATGGTGGGCAGGAACGTCCCATACCTCGAAAGACCGTGAGTTAGCTGGGATACGAACACATGTTCCACATGATGACAATTGGGTACATGGGGGAGATGTCACTGTACTAGGATTGAGTCACAGGTACTACTAAAAGTCGGCCAAGATATTAATGCTAGAAGCAAGTACAGCAGAGAAATTAGGATATATTAGGAAAAGGCCGCGTCCCATTCGTTAATAAGCCTTCACGTCAAAATAAATGTTGATAATCCTCCATAAGACATGCTTAAATGTAAATGTAACTTGTCACCCCTTTACACTATTACTCTTGTTTATCATGTCAAACACCCTGGACTTCCACTACCTAAACTTTATCATGTCGCCCAAATGTGTGGGGCAAAGCATGAATACCCTTTTGTTTATCATGGCGCCCAGAGACGTGGAAGGCTTATGGGATTCAGAAAACCCCATAATAATAGCATGGTTTTCATGGGGAAAACCATAATAGTATTTTTCCTCAAACTCTGTTTGAGCGATTGTGAGTCTTTCTAGATGATACTCAGACATTAGACACTGTCGTCAGACGGGTACGTGGGTCTATACCCATGGTTACAGCACTTTGTAATATGTTGTTGTTGTGGTCGCGACATCGGAATCCTTTTCTTTCCAATAGAACGCGCCAGCATGTTCAGCTGCGGCCTACCTGAATCTCAAATTAAGAAATACAGGATGGCTGGAACTGAGGAGGTACTCAGGTGTATCGCTGAGTTAAGAGAACATTTTGATGATACTAATGCTAAGAGTAAGGAAGAGGCTAAAGCATTTAAGGATGAAATAGCAGATAGATTGGCTACAGTCAATACTCGATTGGATGCCATCAAACTGAAATAAACACTAGATTAGAGACTAATCAAGCTGAAATGAGCCAGATGTTGGCTAATCAAGCTGAAATGAACACTAGATTAGAGGCTAATCAGTTAGAGGTCAATAAAAAAAATGGATGACGTTAAAGAGTCCATTAAGCAAGAAGTAACTAAGAATATTGTTAGCGTGGTCTCAGAGATGCAAGCTGATAACGATAAACGCTTTGAGTCTATAGAGCTAAAACTAGAGAATAATCTGCAAGCGTGCAGAGAATCACAGCGTGAGATTAATGATAGCTTAAGCAGTATGTCCATGGAGCTTAAAGACATTCAAAGTCAAAATGAAGCGAATACTAAGCGTCAGCTAGAGCAATTTAATACGTTCACTCAGACCGTGGATCAAAGGCTCGAAGACAGCGACGTAAAATGGAATACGCGAATGGCAGGCTACGCAAAGGCGGTAGACGAAGCCTTAAGGAAGCAGGATCAGAATATCCTTGACCAATGCAAGGAAATCCATGAAATAAAAACTTCTGATCAAGAGAATAAGGAAATAATGTCAAATATGAAAAGGCAGGTCGGGAAGGTGCAAAAAAAAAAAAAAAAAAAAGAGTTACCCGCGGGTGGGTGCGGGATAGAATACACCCACGGTATGCCCTGCCTGTCGTAGGAGGCGACTAATAGGGTCGACATGGCCGAATAACTTGCCAGTTTTTGATTTGTTCAGATCCCCTGTGGATGGGGAGGGCAGAATTCATCCACGGTATCCCCTGCCTGTCGTAAAAGGCGACTTAGAGGGGGCCTTATAAAGGTCGATTTTGGTTTTCTGGTCCCAGCTCTGGTTTGACCAATAGAAACAAACATGCATGCTGTTAGGGGAAGGGCCACCAGCTTGGCCATCTGGCCAGAAAGCCTAGACGGTATGCCCCATCCCGTCAGGTGGGTGCGCCATGTACCCTACAGTAGTATCCGCCTTACAACGAAGGTCCCTGCATGGCCGAATACTGGAGCTGAATAAATCCTGTGCATGCCAAGGGGGAAGTGCCTGTTCGAGGCACTGGGACCCCGGGCAATATCTGCTATGCCAGGTAGGTATTGCCTTGGCTGGGTGGCGCCCACAGTGATAGCCCCCGTTCGGAGTGGGCAGTATTCGGGGAGGATTTCGTCCGGGATGCGTAGTAAACGATCACGGACACCTGTACAGGGTGGCACCCTTAAAAAGCCGTCTCTGGAGTGTAGACCGAATCCCAAGGTGTATACGCCTTGGGATGAGGCATTTAATAAGAAGTTCCCTGTTGACAGGTCTCCTCGCTACCTGGTAGCTACCAGGACAGACGGGGGAGATTTTAAACAGGTAAAATCGATCCTATTTTCAGAGGAAATCGAGGGGAAATATCGCGACCTTAACGGGATTTCCAAGCTCCGGAACGGGCAGCTCCTGCTGCATACCGTTGACCGGCAGCAAACCGAAGCGTTGCTGGAATGCACGCATTTCGGCGAAATTCCCGTTAAGGTTGAGAAGCACGATACGCTAAATGAGGTCCGTGGAGTTATATTCCATCGCGACCTCATTTTAAACAGCGACGCGGAATTGATGCGGGATCTGGGGAAGCGAGGCGTCACCAGGATTAGGCGTATCACCCGGAAAATTGGAAATGATAGCGTCGATACTGGCGCTTTCATTCTTCATTTTGAGGGTGATGTAGTGCCTAGGCAGGCGAAGGTCACGTCGTACCATTGCGACGTTAGACCGTACATCCCTCCACCTATGCGCTGCTACAATTGCCAGAAATTCGGTCATGTTTCTGCCAGGTGCACTGCCAAGGCGGTGTGTAGAGAGTGTGGCAAGGGGACACATGACGGTGTGGGGTGTACGCCTCCCCCGACGTGTCCTAACTGCCAAGGAAGTCACTCTCCGCGGTCGAAGCAGTGCCTTGAGTTCTGCAAGGAAGCAAAGATCCAAGAAATCAGAACATTGGATCGGCTTTCATATCACGACGCTCGAAAGAGATACCGTGATATGACTGCACCCGAATTTCCGGTATCTTTCGCGGCTAAGGTGACGCCACCTATCACCCCTGCCACTTTCGTTCCCCGTGCTGTACCCTCGACGACGAAGTACTCTGAGATCGTAAAGTCTCCCCTCGCTGTCCAAGCGAGACCTGTCAGCCCGAAGAAGGTTAAACAACCTTCTTCGGCCATTGTGAAAAAGGCGCCGGTTATACCATCTAAACCGGCGCAATCGGAGAAGAAGTCATCTTCCTCTCCGAAACGGTCGGAGAAGAAGTCTTCCCCTGCCAACGAGGCAAAGAAGACTTCTGCGACCGGGGCTGGATCGTCATCCAGCCCATCTGATAAGACAAAGATAGTGGAGAAGAGGGGGACGGTTCGTCGCCGTCTCTCTCGCCCTCCTGCTGACGGGGTGGCTACTGTCTCTGCTGGCCTTTCCGCTCCCACTACCACCAAGGGAGCGAAGCCTGCTGAAGCCAAGCCCGTCCGTATGGAGGAACTCCCCTATAGAAACGAAAATAGATCGGCGGAGGAGAGGGGAGCGGTTCAGCGCCGTTTCTCTTCCTCTCCTAAAGGCAGGGCTGCTCACGTATCTGCTAGCCATCCCGCTCCCACCACTACCAGTGGAGCGGTGCCAGCAGAAGCGACCTTGTTTTGTAAGGACCCGGCGTCTGTGGGGAAGGGACCATCTACTTCCCCAAACACACGTCGGTGCCGATCCAAGAAGAAGTCTCTTCGGGGCGTGTCGGGGACAGACACCCAGTCTTCGGACCGGGAGAAAGTCCCTCGACACCGCTCTCGCTCTTCCCCAAGGGCGAGACCCGTGAGGTCCGACGACGACCGTGCGCAACCCAAGAGAGCGCCCGCTCCATTTTCTTCGTCTTCGGACGGAGATGTGGAGATTGAGGTGTGCTCTCCTGCCCCATCATCTCCAACTAGAGATGGGGAAGGGTGGCAAACGGTCAAGCATAAGTAGAAGACCCACTTCTACTTAAGTCCACACCATGGCACTATTATAATGGAACTGTAATAGCTATTCTGTTCATCTCGCTGAGTTACGACAATTAATATCTTCGTTTTCGGCAACCATTGTCTGTCTTCAGGAATCAAGGTTTCGTCCTGGACATGAGACAACAATGCGTCACTTCAAACTCTTCTCTAAAGACCGGATGGACGGAGCTGTGGCCGCTGGTGGCGTCTGCACTCTCGTCCACTCTAGCCTCTTTAGTGAAGAGGTGCCGTTGCGTACTCAGCTCGAGGCAGTTGCAGTTCGTACTTCGTTGCCAGTAATGGCAACAGTATGTAACGTGTACATCCCACCTGATTCTCAGCCGGATTACGACCAGCTGGTGGATCTAGTCTCGCAGCTCCCCCCTCCTTTTCTCCTTCTGGGAGATGTTAATGCCCACAACACCATCTGGGGCTCCGCTACCACTAGCGGTAAAGGGAGAGATTTTGAGAGGCTGATCAGGCGGCTGGACCTGTGTCTGTTGAACACAGGGGAGCCTACGCACTTCTCTATTGCACACGGTACTTATTCAAGTATCGATATTACCCTGTGCAGTCGTGCGCTGGTTCCCCTGCTACAGTGGGGTGTACACGATGACCTTTGTAATAGTGACCATTTTCCAATTATCGTTACTCTTCCGAACCAGAGAGCCATCGAGTTACCAAGTCGATGGCTTCTCCGTCGGGCTGATTGGCCAACTTTCACGGCACGTGCGGTGTTTGCCGAAGATACCTTTGAGAGTGTCGACGATCATACCATTCACATAACGAATGGTATTTTGACTGCTGCTGAGGAAACAATACCTTCCTCATCCGGCAACTCACGCCGGAAGCTTGTCCCTTGGTGGACAGCCGAGATTGCAGCAGCCATTAAAGATCGTCGACGTGCTTTCAAATGCTATCGGAGGCAAAACACTATGGCCAACCTTATCACCTTCAGAAGGATGCGTGCTAGAGCCCGATATCTGATTCGGGAGAGTAATAAAACGACGTGGGAAAAGTATGTGTCGTCCATGACGGCGCATACTCCTTCATCTCAAGTGTGGACTAAGCTTCGTCGGATCTCCGGACTCCCGACATCACTATCGATACCCGGAGTGTCCATCAATGGGGACATCATCACGGACCATCTCGCCATTGCCAACAGCATTGGCTCGCACTTCTCCGATGTATCCTGCTCCGGGAGTTACGATCCTACATTTCTGACTCTGAAGCGGGAGGCAGAGACTCACCCCTTGTCCTTTGCCACTGCTGCTTCGGAGTCCTATAATGTACCATTCTCTGAATGGGAACTGCGCAGTGCGCTTGCACTGTGCAGGGATACGGCTCCTGGACCGGATAACATACATAATCAAATGTTAAAACATCTGTGCGAATCCAGTATGAAAGAACTGTTGATCCTCTTCAATCGTATATGGATTGAAGGGGAGTTTCCATCTCAATGGCGAGAGGGGATCGTGATACCGATTCCTAAGGCTGGAAAGGATCCCAAGTTTGTAAGCATCTATAGGCCCATTTGTTTGACAAATGGCCTATGTAAGCTGCTCGAAAAGATGGTGAACCGTCGACTGGTGTGGTTCTTGGAGGATAAAGGTCTCCTGTCTGAGTACCAATGTGGATTTCGCTCTCATAGGTCCACCACTGACCATCTGGTGCGACTTGAGAGCGCCATACAGGAGGCTTTTTTCCGGAAGCAGCACCTAGTCACGGTTTTCTTTGACCTCGAGAAAGCCTACGACACCACATGGCGCTACGGAATCCTTTCCACCCTTCACAAGTGGGGACTCCGTGGTAACTTACCGACTTTCATTGCGAATTTCATGTCCGTCCGACTCTTCCGTGTAAGGGTCGGTAGGACATTATCGCAGTACTATACCCAAGAAAATGGAGTTCCTCAGGGTTCAGTGCTGAGTGTCACCTTGTTCGCGATTGCCATTAATGGCATTGTTGCCGCCGCCGGGTCCGCGGTAGTTCCATCGCTGTATGTAGACGATTTAGCTCTGCATTACAGCTCTGGAAGTATGGCAGTCGTGGAACGGCAATTGCAGCTAGCCATCAACCGGGTCGACGGGTGGGCTCACGACCGGGGTTTTCGTTTTTCAGCAGCGAAAACCTCCGTCGTCCATTTTTGTCGGCTACGGAGGCTACATTTACACCCTGAACTACATCTCAGGGATGCTGCGTTGCCGTTGGTTGACACTTATCGCTTCCTGGGGCTCCATTTTGACAGCAAGTTAACGTGGCAGCACCATATACGGCAATTGAAAATGACATGTCTCAGGAAACTGAACATGCTCAGGTTTCTTAGTGGCACTACGTGGGGGGCTGACCGTGCGGTGCTCCTACGGTTCTACCAAGCCCTCGTCCTGTCCCGGCTAGACTATGGTTCTGCGGCATACGGTTCAGCAAGGCCGGCAACCTTGAAAATGCTGGACAGTATCCACCATAGTGGCGTTAGGCTGGCTACCGGTGCCTTCCGGACCAGCCCGATACCCAGCCTACTCGCCGAATCGGGTGTTCCACCTTTAAATTATAGACGCCAACATATGCTTTTAGCATATGCTGCCAATGTGCGTCAAATGCCGCAACACCCGACCTATCAAGCTCTCTTCGGTACCCAAAACCACCAGGGTTACGCCAACCGGCCTCGTGCCACTCGGCCGGTTGGTATTAGACTTGATAGCTCGTGCACTGAAATAGGAGTGGCTGTATGTCCCTGTATGATCCGGACATCTAGCGAGGTGCCTCCGTGGCAAGTCCCGCGTCCGAAAATTCGGTTAGATCTTCACCAAGGTCCTAAGGTGAACACGGATGCGTCCGTTTACCGGAGGCAGTTCCACAGCATAGTTCACCAATTTCCGGACGCTGGCATTCTATACGCGGATGGTTCGAAGGTGGACGAGAAAGTGGGTTGTGCTTACGTTATTGATGGTGCAAATACCAAGATCTCTTTGCCTGAGGCCTGTAGTGTGTTTACTGCGGAGCTCTTTGCCATCTATGAAGCTCTGCAGTTTGCACTACAGGATGCACGAATCCACTTTCTCGTGTGTACCGACTCTTTGAGTTCGTTGCAGTCAATTGCTACATGTTTCCCGCAACACCCCCTAGTGCAGCGAATCCATGACCTACTAGCCGGGCTGTGCCACGCTGACACTCGAATCACCTTTCTGTGGCTTCCAAGCCACATGGGAATTGCGGGAAATGAGTTAGCGGATCAAGCTGCAAAAGAGGCGGTATCACTACCACCTCGACCAATGGAGGTACCCGCTAGAGATATTCGCTCTCAGTTACGCCTACAAGTTCTAGCTTTTTGGGAGAGTCAGTGGCTAGCTGACCCACTGCCCAGTAAACTGAGGGCGATCAAGGGAACTACTCGCGTGTGGCGGAGCTCCTTCCGGGTCCGGAGGGAGTCCGTCATTTTGTGTAGGCAAAGGATAGGTCATACAAGATCCACCCACTCGTACCTAATGAGAAGGGAAGACCCCCCACTTTGTACCTGTGGAGCCGTATTCACCGTGGCCCACATTTTCACCGAGTGTGTGGATCTTGCTGACTTACGAAGAAACCTTGGTTTGCAGACGACACTCAAACTTATATTAGCCGATGACGTGGTGGCTGCTGATCGCGTTATCCTCTTTATAAGTGAGAGTGGGTTAGGGCCAGCAATCTAAATTTTCCAGTGAACATTGACTCAACGACTTGTTCGTTTTTGAATGATAATGTTTTGTTTTTTCCGTAATTTTTGTTAATTTTTATAATTTTTATTTTTTATTTAATTGTTTGTTTTTGTTTTATTAATTTTTGGTCTTTTGAAATTTAGATGTCCACCTCAAAATTTTAAATTCAATTCAAAATTTGTATTCTTTAATCTGTGTTAAGAGGGGCAGATGACCTCGTAGTTCCGCCCCTTAAAACAACAATAACTAACTAACTAACTAAAAAGAGTTAGAACAAACTCAGAGCGACCTAGCAGTTATTCATAAAAGGCAGGATGAGGACCAGGGAGAAATTACGAAAATAAGGACTGAAATCTCTCATATGCAGGGTCACATACAAAAAGAAGTTACAGGCTTACGAGAAGAATTAGAACTTCGAGAAGGCTTGAAGACTGAAGCCAGCGATAAAACTCTTGCCGAGGTAAGAGAAAGTCTAGCGGGGGAAATTACCCACCTGAAAGAAAACCTTAAAGATGACAAGGGAAAGGTATTTTCTATGGCAGAGAAAAACCGGGATCGCCTAGAGAAAATAGAACGAGAGGTATTAGCTCGTTTAGAAAGGGTAGAAAATAGGCACAGCCAAATAGAAACTAGAATGATCGCACAGGAGGAATCCATGTTGCGAAATCCTAGGTCTAGCGAAGGAAGTATAGATGAGAATAGGAGAAATAAATGGGCAGATATAGAGATGCAGCCCACTCCAAAGAATGCAGCCATGCCAAGTGACAGCCCGTATACCACACCTGGTATGCCAATTGCTATGTCAACACCGCATGAAAATGCTGTTCAAAATCAAATAGTCACTGTTGTGAGGGCTAGTGACGAGAAACCGAAGAAATATTCTGGGAGTAATTCTAATATGACACCCAAGTACTGGCTTAAAGACGTTTCCGAGTACTTGAATGACGCGAAGGTACCGCCAGAGCGAAGGTTGAGAGCGATTGAAAAACTGACTGAAGGCGAGTGTGCCTTATGGTTTAGGAGTTTTCGGTACACGTTCGACACCGTTGACGAATTTCGCCAGGCATTTTTAAGCAGGTACTGGAACGCAAGTATACAACAGAACCTCAGATTGGACTTGTATTCCAGGCGTTATAGTACTAATAATCCGACGAAGTATGCAGAGTTTTTTGTGGCTCAATTGTGCCGTTTCCGCGAACTTGATGAAGGAATTAGAGAGTCAGATTTGTGTATAGCGATAGCCAAGCAGCTACCGTATGAAGTACAACGTCTATTAATCTCAGCAAACGCCAAGACTGCGATCGATATGGAGGAGGTGCTGAGACAACTCGATCTCACCACAGCGCAGCACACAAGGCAAAGTCGGAACGTGGAACAAGTCAACATGGCGACTACACCGACTGAATCGACTAAGGTGCAGACAAAAAGTAAGTCTACGAGCACCGAAACGGATAAATCAGACTGGCAACGTGAAGGACGGGAAATCCAGAATTGGAGGCCAGCATATCGAGGAGGATCGAACCGTGGAAACCGAGGAAGGAAAGCCTGGAATCAGCGCGGCACAAGAGACCAGCAGGCTGATAACAGAAGGAATTACGGCCGAAATGGGAACAACCAAGGATGGAGATCCCAAGAACAGAGTCGCGGGTTCAATGAAGAAGCGGAAGAACGCTATCACGCATCTTTAAGATACATGGAAGAGCGTGGAGACGACCATAGACAATCGCAAGTCCATTGGGATGAAGCGATTAAGAATAGAAGGTCACCCGACATCTATAAAAATGATGGCGGTGCCAAAAGTCTGGAACTTCAGCAGTATGAAGACAGACAGAGGAACTCCACAAAGAATGGAGCAATGGAAAAAAAACACCAAAATTAAATGACCAAAGAGAGATAAATGCAGGATGGAATACAGTGAATGTGGTTAACTGGATTGCCAAACCTGAGGAACTTATTGAAGAGCTAGATGAAGGGACGGTCAATGTGAGAAGGGAACTACCCATTATTATTGTCAACATCGCAGGCATGAAGATAAGAAGTCTCATAGATACAGGCTCAACGGTATGTTTGATAACCCAGGCATTATATAATGAAATCCATAGTAAAATCCACGTATTGAAAATACCTATTTCAAGCGTGAAAATAAAAGGTGTCATACCAGATAAAGTTATGATATGCAGATACCAAGTATTTTTAGATTTGCAGATAGGAACTCTACATTCTCACAGAGCTTCCTACTTGTGAATAAGCTGCCTTTTAACATTATTGTTGGCATGGATTTCATAAGAGAATATAAGGTTATAATAGATCTCTCGCAAGACATTGTTATGTTTCGCGCAAGTGAGGGAAAGGAAGATTTAGAGCTCTCATTAAAACGCAATGAAACGAGACCAGAAGAGTACGTATGGCATACATACGGAGATATGACTGGGGATGCAGTATTGACAACAGAAGACATCGAGGGAGAGTTGGCAACACTGGCCGCAGACATTGAAAAGGACCTCGAACCAAAATTTGAAGAATGCCTGGAAGAAAAGATAGAGGAAGCTAAAATTGGTCCAGAGCATAAGCAAATGCTAAGGGAACTGCTATTTGAATATAAAGGAGTCTTCGATTCGAGACCTGGCCGGATCAAGAATTTCCAGTATGCGTTCCAAGTCAGTGATTGGACACCATTCAGACAGAAGCCGTATCCTGTAGCCGAGAAACATTATTTAAAGGTCAAAGAAGCAATACAGGAAATGCTAGAGGCAGGCGTCATTGTGAAGACGGCCACACCTTATGTCAGCCCACTGGTAGTTGTACCTAAACAGGACGGAAGTGTAAGGATATGCCTAGACCTACGAAATTTGAATTCCAAGGTCATACCAGAATTTGACCAAGTGCCGCCCATCAAGGAGGTCCTCAGGAGGTTCAAAGGAAAGACTGTTTTCTCAAATCTTGACCTGACGGCAAGTTTTCACCATCTTGCTCTGGAGGAGAAAACAAGCTTATTAACTGGGTTTTTATTCGACCAGCATACATATTCTTACGTACGCTTACCATTTGGTCTGAAAACAGCGGGTTCAGCGTTGATACGAGCTCTTGATCGGAACCTGTCTGAAGAAGTAAAAGCAACAACCATATGCTACGTAGATGATATACTACTGACATCTGAAACAGTCGAAGAACACGTCAGAGATCTACGCAAGCTGTTGAATGACCTAAGTCAGGCTAACTTTAAGGTCAATATAAAGAAATCTAACTTTGGTCAGAGAGAAGTTTAATTCCTAGGCCACGTAATAGATGCACAAGGAGTTAGGCCTAATCCGGGAAAATTGGAGGTCATTGAACATTTCCCGAGACCAACGAAGGTAAAGAATGTAAGGCAATATCTAGGCGTTATTGGATTCTTTTCAAGCCATTGCCCGAAGTACACCGAGACCGTAGCACCACTCCAAGACTTACTGAAGAAAGGAGGAAGGTGGCGCTGGACGGAAAAATGCGAGGAAGCCTTCGTGAAATCTAAACAGATGCTTTTAGATTATGTAAAATTGGGATATCCAGACTACACTCAGAAATTTATTATCCAGACTGACGCATCATTCATAGGAATTGGAGCGATGCTATACCAGGAAAATGTGGACAGGCCAGAGGAGAAAACTTATATTGCATTCATAAGTAGAAGGTTGAAACCTAATGAAAAGAATTATACGGTCACGGAGATCGAATTACTCGCGATACTGTATGCCTTACAGTATTGGAGAAAGCTAATTTATGGTTTCAGAATTATATTAAGAACAGACCATAAAGCCCTAACATTTCTGTTGAAAACTGACTTGTCGAGTCAAAGACTGACAAGGTGGTCCCTGTACATACAGCAATTTCAAGTGGAAATCGAGTATTGCCCGGGGAAGGACAATATTATACCTGACTTGCTAAGCAGATACCCGACAGCTGATGAAGAGGAAGCTCTAGCTATCGAGATAGAGACCAGTAGACCTTAGATGATCTAAGGAACATCACCGTTTTTCAACGTGAAGATCCCTGGATACGGTTGATGATTAATTACTTCGAGGGAAAGCTCGTCAGAGGAAACCCGATGTATGTTGAAGCCGAAGCACTATCAGCGGAGTATCTATGGTTTAACCAGATGCTACATAAATGGAGCGACTCAGACCACACTCGACCCAGGATTGTTGTACCACCAGCATTGCAGAGAAGGCTAGTATGTGGAAAAGGTGTACCTTAATGGATGTGGTACATCTTAGGGGATTTCGATAGAATGAGGTTTCAGGCACAAGAGGTGATAACGAAGGACAGTGCGGGAAGAGACCAAAATGTTAAAACTTAGATTTTAATGATATTTATTTATTATAAAGCAAATATTGCAAGGAATGGATACTTTCAAAGAAATTGCCTTAAAATGACAATAAGAAACAGTAACAATTAAAAATTACTCGTTTCTCCAGGAAACGTAAATTGCTTGCAAGCTGTAGCTCCCTATAAAGGATTAAATACAAAATTACTGAATAAAAAGAGCATAATAAAATAACCTACAATAATAATTTAAATTCATCCCAGAGTAGAATTAAAACAAAGTACTCTTATTACGGAAAGAATCCGGGCAGAGTGTATGAAGTGAAAGGGTTACCACCTCTTCTGATGTGTGATACAGGAAGTATCAGATCTCCTTAAACATCTTCCGAAGGTAGGCCGGCTGCCGGAGGACATCAGTAGCTGGCGGTAATTCAGTGCGCCCGCTCGGGGCTTGTGCGAGGTCAGTCAGGCATACTCCAGGGTTCCGGGTTCGGAACTAGAGTTGATGATGGTAGATTCTCCTTATAAAAAGCGACCAGCATAGAGAGTCTCTTGGTAGTAACTCCCTCGGCTGGTGAAGTTATGTCCTTATAATCAAGACTTGCAGAGTAGATCCGTGCTGAAGATTTGGCCGAAGTGAAGGCCGATGAGTTTAGACTGCCCGGGCAGGCAGCCAGGTCCAGAAGAGAGAATTTGACGGCGGAGAAGGGCCTCCGGCTGCAAGAGGTACCCCGAGAGGGCAATAACCCCAGCAGGTACGTAGCGAGCAGTGGTGATCAGTGGAGAAGAGTGGACACTGTAGGCCGGTAGACCTAAGGTTATATAGCGGTAGTGACGTCAGCGCGCCGAACCTTCCAGTATGAAGGAGGGGTGAAAGAGCAGCCAATCAAAGCACAGCCCCATGCACATTGCGAGCGTTACCGCTGGGGAGAGCTCAGTACCTCGTGAGAAAATGTGACGGTATGGTGCGTCTAGAAAGACACTACAGAAAAAAGGTGAGTTGACATGAATATTACAGAAAAGCAATTAAACTGAAACACCAATACTAAACAAATCAGAACACCGCGTTCAGACTGCAATTAACGAAAATAAAAATAATGGGGCAGAAAAATTGAACGTGTGTTTCACACCGTAAGGGAAACATAGCCAACAAAAAACATTCGCAGAAGCGAACATGCTGGGAGGGGCGAGAAAAAATTGCAGTAAGAAAGCGCAGAAGTTAGGCCTCGCGTGGCAAAGGAGCAATCATGGTGATTGGCCTAAGAAAATGACCAGCAGAAGTCTGCAGTTTTACCACGCGAACCCTACCATCTCTGCCAGGAAAGCACTCAACAACCCTACCCAAATTCCAAACAAGAGGAGGACTAGGGTCTTTCAAAAGCACCAAGTCCCCCACCTGAAGGTTAGAGCAGGAAACAAGCCATTTACCACGCTGCTGAAGCAAACTGAGGTATTCCAACCTCCAGCGGCGCCAAAAATTATTGCGCAAACTTTCAATTTTGCGCCAAGAAATGGCTAAAGAAGATTGAGAATTAGAATATAACAAAGGTGGAGAGGCAGTCAACGGACCACCGATAAGAAAATGGCCTGGCGTTAATGGTAGAAGATCTGAAGGATCATTAGATAAGGGTGATAAAGGACGAGAATTAATTATGCCCTCAATAAAAATAATTAAGGAATTAAACTCTTCATGAGAAAGGGGGGTGTGGCCACAAACACGTCTAAGGTGCTTCTTGGTGAGTTTCACACAAGACTCCCACCGCCCACCTTGATGAGGTGCATAAGGGGGGATGAAGTGCCACTTGAAATTTCTCTGGTGAGCATAATCAGTAATCCTTTCCAGCGCTGAATTTTGAGTAAGAGCTCTCTTAATTTGCTCAGAAGCTCCGATAAAATTTTTAGCATTGTCTGGGAATACTTCTGAAGGAAGACCTCGGCGGGCAGAAAATCTGGCAAAAGCTGCCAAAAAATAAGCAGTAGAGGCGTTGGTAACTAGTTCTAAGTGTACTGCTCCAGTGACCATACATACAAACAGCGAAATACAGAGTTTTCCAAAAATACATTTTTTGGCCTCAGGAGAATTTCTTCTGTAAACAAAAGGCCCGGAATAATCCACCCCCGTAAAGGCAAAGGGTCTAGCAGGCGCAGATCTAAAGTTGGGAAGATCACCCATGAGCTGAGTGGTAATTTTAGGGTTGGATTTAAAACATGGAATGCACTTCCGGATAACAGAGGTAACTTCATGGACTCCGTTTATGGGCCAATACCTTTCACGAATGACAGAAAGTAATGTACGAGTTCCAGCATGAAGATGCTGGTAATGATACTGACGAATGATTAGGGAAGTGACATGATGCTTTGAAGGAAGAATAATTGGGTGTTTTTATCCTCGGAAAGATCAGCCAAAGATAAACGTCCTCCTACTCTTAGTAAACCATCAGTATCCAAAAAAGGGGCGAGTGAGGAAAGCCTACTCGATTTCTTAAGGGATTGACCTTGGGACAACACCTGGCATTCTTCAGAGAATATTTCTTGTTGAGTAAGCCATAAGATTTTTGTAGTGGCTAAACCTAATTCAGAAAGGGTTAAATATGGCTTAGAAAAAAGGGGTTGTTCTACCACAAAATATTTCCATCGAAGGAGATAAGCCATAACCCTCACCAATTTATGGAAAGAGGAATATCGCTGCAAGAGAAGGGGAGAGTCAGAAACGAGAAGAGAAGATCCAGTAATCTTACCAGCATCCGGTAAGTCTGATAACTCCGGAAGAGGAAAATTTGGCCAAGCGGAAGGTTCTTGCAGAAGCCAAGGGGGACCGTGCCAGTATAATGTCAGGTTAGCCAACATAAGAGGGGAACATCCCCGAGAAATGACATCTGCAGGGTTCTCCTTGCCAGATACATGATGCCATTGTTCAAAGTTAGACAATTGTTGAATTTTGGACACTCTATTAGCTACAAACACCTGCCAATGCGAGGGAGGTTTGGCAATCCATGCCAACGTGATGGTTGAGTCACTCCAAAAGTAAGTTTTAATAAATCGGATTTTCAAAGATTGGCGGATTTTGACCGATAATTCAACCGCCAGAAGAGCAGCACAAAGTTCCAGTCGTGGCAAGGATAAAGATTTAAGAGGGGCCACCTTTGACTTAGCGCAAATTAAATTGGAAAAGAAATATGACTGGACAAAATTACGGCAAACAATATACGCACAACACCCATAAGCTTTCAATGAGCTATCGGCAAAGATGTGAAGTTCATATCCTCCACAGGAGGGAAAGGGAATAATCACTCGCGGGATAATAACATTGGAGAGATCTTCCAAACTATTTCTATAAGAAATCCAATTTTTTTGCAACTCTGAAGGAACTGGTTCATACCAACCAGTTTTCAAGGACCAAAGGTCCTGCATGAAAAGCTTTGCTGTGACAATAATTGGCGCCAAAAATTGGAGAGGATCAAATATCTTTGCAATCTCAGACAAAATTTGCCGCTTAGTTTGCGGTTTGATGTCACTGAGATTAATTTTGAAAAAGAAAAAATCCTTTTGAGGACTCCAATAGATGCCTAGAGTTTTGATAGGATTACTTTCTTGAAGAAGCTCTACTGAGTCGTTATAGACTGAAGTTAATGGAAATTTAGAAAGAAATTCTTCCGAATTAGAGTTCCACTTGCACAAGGAAAATCCGCCTCCCAAAAGCAAAGCTGTCAAATCTTTAGAGACCTGCAGTGCTTCAGATACTGACTCAAATGAATGAAGAAAATCGTCAACGTAAAATGATGATTTTAACACTTCAGAAGCCTTAGGAGAATACAACGGGCCATCCTGTTCAGCAAGTAATTTCAACGTACGTATGGCTAAAAAAGCAGAGGGCTTTAGTCCATAGGTTAATGTTTTAGCCGAAAAATCTTGACAGGTTTAGTAGGCTCGTCGCGCCAAAGAATTCTCTGAAGGTCGCGCTGTTGTTGATCGACCAAAATCTGCCTATACATCTGCTTGATATCAGATATCACTGCGATAGGGAACAAGCGAAAATTCATCAAAACAGAAGAAATGTCAGATTGAATAGGAGGGCCTGATAATAATGTGTCATTCAGAGAAGTTCCATTGGCATCCATAGCAGAGCCATTAAAGACCACTCTTATGTTTTCCTTTAAAATTTCATTCTTCCAAACAGGATGATGATTGAGGTAAATGACTTCAGATGGGGTATAAGAAGCATCATCTTTCTTGGTAACAACCTCCTTATGATCGAGTGCCTCATATTCCTCCATAAATGTGGAGTATTGAGTTTTAACAACAGGGTCACGTTTAAATTTGCTTTCCACAGCATAGAGTGCTCTAAGAGCCCTAGGGTGTGTTTCAAATAAAAGAGGTGGATTATCCACTCGGGGCATTGTTACGACAAATCTACCCTCTGAATTGCGTTTGGTCGTTTCGCGAAACAGTTTTTCACACATTTCATTTTCAACCGAGGAAGGTGAAACTGAATCTATAGTTTCGATTTTCCAAAATCTTTCTAAGTTGTAATCGAGACTTGTATTAACAAAATGACATTGAGAGAAATTTTGAAATGACTTACGAGGGACTTGACCCGTTACTAACCAACCTAGCTTGGTATGATGAGCAAACACTCCTGGTGATATTTTAACCTTAGAGCTAAGGAGAGATTGCCAAAATACTTGGGCACTGAGAAGTATGTCTACCGGAGCGCTCGTATTAAATGTTGGATCTGCCAACTGAATGTTATGAGGAAATTGCCAATTTCTAATTTCAAAAGAATTACTAGGGGTATTACTGCCAATAGTATCAATGGCAAGACAATTCAACTGAAATGTTGTGTTACAATTCACAGCATCTTTGATGTGAACACGAACAAAATGCAAAGATTTAACATTGCTATTGTTAATACCGGTAACCTGAATTAATGTAGGTTGCTTGGGAAGACCAAGTTTCTTAATGAGACGCTCACTTATGAAGTCATGGGTGGCGGCATTATCCAATAAGGCACGTGCTTCAAGCCATCTACCAGAGGAATTTTGAACTTTTAATAACACGGTTGATAGTAGCACCTGGGAACTACGAATTGAGCTAGAGCTCTGAGTATAAGATTGCGCATTGGCTCCTGGGGATATATCTTTAGAACATCCAGGGGAAGGAGCCTGACGTGGCTTTTCAAACCTATGAAGCAAGGTATGATGTTGAGCCTTGCAATGGAAGCAAGTATTTTTAGATAAGCAATCAGGCACCATATGCCTAGTTGACAGACAGTTGTAGCAATATCTTTTTTGAGCTATTAATTTGCGTCTTTCGTCGGTAGAAAGGGCTTTAAAGGCAACGCAGGAATATAACCTGTGAGGTGCTTTACAGAGAATACAATCTGTTGAATTATGTTGAACAGTAAAGACAGCAGATTTGTTTATTTTAGCACCGACTGGCTTCACAACATTAGATTTGTTATCTGCACTTCCTGACATATGACAGGCTACAGCTGACAAAACCTGACATCTATTATTTATAAACGTAAGCAACGAATCATAGGTATATGAAGTGTCATTTGTTAGTTCCCTCTCCCATGCCTTTAAGGTTGATGAATCAAATTTAGAAGTAACCAAGTGAATTAAGAATAGATCCCAATGCTCGACCGGTTGATTCAACCGTGCCAATGCTCTGACATGTAGTTGGACCATGTCACTTAAGGCTCGCAGTGTTGACAAGCTGTCAGCTCGCAAGGTGGGCAGGCTAAATAAGGCTTGAATATGCCTTTGTAAACAAAATTTTTCATTGCCATAACGGCCTTTAAGAAGCTCTATTGCAATGTTATAGTTTTCTCCTGTTAAGGGGAGTTCTCTTATAAGTTGAAGGGGTGGTCCCTGCAAAATGGATTTTAAGTAATGAAATTTCTGAATTTCTGGAAGTGTGGCATTATCATGTACTAATGAACTGAACAATTCAAAGAATGATTGCCACATCTCTTCCTTTCCTGAAAAATGCGGAATTTCAATTTTAGGTAGCAATGGTTTGATACCATTCCCATGGTCGCTAATTCTTCCTTGAGTTTCCTCTACCTTCAACGCCAGGGTCAAAGTTCTAACTAATGCCATAGCCTGAGCATGTGTATCAAAGTAATTACTCTCTACTTCTTCCCTATCTGATTGATGTTCTGGACTTTTGATTTCAATTTCAAGTTGCACGAAATCATATTTCTCGTACGCCTGTTCAAAAGCTTTTAAACCCTGAGATATAATATCAAGGTTTTGTTCCTCTTTCGGTAGAGTAGCTAAATATTTTTGAAAACGGGTGAGTTGACCTTTGTAGGCCGCCCGAGAGTTTAACAGTTTATCATCTATTATTGCTGGCATGGCTGGAAAGTTGGAACAACTCACTCACCAAAGCTGCTTGTGGCACCAGACAGACCTGCTCTCCGGAAAGAAACCAGTTGTGTAATATGCTGGGATTGTTTCCGCCTTCCCGCAGATCTCCCGCGCTAGCCACGATATACTGAAATGTATAAGACAAATATTAGATTGCACCAGGTTTTTTTTTTAGAATAGAATTTGTGGTCTCAGAATGAAGGTTCTGGGTTCGATCCGGGGTTGAGGTACCATGGAAAAGGTGTACCTTAATGGATGTGGTACATCTTAGGGGATTTCGATAGAATGAGGTTTCAGGCACAAGAGGTGATAACGAAGGACAGTGCGGGAAGAGACCAAAATGTTAAAACTTAGATTTTAATGATATTTATTTATTATAAAGCAAATATTGCAAGGAATGGATACTTTCAAAGAAATTGCCTTAAAATGACAATAAGAAACAGTAACAATTAAAAATTACTCGTTTCTCCAGGAAACGTAAATTGCTTGCAAGCTGTAGCTCCCTATAAAGGATTAAATACAAAATTACTGAATAAAAAGAGCATAATAAAATAACCTACAATAATAATTTAAATTCATCCCAGAGTAGAATTAAAACAAAGTACTCTTATTACGGAAAGAATCCGGGCAGAGTGTATGAAGTGAAAGGGTTACCACCTCTTCTGATGTGTGATACAGGAAGTATCAGATCTCCTTAAACATCTTCCGAAGGTAGGCCGGCTGCCGGAGGACATCAGTAGCTGGCGGTAATTTAGTGCGCCCGCTCGGGGTTTGTGCGAGGTCAGTCAGGCATACTCCAGGGTTCCGGGTTCGGAACTAGAGTTGATGATGGTAGATTCTCCTTATAAAAAGCGACCAGCATAGAGAGTCTCTTGGTAGTAACTCCCTCGGCTGGTGAAGTTATGTCCTTATAATCAAGACTTGCAGAGTAGATCCGTGCTGAAGATTTGGCCGAAGTGAAGGCCGATGAGTTTAGACTGCCCGGGCAGGCAGCCAGGTCCAGAAGAGAGAATTTGACGGCGGAGAAGGGCCTCCGGCTGCAAGAGGTACCCCGAGAGGGCAATAACCCCAGCAGGTACGTAGCGAGCAGTGGTGATCAGTGGAGAAGAGTGGACACTGTAGGCCGGTAGACCTAAGGTTATATAGCGGTAGTGACGTCAGCGCGCCGAACCTTCCAGTATGAAGGAGGGGTGAAAGAGCAGCCAATCAAAGCACAGCCCCATGCACATTGCGAGCGTTACCGCTGGGGAGAGCTCAGTACCTGTAGAAAGACACTACAGAAAAAAGGTGAGTTGACATGAATATTACAGAAAAGCAATTAAACTGAAACACCAATACTAAACAAATCAGAACACCGCGTTCAGACTGCAATTAACGAAAATAAAAATAATGGGGCAGAAAAATTGAACGTGTGTTTCACACCGTAAGGGAAACATAGCCAACAAAAAACATTCGCAGAAGCGAACAGTATGGTTAGCACCCAGAGCTTTTGGTCACCCTGGCGTAGACAAGAGTGTTGCCCTGCTTAAAGAAGCATTTATTTGGCCAAAACTTAGAGATACAGTCAGGAATACAATCAGGACATGTGATATTTGCCAACGAGTAAAGCCTAACTCGTACTTAATGAGGCAAAAACCTATACCACTCTTACCAGAGAAGCCATGTCAGCTTCTGGCATTGGACAATTTTGGGCCGCTTCCTAGAGCTAGAAGAGGAAATAGACACATCCTAGTTGCACTAGACGTGTTTTCTAAAATGGCAGTCCTCTGTCCAATTCAGAAAACCAGTACGAAACAGGTACTTAAGAGGCTGAAGGAAAGAATCATTCCTATATTAGGGCAGCCGGAGAACATATTATCTGATCATGGGAGCTGTTTTACCAGCGTAGAATTTCGCAGGGAATTGGAAAATCTGGGTATAAGACAGATTTTGTCCACAGTTCGACATCCAGAGTCGAATTCCACTGAGAGAGTGACGAGGGAACTGCAAAAGTACATGAAGATATACTGCTCTACGGAGAACTGGAAATGGATCGATGTACTAGAGATTATTGAATACTGTATCAACAAGACCGTGCATGAAGCGACAGGAGAAGTGCCAGTGAGCCTACATCTTGATAGAAGACCAGAGAGGCCATGGAATAATGTCATTCGAACACCCGTCGATGCACAGCCTGGACGTGAGTTGAGGATCCAGAGAACATTCGAGTATCTCAAGAAACAAGCAGACAGACGGCAGCGGAGAAATAGGAGGAAACGCTACCATAGACCACTACTCGTTGGGGAGTACGTCTTATTGAAAAAAAAAACAGCCAGTTCAGATCCAGAGAGCAGGAAATACAAGAAATTCCAGCATAGCTATCACGGACCCTACCTGATTATAAGGGACTTGCAAAATAATGCATACCGAATCAGAGATGAAGCAACAGGTAGAGAAGTTGTTGTAAACGCAGCTAATTTAAAGTTATATAGTCCACCAGAGGATTATGATACGAGAGAGGAGCAAGCAATGTACACCCAAATGGACGGGGAGTCATTACGTATGCAAGCTGAGAGTCCTGAGAAAAGCTTGCAGGCCCAGGAAAGGAGAGAGCGAGGCGACCGGCTCGCAGACCCAAGGGACACGAGGGGTGAGTGCAGCTGTCGGCTGAAAGAATTTTACGACCAGTTGTGTGAAGCCGCTGCAGAACTCCAAGAGATGAATGAACAACTGAGAAAGCAGAACAAGAGTATACGAGACGGCAGACAGAGTGGAATGGGGGAACGAGACATCCCATTGCCGAGAGCACTGACCGCTTAAAGTAAATACAGCATGAGTCAATGCCATCTGAAGGCCGAAAAATTCACTTGTGAAATGAACTTTCCGAGCTTAGCGAGGGAAAAATGTGCCCAATCGGACACGGCAGACTGGCATCGAACTCAGGTCTTATCAGAGAAGACCAGGCCCATGATTATGCCTAGAGTCGAACCATTGATCTCTGAGGGGGAACAGCTACAGGGAACCCGAAGAGCAATGAGTTGTATAATGACATATAATAATATCGCATGATTTCACGGCTTGTATGTGAATATCATAGCTGTTTAAGGGAATAATTGTCAGAAATTGCAGTCATATGTACGTTTTCAAAGTATAGAAACGTGAAAGCAGGCCAGCTTGACATTTTACTAATTGCAGCCAGCGAATGGGAGGAGATTCATGGCACCGGAGGGACTTTTTCCGTCTGGACCGAGGAGACAGCTCGAAATTAATGATCCTGGGAGTCCCCAATGGACAACGCTTGAGACTGTAGTGGGGATGATTGCCCACGGAAATTAATTGATTGCAGCCAATTGGAGCATCGAAATGGAGTGAAATGTACACCCAGGTGAATATATTCTGGGAGAGATAATTTAGGAGAGGTCTTACACTTAAATTAAAGCCTATATCTCTAAATAAGCCTGTTAACACCGAACTTACGCTCGAGAGGAGTAATTTGGTGACCAGTCAGAGGGGAATCACCATGGTGGCGTCATGACGCGATGGAATAAGGCAATTAATTGTAATTAATTGGCCGAAGCGATCGCTTGCACGCAAGTGATTATGGGACCTCCACATCTAGATAAACAAGGTGTATACGTCATTTTGAATGGAAATACATTATTTCAAGAAAGGAGTCGCTCTCGTGTGTCCTGTGGACTACATTTTACGAGAAACCTTTATATAGGGGAAGCAGCACAGACCAAGCCAGTTCGTCTTGAGTTCATCTTCAAGTTGCTCTGCAGTCTACACGTAACTAAACGCAGCCAGTAGCACGCGAAATGTTAGAGTATCGACGCTCGAGTATATATGAAGAACAATGGAAGCACATCATATAGCTTCTTAATGGTAATCATGAATCGCGTAAGATTTAATCTACAGAAGATATTCATCCATTATTATACGCAAGTGTAATTTGCTACAGCGTAGCAATAATTTAGGATGGTTTTGGACACCGAATACCAGGAGGTATTGTCATACTTATAAATGATGCAGTATCGTCAGGATCATTGCAGTTATGGGAGCCCGAGAGGCATCACAAGTAATCATGACGGTGAAATAAACAGTATTGAAGGGAACGAGAATCGAACGCACGTACACGCAGATAGACTTTCACGGAGACCAACGGTTGTCATAGTCATCGCATCTCTGGGGTCAGGCGTTAGGAGGAGTCCGATTAAGGATCAACCTGTGAAATAGTGAAAAAGTGTATATAAATTTTATTATAGTGATTTCAAAAGTGTTTATGTGTACTGTGATTAATATGTATTGTGTAAAACTGAGAAAAGCCACTGATAAGAGTATGATTATCATGTAGGAAATATGTGAAATCAAGTGTCGTGTGAGATATAGCATGATGACTTAAATCAAGCGTCATGGTAGGCCTGGGGCTGGCGTGCTGGTATAGTCCAGCAAAAATGAAAAAGTGAGTACCAATTTACAATGTTATTCTAACTAAATAGTTCACCATACAACGAAACATCACTTTAAGAATAAAATGTAACAGTCACTTATTGTACGAGCTTTTCACCTCTCGTATTTGGTAGAATATGGCTTGGAAGGTGATTTGTTTAGGGCCATTCAGGCGAAAATTGTGATGAATGTAACGGTAACGTTAAATGGTAATAATAATAATAATCTGGGGTCGGTAACAGTAAAGTAAAGTAATAGGCATTTCAGGCCTAAATAACGTTCAAAATGTGTCATGTCTAATATAAAGATACTGTATTTGGTAAACAGTAGGAAAGTAACGTGACATATAGCGAGATACGAGAGTTTTTCAGTGTCAAGTGAAGTGTTGAATGAATATTTAATATGGTCAATTCTTAGGATTGTATTTGAGTACCATTAAAGTAATGTAAGCCAGTAAATTTATATTTTGTTTTAGGAGCTATTTAAAGCTTTGGCTTAAGTGTAATTGCAGAGAGGACGCGGGTACCTCAATAATTGAGTCATCTATGAGAAGTATTGTTTGAAGCCGCATAGAGCGAGCGAAGTAACGTAGAATCCAGTGATTTACGTCAATAATAGTGCGGGGACCATTCTAGCATAGCTTGCACGTTAGGTGAAAAGTTGGCTAATCTACGAGTTAGTACCGCCGTGGAGCGTACTTATATTATTCGCAGCGAATTGGACAGAGCCTGTCTGTATCCATCGCTTGCAGGAATAATTGCCACGAGGGATGTTCTTCGAGACCCCGTGAGCACATGTATTGGTTGATCTGCCCTGAGAGGTAAGAATCAAAGTTCGTCGTTTAGGAAACGCAGATTTCCTTATATTATTGAGACAGCTGCTGGTGAGCAATCTTGTATTCTCATTATGATGCGCGTCCAAAGCCACTAGTATTCACCATAGAACGGCAAGGCTATTACAGAACCCATCCCCAGCCATGAATGTTAATTAAGGAGCCGAGTTGAGCCCATTACACTATAAATATAGGTGTTAAATAATTAGAATGACTCAATTACTTGAGACAAGCTTGCCACGGTGGGTGAGTGGATAGCGTGTCGGTCTACTAACCCCAAGATTGCAGGTTCGCCCCTGACCGTGGTAAGTGATTTTTGAAAGGCGGCAAAAATACGATACGCATGTCATACGATGTTGGCATGTCAAAGAACCCATTTGAATTCAGTAGGCCGAGTTCATAATGGCAAAATTAATCTCGGGAGTTTCCGCCAGCACAAAGTTCCTCATTTCTCTACTAGAAAGCGCTATTGTGTTCAAGGAGATTAGATATCTAACATCTAACCTCCTTGACTTTCATAGTCAAGGAACTACGAAATTCGACATGCAAGCTACCCTCTGGGTGTCAAATAGCAAAGCTTGCACCAGGCACTCGAGGCCATACGATATTATTATTATTATTACTTGAGACAATACTCTGGGTCACTCCACTGTACTGCAATTGTAAACAAGGATGACCTTGCTAGCAGATGAGAGGGGTGTGGAAGTAGTCCACTGAGACAGCGGCCATCTTGCGCGGCCAGCTGGAACTAATTTTATTGCCTGCTAGAGAGGGGAGGTCGGTCGGCCGGATCCCTTTAAATTAGAGTCATAGTGGGACACTGAAGAATCTCGATATTTCGATATGTAATTAAGATATGATTGTTATGATGATGCCAATTGAATTATATGATGTGTTTCAACACACATACATTGTCGGATCATTGAAATCGGATAATATTTGGCCCAGTTATTCTCTGAGGAGGAACACTGAACCAAATAAATTGCAGGCATCGTTTTAAAGTGCATTTTTTCCCAGTTCACACTAATTTATGCAGACGGGTATGTGATTTCTAAGAACATGACACGTTTGTAACGATAATAATTTCGACCAGACCCAGAAAATCGTTGTATGGTGAAACTATAAACATTTCTATCCATGTGTATTTTGGAAGGGAAAACGTACCACTTTTTAAGCGTTTCATATTGATGGGAAGGAGGAAGATGATTCACACGACACAACAACATTTGTTAATTAAGGCATAAAATAATGAATTTATGTTAATGAAAGTAAATGCCCGTAAGAAACGGATTAATGTTTTATTATTACAGAACTAATGTCAATTAATGTGATATGTGACTTTTGTGTTGTGATACTCCAGTTTTGTAAAATTGTGTCACATAAAGAACGCTATGGAGACTCGTAGAGGTCTGAAAGTATCAATGATAGGATGCTAGAAATAGATTTGAGTGCAGTGTAGCACTAATTGAGAAGAGACTCACAAAATAACCCTGATTTTAATTGTGGGAATTAAATGTAAATTATCCTTTGTTTGTATTTTGTTGTATAGCCATGATTTATATCCGTAAATGTTTTATTTAGGAATGTTGTTTCTTTCATGTAGAGTAGTTACCTGGTAGACTCAAATCCTGAGCATGTGGTCGTATGGTGGGCAGGAACGTCCCATACCTCGAAAGACCGTGAGTTAGCTGGGATACGAACACATGTTCCACATGATGACAATTGGGTACATGGGGGAGATGTCACTGTACTAGGATTGAGTCACAGGTACTACTAAAAGTCGGCCAAGATATTAATGCTAGAAGCAAGTACAGCAGAGAAATTAGGATATATTAGGAAAAGGCCGCGTCCCATTCGTTAATAAGCCTTCACGTCAAAATAAATGTTGATAATCCTCCATAAGACATGCTTAAATGTAAATGTAACTTGTCACCCCTTTACACAATTACTCTTGTTTATCATGTCAAACACCCTGGACTACCACTACCTAAACTTTATCATGTCGCCCAAATGTGTGGGGCAAAGCATGAATACCCTTTTGTTTATCATGGCGCCCAGAGACGTGGAAGGCTTATGGGATTCAGAAAACCCCATAATAATAGCATGGTTTTCATGGGGAAAACCATAATTGTATTTTTCCTCAAACTCTGTTTGAGCGATTGTGAGTCTTTCTAGATGATACTCAGACATTAGACACTGTCGTCAGACGGGTACGTGGGTCTATACCCATGGTTACAGCACTTTGTAATATGTTGTTGTTGTGGTCGCGACATCGGAATCCTTTTCTTTCCAATAGAACGCGCCAGCATGTTCAGCTGCGGCCTACCTGAATCTCAAATTAAGAAATACAGGATGGCTGGAACTGAGGAGGTACTCAGGTGTATCGCTGAGTTAAGAGAACATTTTGATGATACTAATGCTAAGAGTAAGGAAGAGGCTAAAGCATTTAAGGATGAAATAGCAGATAGATTGGCTACAGTCAATACTCGATTGGATGCCAATCAAACTGAAATAAACACTAGATTAGAGACTAATCAAGCTGAAATGAGCCAGATGTTGGCTAATCAAGCTGAAATGAACACTAGATTAGAGGCTAATCAGTTAGAGGTCAATAAAAAAATGGATGAATTTAATTTAAGGATAATATTACTCCTGATGGGGGCGTTCTATTCTGCCAACCATGTGGGAAGGCAATCAAGGCTGAACAGCGATCTCAAGTTACACTACACCTCGACGGCAAGGAACATATTGCCGCAGTTTCGCGCCTTCAGAAGAAGTGATTCGCGATAAACGTCGGTCATTTGTGATGGACTACCTGAAGATGTATCTCGTTGTGAATTGTAATTCTTCAGCAGTCAGTGAGACATAGCATGAATTGCATTCGTAAATACTGCATATTGTTTATATTGCCATTAATAAACTAAATTATAATTACATATTTTTACTTTTTTGTCACATATTTCAGGTATTTTTAATACATAAAAAATAAATATTTCCCTGATTTTTAGCACCTAAAAATCCGAGCCCTAGTTATCACATACTCAGACCAAATTGGAATGAGATACCATCTCCGCTCGTCTTGTGAGTTACTATATAATACATTGAAATTCGTTTCCACAATTGTATAACAGCGTATAATCAACAAATAAGAATTCTGACGTTACAATTTAAGTCAAAACAACTCCGCAAACAAAGTCTGAATAACTTCTCTGTTGTAATAAGCAGTGTATGTATATCCCTTATTATTCCCGTTTTCCAACGGGGTCGGGGATGAAATGCGATGAAAGTATTTGTGGCAGATGGTTTTTACGGCCGGATGCCCTTCCTGATGCCGATCTCATGAGAGGAGTTCATGAGAGCTGAAATGAATTAAGATGAATGCAACTGTACAAGGATGTGGAAGGAATTGGCCATGGCCTGTCAGAAGGTACCGTCCCAACATTTGCCTGGAGTTGAAACTGGGAAACCACGGAAAACCATTTCAAGGTTGGCCGACGGTGGGGCTCGGAGCCACGTCTACTGAGTCCGCAGGGAGCTTGGCCCCATGGCCTAGTGCAGAGCTTTAGCGAGCGTAGCTACTTCTGTCGGTTAATAAGCAGTAATAAGAAAAATTTTCCATCTGTTCCACTTCTTAAATACTCCTGGGTGGTCACATGACTATTATCTGCCTTCTGGGCCCACAACAAATTACCATGAAAGCGCCACATGCTAACTGGGCAAGTCATCACAGTGGTGTGCCACATAGTGCCAAGTGAAGTGCTCTACCCTGCCCTTGACATAGGTCAAAGCCCAGAATAGACACGTATTTCCCAGGTTCTATAGCTGTTGTAGCTGGATGTCAGCAGAATTGAGCAACTTTCAGAATCCTGTGCTCAACGTAATTTCCAACCATGAACAAAATATATACAGTAATCTATATATATATAAATCAATGTAACGTGATAGTTTGTCTGTGGGTATGTCTGTGGGTATGTCTCCTATGCGTTCATATACCATTCGTCCGATTGCGATGAAACTTGGGTGAGATGTTGAGTACATGGTCATCATTGTCCATGTTGCTTGGCAGACGCGTGTAAGCTCGGCTCCTCAGTGAAAGTGAATTAGAAGGTGTTATTGTGTAGGCACGTTGAAAATAAGTGGAACACGTGTGAGTAATATAATAAGTGTAAACTGTGTTAAGTTATTTTGTGTGATAACTCCGTAGTTATATAGTAAATATATAACTTAATCAAGATGACCAGAGGCAAGGGCAAGCGCGCCTCCTGTGACGCCAACGGTAGTGCCAACTTAGTTGAGGAGGCCGTAAATAAGGTGCTCAACGAGACCCTCAGTTCGGGTAAGTTCCTCGATACAATTATCTCTGCCATATCTGAGAGTGACTGAACTTGTCGTCAAACAACTGGAGAAGTCACTCCAGTTCAATATGGACTTGGTGTCAGATCTCACCAAAAAGCTTGAGAGTCGCGAGAGTGAAATACGAGCCCTTAGAAACGAGCTTGAAGAAAAGTATGACTCCCTAGAACAATATAGCAGGAGATCCAACATCAGGATTTTTGGCGTGCACGAAAGTGCCGAAGAAAATACTGATGAACTAGCTCTAAACATCTTTCGTGATATCGGCGCAAGTGTTAACCTGCATGATATTGACAGAAGCCATCGAGTTGGACCTAAATCCCCGGGAAAAGCGCGGCCTATTATTGTGAAATTTGTGTCATTCCGTACCAGGCAGAAGGTGTTTCTCAAAAAAAGAATGCTTAAAGGTAGCAAGGTGACAATTCGCGAAGATCTCACCTCCACCAGGCTGGCCATTTTGAAGACTGCAATTTCTCGTTTCTCTGTTAGAAATTGTTGGAGTTCGCAGGGCGATATCCTAATCAAGCAACCCGATGGTAGCAAGATTAGGATTAACCGCATGTGTGACCTACCAAACTAGTTAGAAACTGTAGTCAAAGAACATTCACCTAGCTGACAGCGGCCACTGTATGTTACCTTAGTTTTAATTAATATTAGTTCACCTGTATAGCGTAATCTTAGTCTTAGTTCAGTATAGTACAATTTGGTTAGTTTAGTTCTCATTTCCCAAGTTGGCAAACCTAGTATGTGGGTCTACGACCTCTGACAGCAGCTCGGTACAGCTTACCCCCTGCAGTGAAAGGAATTCCACCCGTCCCACCCCTCTCTCACCGTGGCCTTGTGAAGGTGACAGAGTGCCAGAAGTAGCTCCAGGGAACAATGACTCCACCGCAGCCCGTGATTACCTGTTCGAAAAACTGTTACTTCATCCGACAGGTCTTCACATAGCGCACGTAAATGTACAGTCCTTATCGGCACATTTTCATGAACTAGAACTTATTATACGTGATGTATTTCATATTTGCTTGATGAGTGAGACATGGCTATCGCCACTCCATCTTTCAAAATCATTTAACTTGCCCGGCTACACACTATTACGCAACGACCGAGTAGGAAAGAAAGGATGTGGAGTTGGAGCTTTTGTTAAGACGAACTTAAATCCTAAATTACTAGCATGCTCAGATAGCCAGTACAATAGAAGACCCGAATTTATGTTATTCGAAATAGAGACCGCCCATCAAAAGTGTGCTGTCTGCGTTGTTTACAAGGCACCTTCGCTGGGTCATTTAGAGGACGTAGAGAACGCGTTATTACGCATCCTGCCTCTTTACCAGCACGTAATAGTCATGGGCGATTTCAATACCAATATAGGCGATAATACCAAAGCTGAAACTCGGCAACTCTTGAATATGCTCGCGTCACGTGACATGAAAATATTAGACCTACTACCGACACATCACACACGTTCATCACACACGACAATTGACCTGATATCAGTAAAGAACACAGACAAAGTGCTTCAATACGGGCAGACATCTGTACCTGGAATTTCTGCCCACGACTTAATCTACTTGTCCTACTCTTTAAAATATAAGAAGACCAAACCAAGGACCATCACGTACAGAGACCTCTCTAAAATTGACACGCCATCCTTGATAGAAGACGCTCTCAATGTACCATGGCATGACATACTGAATATTCACAATATAGATGATAAAGTACACAAAATGAACGACTACTTGACAGGACTATATGATAAACATGCTCCAGTGAAAACTGTGCGAGCGACGCGTCCTCCAGCACCCTGGCTCAGCACGGAACTGAAAGAACTAATGGCTAAGCGATATTCTGCGCACAGAAAGTTTAAGAAGTTACCCACGCAACAGAATTATGATGACTTTAAAAAGCTCCGAAACAGGACATCCCAAGCAGTACGTAACGCTCGAACCAGGCATGCTCACAACTTGCTCGGGCGTAATATCAAACCCTCTGCGGCGTGGAATGAACTAAGAAACATGGGAATAGGCAAAGGAAAAAATGACAACCCCATTAATCTACCTCTTGACACACTCAATGACTATTTTACTAATACAGGACATTCTGTCAACCCTGACATAAAACACAGAACTCTCACCAACAACTACAACACCCCCACCCCCAACAGAGAAAAATTCTACTTCTCGCATGTCACCCCGTCACAAGTAAGACGTGCCATTCTTAGAATCAAATCAAAATCGAAAGGGATCGACAATATAGAAATAGAAATATTCAAACGAATCATTGACATTATACTTCCCACAATTACACACATATTCAACTACTCGTTAATGACTGGTACGTACCCATCGCTATGGAAAGCGGCTATTGTTATTCCAATCCCTAAAAACACACAAGCCAAAAACGTGAGTGACTATCGCCCAGTGAGCATATTATCTGCCATCTCCAAATCTCTCGAATTTATCGTGTACGAACAACTCTCCTGCTATTTGCAAGCGCACAACATCCTTGATGAGCACCAATCTGGCTTCCGGAAAAATCACAGCACTACTACGGCACTACTTAAGGTCACGGATGACATAAGAAAGGCTATGGATAGTGGGCAAGCAAATATCATAGCACTGCTTGATTTCAGCAAAGCATTTGATTCTGTTGATCATCACATATTACTCTCTAGCCTATTCAAAATTCATCTCTCTGAACAGTATCCAATGGGTGGACTCATATCTACATGGGCGCCAACAGCGCGTTAAAAGTAATTCAAATCAAATGTCTTCTTGGCGCTCAGTGGTGAGAGGAGTCCCTCAGGGATCAGTTCTAGGACCCCTTCTCTTCTCGATCTACATAAATGATATCACTTCATCGATAACTAAATGCAAATATCACTTATACGCTGACGATGTACAACTCTATCTGCATGCTGCACCAGAAAGACTATCGCAAGCAATCAAAGCTTTCAATGAGGACTTAACTGAAATTTGTAATTGGTCCAATTCACATGGACTACGACTGAATGAGACAAAAACACAAGCTATCATAATCTCCCACCCAAAAATTCTTCGTAAAATAAAAAATAATCCCACCCTACCAAACTTACGCTTGCGCGACTCCCCAATCGAATTCCGAGAATCAGTCAAAGATCTGGGCGTGATAATTGACGAACAACTCTCTTGGACGCAGCAAGTCCACAACGTCTCTAGAAAAGTATTTTCCGCACTGAATTCATTGAGACGATTTGGGAATATTTTCTCTCGCGTGTTAAAAGAACGACTTGTTTCCTCCCTAGTACTGCCTCATTTTGACTATTGCGATGTGGTATACAATGACCTGTCTGCTACTCTTAAAAACAAACTCCAACTAGCACAAAATGCCTGTGTACGCTACATATGCAACTTACGGTATTACGACCACGTCACCCCTGCGTACGAACAACTCAGCTGGTTGCGACTAAATCAACGCCGCGATCTTCATTCTTTATGTCTTTTCCGACAAATACTCTTAAGTTCCTCTCCAGCTTACCTGCATTCTCAGTTTCACTGCCTCTCACACGAACATAGTCTTGGTACACGGTCAAAAAATGATTCACTCATGCTCATACCAATACACCGTACGGTACGCTACACTAACTCCTTCGTAGTTTCTACTGCACGACTGTGGAACAACCTGCCGCGCTCTGTCAGAGGAGCAACCCCGTCTAGCTTCAGGCAGCAATGCCAGCTGTACATATCACAAAAGAAATGAAACCTGAACTCAACACGCCAAATATTTGAATCCTTATGCTGAGTTATATTCGTGTTTCTAATTTACGTTTTATTTATTTTCTGTTTAGTTACCTAAATGTTTTCTTACATCCTTTTAAATGCGCATTGCAAAATCAATATTTGGGTATAGTAATAACTCATCCATGATGCTTATCATCATCATCAACATCATCACATCATCATCAGGTTCTGTTTTATTAGTGTTTGTGTTTCCCTATTATTTCCTTACTTTAGCTATAATTAACTAATTACAATAATTTTTCCTACGCCATGCTTACCTGCCATTATATGTATTGTGATCAAATCTGAAATGTATTCCTGTTAGATTTAAGTACCATTGTTAAGTTTTGCAAATAATGTAATAATGTATTAATTGTAAAATCTGGTTAGATGGAAGAGAGGGCCCAATGGCCCTAATCTTGCCAGACAAAATAAATCTATCTATCTATCTATCTATCTATCTATCTACACTCCAAGGAAGGTTTCTGACTTAGTAAATCCATTTTACAATAGGTAGCGCACGCGTAGATTCAACAAATGAGCGACGATGCGCGAAGCATTTCAACAAAGTCCCGTATGTGTTCATATACCATTCGTCCGATAGCGATGAAACTTGGGTGAGATGTTGTGTACACTTACGTGAAGGTTTCAAAATTAGTGAATACATTTCACAGTAGATATCGCACGAGTAGATTCAACAAATGAGCGACGACACGCAAAGCGTTTCAACAAAGTCCCGTATGCAATCATATACCATTCGTCCGATAGCTATGAAACTTGCGTAAAATGTTGTGTACACTGCAGGGAAATTTTCTGGCTTAGTACATCCACTTTACAATAGGCAGCGCACGAGTAGATTCAACAAATGAGCTACGACGCGCGAAGCATTTCAACAAAGTCACGTTTGCGTTCATATACCATTCGTCCGATAGCGATGAAACTAGGCTGAGATTTTGTGTGCACTCCAGGGAAGGTTTCTAGCTTAGTAAATCCCTTTAAAAATAGGTAGAGCACGAGTAGAATCAACAAATGAGCGACGACGCGCGAAGCGTTTCAAGTCCCATATAATTTCATATACCATTCATCCGATAGCGATGAAACTTGGGTGAGATGTTGTGTACACTCCAGGGAAGGTTTCTGACTTAGTACATACATTTTACAATAGGTAGCGCACCAGTAGATTCAACAAATGAGCGATGACACGCGAAGCGTTTCAACAAAGTCCCGTATAAAGTCATATACCATTCGTCTGATAGTGATAAATGTTTGGTGAATTGTTGTGTACACTCCAGGAAAGGTTTCTGGCTAAGTAAATCCATTTTACAATACGAAGCGCACGTTTATGTTCAACAAATGAGTGACTACGCGCGAAGCGTTTCGACAACGTCCCGTATACGTTCACATACCATTCATCCGATTGCGATGAAACTTGGGTGAGATGTTGTGTACACTCCAGGGAAGGTTTCTGGCTGAGTACATCCATATTACAATATGTAGCGCAAGAGTAGAATCAACAAATGAGCGACGACACGCGAAGCGTTTCAACCAAGTCCTGTATGCATACATGTACCATTCGTCCGTAGCTATGAAACTTGGGTGAGATGTTGTGTACACGTCATGGAAAATTTCTGGCTTAATAAATCCCCTATACAATATGCAGCGCTCAAGTTGATTCAACAAATGAGGGACGACGCGCGAAGCGTTTCAACAAAGTCCCGTATAAGGTCATATACCATTCTGCCGTTAGCGGTGAAACTTGGGTGAAATATGGTGGACACTCCAAGGAAGGTTTCTGGCTTAGTAAATACATTTCACAGTAGGTAGCACACGAGTAGATTCGACAAATGAACGACAACACGCGGAGCGTTTCAATACAGTCACCTAGATAGATAGATAGATAGATTTTTATTAATTCCATTTGATCAAATACATGCATTCAATACATTTTTGATATAGGACACGTCAGAATTTACATGCATAAAATAAAAGAACTAACAGGTATATATTACTAAGATTATAACTATTTATAACTTATTATAATAGCAAATCTTAATAGATACAATCTTATTGCACAACTATTTACACCTCACTCTATTATCATAATATGAAAACTTAATTCTATAAATACAACAACATACAGCTAGGTATTAAAATTAAATTAAAAAAGTAAAATATAGTTATAGATTCCATCACTCCTATACGCTAAAATATTCAACTACTGAGTAAAAACAATGGCACTGCAGATAAGCTTTCAACATTCTATCAAAGGTTTTTATTTTTGGGGCCAGTTTTATATACTGGGGTAGTTTATTGTATAATTTAACTCCAGTGTGAAAAGTTCCTTTTTGATATATGCTTGTGTGTGTGTGTGAAATATGAATGTTTTGATTTTGTCTTGTGTTATGCCTATGAACATCATTGTTTGTTTTAAGAAAAACATCTTTATTCATTAAATTCTTTTTAAAAAACATAATACTTTCAAAGATATATATGCAGGGCAGTGGGAGAATGTTTAAATCTTTAAACAGAGGTCTACATGATTCTCTAGAGTTTACATTTGCCATAATTCTAATCGCTCTCTTTTGTATCCGAAACGTGCTTAGTACATCTGGCGACATACCCCAAAATATGATCCCATATCTTAAGTATGAATGGAAATAAGCAAAATAAGTATTTCTTAATGTGTGCATGCTAGTGCAGGTTTTCAAAATACGTAACGCAAAGCACATCGAGTTCAGTTTAGTATTCAGATATTGTATATGTTTATTCCATTTCAAGTCTTGTTGTATCCATAGTCCTAAAAACTTTATTTCTGATTTATTTTCTATTTGATGACCATTTAATGTTATATTGGGCATCGCAGGATTCCTATTCTGTATAGTGTGGAAATTTAGACATACTGTCTTTTTATAGTTTATTATGAGGCGATTATCTTGTGACCATTTGGTTAACTCTCCTGTAACGGAGTCAGCAGACTGCTGTATGACCTGTTTAGTTTCACCTTTTATTACGAGTGTTGTATCGTCCGCAAACAAAATTTCCTTATGTGAATGAACGTTCTGTGTTATATCATTTATATATAGAAGAAAGAGTAGTGGGCCCAAAACCGATCCCTGGGGTACTCCAAATTCAATAATTCCCTCATTGGACAATGTTTCATTAAGTAATTTGGTTCCATCATCCTTGTGTCTCAAGCTTACTATTTGTTTACGCCTTGTTAAGTAAGACTCTATCCATTTATTAGCTAGACCTCTAACACCGTATTGATTTAGTTTGGTAAGGAGGATTTTATGGTCAACTACATCAAATGCTTTCGATAAATCCAAGAATAGGCCAGTTACATGTTCCTTATTGTCAATTAATTTCAGTATACTATTACTACATTCGTAAATTGCTGTCTGTGTAGATTTTTCCGTTCTAAATCCATGTTGTGAGTTTGATAATATTTTATTTTTTTCTATGAAACTTATCAGTCTCTTATACATAATTTTTTCCACAATTTTTGCAATACCAGTTGGTAAGGTAATAGGACGATAGTTATCTAATTCATCTTTTGAACCGTTTTTGTGCACTGGAATTACTTTTGATAACTTCAAAATATCCGGGTAAGTTCCTGAGAGAATTGAACTGTTTATTAAGTGCGTAAGTGGATTTGTTATATTTTCTGCACATTTCTTTAAAATTGCATCAGGGATTCCATCAATGCCAGCACAGAATTTATTTTTTAGCTCTTTTATAACTATTCTTACCTCTTCACTTGTGACATGATTTATAAATAAAGAATCACTGCATATATTTATTTTATTATTAGAATTTAGTGTATTTACCTGTGATTTATTTAATAATTTTTGCGGAATTTCCAGAAAATAGTCATTAAAAGTGTTTGCTATTTCCTCTGGATTATTAATCACTTTATTATTTCTGGTCAGTGTAATGTTCCTTTGTATTTTAGCAGATTTTCCAGTTTCTTTCTTTATTACGGACCACATCGCCCTGTTTTTATTAGATGATTGGGAAATAAAATTATCATTATGCATTTTCTTTGCTAGTCTTATTACCTTATTTAATATGCTAGTGTATTTTTTGTAGTATAAATTGAATTCAGGTGTTGTGTGGTATTGTTTATATAATTTGTGTAGAAATTTCTTTCTTTGACATGAATTTATAATCCCTGTTGTTATCCAATTGCTAGTTTTGTTATTTTGAACAGTTCTTCGTTTAAAGGGGAATGCTATTTCAAAATAGTGTTTTAGGGTACTGTTAAATGCATTAAATTTATCATTTACATTTTCTAGTTCATAAATTTCTGACCATGTTTCCTTATTTAATAAGTCATTGAAATATGTAACATTTGATTCAGTGAATGACCTGCACTTTGATTTTACTCCATTATCATTATTATTGATTACTTCGGATACTTCAAAACTCAGTATTTGTCCATGGTGGTCACTAAAACCCGGACAATAGACTTCTATTGAATGGTGATATTTATCTGTATTTATAAAAATTTGATCAGGAGTGGTTTTACTAAATTTTGTTATTCTTGTTGGTGTATTTACTGTAGGTTTCAGTCCATAGGAAATTAGTAACTGGTTTAATAATTCACAATTTCTATCAAGTTTTAAGAAATCCACATTTACATCCCCACAAATTATTATATCGAAATTTACTTTGCTCATGTTATTGAGTAACAATTCTAGTTTATCTATAAATAGAGGAAACTTTCCTGACGGAGAACGGTATACGCATACAATTATTAACTTAAACTGCTGAATTTTTACGGCAGAGAATTCAAAATCCTGTTCCATAATTAGATAATCATAAGCTGTTATCTGTTCATGATCTAAATTATTTCTTAAGAAGATGCAAGTACCACCATGGCTAATATTAGATCTAGAGTATTTACTAGCTTGTATAAACCCTGGGAATTGAATTAATTCGAGTTGTTCCTCTTTCAGCCAATGTTCTGAAATACATAGTGCTGAGATGTCTTTAAGTTCATTTTTAAGCATTAGATTTATGTAATCAATTTTATTATAAAGAGACTGGACATTCTGGTGGTAAATTTTAAATTTGTTACTTTTGCAAGCTTGTGTTGGTGATTTATTTACATTATTATTATCATAATTGTTATTATTATTGTTGCTAGACAAATCCGAAATACCATTGTTGCACTCCGTTAAATTTGACTTTAAAAGATGTGAATGCCAAACCTCACGTTTGGCTTCTTCTACCAGTTTCCCTGCTTCCACTCTAATGATATTACTGTTGAATTATTCTTACCATTTGAATTTACAATTTTGCAGATTTCATCACTAAGATACTCTTTTCCTAATCTATTTAAGTGTAGGCCATGCCGAGTGTGGAACTTCCTGTCTAATTTACTTACATCTACAATTTGGACATTTGGAAAACTCTTACAAATTTTATGAATTTTTCCATTTGTAGCCTCTATTTCTACATTTACACATGACTTGGGAATTAAATCGTGTCTCTGCGGAATGTTTACAATAATGACATTTGTTTTTTGCATGGATGGCAATGTACCCTTTAAATCTTTGATTACCTTTTTACTCTCATTTCTATAGACATCGTTTGCTCCAGCGATGATCACTGCGTAGTCCTTTGCAGTAAGGGACGCACACTCTCCTATCATCCCGTTCGTGACTTCTGCAATCTGAGCTCCCGGCTTCACTGTCGAAGTGACCTCCATTTCTCGGTTTCTCTCCAAAACGCTTGCTGCTACATCTCGCCCGTGGCTATCCGCAAATATCCGCATCTTCCTGGATTTTCTCTTTATCACTCTCTTCTTTTCTTCTTGAGGAAAGTCATCATTTTCTTCGACAAGCACTCCAAATGAATTTGAGACGGGAATTTCAGTTACATGTACTCCATTTATAGGCCTAGGCTTATTCAATCTTACCTTACCAGCAATCACTGTCGACCAAGTTTCCTTGCTTTCCTCTCTGTTTCCTTTTAATGTATTCAACTCTTCCATTAACTTAGCAATATCTTCCTTTAGCAGCTTTATAATTTCGTCTTTTGAGGACAGTTCGTTTCTCAGGTTATGACATTCGCATGACGGTAGCGGTAGGCCTACATTACGACAATCGGTTTCACTTTTCTCCTCATTCAATTTTACCTGAGATCTTGTGACGATTTTATTTGCATTTTTTACTTTTATTTTGCACGACGAGCATAAATCCGTTACTGTTACACAACCTGACGAGATACTAACACTGTTTACTGTCGTCATACTAGAGATCTAAGTGAGCCTAGATGTTTACACCAAATTACACTAAATTTAATTTAATTATTACTACCTAATAGAATTAATCTAATAACCTACCAATAAAGAAGAATGTGAAATACGTATATCTTCCAATCGGGTGAAGTCTCGTAAAAGCACCACTGCTCTACTTGGTTCAAACAGTGATTGAAGAAGTCACCGAATCTTTGGATACACGTTCCCACAACTTAGTTTAAGTTTATTAAATTATCAACAAGAATTTCTAAATACTATCAATATTCCGTATTACACTTGATCTAAGGAAAGTAACTTTATAGATTTTAAGCCTCTGTTATAATATTTTACCACTTTTATCAAATATTTACACTAGCTGCTATTTCACTACACTTTCACTGTGACGCCATCTTGCCTATGTCTTCATATCCCATTAGTCCGATAGTGATGAAACTTGGGTGAGATGTTGTGGACACTTACGTGACGGTTTCTAACTTAGTAAATACATTTTACAGTAGGTAGCGCACGAGTAGATTCAACAAATGAGTGACGGAGCGCGAATCGTTTAAACAAAATCAGGTATGCGTTCATATACTATTCATCCGATTGCGATGAAACATTGATCAGTTATTGTGTACCCGCCAGGGAAGGGGACTTAGTAAATCCATTTCACAATAAGTAGCGCAAGAGTAGATGCAACAAATGGGTGACGACGCGCGAAGCGTTTCAACAAAATCCCCTATTGCGTTCATATAACATTCTTCGATTGCAATGAAACCTTGATGAGTTATTGTGTACACGCCAGGGAAGGGCTTCGACTTAGTAATACATTTCTCAATAGGTAGCGCACGAGTACATTCAACAAATGAGTGACAGCGCACGAATCGTTTAAACAAAAACCCCTATACGTGCATATACCATTCATCCGATTGCGATGAATCATTGATGAGTTATTGTGTACACGCCAGGGAAGGGTTTCGACTTAGTAAATCCATTTCACAATAGGTAGCGTACGAGTAGATTCAACAAATGAGTGACAGCGATGAAACTTTTGAAAGTTGTTGTGCATGCTCCCACGAATGGTTCTAAATTAGAAAATCCATTTTACGATAGCTTAGAGGCAGTTAACATGTTGTGTATCCAAAAGCACTTCAAGAAACAGAATTTCAACGCCAACACTTTCTTTGATTGGCATTGCAACGCATGCCGGGTACAGCTTGTGTTACAATAAAATGAACTACTCCTGACGCAAATCCTTGCAAACAATTCATTAAGTGAAATGATGAAATGATAAAAATAATGTAACATAAGATGTTATGATGATACAACACATAAACATCCACCCTTGAAAGATATTTACAAAATCAGGTCGAGAAATTGCGGTTTTGGTCACACTTGAGTCTTAGTACTGGCACAACAAGACTAAGACTAAGAGTGAGAAGTGAAGGGTGTCAGTTGTTAGATTGTGTAATGCACAAATAGTACAAGCCATGTCAGCACTGTATGCCGCAGAATGCTTACAGATGACAAATTGAGAAAATTAGAACTTAAGGATCAGAAAATTCTAAGGAAAATATTAGGACCTGTTAATGATAATGGTACTTACAGAAGAAGACATAACAATGAATTATTTGAACATATAGAAGATTTGGTGAGTGTGATGAGAAAAAGGAGAATTTCTTTCTTTGGACATTAGGAACGAATGGAGCATCATCAACTTTCATATCGAATACACTCATCAATTTCTAAAAAAAATTCCTATTGTAAATGGTCGATGCAAGTTAAAAAGGTCCTAACAGAAGCTCGAATCAATCAAGCTCTAGTTTGGGATAGGAACCTGTTCAGAAAGGCGGTTAAATCAATCAGTAATCTACACCCTTTAACATCTGTGATGCCTTGCCCTCACTGCAAGTGGACGGAAGAAAGGAGAGCTGAACATTCGTCAAGAATGAAGATCTACTGGCAGACAAGAAAACAAGCATTACAGTGATCATATGAGTGAAGAACATCGTGGTCCATTGATGGCCGAAACAACTAAAAAAAAAACAACAAGCCATGTAGATGGAAGTTCGAGATTTAAAATGTCAGACCCTGGCTTTGTACACTGGTGCTTTGACCACTGAGCTCAGTGACACAATTCTCACTTGGTAATGGTCTGCAATCAGCCTAACACACTGCGAAATTTTGCCCACTGTGGTGGGCTGTTGATAGATTCTAAGAATTGAATCATTCATTGTTGAGAGGTACTAGGTCTACCTTTTTGACAAATTTATCTTACCGTGAATTTGCCTTCTAAGAAGCACGATGCATGTTCCAATGTTGAAAGGAACCATGCCCCAGCAGTCCTTGTGCCATTACCACAGCTGACAGGTTCTTTATTCCATGTTGAAAGGAACTTAGTCCTGCAGTTAGTGCGTTTCAACACGGAATGTCTATGAGTGTGTTAGTTTCCTAACTAGCCGTTGCAGAGGGTGCTAAGTAATTGTCCCCACGAGGCTGAGAGCATCCTGTTCCAGCCTTTACTTTAGTTTCTAAAATGCCCGACAGAGCCGGGAATCGAACCCAGGGCCTAATAGATCAGAGGCAGGTATGTTACCCCTATCTATGGGGCTGGCTGATAATGATAATAATAATAACATGAAGATGCCCGACATAACAGCATATGCCTCTGTTCCATGGAAAATCATCATCATCTGTCTTCTACTCCAGTTGCCCGGGTGTAGTTTACGAGCGCCCTCCACTTGCGTCTGTTCATGTACCATTCTTCTTTCAGGATTCTATCCCAGCCAACTCCCCTTGTTCCTATGTCCTCCTTCACCTGGTCTAGCCATCTCTTCCTTGGTCTTCCTATCGGCTTCTACCAACCACATCTGTATGTAGTCTTTGTTTTGCTATCCTTCCCTCGTCCATTCGCTTGACATGGCCAAACCATCTCAAACGGGCTCTTGTCACTTTTTCTTTCAAAGTTGGGTACACTCCAGCTTCTTCCCTAATTTTTTCATTTCTTACCCTATCCCTCCTAGTTTTTTTGACCATTGTTCGTAGAAACTTCATTTCTACAGCTTGTAGTTTGCTGTCTATCTGTCTGGTTGTTGTGCAGGTTTCTAGGCCATATGTTATTATGGGGGTAAAGTATGATTGAAAGAGCGTCTGTTTTGATCTCAAGGGGACTTGTTCGTTCCAGAGTAGGTTCCGAACTTGATGGGAGAACTGGGTTGCTTTTTGGGTTCGGCTATTGATCTCATGCTGTATCCTGTTATTGCTTGAAATAATGCACCCAAGATAGTTAAACTGGTCTACTGTTTCAAGCTGTGTACCTTCAAGCCTTATTTCTCCTTTCTTGTTCTGTCCGTTGACTGACATCGCTACCGTTTTTGATTTGTTTATTGTTAATCCGTGTGCTTTTAGACAGTTATTCCAGGTGGCCAACCTCTCCTGTACTTCTTTCTCTGTATTACCCCAAATTACTACATCATCTGCAAATGCAAATGCGCTGATTTCTGTATTGTTGTTATGCTTTATTCTTTTCATAACTTCATCCATTACAGTGATAAAAAGTAATGGCGAGAGGGCACTGCCCTGTTGAACTCCTTTAGTTGTTTGGAACCAGTCAGAATTACCATTTCCTATCTGAACACAACTGTGGCAACCTTCGTAAAGCATTTTAACTTTCTGGATCAGCCCCGCGGGTACGTTTTTCTTTCTTAGGCATTCCCATATAGTCTTTCTTGGGACGTTATCAAATGCTTTTTCAAGATCTAAAAATACAAGTGTTAGGGGTCTACCCTTCTCCCAGTGCTTTTCTAGCAGCATTCTGAGGGAAAATATAAGATCTATAGTTACACGGTGTTCTCTGAATCCATACTGCTCTTCCTGCAGTTGAGGTTCTATTATTTTCCTTAGCCTTTTCTCGAGTATTTTTTCAAATATTTTCAGGCCATGAGACAATAAAGTGATCCCTCTATAATTGCCACATTTCTTTCGGCTTCCTTTTTTGAAGAGAGGTACTATTATTCCTTTTTTCCAATCATCTGGAACTTTTCCATCCTTCCATATTGCACCTATTACTCTATGAAGCCACTGTATTCCTAGTGGACCATGGAAAAACCGACAGCAATTACCACTCCTGTAGATTACTCATGCTCACCAAATGATAGCAATTCCTATTTCTATAGTTTACTTACATTTGCCAAAATACCGTGATTCCTACTCTAGCCAAAACATTGTTGTTCCTTCTCCACAGATTACTCGCACCCATCCACACATCAATCAGAGGCTACACATTGTAATTTTGTATTTAAGTTAGGTTTCAGTTACTCCCTTTATAAATATTTATCAGCAGCAAGCAGCCCAAGTGTTGATATAATTGGCTATCATTCTAGAGGTCTGAATTCAACTCGCAGTTCTACCAATATAACATAATGATTTTAATTGATTTGTATTGGTCTGTCCCTGTTGTGGTAATCCTATTTTTATTAAGTTTTAGGAGAAAAAATATGGAAATGGCTATCAGTGTTCTGTAAATTCTGTTACAAGTTGACTTTTTACAGACACTTCCTCAAGTGAAGAAGAAGAAGTCAGAAGAAAGTGAAGAAGGAGACATGGAGGAGATTGTACTTCTTGACATTGAAGAAGAGGAAGAGAATGAAGATGGTTCTAGAAATAATTTTAATTTGCCTTAATTTCACAGCCCTTGAAATGATTTTCCATGGTTTCAGCTACCGGTACTAGCAAATGCTGGGACGGCATTTTCTAATTGATCATGACTGTTTCCTTCCAACTCATACATTCATTTCATCTCTCATTACCAGTCTCTCATTACCTTCTGGTAATGAGGTTGGTGTCTGGGAGGGTATTCAGCCATGAAAACCATCTGTCATACAGAAATCTCATCTCATACCTAACCCCATAAAAAATGGAACAATAAGGGTTAGAAATACATCAACAAGGGACATCCCTGAACACAAGCATAAACATAAGCAATATGCGAGGTTTAAGGACAAGTGTCTCATTAATTCTCTTTTGAAGTTTACCTTGTTTTAAATGAGGCTTTGTTGGGTCATGAGTGATAAAACTATAAAGACTGTCTAGAAACAACCTATCTCCTTTTATTAGATCATGCTGTCTCTTGTGAATTGTTTTGTTTACTCACCTAAATTGGTATTGGGCATCATTGCTTTCAACAGTTATGAGTCACGAGTGAAATTAGAGTGTAAATACACAGGGTATTGCAATGGAAACTGAAATGCCAAATCTTCTTCTTAAATGGGTCACTTAGAACCATGCGGAATCATCATACAGTATTTTGACCTTTCCTCCTTGCCCAATAGGTCTTCATTTGCATGGACTGTTGTAACCATGTATGTTGTGTTGGTTTATTCTCATCTTCCTCAAATCCCCTGGTGTGGACAATATCCCCTTATCTCTACTTAGTATAAAACAAAGTGTCCGATTCTTGGATGTCACGGGTAATCTCGAGAACCACTGGATGGATTTTGATGCGGTTTTCACCATTCTGTAAAGGATATCTCGAGAAAGTTTTCTGTAGAAAATTATTTATGATCAAAGGAAGCCAAGCAGTAACTATCTCAGTGAAAAAGTCGAAAAGAAAAACTGGCGTCCTTGCGCTTCTTAGGCTTACCCTGGGCAAACCGTTAAAAATATCAATATACTATGGGTGTAAGAATTGTTAAGCATGAAAAGTTCTACAGAAAAGTCCACGAGAGCATACATCAATGAATCACCCACTATAAGTGTTTTTAGATTGGACGGAAGGGATTTGTGTTTAATGCACCTCGCCATTCTTAAATTACGTCTGACAAGAGTTCGTTGCACATGCTATCTCCATGATAATATAATTAATAGTCCAGTCAGTGAACCCATCATGCCGAGACGTAAAACGGATATACAGTAGGTCGTAGTTCATTGACATCGAAAAAAAAAAGAGCGCTTATCACGTAATGCATTCGTAACTGTTCCCTGGCAAAGCCGGGGTGGGTTGCTAGCATAATATATAATACCCTCAAATATCCAACATTTCTATCCTTTTGATTTGGTGATCCTAATTCAATGAGCTGTACCACTTTGGTCTTGTAGGTTTGTTTTGCAAAAAATTGTGGATTCGATAAGTATGGTAGGATTCATTCTTTCCAAATTGTCTAAAAATTGAATTTGTCCCAATCTCATTGTATCAGTAATAAGTTTAGAATTTTTTAAAATATATTTCAAAGTTGGGTTTGGGGTAATGCATTCTATTTTTAATTCTGGGCCCTAGGATTTTTCTCATAATTTTCCTTTCCTTAACCCATAAACGCCTAGCGTTACCATATGGTAACGCACGTGGCCTACGAAAGATACTGGCCCCAGTGCGAGCAGCCATCTTGTCTGTGACGTAGGCGAAGTAGTGACCCCTGTTGAGGCGACTTGTTTGTGAATTTCTTGTGAATAGCAGTGTGAGAATAGTTAGTGTTTTCCAACTTTACATCCAACTTGTGTTGTGGTGCATCATGTAGCTGCAATAATCACGTAGCATACAGGGTAAGTGTTAACACCTGAGATACTTTATTTCTCATTAATGCTACAGATTAATCAAATGCACGTGTGGTGCAGGTTATGTACGAACTTACGTTAGCCTAATATTGTGGATGTTAAGGCCTATTGGAATGCATGCTAAGTTAATTATCTGAGTTAAAGTAAGAAATTTAATGAATGTATCCTTTTTACAGGAAATCAAAATGCCGAGATGCTGTAATATGGCTGGCTGTAAGAACAATAAAATTACAGATCTCAGCATGAAAATGTTTCTACATTTTCTCTCCCAAAGGACGAAAAATTACGAAATATATGGCCTAGAAAAATTCCCACTGACTTCTATAAAGTGAGCAAGCCTATAATTTGTGTAAAACATTTTCCTGATAGCTCTGTTATCAGGACAGAGCAAGTTGATGGGAAAATAAAGACATTTGCTAGGAGTTATCCGAAGTTGAAACCTGATGCAGTACCTTCAATATTTTCGAATTTGCCAGGATATCTATCCACTCCTGGGCCTTCTTCTAGAAGACTGTGTGATGCAGAGGTAGAAAATCTCGGATAAAGCCATAGAAGCGAGCTTGGAAGACTTAAGACACTACGAAGAAGAGAATTCTGTGCACAGTCTATCAGATATATCTGAACACTTCTCCTCCAACAGGAATAAATTTAAGCAGGAATGGACATATATCAGACAGAAGACAAGTTGGTTAAGTGCTTGAAGAATGTGAGTGATGCAGTGTCCATAATTACAGGTTCTGTGTGTATTCTAAATAACCTCAGCATTGAGCTGGCTGTCAATGGGTTGCAGATTCCCAAATATTAAGTGCCACAACACTTTCTTTGCATTACTAACAAAAATTCATTTGATGAACTACTTCAGTTCGTTGAAAATTCTGTGCGCGATGAAAATGGAAGAAAGTTGTCAGCAGTGAATGCTCGTGTGAACATCCTACATAGAAGTTTTTCGAGTGATGAGTGTACACCATTATATTTTTTGATAGAGAAAATTAAGTTTTTAGATGTTAAAGCAAACAATTGTAGGTACAGTGGAGACACGTTACACTTGGCAGCTTCCATATATGTTCACTTGTAAATCAGCGTACAAAAAGTTACATCGGAGTGGTCATATTTATCTGCCTCATCCATCAAATCTACAAAAGTTGCTTGGTAAGTTTGATTTGAGTACTTTTGACATTAATGGGAGTAGCCTATTGAGCAGCCTTTCTCAGTCTAAAGAAGAAGTAACTTACTTGAAAGATCATGAATGTTCATAAATTACTTTTAGTTCATTTTAATGGAAAAGTTGAATTGTACTCTTCTAAAGCCATGGCGAGACAAAGCCATTGGTCGCTACTTGGTTAGGCGACTATCTGGACGAAAATTATTGTTAGTAGTACAAGCAAGGGGGTCTGGGGTTAGGTTTGTGTTTGTATGTAAAGCCTTACTATACTCTGTATTACCAATAATGAGAGCTGACAGCTGTCAAAGCTAAGACGTGGGGAAATGCTGCGTTGCCACTGAGGCAGATCATGACTCATAACATTCCAAGAGGCTTCCAGGAAGACACAAATACAGGGATCTGTGGTGTGTCAGCCATATTCGTGTGAAAGGGCACAATCGATGCAACAGAATGAGAACACAATGATAATAGGCTAATAATCTTAATAAAATAAATAAAAATAATAACAAATAATGAAAGTTACCTAATCGCTCTAGCTGCTACTAACTTAATTACTGTATGGGTTCTATTCCTCCCATAGCCCCCTCTTCGTCACTTGTGTCTGAATTGGATCCGGAATTACTTTCCAGGGAAGCGATGAACTGATCTACCCATCATCGAGTATACATTCACGTTTCGTAGCCTCATCCAGTTCTCGTTGCACTATTAACACTCCACGCTTCCAGTTTTCTGAAGTCACTTCCCTAGTACGGTAGCCTAAACGGTAAGCTCAACCTCATGTAGTGTGAAATTTTTACTATGCCATGCTACATAGCCCTTCACTTGACCCCATATCATTTCTATAGGATTGAAGTGGCAATGATATGGGGCAGCGTGATGAACTCATGGCCATGCTTTCTCGCCAGTTCATCCATGTGGTAGCCTACATGGGTTTAGGCTTGCGCTGCTGTATAAGGTTGAGAAGGATATTAATTCTGAATGTAAGTGGAACGCGGCTTATACACTTGCAGCAGACATGAATGTACTTTTACATACCTTGTGTCCTTGTTTCATCGTCTGGGCGATATTACGTATTGAAATTAAGAACCCTAATTACTACTGAACCTCATATAATGTGCTAAAGTATGTAAATTATATGTGTTTTTATTTATTGCTATTTTGAAAACGGCTGCCATGCTTCGACAGCACTTGCATCTCGTTCAACTGTCATCAAGGCTCACTCTAGCAGCACACACATTGCTGCCAACATGTGAGATCACTGTTGATAAAAAGAAGTGGGGTGCAAAAAAAGAAAAAGATGAAAAAAGAATCATCGGGAGGCGTTAGGCAGTAACCATTGCCAAACCTCATTGATCTGGGCGCTTTAGGCTGTAACAATTGTCAAAAAACATTGGATTGGACAAAACGGAAGGTTAGAATGGTCGGGTGTAGGTGCGGCCTTAAGGCCGCGCGCAGCTAATGAGGCATGGTTGACACTAAACCATTGATCTGGGCGCGTTAGGCTGTAACCTTTGTCAAAACCACAGTTGTGCGGTAAAAAATATGCATACTTATTACAGGAGAGCGATATACTGCATAGTAATTACAGAGCAGATAACAAAATACACTCATTTCAGCCGTGGAAAAAGAAAATCATTACAGATATGCGAAATATTGCACACACTAGCCTAATTAGAGTCGTGAACTGAGTGCTGCGCACGAATGATGCCCACTAGAGACTGAACTGGGCACTTTTTTGTTTCACAGAGTACCGTAAGGGCGAGGTTGGCAGTACTGTTATGGTACTGTTTTGAAGATTGATTTGAACAATGGCACTCACAGCTGTAATTTTCACTATATTTGGGATGGCTGGGTGGGCCACAGATGGCAGAGGAGGAAACATCTATTAAAACATTGCTCCCTAATTTATTTCCCATCGTTTCATAAGATATTTTGGCTAATTCATGTATTGTATAGAATGTTATCGCTCGTTCTATGTTCATTCAGCGCTACCGAGAAGGATTCCTTTTGTCAGAGAGCTGTCGCATGGTAGGCTACACTATGGCGGTCGAGCCATTCCAACATTCGCGGCTTCGTACTTGAAGTTGTTGGAGCTTATTCGCTACAGTATTTGGTTCAGTCATTTAGAAATTATAACATATGTTATGTAATAAATATGCAAATTTTGAAAATGTCCCAGGCACATCAACTTTAAAGTTATCAATCTAAAACTTATATGGAATAATCATCAATGGTATACAAAAAAAAAAAAAATGGTATTACTTTTAAAATCATTGCAAATGTTTTTTTTCTTTTCTTAGAATGACCTGTTGTTGTGTTAAAATATGTCATTTTTTCAAATTTGAACCTAAATATTTCTGAAATTTATTTATATTTTTCAAAATGGATACCACATATTATTAAGACCACAAAGTTGTATGTGCAAACCAAGTTTGAAGGTAATGGGATCAAAACTCGTGCAGCTGGAACTTTTAAAATGATGAAAAATATAGTATTGAGAAAAAGCTAACTTTATAAAAAAAACAGTATTTTAGTGGAATTACCTGCATCAAAACTTCCCTGAGTTTACAAAATCACTTTTTCCACACTTCCCATGTTTCTCCCTGATGTTTACACGAAGATTTACTGCCACATTCACCACACAGGTCTGTAAACAAATTTTGGAGGGCACCCATGAGAATGTGCTCATCATTAACACTAGGCCTAACAGTATTCTCCTCACTAAAATAGGCCTATTCCAGTATTCTGACACTGGCAGAAGAAGTAGTTGCAGCTATTGAACATGCATTAACTACAACAAGGTCCTGGAGGAGATTTAACTACACATGTAATATCACTTGGGTTTGATCTCTCACCCCACTGTTTGTCAACATTCAAAATAGCACTATTCCTTTTCTTTGTTTCTCAGACTTTCGGTTTACGCCATCGACTAGATACAGAATACTGTACATCTAATAAACTGCACACAAATCTCTAAAATACCATTAACTTACACAAGTTCCACCACTCACAGTAAACCAATAAAAATATAATTCTTGCGAATATAATTGACTAAAGCCACTGACCATCAACATAAACAAAGACGCATGGTTCCATCAGCATCATCATCATCTTCATTTCCTCTTTTCCAGTTAACACTGGGTGGGGGCAAATATGGTTCCTCTCCACTTTGTTCTGTCGTCCACCATTCCTCTTCCGACACAGTGTTCCAATCCAGTTTCTGTTTTCTAATACTATTCTCCACCGAGTCCAACCAACGCATTCTTGGTCTTCCTCGTCCTCTCTTCCCTGTCATCCGTCGTTCCAGTGCTCGTCTTGGTAGCCTTACTTCATTCATCCGTTTGACATGTCCAAACCATCTCAATCTGTTTTGCTCCAGTTTGTGATTTAGTTTCTGTACTCCCAGTTCTTTCCGTATATCTTCATTTCTCACTCTGTCCCTCCTCGTTTTCTGGTTCATACTTCTCAGGAATCTCATCTCAGCTGCTTCTACTCTGCTCTCATCCCTCTTTGTCATTGTCCAAGTTTCTGCTGCATATGTCATTATAGGAACATAATATGCTTTGTACATAACTTCTTTAGCCTTAAGTGGTATATCCTTGTTCCCTACCAGTCCCCATACCTGTTGGTAGAAAGCACTCCCGAGTTGTATTCTTCTACTAATTTCCAAATCTAGTCTTCCATCTTCAGTCGGTTCACTTCCCAAGTATTTGAAGTGTTTCACCACTTCCAATTCCTTATCTCTTACTTTGATTACTCCTTTTCCTTCTTTCTTATCTCTACTCATCACCACTGTTTTACTCTTCTCCACATTTATCTTCAATCCCCATTGCTCAATCTTTTCATTTATTACGTCTAACTGTTCTTGTACCTCCATCTTTATCTTAAATTTAGTTTATCTAGCTTTTTAAACTGATTAATCACATGATATTTATGGATTTGATGTTCTTAATTTAATTTAAGTTTACTTTAACTTTATCAAGTCACCAAATAAATGTGAATTTTCTATTCATTTAATTTAATTTTATGATTAGTTTAACTTCAAGGCTCAAATGATTCCACGAGCAATGCCAATGTACTATGAGAGACAAACCCACTTTATGGAAAAGCCTTGCAGTTCCCTTCACAGTATGTACAAGCCAATTGTCTTGGTGAGGTGTACCATACCAACTGGCAAGCCCAATGGTACACCGGGGTGAAACACTGCCAAATGAATTGAGCTAACCGGATCTGTGTTACTTTCTTTCGAGAACACTTTATTATTATCACGCTCATTCGGAGAAATACATTTTCTGTATCCTTCGGGAAACAGTAATTCCATTATGTGTAATATTGGTCGGTTTCCAGTAATTGGAATTGTATTCTGTTGAAGGCAATAATAAAAATAAAAATAAATATTTAAAGTTAAGAATTGTTACATGTTACAATGGGGGGAGGGAGATTACATTAAATGGAACTTTTGTAAACGTATTTTATACATAACTACATAACAGACCCCTGTTAACAATATTAATATGGTATGAATCAAATTATTCTGTTTTATATTTGTTGAACATAAGAATGGGGAAGGAATGGTTCAACATTTTGCATTTTGTGGTAATCGAGCACTTCAACTTAAGCGGAGCTATCCAGCTTGAGTGAACCTGGGTTTCATCTTTAAATCAACACTGCCGACAACACCAAGAATAATGCTATAATTAAGACTTTAGATTAACTCTCGGCAGAAAGACTTTACCTTGAGTCCTCTTGGTGGGAGACAGTCGCGACAACACAGGAGCTTGTGATACTGACCAGAACTACAGTACAGCTAATTTGCCTGGTCCTACTGGCCACAACCAAGTTCGGGTGGCTTGTAGGCCACATGCATTTGGGCTTCTGAAGAAGCTGGTGGTAGCAGCAACACTGCTATTTATATATCAGGAAAATACATGATTTTTATGAAAACGGTAACTGCAACAGACACATACCTAAGCACTCTTCAGGTCTCTTACCACTATAAAAAGCTGCAGGCTCAGATCATAAGAGATCAGTCAGACACTGCATTGGCGAAAGCCAGATAATCATGGAGGTCAATTGCCTGCTGATAGGGAGATCGGGCAAGTTGGGTCATAGGACATTCGTTGACCAAGGGGCACGGACCGAAGGAGGTACTTAAAAACGCCATCACTGTCAAAGAACTCTTTCTTTTGAAGCTTGGGTGGTTTGCTGAGTTTTTAATGTAATTTGACAAACGATGAAATACAACATTTTTACACAGCGTTGTATTTGCAGCATGTACATGAAGATTATTCTTTTTTCTAGTCTGGTAGTTATGTGTATTTGAATTCATCTCAAAGATATCCTCATTTCCTAAGCTTTGCTTGACAAATAAGAGAAGTTCAATGTAAATACATGGTAAAGGTAAAATTTTTGTTTAAACAGAGGCTTACATGTATGCAATCTAGTAATTCCTTTCATCGTTTATACTGCATTTACTTTTACTATTATTGGTCATTGCATATATCGCTGTTTGGAACCTTAAAACCTTTTCTTCCTCTAAAAAATATATAGGCTAACTTAATAGTCAAAAATAAAATTGTAACAAGACACTACAGCCGATATGTAAGTACAAACTCTTAATTAAATAGGTTTGGCAGACTTTGTATTACCACCGGCGTGGTCTCGGGGCAGCGTTTCACCTCCTCGCTCAGGTGGCCTGGGTTAGATTCCCAGTACTGGCCAGGTCTGGAATGGCGTTGACCGAGCGTCGTAATGACTATTGGGGAGCTATGAAAAAATCTGTTGGCTGCCAGAATGGGATTGACAGTTTGAAACGTGTTTTTCGAGGGTTTTTTATGCAACTGGCATAAGTCAGTAGGAAGCCATTCTATATTTATTTACGCGGCAAATTGTTCAGCCAAGATAAATTTTCATGTTAATTTATTATTATTATTAATTTATTATAATTATTATTAAGATATTTTCGGAGCATTTTATAAAAATTATAAGCATACAGATAGGTTTTCTATGTCTTAGAAAACGCTAACAAGCAAATTATTACGAACGACGATATCATAGAAAATTATGCGATTACGGAATTTTACGGAGTTTTCGTCAGTTAGGGTATATTGAGAGACGTGACTCACTGGGAATTCTAATACAAGCTGATTCCTGTCGAGGAGCATGACGCAATCTTGGGTCGCATCGTCAAGAAGAGGCGAATTGTTGAAACGGAACCCTGTCGCCGAGTGTAATGACCCTGAGGAGGAGAAGATCGCGTGGTGGTTCAGCCAATCAGGGGAGACGACGTAAGCTAGTTGGGACTGAAGAGTGGGGAGCCGGCATGTGGATATATCGTTCGACGCGCCGTGAAACGCGGACAATCTGTGTAGAACTTGCAGTGTACGGTCGCAAGTGCGTGACGCTCCGATGTTCAGTGGAGTTAGCGACGAACTTTTGTAAAACGTAACCAGTGCGGTTTTACGAGAGTTTGGGTCCGATGTACGGACCATAGAATTATCTAATCTACCAGAATATCATCAAATTTCGACGGAGATGACGACGTCCAGGAGACTGTGGGAAGCACACAGCATCATCAAGAACGAGGGAAATGCTTTGGCAATTTCCAGGGGTAAGCGCTAATGACGCAGAAATACGCAATCTCTCATTTTTCTTTGTTATATATTTCATAATTCAGTAACTTCATAGCTTGGAAATAAGAGTAAAATCAATTTATCAGACTCCGTTTTCACGTAATTTTCTATCGGTAATATTAAAATCACAACGCTCCAATTTAAATTTTAAACTTATTATTATTATTAATTTTGCTATACTTGTTTTATATAATAAATTCATTTCTTTTACAATGCAATCTTTGCTTTCAGTAGGTAGCATTAGATATAGACCAATTCCTTCTCCTGATACAATTGTTTGTTGGGTTAATGATCAAATCATACCACGATCTGAGTGAATAGAGTCTTGAAGGTGTTCTGCCAGAGCTAGACGTTGTTAAATACAAATTTAGATTTCAACATTGCGTTGAGGTCTTGGCGCCCATTAAAACAACGTAGCTTAGGCAAAGGTAAACAGTTACATTTCTCACCCAACAGTGTGGGCTAGCGAAACCATTACATTTGGCGCCCAACGTGGGGAAAAGTAAATACCGCTTCACTTGTCATCCCAGCCTAAGCGAAACTGCTACATTTGTCGCCGACAACTTGGGGCTGAAAACCTAATAACATTTGTGGAAGGAGAAGGGTATATATTTCTGTGCCTGTATTTTGGGGGTTATTTGTCTTTATCAGTGTATATCATTATGGGGGATGAGAAAGAAAGACAGATGAGGTTACGTAGTGGTCATCAACTGGAGAATGATGATACGAGCAGTATGTCGAGTGATGGTAGTACCGGGGTAGCGGAGGTAAATCCCGATACTGAAACAGGGAGTGTAGGCGGCCAACCAGAATTAAAAACTTTACTTCTCGAGTTCATGTATCAGAACAAAGTTAGTAGTGATGCTTTAAATGCAAAATTAGAACAGAATAATGCAAAATTAGAACAAAACAGTAGGGAAAATAAAGAAAGTACAGAAGCTTTAAATGCAAAATTAGAACAGAATAATGCAAAATTAGAACAAAACAGTAGGGAAAATAAAGAAAATACAGAAGCGTTAAATGCAAAATTAGAACAGAATAATGCAAGATTAGAACAAAACAGTAAGGAAAATAGAGAGAGTACTGAAACTTTAAATGCTAAATTAGAACAAAACAGTAGGGAAATGAGTGACAAATTCGAACTGATTAGAGGTGAGATCAGGGGGGTGATGGAAGAAAAGGCTAAAGAGATTATTGCAGATGTAGACAGAAAATTAGGAAAAGTACAGGAGGAGTTGGAAATTAGAATCAGTACACAGGCTGAAAATTTAAAAGAACTAGTGCAACTGGAAACACAGCAGGTCAAAAAGCAATTGGGGGGAGAAATTGACAAAATTCAGGTAGCTACTAAAGAGGTTAAGGAACAGCTGGGGGGTAGAATGGAGAAAGTCCACTCACAAATAGTTGCAGAAGTAAATGATTTAAGAGAGAGTAATAGGGAAAGCATTAGCAAGATTGAGGAGAAACAAGCAAAGCTATATGATAAAGTAGAAGAATCAGAAGGAAACATTAAATTAACAGTAAACAGTATTGAGAGGAAGGCTGAGGAGAAAATCGCAGAATTAGAGTTAAAATTAAAAGCTAGGATCAGGCAAGAAAATAGTCAGAATAGGCCAGTTTTTGTGAATAGCACAAACAGGGAGGTAGAACTGGGTAAGTTCAGCAATCGACAGGGGTGCCCAATGGAGTTCATGAACACTATAGAAAATAAATTCGGGGAAAGGTTGGAAAATGGTAGTATTGAGTGGTGCCAGGTAGTTGAAATTTTAGAACAAGTGTTTGTGGGGGAAACGAGGAATTGGTTTGCTGTCTACAGAGACAAGTTTACTGATATCAATGATTTTAAAATGAAATTCTGTGAAAAGTTCTGGAATGAGGTTATTCAGTCGCAGCATCGTGAGGGAGTAGTGTGTGGTAAATATAACCCTAAAGGAAGCTCCACCATGACCAAATACTTTTTAGGGCAGGTATTAGTGTGTAAATATCTGGATGGCTTGAAGGAGGAAAGTGATGTGGTAAGGTTGCTACTTAGGCACTTTCCCTATAGGATCAAGGAGGCTGCTTGTATCCAGAATGTAAAGACTATATCACAAGTAGAAAATTTGTTAAGCACATTTGATGCACTAGGGAGAGGGGGTTATGATGACAATTTCAATCGGAACCAGGGTAATAATAATAATAGACCTAATGAAGCCAGGCATCAAGAAGTTCAAGGGAACGGTGGCGAAGGGGCCAACGCTCAAAATAGAAATAATAATAATCAGCTAAATCAGAACAGAGGAAATGGCTATGGTAATCAGTATCAAGGGAGGAACAATGATTTCAGGGGAAATCAAGTTAGGAACAATGATTACAGGGGAAATCAAGGGAGAAACAATGATTTCAGGGGAAATCAAGGGAGAAATTATAATGACAATAATTACAACCAGAATAGGGGTCAAGGAAGAGGACAGCCTAGTGGTAGTAATATACAGCCAAACAATGACAACACAGCCCAGAACAACCAGACTAGTTCAGTAGTTAGTAGTACTACGGCCAGCTGTAGCGGTTCTTTAAACGCGAACCAGGCTGCGAAGTAAGGTCAGAATCTCAGTCTGTAGCATGCCCTGTCCATACAATTATACAGGAACCCTATGACCTAAATGTAAGAAATGAATTATTACATGAACTAAATGATGAAGGTATTATTCAGGAAGTGGTTAGTAAGAGCCCCATAGTTAAATTTAACGTGTCCGAGGCGTACACAGATGTTTTAATTGATAGTGGTTGTATGAAGAGTTGCATAAGTAGTGCATTTTATGATAAAATGAAAGGAACTGGAGTAAATTTTGAGGAGATGCCAATTAAAAGCACTTTTGTTATCACAGCTGTTGGGAAGAGGTCTAAAGTAATTTCTAAGCAAGTTTTAGTAGACATTAAAATTAATAATCATGTAGAGAAGCAGATTTGCCTTGTAATTCCAAATTTAGTATTCAGTGTTATCTTGGGTTCAGAGTGGCTAAGTAGAGTGTCTGGTAACTTATGTTATGATGTAGGGAGTTTGAAATTTAAATGGGGAGATTCTGAAGTAGAAGTAGCGTTCAATGACCATATTCAGAGGAGTAGTATTGTAGGTGTGATTTGTACTTTAAATGAGATATCGCCAGCCGTAGAGCGGGGTTCTCCATGTTTTGTGGGCAGTGTGATTACGAACGGAAGTCTAGAGGACTCGTTACGTGATGCTGCATTTCAGGGTAATATAGAGGTGGAACAATGTGTTCGGCTCTATGATGTGTTATTGTGTAATAGGAGAGTTTTTGAGGATCGCATTGGTATGGCCAATTGCTATACACATTCATTGAACGTTATTGATAGATCAGTATTCACAGGACATAGATACCCTGTACCTTTCGCTTATCAGAGTGCAGTTGAGGCACAAATTAATCAGATGCTTGAAGATGGGATTATTGAGCACTCGAACAGTCCATATGTTAATTCTTTGATCACGGTACCCAAGACCGACGGCACTGTTCGTATTTGTTTAGACGCTCGTTCGGTTAACAGTAGAATTAGTTCAGATCAGCTGAAATCTATGTCAATAGAGGAATTAATGCAAACATTTGAGGGGAAGAAGTATTTCACTTGTGTAGATTTGAGTTCCAGTTTTTGGCAAGTGCCACTTATGTACGAAGATAGACCATTTACAGCTTTTAGTCATAAATATAACCTTTATCAATTTTGTAGAACACCTTATGGGTTAAAGAGTAGTTCAGCAGCTTTAATTAGGGCTTTAAACATCGCATTAGGGGATGACACAGGAGAGTTTGTAACCATTTACATAGATGATATGGTAATTAGTTCACGCAGTTTTGAGGAGCATCTACGTCATTTAGATATAGTTTTTCAGAAGTTAGATCAGGCAGGGTTCACTTTGAAGCTGTCTAAGTCGTCATTCTGTCAGTCAGAAGTGACATTTTTAGGTCATAGAGTGTAGAGTAGAGGTGTAACACCATAGGAAGGTAGGGTTAGCATGTGTGGACAGTAGCAACAGGGCATCGTTACAGACACTGAGAAATATGCTAGTGGAGCAACGTGATGACGTTCATTTCAAGGGAGCCACTTGCAAGGTTGGAAGCAGATGACGCAGAAACATTTATAGTTTCCAAACGTATTGGCAAAACAGCATATGTGCTGGAGAATAGTGAGGGAAACAGATTATACGGGACGTATAATATACATAGTCTACGAATATATGTGTCATAAAGTGAGAGTGTTTAGCTAGCGAGCCAGCCTATCAAATGAGTAAGTGTGGTATCTGGTGCGTAGAAGATCTGGTCTTAAGGCAGGCGTATCGGAAGTCACACAGGGGGGTAGTATGTAAGTAAATGAGAGTTTTTAAGGTACAGGGAAATATGACGGGATTGTCGGATGCTGTTGAGCACTAAATTGTCTCGATGCACCAAGGCCATTTTGGCAGCGCTGATGGGTTCCCATTTATCTCCAAGAGATGGGGGAGCGCTTGTATAGGGCTTGTTAGCTTAAGGCGTCCACGAGATAAAAGATGGGCCATCAGAATGCGAGACAGTCCTTCATGAAACTCATACATATCAGCACACGTGATTTCTGTTTACGGCCTCGCCATGTAAGATTTGTAAGTGTGTAATTTAAGGTAATTTGTACAAAGGTATTATTTGTGTCAGGAGAAATGGTCTGTGTTGAGAACTAGTATTAAGTAGAATATGGTCTACGGGAACTTAAGAAGACAGGGCGATTACGGCACAGAAATATTTGGTGTTATATGTAATGCGCATTTACTGTTTTTTTTTTTCAGAAGTCAATATTAATTTAATCTACTTCAAAGAGATATTAAGTATTATGGTCACGAGGCGCTGCCACAATCGTGTGCTCAGTGATAAGTGAGATTAAATTTCACCATAAGGAGGGGACCTCCAGTGAAATTAGGAAGTTCTATGGTGATATAAATATATCAGAACACCTTCAATGCGTGTGATATGACATCATAAATACATAGTGCTCACACATTAATTATGTCTATTTCTCCAACATAGAGAAATTTGAGAGGCGGAAATATCCGTGGAACACTATTCCCTATGTAAAACATTGGACTGGTTGCAAAGTGCAATCCATAGTGACAACAAACTTTGACGCAAAGTGCGTGAAGAAAAAATATGAGTGTATATATCTGTAATTTAGGGTGATTTCATTAATGTAATATGTATTTTGGATGGGGTTTATTAACGTGTCTGGGATAATCGGATAATGGACCGTCGTCACGGTAAATCATCCGATGATCCGAGGCGAATATGAAACGTGTTTTTCGAGGTTTTTTTTATGCAACTGGCATAAGTCAGTAGGAAGCCATTCTATATTTATTTACGCGGCAAATTGTTCAGCCAAGATAAATTTTCATGTTAATTTATTATTATTATTAATTTATTATAATTATTATTAAGATATTTTCGGAGCATTTTATAAAAATTATAAGCATACAGATAGGTTTTCTATGTCTTAGAAAACGCTAACAAGCAAATTATTACGAACGACGATATCATAGAAAATTATGCGATTACGGAATTTTACGGAGTTTTCGTCAGTTAGGGTATATTGAGAGACGTGACTCACTGGGAATTCTAATACAAGCTGATTCCTGTCGAGGAGCATGACGCAATCTTGGGTCGCATCGTCAAGAAGAGGCGAATTGTTGAAACGGAACCCTGTCGCCGAGTGTAATGACCCTGAGGAGGAGAAGATCGCGTGGTGGTTCAGCCAATCAGGGGAGACGACGTAAGCTAGTTGGGACTGAAGAGTGGGGAGCCGGCATGTGGATATATCGTTCGACGCGCCGTGAAACGCGGACAATCTGTGTAGAACTTGCAGTGTACGGTCGCAAGTGCGTGACGCTCCGATGTTCAGTGGAGTTAGCGACGAACTTTTGTAAAACGTAACCAGTGCGGTTTTACGAGAGTTTGGGTCCGATGTACGGACCATAGAATTATCTAATCTACCAGAATATCATCAAATTTCGACGGAGATGACGACGTCCAGGAGACTGTGGGAAGCACACAGCATCATCAAGAACGAGGGAAATGCTTTGGCAATTTCCAGGGGTAAGCGCTAATGACGCAGAAATACGCAATCTCTCATTTTTCTTTGTTATATATTTCATAATTCAGTAACTTCATAGCTTGGAAATAAGAGTAAAATCAATTTATCAGACTCCGTTTTCACGTAATTTTCTATCGGTAATATTCAAATCACAACGCTCCAATTTAAATTTTAAACTTATTATTATTATTAATTTTGCTATACTTGTTTTATATAATAAATTCATTTCTTTTACAATGCAATCTTTGCTTTCAGTAGGTAGCATTAGATATAGACCAATTCCTTCTCCTGATACAATTGTTTGTTGGGTTAATGATCAAATCATACCACGATCTGAGTGAATAGAGTCTTGAAGGTGTTCTGCCAGAGCTAGACGTTGTTAAATACAAATTTAGATTTCAACATTGCGTTGAGGTCTTGGCGCCCATTAAAACAACGTAGCTTAGGCAAAGGTAAACAGTTACATTTCTCACCCAACAGTGTGGGCTAGCGAAACCATTACAAGTTCTCGCCTTGCCATGTGGTCCGAGAACGAGGTTGCCAAACTGTGCAAGCCAGAGATACGCTGACCAGGCACTGAAGCACGGAGCATGGAAGAAGAATACTTCTTCCATGCACGGGGCCTGTAATATTGAAACGCAGAGTATTATGACATCAACTATGCGAACATAGATTGGTCAAGAGGCAAAGAGGTGACGACTAACGTGGAATTCCCGGACAAATGTCAATCCCATTCTGGCAGCTCACAGAGTATACAGTGTGTAGCGAAATTAGTCAAGAAATTCTGCCGAGGGGGATGTTGTGCTGACCGCATGACCTACCTTCCTCTGTAGGCTTGAGCCGGGCAGCTATGGTTCTTAACGGCCTGCCAACGTGATGTAGGTAAGTAGACTTTAGTTAGTTAGTCATTTTATTGTTGTTTTAAGGGGCAGAACTACACAGATTAAAATATATAAATTTGGAATGGAATTTAAAATTTGCCTACAATAAATTTGAAAAGACGGAAAATTAATAAAACAAAAAATTAAATAAAAACTAATAATTATAAAAATAAACAAAAATTACGGGGAAACAAAAATCATCATTCAAGAAAGAACAAGTCGTTGAATCAATGTTCACTGGAAAATTTAAGTAGACTTTATATAAAATACAAAACACTTTTTATTACTGTTACGTGCCACCCCCTAGTGGCAATTCCGTTAACTGGATTACGGTGGGTAGAAAGCACAACACCAATTACTGCTTTAAAGAGAAATTAGCTTTATTGCTTGCAGGTCAGAAATATACACCGTATTGTCGATATTTCCCAAAATTTTTGAGAAGATAATATACAACTGTTTAATTAGCTTCATAAATAAATATAAATTGTTAAAACAGACTCTCAACATGGCTTTAGAGAAGGAAAATCAACAATGCCAGCAATTTATTAATTTATAAATTCTGCTCTTGAGTCAATCAATGAAAGGAAGAGAGCATGTGGCCTATTGTTGGACCCGTCTAAAGCTTTTGAAGTGATAAATCATCAGATACTATTTGATAAACTCCATCAATATGGTATCAGGGGTATCGCTAGTAAGTGGTTTCAGTCATATTTAAATAATCGCCAACAGATAGCTGTACGTTAATAAAGATTTGGTGGGCAGCAGGTGAATTTCCCCAAAATATGATTCCATATTTCATAAGTGAATAGCAATAAGTAAAATAAGTACTAAGAACAATTTTTCCAGCTATTAGATTGTCTTAATACTCTTAATGCATAACAACTTGAGCTTAGTTTCTTGGCAAGATTAGTGATATGATAGTTCCATTTTAGGTCATCCTGCAACCAAAGGCCTAAGAATTTAGTAGGAGAGGCATTACCAATTTTAAGGTCATTTAAAATTATGGAGGGAATATTAATACTTTTATTCTGAGTCTGTCTGTTAGGTAGTCAGCCCGAAGGCTGGTTGGATCCTCAAAAAGTACTGCTGTTAGGTTATGTGGATAGATACCCACAAAAACCCAAGGCAGCACTATATTGAGGTGTACTAGGCAAGATGAGGAGTGAAGTAGTTTGCCATTGCTTTCCTCACTGAGTCAGAACAGCAGTACTAACCCTATGAGTAGAAACTTTCACAGCATCCACAGGCACTGACTGTGCCCCAAATGTCATTACTAAGCACCACCCATACCTCAGTAGCTTCCATATAATCACAGCCATGAGTGAGACTGAGACATTGGTGAAAAGCCACATTTTACTCTAGCCTGTGCCAACAGAAGAATGCAAATGTACTGCATTTATTTATTCTGAGATGTTGTGAAAATTAAGAGCCACTGTTTTACTAGTGTTGATAAGGAGTCCATTATTGTTGAACCATAAGGACAGCTGACCTGTTACTTCCTCCACTGATTTTTGAAGTCGTGTCATTTTCACCCATCAGTAAAACACTTGTAACATCTGCAAATAATATAGATTTAAATGCAGGTATCTGAGATGGTAAGTCATTTACGTAAAGGAGAAAAAGTAGTGGCCCTAGAATGGACCCCTGCGCAATGCCCTACTTCATAAACATAGGATCTGAGTAGTAATATTTAAGTATATTAGTTGTATTTTCTAAACTTTTTGTTGAGCTAGTGATAAGGGTGTATTTCTTCCACAGCATTTAACTTCATTTGAGAATATCCGTAAATTCACACGAACAAATTACTCGGCTATTGGTAGGCTTGTATATAATAGATGAGAATACCTCGGTGCAATCATTGCGGCGAGGCGAGTGAGCGACACCACTCCTCTGACGTCACAGATCCGCGCCATGGCCTGTCTTTCTCGTGGGCCACGGGTAACGCAATACCGGTCGTTGCATTTATTGCTCTACAGGACCTTTGCTAGTTAAAGATATTCGAACTTTGCGCTTATATGATCAAGGAAGGTCTATTGATTTATTTCCCGCACAATAGTCACTAGGGAATGTCTTGGGTGATGTCCCAGCAATTGGGTGCATTTCGCGGTTTGTTTCTCACGTCGTGATGGCATGCCGCAAAAGGTACTGCATTCTAAATTATTGCTTAAAATGGAGATAGTTTACTTTGTCTTCAGGATGATGGTAGTAAACATATCTAATTTATAATTCAGTAACATATCTTACGTGTTTCTTTATACCTGCTCATGCCAGGGACTAATTTTTCCAGCGTTACCATATGGTAATGCTAGGTGGATACAGGGTCAGTGGTAAGGCAAGATATTTTCTGTAGCACATTCATATGAAATGAGTTAGAATACATTTCATGCATTTATACACGAAACGTTTTCCTTATACAGCTTTTTTAACAGTGCATTACTTCATATAATATGTTTTATGTCTCCATAGCATATTTTTAATGCCAGTACCGTATTCAAGACCATACCTATTCCGAGATATCTGGCTGCAGGCAGTGTTTCAGAAAATACAATACGAGAATTATTTCGATATTTCAGAGGTCTATACTGGCTGCATGGCTCAGCGGCATATTCTCGCTTGCTGTGCCCAAGCTTTCAGGATCGAATCCTGTTGCAGTCAGCTGGCATTTGAGGGTGCGCAAATACGAGGGAGCGAGTAGGGAGTAGATTTACTGCACGTTAAAGATCCCCTTCGGGTCAAAATTCCGGCAACCCGGCGTCTCTAAAAGCCAGAGCAGTTAAAAAGGGACGTAAATCCAATAACATAATTATTATCTAGAAGTCTGACCTTGGCAGAAATATTGGAGGAAGTGGAAAAGGAGTAATGACGACATGATTATAGCTCGCTGGCATGTAAACAGCACAGTAACTATTGCCTCCACGAGTCTCTCTGTTTTTCCCCCCTCGACCAGGTATAAAGGTTCTCTGTGGCTGAAAAGAAAAATAGTTACAATCCCCACGTCCTCTCCAGATCGGCACCTATAACAAATTCATGGGCGGAACAAACCTTATGGATGAAAATGTGAACTGATATCATGTATCAATAAGAAATAAAAAGTGGTGGTGGGCCTTATTTTCTTGTCTTCTTGACGAGAGTCTCCAAAACGCATGGTACCTCATTACGATATCACGGTCAAGGACAACTCAACTGGAGTTCAAGAGGGAAGTGGCACAATTCTGCGTGAAATCATACGGCGTAGAACCACGTGGAGCCAGGCCGCTGTCAACAGCACGTGCAGGATAGGGACGCGATCATCTTGTCATCAACGTCCCAGGACATAAGCGGAGGCGGTGTGCCGGTGAATAGTGTGTAAGCAGTGTCCTCACTGCATGTTGTGAATGTGATGTGGGACTGTACAATCATGCTTCTTGCTGTTCCACACCAAGTAACTAGTCACTCCACTATATGATCGATGGTTCAAAGGTGTCAAAATACTTGCTCAGTGCTTTTTAAAGTGTAATTTTATCAAGATAAGTATTTAGCAACAAATATGAAATTGGTACATTTTGTATTTATAAATCACCATTCAGAATAAGCAGTAAGGGTTTTGACAACACAAGCGCCTAGCGTTACATATATGTAACGCCCTGTATTTTGGGAACTTACGATGCCACTTTCGTAAAATATGGTTTGAGCAGCTTAATAACTCCCTATGGTATGACTTATTAATAAAAAAGCAAAATTTTCAAAAAGTATTTATTCGGGCGTTCATGGGTTAATCTCTAATATTTCCTATAATTTCTTATGTTGTAGATGATTGTTTCTGAAGCATACAGAGCTTCATGTTTAATCACTGTTATGTAATGGCAAATTTTGCTGTTCCAGGACAAGCAAGCATTGTTTGTTATACACATTCTTTGTGTGTTGAAAAGCAATTTCCATTTTCTGAATTCTTGATGTTACAGATTTATTTTTATTGTCAAATATTTATTTACAATTTACTTTTTACACACTTTTATCTTTTCTGTGTTAATTTAAACATTCTGTCGTAGTGTATGGAAGCTTTTGTCTACTCTTCTCATATACTGTAAGTATGCTGCCTGTGATCAAATCCAATCACACATTCACTTTATTGTACAGAAACTTGGAAAAAAGTACCAATGGCAGTGCGTGAATTGTGAATCATTTGTCTTTAGATTACAAAAGTTGCTGATTATAGATGACTGGTTCCTCATGCACGTTCTCCCACCCATCCTTGAACATCATACTCATTTACAAACTTTGCTATCCCTCATTTCTTTGGGGCCGTACACCTCTTCTCAAATCTGGTAATGAATGTTTATCGCTGTCATGTTTCTTACCACCAGGAATAACTGACCGTATTGTTTGATTGTCCAAAAACACTACAAAGCATACACCCTTACAATGCAGCTATAAATGGTGTGTGCTTGTGCAAATGTACAGGATATTGGTAAAAGGAACTCACTTATATATTCCCCATATGGTATCTTCCACAGTTGAGAAGATATTTGAGGGGAACAACTTAAATGGTTAACCCTGTATACAGGTGTCTCACCTGGTAGTCGTCAGTTACACTTGCTCCCTTGTTTATAATTGAGTTTATGTTCGACGATGTTAATATGTAAATATTATATGTCAGGAAACTGTATCATAATAAGGGTCATTATAACACTATTTTTCATTATGAAACAGTTTCTCCCACCAATCAGAGCTCAAGAAACAGTTGTGTGACCAATTAGGTAAGGATAGCATCGCACCTGCTCTGACTTCCAAGGCCTCCTATTTCAAATTTCACTTCGTGGCGAGTGTCATAGTGGGATGTTCAAGGAGGCCGTGGTCAAATACAAGGTATTCTCTGCGTCCCACACGCTCTGTTCAGTTCATAAAACTAGCGAAATCTCGACATATATTTATGAATATTTATGTTCGAATATAAAATAGTTATAATTATCGTCGAACATAAACAGTCATATGCAACTCGCCTCTAATGGTAATTAGTTCACTCGTATGGAAATTGTAAAACTCACAAACATACTCGTGTCTTCATTATTGCCATTAAAGGCTCGTTGCATAATGTACTATTTTCATTGTAATTGTGTAGCTAGAGCCAGGCCAAATAAAACCTATCTGCTACAACGGGGGTCGACATCACATCGATCGCAATCTACCGGTAGATAATTAACGAATATTTTGTGGATAGTGAATGTTATTAGCTAGCATTATTCCTGAATTCTATTTGATTCAAATGACCATATTTTGACAACGGGAAATGATATTTCACATTTCGACCTTCTAACCATGGAATACCGGGTGAGTTAGCCGTGGTCGTTACGGCATGACTGCTGACAGTCGCTCACATCCGGGAGGTGAGGAGGTTAGAATCCCCCCGCCGGCAACCTTGAAGATGGTCTTCTGTGGTTTCCCATCTTCCTTCCAGGCAAATCCCGGGATTGGTCCCTAACTATAGGCCACAGCCGCTACCTTCCAACTCCTCGTCCTTCCATTCCAACTTCCCTCCCCAATGGTACTTGTAGCTCACCCATCGGGTGTCAGTCTCGAAGCAGCTACAAAATT